>LR738711.1:623656463-623693391 GCA_902687465.1 Secale cereale
CACACACACACACACACACACACACACACACATATTATGCACAACTCCAGTATGAGCCACCATCAGTCATTAGATATCTAGGGACTCCAAACCTCGGGAAAATAACTTCTTTAAGCATCTTAATATAGGTGTTATGATCAGCACTACTAGTTGGAATAGCTTCTCGCCACTTGGTAACATAATCAACAGCAACTAAAATATGTGTGTACCCATTAGAGGCAGGGAATGGTCCCATATAATCAAAGCCCCAAACATCAAATGGTTCAATAATAAGTGAATAATTCAGAGGCATTTCTTGTCGTCTACTGATATTACCAATTATTTGACATTTATCACAAGATAAGACAAACTTACATGCATCCTTGAAGAGAGTAGGTGAATAAAAACCGGATTGCAATACCTTATGTGCAGTTCTATCTCCGGCATGGTGTCCTCCATAAGCTTCGGACTGGCACTTGCGTAGGATCTATTCCTGTTCATGCTCAGGTACACAATGTCTAATAATACCATCTACTCCTTCTTTATAAAGATGTGGGTCATCCCGGAAGTAATGTCTCAAATCATAGAAGAACTTTTTCTTTTGCTGGTATGTGAAGCTAGGAGGTATAAACTTAGCAACAATGTAATTAGCATAATCAACATACCATGGAGCAGTATGAGAAGTATTTATGACAGCTAATTGTTCATCAGGAAAGCTATCATCAATTGGTTATGGGTCATTAAGTATATTCTCTAGCCTAGACAAGTTATCTGCAACGGGGTACTCAGCTCCCTTTCTATCAATAATATGCAAGTCAAACTCTTGCAGCAAGAGAACCCATCTAATAAGTCTAGGTTTAGCATCTTTCTTGTCCATAAGGTATTTGATAGCAACATGATCAGTGTGAATAGTTACTTTAGAATCAACAATATAAGGTCTAAACTTATCACAAGCAAATACAACTGCTAAAAATTCTTTCTCAGTAGTAGCATACTTTTTTTGGGCACTATCTAGAGTTTTACTAGCATACTGGATAACTTTCAATTTCTTATCAACTCTTTTTCCTAGAACAGCACCTACAACATAATCACTAGCATCGCACATAATCTCAAAGGGTACATTCCAGTCAGGAGGCTGGACAATAGGTGCAGAGATCAATGCTTTCTTAAGTATTTCAAATGCTTCTAGATAATCATCATCAAAGACAAAAGGAATATCTTTTGTAAGAGATTAGTCAGAGGCCTGGAGATTTTGGAGAAGTCCTTAATGAACCTCCTATAAAACCCGGCATGACCAAGGAAACTTCGTATACCTTTGATGTCCTTAGGGCATGGCATCTTTTCAATAGCATCAACTTTAGCTTTGTCAACTTCAATACCTCTTTCAGAAATTTTATGTCCCAAGACAATTCCTTCATTAACCATAAAGTGGCACTTCTCCCAATTCAAAACAAGATTAGTGTCTTCACATCTCTGTAAAACTCGATCAAGGTTGCTTAAGCAATCATTAAAAGAAGTTCTGTAAACGAAGAAATCATCCATGAAAACCTCAACAATCTTTTCACAAAAATCAGAGAATATAGCCATCATGCATCTTTGAAAGGTCAGGTGCATTACATAAACCAAAAGGCATACGTCTATAAGCAAAGGTACCGAAAGGACAAGTAAAAGTGGGTTTTTCTTGATCCCCTTTTGACACAGGTATTTGAGAGAAACCAGAATAACCATCTAGAAAGCAAAATGAGTATGTTTGGATAACCTTTCTAGCATTTGATCAATAAAAGGCAAGGGGTAATGATCTTTCTTGGTAGCTTTATTTAATTTACGGAAATCAATTACCATCCTATAACCTGTAACTATTCTTTGAGAGATCAATTCATCTTTATCATTAGGAACAACAGTCATACATCCCTTCTTAGGGACACAATGGACATGACTTACCCACTGGCTATCATCAACTGGATAGATAATACCTGCCTCTAGAAGCTTTAGTATTTCCTTCCTTACCACTTCTTTCATCTTAGGATTTAATCGTCGTTGATGATCAATAACCGGTTTAGCATTTTCTTCCAATTTTATCTTGTGTTGACATAAGGTGGGACTAATGCCCTTAAAATCATCCAGAATATATCCAATGGTAGCACGGTGCTTCTTCAGAGTTTGCAATAACTTTTCTTCTTCCTGCTGTGAAAGGTTAGCACTAATAATAACAGGATATATCTTCTTTTCATCAAGATAAACATGCTTAAGATTATCATGTAAGGTTTAAGTTCAAACACGGGATCACCCTTGGGTGGAGGAGGGTCCCCTAGGATTTCAACAGGCAAGTTGTTTTTCAATACGGGTCCCTGATTAAAGAATATTTCATCAATTTCCTTTCTCTCATTCTTATGCATATCATTTTAATGGTCTAGCAAGTATTATTCTAAAGGATCATTAGGAGGCACATCTATAGAAGCGAGACCAATAATTTCATCCTTACTGGGTAGTTCTTTAGCAAGGGGTTGTCTACGGAATTTAGCAAAGTTAAAATCATGAGACATATCCCCTTACCCAACAGTAATAAGATCTTTTACGCAGTCTATCTTAGCATTAACAGTGTTCAAGAAGGGTCTACCAAATATAATGGGACAAAATTTATCTTGTGTAGAACTAAGAATAAGAAAATCAGCAGGGTATTTAACCTTCCCACACAAGACTTCAACATCTCTAACAATCCCAACTGTTGAAATAGTGTCTCTATTAGCAAGCTTGATAGAAACATCAAGCCCTTCTAACTCAGCAGGTGCAATATCATGCATAATTTCTCGATATAAGGTAAGAGGGATAATGCTCTCACTAGCACCTACATCACATAAACCATGATATCAATGATCTCCTATCTTAACAGAGATAACAGGCAAGCCTACAATAGGTCTATGTTTATTCCTAGCATTGGGTTTGGCTATTCTAGCATATTCCTCTTGGAGGTAAATAACATGTCCATCTTAATCTTCTACCAAGAGATCTTTAACCATAGCAACACTAGGTGCAACTTTAATTTGCTCAGGGGTGTAGGTGTTCTAGTATTACTCTTACAAACTACAGTTGAAGCTTTAGCATGATCCTTTATCCTAATAGGGAAGGGTGGTTTCTCAATATAAGCAGTAGGAATAATAGGGTCAATGTTATAAGTGATAGTGTTTTCTTCAACTTTAACTGGTTCAACTACTTTTACTTCAATAGGGGGGTGGTATTTAGATCACTTCTCCTTGGGAAGATCAACATGAGTAGCAAATGATTCACAAAAAGAAGCTACTATCTTAGAGTCAAGTCCATATTTAGTGCTAAACTCACGGAAAACATCGGTATCTGTAGTGGTTTTGTCACGGCAGATGTCCTAGCAAAAGGACTTAGTCGTGAGGCCATCGCTACGGGCTAGCTTAAAGGGGTTAAAGCGGACAAGGATACAAGGATTTTATACTTGTTCGGCCCCTTTGATGAAGGTAAAAGCCTACGTCTAGTTTGGTGTAATATTGCTAGGGTTTCGATGACCAGGGAGTGAATCCGCTTTGCCTGTGTCTCGAGTTGCTGTTCCCTGCCTTGAACCATCGCTGGGACGTCCCTTTATATACACGAGGTGACGCCCGGTCCGGTTACAGAGTCCCAGAGCCGGTTCATAAAACGTGTCCGGCTCGGTCTCTATCTTTCCTATCTTACATCATAAGTTACACACCGTATGGTGGTTTACAAATTATGGGCCCTAATGCCTCCTGGGACTTAAGCTTCCTGGACTAAAGCGTCTTGTTCCATGCTTTGTTGGGCTTCAGTAGAAGTAATCTCGATAGGCATAAACCGGCCCCTCCTAGGCGGTTTATACCTAGTAGTAATATCCCTGACATTAGGCCCCGGATTGATTTGAACCTGTTCATGTCAATCTTCAACGTCTTGCAAAGATTTCGTTTTCTGCAGCTGCAAGTGCTTCATAAAACGCCATGACGTCATTTTCCCATATCGTATTAAACCGTCGTGACGTCATCTGCCCACTTAACACTTGTACGTGTTTTTTATCTTTTATTCATTAAAGGCTCCAAAGATCGAGGCAACAATATCTTGCCATATCCACTTTTCTGGCTCCTTGATTCCTGCGCCTGTCGTTTCATTTTGCGGCTTATAAATAGGGCAGAGGGGTATCCCCTTTCCCCCCCTTGCTCCCTTGCCTCTTCTTCTTCCTCGCGCCCGTTCGTGCTCAAGCTCTATCGCCGCCGTCAAGATCAACATCTTCGTCAAGTCTTGGCCGCTGCATCAACCTGGTTGGTTCAGAAACTCGCCGGCGCATCCCCGCACTCGTCGACTCGGGTAAGTCTTCTCCTTATCCCGCACACCAATCTCGTGAGGGTTTCCTTCTTCATACGAGCTTGCGGGTAGGCGCTGTTCTTCATAGTTCTTCGCCATGGCCCTGATAGTTAGTGTAGATCCGACCCTCCTGTTTGATAGCCGTAGGAGTAACTCCGCTTCCTCACAACGCCTTTATTTTTGGCAATAATACTAGTTTAGATTGCATCTGCTAGAGCCTTCGTCGTGTCTGCCGAATATAAACTGAATATTTCTGAATTTCCAACATGCTGTAGATCCATATTTTCATTACTGTCTGTAGGAAAACTGTTTCTTCATAACTTCATATATGTATCTTGTATACTCTTGTTGGCGGTTTAGCTGTTTCAGACACTATAAACTGGTAGATACCATTAGGCCCCTGCCTAAACCGCCGTTAGACAAGTACCTTTGGAGATGCTGCCGGTTTAAGCTTACTTAGATCATAAACCGGCTCTTCATTATATTTTCAGACTTTCCCTTCAAAAATGGCAACTCAAGCCAAGCAGTTTACCTCCTGCAACTGGGTCCAATCCCGGGTTACTGAGGAAGATTTGGAGAAACTGGCAAAAATTGGCGCTTTAGGCCCAAAAAATGTCCTTCACTGGAGGGCCCCCGGATCAGAGTGTCCTCCAGAGCCCAAGGAGGGAGAAGTTATCGTCTTTATTGATCACTTAGCCCGGGGATTCAATCCTCCCGGGTCGAAGTTCTTCCGTGATGTGCTAGCCAATTTTCAACTTCATCCGCAAGATATTTGTCCCAACTCTGTGTCAAACATTTGCAACTTCCAAGTCTTTTGTGAAGCTTATCTGCAAGAGAAGCCATCAGTTGAGTTGTTTCGAGATTTCTTTCATCTAAACCGTCGCACATAATTTCATGACGGTCCAAACACTGAGCTCAGTGGGATGTCTATTCAGAAAATAAAGGACATTAGTTTTCCTCACGCCACTCTCCACAGCCATCCAAAAGAATGGTATCAGACTTGGTTCTATTGCCTAGATACTTCCCCGGAAGAGGAGAATCCATTGCCGGGTTATCGCCCCCACCGTCTTTTGGAGAACCATCCCTTTCCACAGTGGCTAAGTGCCCAGGAACGAGCTCATTACGCTCCTCAGCTCTCAAAGCTCAGGGCCTTTACGGCCAATGGTTTGACAGGGGTTGACTTCTTCGTTGCTGGATTTCTTGGAGTATTCTCCCGCTAAGCCGGCATTCCGGTTTCATGTGCGAGTATACTGGGAACCCCAAAGATCCTTTCCGCCATAGAGAAGCGGTGCTATCAGAAAATGAGATCAACGAATCTGTCAAGAGGCTGCTGAATGAACCTATAAAAACATGCAGCCAAACCGGATTGGCTCCCTTCTGTGAGCTCAACAAACCACCATCGGTAAAAATTTCTTTCATATCGCTTTGCTCTGCTTTAATCCACCTTCAGTACTTGTCTTGAAAGTCTTCATTCTCTTCAACATGGCAATGACCCATTATGGAAGAGGAAGGCCCAGGATAAACCGGTGAAGGTGCCTCGCCAAAAAGCCAAAGCTATTAAGAAGACCGTCAAGAAGAAAACCACTGGCGTGTCTGAATCCAATCCGGAGGATGATGAACCGGCCTCCGAGGTACTACCTGATCTTCTTGATTTCTTTGACTTTCTTTATTTGCATTCTATTAACAATGACTGTGCCCAGGGACGTGCTGAAGGCAGCAAAGCGGATGATGTTGAGGTAATTACTCTTTCTTCCGGTTCAGAACCTCTGCCAACTCCAAAAATTCGTCGAGCAAGCCGAAAGGTACAATTTTCCCATCCTTTCGCTTACTTGGATCAGAACTTTATTTTGAAAAAACAGCAACATGAAGCTCGCTGCACCACACGACATAGTGGTCATGCCATTGAATCCATTGGATTGACACACACACTCCAGCTTGGAGGCGTCGTTCCGAGGTTTTACACACTCCAGACGCTCTTTATCCCAAAGCAGGTCTTCTTCGACAACCTCTTAATCCGTCTGATTTGAATTATCAGGAAACTCCTCATTCATCTTCTGGCAAATCAACAGCCACGCAGATTCCTCCCCTCAAGACTGTTCCTGGGTAAGTTGTTTTTCACTTGGCCGGTTTAACTTCTGTCTTGACTCTTCTAATTGTCACCATCTTTAACTTTCGCAGTAAAACCTCGGCTAGGAAAAAGGCTAAGCTAAATAAGCCGACAGGTTATAACACAATTCCTGAACCGGCCAAAGACCCTGAATTTGTTGAACCTACTGAAGACAATGCTGATATTCTGCATGACGATCCTCCTCCCATGGATCACTAAGTCTTTCTTGATCAAGGGAGTGATCCAATGGATCGTGACCTTGAACCGGCAAATCCTGCCCAAGCCAGTACTGCTCCTGCTAGTCCGGCTAAGCACACGACCGCTTCAACTGAAGATGTTGAAATCACTGGGATCGGCTATACTACTCCTAGTGAACCTGTCGCTTTGTCCAAGCATAATACAAAGGATGAAATTCCTAGCAAGGATAAAGGAAAATGGAGCACTGATTTGTCCAATTACGCTCACCTCAGCGCCCAAGAACTCCATTCCGGCTATCTAAACCGACTGTACACTAGCCGTGATCATGAGGCCGGCTTGGTAAATATGATGAAGGAGCGCTATGAGGTAACCTTTCTGCTTTTTTACTTGCACTCTATTCCTGCTTACATCTTGTATTTTTGTCTTTACTCCATCGTAGCCCCCAAGTGCCGGTTTATCTTTTTAGGATGAACCGGGACTTCAGTAGATCCAGTAGATAGTTTGTTTTTCACGTGTGTAGTCCCCAAGGGCCGGTTTACTCCTTTTGGATGAACCGGGACTTCAACTTGTATTATGTTCTGAACAATGTCACATTAGTCCCCAAGTGCCAAGCGTATAACTTGTTATGTGCTTGGGACTTTTGATTGAGAAATATCTGTTTAACTGCAAATACACATTAGCCCCCAAGTTCCAAGTGTATAACTTGTTATGTGCTTGGGACTTTGCTGAAAAATGTCTCATGAATATATAATGTGCTCTCCTCTTGGAAGACTGACTCAAACTGGAAAAATTCTGAAGTAGCCGAGCTCTGAGATACTTTGAAGTTTCAAGAAACCACTGTTATCAAAGTCAAAGATGAGCTGACACTTGCTTTAGCAAATATATAAAAGCTGAAGAAGGAATTTGAAAAGGAACGGTCAGATTGGGATGCTGAGAAAGCTATCTTGGAGAAGAGGGCAACTGATGCAGAGGCTACTCTTAATCCGGTGACAGAAGAGCTGTCCGGTTTAAAGCAGCAGATAGATGCTATGACCACTGCTATCTTTGGTAAATACACTTAACATAATCCTGAATATGATAGGTCTGTCGTTCCTGGTTTAACTCAAATTCTTTGCTACAAGAAAACGCATTGCTCATCTTGGCACGGATATGCGGAGGAAACTGAAGGCCGCATACACTCTCATAGAGCAGTTGTATTCCGGTGCTCAACAGATTATCTGCGCTGCATCGCACAATAAACCAGCTCCCACCATGATCAAGGGTACTTTAGACAAATTATCAATTCTGTCTGCACGTCTCGTCGAGCTGAAGAAATCATCTGCAAGGGCGGGTGCCTTGATGGCTTTAACTCGAGCGAAGGCTTGGGTGCCTGACTTTGATCCGGCAGAAGCAATGAATGGCTATCCCAGCATGAAAGAGGACGGATCAGCTTTCGCAGACAGTGATTTGCGCGCTCTAACGAAGGAAATGCGGCCTCTGGCCAGCAAACTGTGTAATGAGGCTGATCTGTCTCGTTATCATCCAGGATACAATGCTGATAACGTGCGGGTCGACCCTCCGGCTTATGAGATTGAAAATCTCATCCCGCCCGTCCGTAAGCACACTTATGCTCCTGATATTGATCCGTCTGAACTCGTGAACGATGAAGTTGTTTTCAGAGCGCTGACCAAGATCGATTGGACAACCACTGACTTCCAGCAGCTAGAAGAGAACGACGGGGAGTCGGAGCAGGGCGATCCGCAACCTTCAAGCCGAGCGGATGCAGAGGCCTAAACCGGTGCCGGTTTAAATTTTATCTCACAGTACTTTAGGAAAAACTGATATTCTTTTGGGCTATCCAGCGCCTTGTAATAGGTTAGCTGAAATACTTTATGTTGTCGCACATACTTCCTTTGTATGAGATTGCTTCAGCTAGCAACTTTCACAATTATTTCTTGCTTATAATACCTTTGACGGTTTACTCCACCTGTTTCTGCATAAAACAATGTTTAAAGTGTCCTGGCGGTTTATCGCCGGCCGGGTCAGGATGCCCAAACACATGGTCTAGGTTTATAACCTGAACTGCGTATAAAATATAAAGCATATATCATACCTGTGATTAAGTTTTTCATGAGTAGCCTTAATCAATAATCGGTAGGAAAGACAATGATCCAAGTTTCAAGTGTTGATGACTCCCTTGATCAATTGCCGGTTCATGATGGAACCGTACCGGGCTATGATAAACTCCAGTTTAACTATAGACAGCACTTGGCGATTTATAATTAAACCAGAATAGGTTCTATAACCGCATATCTAGTGGCAACTTATAGTCATCCACTCCCTGAATCAATGGACTTGGATGAACACCAATGACCGTAAAGATAAAAATTGTAAGGAAACATAAAAAAAGACATTGTCAAATAAAAACCGTGTAGTCGAGGCTTTTTACGAGCTGCCAGGCTCCAAATTCGAGGCTTTTTATGAGTTGCCAGGCTACTGACATTAACCATTTCACAAAGCCTGTTAAGATGGTCCTCAATCCTTAACAAAATCATCAAATTAACGTTACCAAGTTCAGGGTCAGTAAAGATTGACTTGTGTATACGTTTGATGATCATCAATTTAACGTTACCAAGTTTAGGGTCTGTAAAGATTGACTTGTGTATACGTTCGACGAGTTGTACCAGGTTTACCTGGGCAGAGTGACTTACTTAATGTAGTCAGGCTAATCCAGGGTTTTAGGTGTATACACCAGGCTTCCAAGCCATGGCTTGATAGCCTACTACAAGGGTTGTCAACTCGTTGATGCTATGCATCAGGAGCCCCCAGGTAGCTTTTGAGCTATGCTCGTCGGGGCCTATGTTTGAGTTCTGCTAGGCATCAAACTCTCTTTTGCCCCTCATCATCATGTGGGCTTTGATAGCCAGATTACCGAAGCAACCAGAGCTATGCTCTTATGATGGTCTTGGTGTGTCCGCCGGTTTAAGAGGCCATAGGAACTCCTTTGTACACAGAATCCCCCATGTGACGAACTCTTTATGAAAAAAGCAGCAGATACCCCGCTTTATCAGGGCCGCCGGTTTATTATATTGATCATAATATATACATTGCAAAATTATGTACATAAAGCGGAGCCTATGGCTCAGGTGTAGTAAGGTCGAAGAAGAGCGACGTTCCACGGCCGTCGTGTCTCCTCCTCCGCAGTACGTGAGTCCTTATGTTCTCGAACATCGACGAGGTAGTATGATCCATTGTTTAGGTTCTTGCTGACCACAAAGGGTCCTTCCCAAGGCGGGGATAGCTTGTGCATGTCTGTCTGGTCTTGGATGAGCCGGAGCACTAGATCTCCTTCTTGAAATGTTCTGGTTTTAACCCGGCGACTGTGGTACCGGCGCAGATCTTGCTGATAAATCGCCGATCGAGCTGCTGCCGTGTCACATTCCTCATCTAGCCTGTCCAACGCATCTTGTCATGCCTTTTCGTTATCAGCTTCAACGTAAGCCGCAACCCGCGGTGAATCATGACGGATATCACTAGGGAGGACCGCTTCAGATCCATATACCATGAAGAAAGGCGTGTACCGTGTAGATCTGTTAGGTGCAGTGTTGATGCTCCATAACACAGAGGGTAATTCCTCCACCCAACAACCCGGTGTCCTCTGTAAAGGGACCATAAGCCGGGGTTTGATGCCTCTCAAGATCTCTTGATTGGCTCCCTTACCTTGACCATTGGATTGAGGGTGAGCTACTGATGATACATCAAGGCGGATGTGCTCTCGTTGACAGAATTCCTCCATAACTCCCTTGGACAGATTGGTACCATTATCAGTTATAATGCTGTGTGGAAAGCCAAACCGGAAAATCACCTTCTTGATGAATTGAACCGCCGTTGCTGCATCACACTTACTGACTAGTTCCGCCTCAACCCATTTGGTAAACTTATCCACTGCCACCAAAAGGTGGGTCTTCTTATCTGGGGATCTCTTGAAGGGTCCAACTATATCAAGCCCCCAAGTCGCAAACGGCCAAGTAATTGGAATCATCCTCAGCTCCTGAGCCGGTATATGAGCACGCCGTGAGAATTTCTGGCAAGCATCGCATTTTCTGACCAAGTCCTCTGCGTCGGCTTGAGCCGTCAACCAATAGAACCCATGACGAAAAGCTTTAGCCACCAAGGATTTTGAACCGGCATGATGACCACAATCTCCTTCGTGGATCTCTCTAAGAATATCACGACCTTCATCTGGCGATACACACCGTTGAAATGCCCCAGAGACGCTGCAATGATGTAATTCTCCATTGACGATAGTCATTGATTTAGATCACCGGACTATCTGTCTAGCCAAGACTTCGTCCTCTGGTAACTCACCTCGGTTCATGTACGCCAGGTAAGGGAGCATCCAATCCGGAATAACATGAAGCACCGCCACCAATTGAGCCTTCGGATCAGGGACAGCTAAGTCCTCTTCTGAAGGTAACTTCACCAATGGGCTATGCAATACGTCTAGAAAAATATTGGGTGGAACCGGTTTACGCTGAGAGCCCAGCCGGCTTAACGCATCAGCCGCTTCATTCTTTCACCGGTCTATATGTTCCACTTGATAACCCTTGAAGTGTCCAGCAACAGCATCCACCTCTCGTCGATATGCTGCCATAAGTGGATCTTTGGAATCCCACTTACCCGACACCTGTTGAGCCACCAGGTCTGAATCGCCGAAACATTTAACCCGGCTTAAATTCATCTCCTTAGCCATTCGTAGACCATGGAGGAGGGCTTCATACTCAGCTGCATTGTTAGTACAAGGGAACATTAAACGGAGGACATAACATAACTTATCACCTCGTGGGGAAATTAATATGACTCCAGCCCCCGAGCCATCAAAGTGAATAGTCCAATACGTGTGATCCGGCTTTTCCTCTGGTGCTTGCAACTCTGTCCAATCGTTGATGAAGTCCACCAGTGCTTGGGATTTGATTGCAGTACTGGTCACATACTTCAATCCGTGTGGACTAAGCTCAATGGCCCACTTTGCAACCCGACTAGTCGCCTCTCTGTTCTGAATTATATTGCCCAGAGGGGCTGAACTGACCATAGTGATTGGATGAACTTGAAAGTACTGCTTCAGCTTCCGGTTTGCCATGAAGACTCCATATACCAACTTCTGCCAATGCGGGTATCTCTGCTTTGACTCAATGAGCACCTCGCTGATGTAGTAAACCGGCCATTGAACGAGATATTCCTTTCCTGCCTCCTTGCGTTCTACCACGATGGCTCATTATCTGCCATCTTGGTCTGATGATAACCAGAATAAGCATCCAAACGGGGGCAACAAGATGGATATACCAACTTCTGCCATCTTGGTCTGATGATAACCAGAATAAGCATCCAAAAAACTTAAGCGTTCACAACCCGCCGTAGCATCAATGATTTGATCAATACGAGGGAGGGCAAAGGGATCAGTTGGGCAAGCTTTGTTTAGATCTGTGTAATCAACACACATTCGCCAAGTGTCGTTCTTCTTAAGCACCAGTACCGAATTAGATAGCCACTCTGGATGAAACACCTCAATTATAAAGCCTGCCGCCAAGAGCCTAGCCACTTCTTCACCAATTGCCTTGCACCTTTCTTCATTGAAGCGGCGGAGAAACTGTTTAAGTGGTTTAAACTTAGGATTAATATTGAGAGTGTGCTCAGCAAGTTCCCTCGGTACACCTGGCATGTCAGAAGGTTTCCATGCAAAAATGTCCCGATTTTCATGGATGAACTCGATGAGCGCGCTTTTCTATTTTGGATCTAGGTTAGCACTGATGGTGAACTGTTTGGATGAATCGCGAGGAACAAAGTCAACCTGCTTGGTCTGATCAGCTCATTTGAACTTCAAGGCTGGTTCATGCTCTATGGTTGGCTTTTCCAGCGGAGACATATCTGCCGGATCAATATTGTCTTTATAAAAATTTTGCTCCTCAGTTGCACAAACTGCCTCAGCATAAGCTGCATCACCTTCTTCACACTCCAAAGCAATCTTGCGACTACCATGAACCGTAATGGTTCCCTTGTGACCCGGCATCTTGAGCTGTAGATAAACATAACAAGGCCTCGCCATGAATTTAGCATAGACCGGCCGCCCGAACAGGGCGTGATACGGGCTTTTGATCTTTACCACTTAAAAGGTTAAAGTCTCAGACCTAGAATCATGCTTATCTCCAAAAGTGATCTCCAAGTCTATCTTATCGATTGGATACGCCGATTTACCGGGCACCACGCCATGAAAAACTGTGTTGGACTGCCGAAGCTTTTTATCTGTCAGCCCCATGCGCCGGAAAGTCTCATAATATAGAATGTTGATGCTGCTACCTCCATCCATAAGCACCTTGGTAAACTTACAGCCCCCCACCTAAGGTGCCACAACTAGAGCCAGCTGACCCGGATTATCAACCTGGGGCGGATGATCCTCTCGACTCCACACAATGGGCTGTTCTGACCAGCGTAGGTAGCGTGCCACCACCAGTTCAACATAATGTACTTCCCTCTTGTGAACTTTCTGATCACGTTTACATAAGCTTGTGGTGAAGATGTGATACTGTCCACTAATCAACTGCTTCGGATTACTCTGATATCCGGACTGCTGCCGCTATTGATTTCCCAGATTGTTATAACCACCCTGGCCGTGCTGCTGGTTATGCTGATTGTGCCTATTCTAGTTGCTGTGATTATTCTGGTTACCTTGGAACCCTGAACCGGATCCACCGCCTTGATAACCCGGCCCATGAAAACTAGGTCCTGAACCACCGGACGGTCCGTGATCATACTGGGACCGGTTCATGATTTCCTTCATAATAAAACTGTCCTTCCAGAGGTGCGTCGCTGGCTTTTCCGGCGTGTTGTGCCTTGGGCAAGGTATGTTCATCTGGCGTTCCAGATTGATAGGCGGTCTCCCATTCCGCGAGGGTGGTCTACCCTTGCAGCGCTGGCCATTCTCCTGAGCATTGGTGTTAGCCAGAAAATCTGAATTACCATCCGCTTTATGCTTACCGTTGTATCATTGATTTGCTGGGCTAGGCTGTGGCGCTTTACCGCTCTTCTTTGCTTTTCCTGATTTCTCATCGTCAGACTCTGGATACTTTGCACTATCTGAATTTTCATATTTCACCAAGGCGCCCATGAGCGTCCCCATGTCATCACAATTACGTTTAAGCTGTCCCATCTTCAGTTTCAAAGGCTCAAACCGGCAATTGCCTTCCAAGGTTATAACTGTTGTGCCCGGGTTGATGATGTTGGAAGAATGTAGGATCTCCGACACTCGATGCACCCAATGGCTTGTTGACTTGGGCTCTCCTTGAACACAGGCATCTAAATCGACGATAGACATTGGCTGTTTGCATGTGTCTTTGAAGTTATTAATAAACCGGCGGCGCAATTCGGCCCATGATCTGATGGAATTGGGTGGCAAGCTTTTCAGCCAAGTGCGAGCTGTACCCTCCAACATCATAGTGAAGTACTTAGCACACGCTGCATCATCTACGTCCAGCATCTCCATTGCCATCTCATAGCTTTCAACCCATGTCTCAAGGGATAAATCCGCAGTATAGTTGGGCACCTTGCGCGGTCCTTTGAAGTCCTTGGGTAGTTTTACGTTGCGCAAAGTGGGAATAAGGCACAGTACCCCTAAGGAGCTGGACATGACTCCCGGTTCAACCGTGGTAGATGGACGAACTGGCATTGGCTGACGGTTTTCATACTGTGCTGCTAACTCGGCCTCCCGGCGCTGCCTGCCCTGATCCACCACGTCTTGAGCGTTCACGTCCCCCCCTGCCGGATTATCCTTCCGCGGCGTGTTACGTCTTCGCGCGCTGCTTGACACAGCCGGCTCCTCCAGGTGCCTACTATAACTCCGGCTTGGGCGAGGGGTGGAGTGAATCCTCTCATGGCTGTGAGAATAAGCTTGCTGTTGAGTTAGAGCCGTCTCCAAAAACTCCCTGGCCCACGTGCCTCCACCGCTATGGGGGATGTTCTTTCAATGGGAAGGGTGGCCCGTCATGAAGTGGCGGCAACTATGTTATCCAATGGATTGGAGTAATGACCGGGAGGGGTAGGTACATGATGTGATGGGACAACCTGGCGGGTTTGCTCCTTGGCTTGTGGCTGGACTGACGCTCCTATGCCCGGCGCTCCTCCCCGGTTTACCTCCGGCTGGTTACTGGTTCCTGCTCCTGGCGTGCTAAAGAGGTTCCTCGCTTCGTAAACCGGCGGCAAACGAGATCGTTGCCTCCCCCTCATTACCTTGTGTAAAGCGGTCTGATCCAACATGAGTCGATAAGCCTGAGCGTCCAGCTCGGCCTGCTTTGCAACCATCCTGGTATTCTCTGCAGCTAGGTCCAATTTGGCTTGATCTATCTGGCCTTTCACCTGAGCGACTTCCACATCATGTTGTTCCTTATCGGCCTGGGCTACCTCTGCTGTTAACAGTGCTGTCAAAGTATCGACCAAGGTGGACAAAGTTTCGGCCGGCGACGGACCAGTGCCTCTAGCCCTAGCTCCCGCCGTGTTCAAAGTTAACGCCGCCATAGTCGATGACTGCTGCACAGGTTGCGATCCGGCCATGAAGACGGCGACACAGTTTGGTAGATCAAGGGGGTCCGGAATAGTATCACCATCGGAACAGCCCCCAGACCGGCCATCCTGCAACATGTATAAAGATTCTGTCTCTCGAGAGGACGACTCGTCGCCGGAATAGACAACGGTCTCACCTCCAGAGCCCGATTCATCTTCAGCTTTTACTCCATGAATTGCTTCGACGAAGACGTGCTTCATGGTGGTCTGAATCCGGGCAGGTCTTGCACGCTGAGCCAGCTCGACGATGTTGGGGAAGATGTCCGGCTCAGGGCCCGGTTCACCGATCTTGCCGATGAAGACATGGATGCCGCCAAAGGGGACCTAGTACCCGTATTCAATTGAATCGGCCTCGGGGCCCCAGCCCGCATCGTCGATGTAGATCTTGCCGTGACGACTCTTAGTCATCCGGCCCACTGCATAGCCCTTGAGTCCTTCAAAGCTGCCCTTCAAGAACTCGAAACCATCGTGCGATAGCCCCACGGTGGGCGCCAACTGTCGTGGTTTTGTCACGACAGATGTCCTAGCAAAAGGACTTAGTCGTGAGGCCATCGCTACGGGTTAGCTTAAAGGGGTTAAAGCGGACAAGGACACAAGGATTTTATACTAGTTCGGCCCCTTCGATGAAGGTAAAAGCCTACATCTAGTTTGTTGTAATATTGCTAGGGTTTCGATGACCAGGGAGCGAATCCGCTTTGCATGTGTCTCGAGTTGTTGTTCTTTGCCTTGAACCGTCGCCGGGACGTCCCTTTATATACACGAGGTGACGCCCGGTCCGGTTTACAGAGTCCTGGAGCCCGTTCATAAAACATGTCCGGCTCAGTCTCTATCTTTCCTATCTTACATCACAAGTTACACACCGTATGGTGGTTTACAAATTATGGGCCCTAACGCCTCATGGGCTTTAAGCTTCCTGGACTAAAGCGTCTTGTTCCATGCTTTGTTGGGCTTCAGTAGAAGTAATCTCGATAGGCATAAACCGGCCCCTCCTAGGCGGTTTATACCTAGTAGTAATATCCCTGATAGTATCCATAAAAGCTTTGACACAATCAAACTTAGGGGTCATACCTGACTCCTTACATTCTTTGAGATCCCAATCTTCAGAGTTGCGTTTAATTGTTTCCAATAAATCCCATTTGAATTCAACATTCTTCATCATAAAAGAGCCAGAACAAGAAGTATTGAGCATGGAGCAATTATTAAGAGAAAGTCGAGCATAATTTTTTTGAATAATTATTTATCTTGAGAGCTCATGATTGGGGCATGAATACAACATTGATTTAAGCCTCCCCCAAGCTTGAGCGATGCTTTCTCCTTCATGAGGCCAAAAATTATAAATATAATTACGATGACGATGAACCTGGTGCATAGGGAAGAACTTCTGATGCAATTCCAACTTCAGACGATTATAGTTCCAAGATCAATATCATCACATAGCCTAAACCATGTCAATACATCTCCCTTCAAAGATAAAGGGAAGACCTTCTTCTTGATGACATCCTCGGGCATACCTGCAAGCTTAAATAATCCACAAACTTCATCCACATAGATTAGGTGTAAATCGGGATGCAATGTTCCGTCTCCTGTAAAAGGATTTTCAAGCAGTTTCTCTATCATACCCGAAGGAATCTCCAAGCAAACATTTTCAGTAGGTGCAGTAGGTTGAGGAGCAACTCTTTGCTCTTCTGGTCAGGGTGAAGATACCCCGAACAAGCCCCTCAAAGGATTATGAGCCATAGTAACCAGTGACAATAAATTTCAGCACACTATATAAATTTTTCCTTACCAAAGGCGCTTCACTCCCCGGCAACGACGCTAGAAAAGAGTCTTGATGACCCACAAGTGTAGGGGATCTATCGTAGTCCTTTCGATAAGTTAGAGTGTCGAACCCAACGAGGAGCAGAAGGAAATGATAGGTAGTTTTCAGTAAGGTATTTTCTGCAAGCACTGAAATTATAGGTAACAGATAGTTTTGTGATAAGGTAATTGGTAGCAAGTGACAAAAGGTAAAAGTAAATAAGGTGCAGAAAGGTGGCCCAATACTTTTGTAGCAAATGATAAGCCTGGACAAACTCTTATATAAAGGAAAGCGCTCCCGAGGACACATGGGAATTATCGTCAAGCTAGTTTTCGTCACGATCATTTGATTCGCGTTCGGTACTTTGATAATTTGGTATGTGGGTGGACCGGTGCTTGGGTGATGTCCTTACTTGGACAACCATCCCACTTATGATTAACCTCTAATGCAAGCATCTGCAACTACAAAACAAGTATTAAGGTAAATCTAACCATAGCATGAAACAAGTGGATCCAAATCAGCCCCTTACGAAGCAACGCATAAACTAGGGTTTAAGCTTCTGTCACTCTAGCAACCCATCATCTACTTATTACTTCCCAATGCCTTCCTCTAGACCCAAATAATGGTGAAGTGTCATGTAGTCGACATTCACATGACACCACTAGAGGAGAGACAACATACATCTCATCAAAATATCGAACAAAGACCAAATTCATATGACTACTAATAGCAAGACTTCTCCCATGTCCTCAGGAAAAAATGTAACTACTCACGAGACATAATATTATTCATGATCAGAGGGGTATTAATATGCATAATGGATCTGAACATATGATCTTCCACCAAATAAACCAACTAGCATCAACTACAAGGAGTAATCAACACTACTAGCAACCCATAGGTACCAATCTGAGGTTTGGGTACAAAGATTGGATACAAGAGATGAACTAGGTTTTGAGAGGAGATGGTGCTGGTGAAGATGTTGATGAAGATGGCTCTCCCCAAGATGGGAGAGTTGTTGGTGATGACGGCGGTGACGATTTCCCCCTCCCGGAGGGAAGTATCCCCGGCAGAACAGCTCTGCCGGAGCCCTAGATTGGTTTTTGCCTCGGTTCCGCCTCGAGACGGCGGTGTCTGGTCCCGAAAGCCTCCTTATGACTTTTTCCAGGTAAAAAGACCTCATATAGGAGAAGATGGGCATCGGGGGGCCCACGAGACAGGGGCGCCCCCCCCCACCCACGTGGACAGTAGGTGGCCCCCCTCATGAACTTCTTTCGCCAGATATTTTTTATATTTTCTGAAACGGAGTTCTGTGAAGTTTCGGGGCTTTTGGAGTTGTGCAGAATAGGTTTCCACAGTTTGCTCCTTTTCCAGCCCAGAATTCCAACTGCGAGCTTTCTCCCTCTTCATGTAAACCTTGTAAAATAAGAGAGGAATTGCATAAGTATTATCACACAACGTGTAATAACAACCCATAATGCAATAAATATCAACATGTAAGCATGATGCAAAATGGACGTATCACCCGCATCCCTTCTCTCTCCTCTTCCCTCTCATCCAACTCACCATGAATATAATTATTTAATTCTTATAGCCTGCTGACTGTACCTTATTATACTTGCTCTAATATTGATCTAAAAAGATAGTATCCAGATCTCTACTTCTCTACTCTTACAGAAAACGGAGTTGGTGATTGGTGCGCCTACCATCGTGCAATATAGACCGTCCGGTCTATTTCTGACGGATAGAAAGCATACTATGAAAATTTTGCAAAAAGATACCCGCACCCCTCCCCACATTGCAGTTAAGCCCTTCTCTCGTTCATCTTTGTCTCCCACAACATAAACAACTCGTATAAATGCATCTTGATGTTCCGTGCAATGCATGGGACTCTTGCTAGTTAGTAGTATAAATGAGGTGATTTTACCGAGCGGTGGGCGGGGGAGCATGGCCTGTCATGCGGTCCCACGTGTCATGATGTACCAAGGCGATGCACGTCCCTCTTGAGGCACAACAATGGCAGAAGCAATACATGGTTTTCTTGAAGGTGATGATGGAGAAGCGGATTCAGCAAAGTGTAAAATAATGGTTGCTTCGTCCGTCTAGGGGAAAGGTGCGGCTTTGTGATTTGACGTCTCATTGCTCATTACTACTACTACTACTGGGGCGCTACGACTGGGGAGCGTCCCCCCTACTATTCTGCACTGTTATTTGATGCATGACATATCTACCCGGTTGCTATATGTCCCACATGTCAGCGAGAGCAAGTACAACATTCATGAAAGCTAGCGCCTAGTACGACGGAGGAGTACACGACACGGCTTGGGTTTTGCTGCTTCACGCGATCCATCGATACAAACCGGACTAAAAATGGCGAGCGCGGGTCTTTTCCCGCGCGGTAGGGCAAGGGAGTTAGGCATCGTCAGGTCGATGCAATGAGGTAGGAAGGGAAACACGCAAATAAAGGTTGAGCGACTTAGTTTTGGGAAAAACTTATTTTACGGAATATGTACCCACCATGGAGGTAGTACTACTACTCCCTCCGTCCGAGTTTATTAGGCCCATGAGCAGAAGAAGCGCGTCCGTTTTTAAAAGGCCCCCGCATCGATCCTGCTGAGAATGCTTCGTTCCGTTCTCAATCGTGTGGGCCTGCATGTAGAGTTAATTGAGCGCAGTGCTGCCAACCGGTTCCAAAGCGATAGGGAATGGCTAGATTAAATAATTGTGGGCTGCATGCAGGAAGCTAAGCGAAGCTGGATTGCTTTGGGAATTTAATCATGCGTAGAAACCGAAGAATTAGCGCTTCTTTCCGAAAATTGATTGTTGCACCTTGGTACCTGCGTTTTGGTCGAGGGGCCGAATAAACCCGAATGGAGGGAGTACTTACTACTCCCTCCTTTCAGGTATAGGGCTCATCTAAAAAAAATCATTTTTCCGTTTGATAGTAAGTCTCAGTTGTAGTACTAGGTGAATAAGTCATCTTAGGTTGTGCACCACGACCAAGGTTGGGAGGAAAACGAGAGAACTTAATGTGTATTTGCTAATTAATACCATTGCATGCAATGAACTGACCACTTCATGTCATGTTTAGTAGTCTCATAACATTGAAATCATACACGCCCCACATCTCTTATTCGCTGATTCCTTTCTTTATGTCAAAAAACAAAAAACAATGTGAGAGTTAATGCACCACGCCTATGTGTTTTGGGACTATTTGATTGTCGTAAGGTGACTTGTACACCTAGACGGAGGGAGTAGTACTTACTACCATCACATGTTTGGATTTCGAGGTGCATTAAATCATCTGATGCAAGCAGTATCAAGAGAAAACTCACCAATATGCATGTAGAATTTCATGGAAATTTAGTGCTCATGCATGCATTCATTGTAAAATTAACATTTTGAGAAAAACGAGCGTACGAATTAAGTACTTGTGCAAACTACGAAATTAATTCCACCACTCACAGTCTACCTTGGTTGGAAAGGAGGGAGTAGTAACATAGCCTAGGATAGCTTGCTGTAGCACGGACTCCAAAGAAATTGTTGTAGTACTCCTACCATTGTACTACTCCTAGTACTACTCTACACAACGAGTATTATGAGGCCATCCAACCGTATCCCGTCAGAAGACCGCGGACACCGATTATTCGTTCATATTTAAATTTGTTTTCACATAGAAAAATATCCATGAAAATAGCACATTAGATCGTTTAAGTAGGAGATTAAATAGACGGCGAACGGGACGAGCTCGGTCGGCGTTGCGTTTAATGCCAGCCCGGTCATGAATGGACGTGTGGCCAGAGTGGGTTTCTCAGCTTCCACATGGGTTTCATGCATGCGTTTGAATGAGGCAAGGAGGCGTGTTCAGCCGGACGTGCGGCGAGCGAAGCCCTCGACTCTGACGTACGACACCGCGCCGCTCTTCCACTGACGTGTGGGCCCGTTGGGTACCTGCCCTGCATGTCAGTGACCCAACGCAGGCAATGCACAGGAGAGGTGCCGGCTCCGCATGATAAGATTGATTCATAAAGACTGCTGCAATGCAAACATCAATGTTTTGCTTAGCACAGATAAGATTGATTAATACTCGTAACAATCCATGTACTTAACAAAGGGTGCATGCACGTATGGGTTGAGCATGTGTCTTGCGTCGTGTGTTGGGCACATGCAGCCATGCGTGCATGCGTACGTTTCAGTGTTGCATGCATGCGTGAGTTTGTTCGTGCGTGCATGTGTATGTGTCAGTGCTGCACGCCTGCATGCGTGCGTTTGTTCGTGCGAGTGTTGCGTGCGTGCATGTGTAAATGTGAGTATACCATTCATGCATGCGGGCGTAGAGGGTGTGTTTGTGTGCATGTGTGATGTGTTTGTATTCACCACAGTGGCTCGTGCGTGCGTGCAATTAAAACGGCCGGCTCAGCATATCATCACAAGGTGACTTTGTCCGCTGTGATTAGGGGTGCCAACCAGAGGTCTCAGGACTTCGAATCCCCGCCAACCACTAATTTATTACCATTTCTGTCTTTCATATACGCGCTGACAGGTGGGTCCCATGATAATGTGCACTAATGAACGTGGACCGTTTGACTCGTCAATCAATTATGTCATCAACAAACTACGGAGCTATATGGTGAGCCAGTGACCGTATGATAACCACAAAATGTATTTTATTAACACATCACAAACGCAAGCTACCATTTATTTCTTTCATATACGCGCTGGCAGGTGGGCCGCACGGTTACGTGCGCTGATGGTGCAACACTAGTTGCGCCACGTGGAACGCTTGACTGGTCAATTGATCGTGGCATCAACAAATTATGGAGTTGTACGGTGAGCTAGCAACCCTATAATCACGACAAGTATTCTTTTAACACGTTACAAACACAAGCGCTCATATATATACGCGCAAACACTCAACGCTATAAGCGCACACACGCACACCCTACCCCTATGAGCTCCTTCAAGGGAGTGAGCGAGTATATCATCTTGAGATTCTACGAAGTGACCATATATATGCACCTCATAGTAGTCGAGGGGAACCTCTCCTGGCACTGAATGCACATCGCCGAAAATACTAAAATTAATCTAGGATATATGCGAGCACCAGGATTTTCACCCTCGTCGGCCGGGGATACAACTGTCCTCCTAACCATCCAACCAAAGGCTAGTTAGCACCACAAAATGTATATGGTGACCGTAATGAGCTTATTATGAAGTCCAGTGACCATTTCATGCTTTCGCTTCAAATACATTGACCTTAAGTGTCGTCAACAAAATACGGAGCATGCACCAAATACAATGACCATCGTGTTGGGGATTGTTGCAGAAAATCAAAAAATTTCCTACGCATCACCAAGATCTATCTATGGAGATTACTAGAAACGAGAGTGGAGTGCATCTTCATACCTTTGAAGACTGCAATGCGGAAGCGTCGCAAGAACGCGGTCGGTGGAGTCGTACACGAAGTGATTCAGATCGCGGCCGAATCCGATATAAGCACCGAACAACGGTGCCTCCGCGTTCAAGACACGTGCAGCCTGGTGACGTATCCCGCGCCTTGATCCAGCAAGGATAGAGGGAGTGGTTGGGGAAGACTCCATCCAGCAGCAGCACGATGGTGTGGTGGTGATGGAGGAGAGTGGCACTCCAGCAGGGCTTCGCCAAGCACTACGAGAGACGAGGAGGGAGAGGGGTAGGGCTGCGCCAAGAGAGAGGGAGACTCGTATGTCTGGCAGCCCCAAAACCCCCACTATATATAGGGGGGAGGGGCTGCACCCCCATCTAGGGTTCCCGCCTAGGGGGTGCGGCAGCCCCAGGTTGGATCCGCGGGGCGGCCACAGGGGGAGAGAGGGGGCGCACCTAGGGTGGGCCTTAAGGCCCATCTGCCCCTAGGGTTTGCCCCCTCCCCTCTTCCCTGCACCTTGGGCCTTGGTGGGAGGCGCACCAGCCCACCTAGGGGCTGTTCCCTTCCCACTCTTGGCCCACGCAGGCCTCCGGGGCTGGTGGCCCCTCCCGGTGGACCCTCGAAACTCTTCCGGTGGTCTCGGTACGTTGCCGGTGATGCCGGGAACACTTCCGGTGGCCAAATCCTCACTTCCTATATATAATTCTTTACCTCCGGACCATTTCGGAACTCCTCGTGACATCCGTGATCTCATCCGGTACTCCGAACAACATTCGGTAACCATGTACATATATTCCCTATAACCCTAGCGTCATCGAACTTTAAGTGTGTAGACCCTACGGGTTCGGGAATCATGCAGACATGACCGAGACATATCTTCGGCCAATAACCAACAACGGGAATTGGATACCCATGTTGGCTCCCACATGTTCCACGATGATCTCATTGGATGAACCACGATGTCAAGGATTCAATCAATCCCGTATACGATTCCCTTTGTCTATCGGTATAGTACTTTCCCGAGATTCGATCGTCGGTATACCAATACCTTGTTCAATCTCGTTACGGCAAGTCTCTTTACTCGTGCCATAACACATCATCCCGTGACCAACCCCTTAGTCACATTGAGCTCATTACGATGATGTATTACTGAGTGGGCCCAGAGATACCTCTCCATCATACGGAGTGACAAATCCCAGTCTCGATTTGTGCCAACCCAATAGATACTTTCGGGGTTACCAGTAGTGTACCTTTATAGCCACCCAGTTACGTTGTGACGTTTGGCACACCCAAAGTACTCCTACGGTATCCGGGAGTTGAACAATCTCATGGTCTAAGGAAAGGATACTTGACATTGGAAAATCTTTAACATACGAACTACACGATCTTGTGCTAGGCTTAGGATTGGGTCTTGTCCATCACATCATTCTCCTAATAATGTGATCCCGTTATCAATGACATCCAATGTCCATGGTCAGGAAACCATAACCATCTATTGATCAACGAGCTAGTCAACTAGAGGATCACTAGGGACATGTTGTGGTCTATGTATTCGCACATGTATTACAATTTCCGGATAATACAATTATAGCATGAACACTAGACAATTATCATGAACAAGGAAATATAATAATAACCATTTTATTATTGCCTCTAGGACATATTTCCAATAGTCTCCCACTTGCACTAGAGTCAATGATCTATTTACATTGTGATGAATCGAACACCCATAGAGTTCTAGTGTTGATCATGTTTTGCTCGTGGAAGAGGTTTAGTCAATGGATCTGCGACATTCAGATCCGTGTGCACTTTACAAATATCTATGTCTCCATCTTGAATATAATTTCGGATGGAGTTGAAACGGCGCTTGATGTGCTTGGTCTTCTTGTGAAACCTGGGCTCCTTGGCAATGTTAATAGCTCCAGTGTTGTCAGAGAAGAGAGTCATCAGGCCCGATGCGCTTGGAATAACTCCTAGTTTGGTGATGAACTCCTTCATCCAGACTCATTCCTGCGCTGCTTCGGAAGCAGCTATGTACTCCGCTTCACATGTAGATGCCGCCACAACGCTTTGCTTGCAACTACACTAGCTGACTGCCCCACCATTTAAAATATACACGTATCTGGTTTGTGACTTGGAGTGATCTAGATCTGTGTCGAAGCTAGCATCGACGTAACCCTTTAAGACGAGCTCTTCGTCACCTCCATAAACGAGAAACATATCCTTAGTCCTTTTCAGGTACTTCAGGATGTTCTTGACCGCTGTCCAGTGTTCCATTCCGGGATCACTTTGGTACCTCCCCACCAAACTTATGGCAAGGTTCACATCACGTGTGGTACACAACATGGCATACATAAGAGAACCTATGGCCGAGGCATAGGGGATGACACTCATCTTTTCTCTATCTTCTGCCGAGGTCGGGCATTGAGCTGTGTTCAATGTCATACCTTGCAATACAGGCAAGAACCCTTTCTTTGACCGATCCATATTGAACTTCTTCAATATCTTGTCAAGGTATGTGCTTTGTGAAAGACCAATGCGGCATCTTGATCTATCTCTATAGATCCCGATGCCTAATATGTAAGCAACTTCTCCAAGGTCCTTCATTGAAAAACATTTATTCAAGTAGGCCTTTATGCTTTCCAAGAATTCTACATCATTTCCCATCAGCAATATGTCATCCACATATAATATGAGAAATGCTACAGAGCTCCCACTCACTTTCTTGTAAATACAGGCTTCTCCATAAGTCTGTATGAACCCAAACGCTTTGATCACCTCATCAAAGCGAATGTTCCAACTCCGAGATGCTTACACCAGCCCATAGATGGAGCGCTGGAGTTTGCATACCTTGTTAGCATTCTTAGGATCGACAAAACCTTCCGGCTACATCATATACTGTTCTTCCTTAAGGAAGCAATTAAGGAATGCCGTTTTGGCATCCATTTGCCATATCTCATAATCATAGAATGCAGCAATTGCTAACATGATTCGGACGGACTTCAGCATCGCTACGAGAGAGAAAGTCTCATCGTTGTCAACCCCTTGAACTTGTCGATAACCCTTAGCGACAAGCCGAGCCTTATAGATGGTCACATTTCCATCTGTGTCAGTCTTCTTCTTAAAGATCCATTTATTTTCTATGGCTCACCGATCATCGGGCAAGTCAACCAAAGTCCATACTTTGTTATCATACATGGATCCTATCTCGGATTTCATGGCTTCAAGCCATTTGTTGGAATCCGGGCCCGCCATCGCTTCTTCATAGTTCAAAGGTTCACAGTTGTCTAACAACATGATTTCCAGGACAGGGTTGTCGTACCACTCTGGTGCGGAACGTGTCCTCGTGGACCCACGAAGTTCAGTAGTAACTTGATCCAAAGCTTCATGATCATTATCATTAACTTCCTCTCAGTTAGTGCAGGCATCACAAAAACATCTTGCTGCGCTGCGCTACTTTCCGGTTCGAGAGGTGTGACAATCACCTCATCAAGTTCCACTTTCCTCCCACTTACTTCTTTCGAGAGAAAATCTTTCTCCAGAAAGGATCCATTCTTGGCAACAAAGACCTTGCCTTCGGATCTGAGGTAGAAGGTATACCCGATTGTTTCCTTAGGGTATCCTATGAAGACGCATTTTTCCGATTTGGGTTCGAGCTTTTCAGGTTGAAGTTTCTTCACATAAGCATCGCATCCCCAAACTTTTAGAAATGACAACTTAGGTTTCTTCCCAAACCATAGTTCATACGGTGTCGTCTCAACGGATTTAGACGGTGCCCTCTTTAAAGTGAATGCGTCTGTCTCTAAAGCATAACCCCAAAATGATAGCGGTAAGTCGGTAAGTGACATCATAGATCGCCCCATGTCCAACAGAGTACGATTACAACGTTCGGATACACCGTTACGGTAAGGTGTTCCAGGCGGCGTCAATTGTGAAACAATTCCACATTTCCTTAGGTGTGTGCCAAATTCATGACTTAAATATTCTCCTCCACTATCTGATTGTAAGAACTTTATTTTTCTGTCACGTTGATTCTCAACCTCACTCTGAAATTCCTGGAACTTTTCAAAGGTCTCACACTTGTGTTTCATCAAGTAGACATACCTATATCTACTTAAGTCATGAGTGAGGGTGAGAACATAACGATAGCCACCGCGAGCTTCAACACTCATTGGACCGCACACATTAGTATGATTTCCAATAAATTGGTTGCTCGCTCCATTGTTCCGGAGAACGGAGTCTTGGTCATCTTGCCCAAAAGGCATGGTTCGCATGTGTCAAATGATTCATAATCAAGAGACTCCAAAAGTCCATCTGCATGGAGCTTCTTCATACGTTTGACACCAATATGACCAAGGCGGCAGTGCCACAAGTATGTTGGACTATCATTATCGACCTTACATCTTTTGGCATCCACACTATGAATATGTGTAACATCACGTTCAAGATTCATTAAGAATAAACCATTGACCAGCGAGGCATGACCATAAAACATTTCTCTCATATAAATAGAACAACCATTATTTTCAGATTTAAATGAGTAGCCATCTCGCATTAAACGAGATCCAGATACAATGTTCATGCTCAAAGCTAGTACTAAATAACAATTATTGAGGTTTAAAACTAATCCCGAAGGTAGATGCAGAGGTAGCGTGCCGACGACGATCACATCGACCTTGGAACCATTCCCGACGCGCATCGTCACCTCATCCTTCGCCAGTCTCTGCTTATTCCGAAGCTCCTGCTCTGAGTTACAAATGTAAGCAACTGCACCGGTATCAAATACCCAGGAGCTACTACGAGCGCTGGTAAGGTACACATCAATAACATGTATATCACATATACTTTTGACGTTGCCGGCCTTCTTATCTGCTAAGTATTTGTGGCAGTTCTGCTTCCAGTGACCCGTTCCCTTGCAATAAAAGCACCCAGTCTCAGGCTTGGGTCCATTCTTTGGCTTCTTCCCGTCAACTGGCTTACCGGGCGCGGCAACTCCTTTGCCGTCCTTCTTGAAGTTCTTCATACCCTTGCCTTTCTTGAACTTAGTGGTTTTATTCACCATCAACACTTGATGTTCCTTTTTGATCTCCACCTCCGCTGATTTCAGCATTGAATACACCTCGGGAATGGACTTCTCCATCCCTTGCATATTGAAGTTCATCAAAAAGCTCTTGTAGCTAGGTGGGATCGACTGAAGGATTCTGTCAACGAACGCGTCATCTGGGAGTTTAACTCCCAACTGAGACAAGCGATTATGCAACCGAGACATTTTGAGTATGTGCTCGCTGACAGAACTATTCTCCTCCATCTTACAACTGTAGAACTTGTCGGAGACTTCATATCTCTCGACTCGAGCATGAGCTTGGAAAACCATTTTCAGCTCTTGGAACATCTCATATGCTCCGTGCTGCTCAAAACGCTTTTGGAGCCCGATTCTAAGCTGTAAAGCATGCCGCACTGAACCAGGGAGTAATCATCACTACGCGACTGCCAGGAATTCATAACGTCTTGAGTTGCTGGGAAAACGGGTGCATCACCTAGCGGTGCTTCAAGGACATATGCTTTCTTGGCAGCTATGAGGATAATCCTCAAGTTACAGACCCAATCCGTATAGTTGCTACCATCGTCTTTCAGCTTGGTTTTCTCTAAGAACGCGTTGAAGTTGAGGGCAACATTAGCGTGGGACATTGGATCTATAAGACATATTGTAAAGATTTTAGACTATGTTCATGACATCTAAGTTCTTCTAAACAAATTTAATGAACTCCCACTCAGATAGACACCTCTCTAGTCATCTAAGTGATACATGATCCGAAGCGACTAGGCCGTGTCCGATCATCACATGAGACGGACTAGTCATCAACGGTGAACATCTTCATGTTGATCGTATCTTCTATACGACTCATGTTCGACCTTTCGGTCTTTGGTGTTCCGAGGCCATGTCTGTACATGCTAGGCTCATCAAGTCAACCCGAAGTGTATTGCGTGTATAAATCTGGCTTCCATCCGTTGTATGTGAACATTAGGACCTATCACACCCGATCATCACGTGGTGCTTTGGAACAACGAACCTTAGCAACGGTGCACAGTTAGGGGGAACACAATTCTTGAAATTTTAGTGAGAGATCATCTTATTTACTACCGTCGTTCTAAGCAAATAAGATGTAAAACATGATAAACATCACATGCAATCAAATAGTGACATGATATGGCCAATATCATTTTGCTCCTTTTGATCTCCATCTTCGGGGCTCCATGATCATCATTGTCACTGACATGACACCATGATCTCCATCATCATGATCTCCATCATCGTGTCTTCATGAAGTTGTCTCGCCAAACGTTACTTCTACTACTATGGCTAACGGTTAGCAATAAAGTAAAGTAATTACATGGCGTTTTCAATGACACACAGGTCATACAATAAAATAAGACAACTCCCATGGCTCCTGCCGGTTGTCATACTCATCGACATGCAAGTCGTGATTCCTATTACAAGAACATGATCAATCTCATACATCACATATATATCATTCATCACATCCTTTTGGCCATATCACATCACACGTCACATGCTGCAAGAACAAGTTAGACGTCCTCTAATTGTTGTTGCAAGTTTTTACATGGCTGCTATAGGTTTCTAGCAAGAACGTTTCTTACCTACGCCAAAACCACAACGTAATATGCCAATTACTATTTACCCTTCATAAGGACCCTTTTCATCGAATCCGATCCGACTAAAGTGGGAGATGGAGACACCTGCTAGCCACCTTATGCAACTAGTGCATGTCAGTCGGTGAACCTATCTCACGTAAGCGTACGTGTAAGGTCGGTCCGGGCTGCTTCATCCCACGATGCCGTTGTAAGA
This sequence comes from Secale cereale, assembly GCA_902687465.1. Taxonomy (NCBI): domain Eukaryota; kingdom Viridiplantae; phylum Streptophyta; class Magnoliopsida; order Poales; family Poaceae; genus Secale; species Secale cereale. Next base: position 623,685,742 of record LR738711.1, read on the forward strand.
CTAGTAGCGGCAAGTAAATTGACATGATCTACGCCCACAACAACTTGTGTTCTACTCGTGCATAGTACCTTCGCATAGTTCTAGCTCATGATACCACTGTTGGGGATCGTTGCAGAAAATAAAAAAAATCCTACGCATCACCAAGATCTATCTATGGAGATTACTAGCAATGAGAGGGGAGTGCATCTTCATACCTTTGAAGGTCGCGATGCGGAAGTGTTACAAGAACGCGGTCGGTGGAGTCATACATGAAGCGATTCAGATCGCGGCCGAATCCGATCTAAGCTCCGAACAACGGTGCCTCTGCATTCAACACACGTGCAACCCGGTGACGTCTCCCGCGCCTTGATCCAGTAAGGAGAGAGGGAGAGGTTGGGGAAGGCTCCGACCAGCAGCAGCACGACGGCGTGGTGGTGATGGAGGAGCATGGCACTCCATCAGGGCTTCGCCAAGCACTGCGAGAGACGAGGAGGGAGAGGGGTAGGGCTGCGTCAAGAGAGAGGGAGACTCGTATGTCTGGCAGCCCCAAAACCCCCACTATATATAGGGGGACGGTAGGGGCTGCGCCCCCATCTAGGGTTCCCTCCCTAGAGGGTGCAGCAGCCCCAGATTGGATCTGGGGGGGGCAGAGGGAGGAGAGAGGGGGGCGCACCTAGGGTGGGCCTTAAGGCCCATCTGCCCCTAGGGTTTGCCCCCTCCCCTCTTCCATGTGCCTTAGGCCTTGGTGGGAGGCGCACTAGCCTACCTAGGGGCTGTTCCCTTCCCACTCTTGGCCCATGCAGGCCTCCGGGGCTGGTGGCCCCTCCCGGTGGACCCCCGAAACTGTTCCGGTGGTCCCGGTACGTTACTGGTGATGCCTGAAACACTTCCGGTGGCCAAATCCTCATTTACTATATATAATTCTTTACCTCCGGACCATTTCGAAACTCCTTCTGACGTCCGGGATCTCATCCGGGACTCCGAACAACATTCGGTAACCACGTACATATATTCCCTATAACCCTAGCGTCATCGAACTTTAAGTGTGTAGACCCTACGGGTTCGGGAATCATGCAGACATGACCAAGGCATATCTTTGGCCAATAACTAACAGCGGGATCTGGATACGCATGTTGGCTCCCACATGTTCCACGATGATCTCATAGGATGAACCACGATGTCAAGGATTCAATCAATCCCGTATATGATTCCCTTTGTCTATCGGTATAGTACTTGCCCGAGATTCAATCGTCGGTATACCGATACCTTGTTTAATCTTGTTACGACAAGTCTCTTTACTCATTCGATAACACATCATCTCATGACCAACCCCTTAGTCACATTGAGCTCATTACGATGATGTCTTACCGAGTGGGCTCAGATATACCTCTCCGTTATACGGAGTGACAAATCCCAGTCTCGATTCGTGCCAACCCAACAGATACTTTCGGGTATACCCGTAGTATACCTTTATAGCCACCCAGTTATGTTGTGATGTTTGGCACACCCAAAGTACTCCTACGGTATCCATGAGTTGCACAATCTCATGGTCTAAGGAAAGGATACTTGACATTGGAAAAGCTTTAGCATACGAACTACTCGATCTTGTGCTAGGCTTAGGATTGGGTCTTGTCCATCACATCATTCTCCTAATGATGTGTAATGCCCAGTATGCGGCTATGTCCCCCACGTGTCGAGGCATGACTTAAGGACATAAACGCATACTAGAATGATCTCAAGTATGGTATCTTTGCACATTTCATGTAAAATTCAGGGATGAAATTATAAAATGATAGTTGGCTTACACTCGCCACGTCACACAAGGAATACAATAACATACATCATCCAAAGAACATCAGGGTCCGACTACGGACGAAAAATCCAAATGAGATAGATACCAAAAACACAAGCCCGGATCCTCCTAGTAAGAACCACTACTGATCGTCGGGATAAGACACATAGTAACGTCCACGCTCTTCATCGAACTCCTAGTGAAGTTCCGAACCATCTCCTGCATAGTTCTCAACAGTACCTCCATCTGGTGTGTGTTGAATCTTTGAGCCATAGAGGACTCAGCAATCCCGTTCGCGGGTATCAAAACTACCAAAGCCTTAGGTGTGGAAAGGCTATAAAAGTGTTTGCAGCAAGCACTAGCACTATCTTACGAGTTTAGAGTGAGAAGAGAATAAGTGCCAACGATCACCAAGTTGATCAAGAAGTGATCCTAGCTACTCACGATCAGACATAACCCCACCGTGTTCACTTCCCGAAGCCCTTCGGAAAGAGACCATCACGGTTAGTCACACACGTAGTGTATTCTTATGAATAAGGTGTCAAGTTATCTACAACCGGATATTAACAAATTCCCATCTGCCACATAACCGTGGGCACGACTTTCGAAAGATCAAACCCTGCAGGGGTGTCCCAACTTAGCCCATCACAAGCTCACGATCTGCGGAGTCACAACTCCAAAGTGGGAAGGCCCGAGTATTCTCAGAATCCCGTGCTCAAGATATTTTGACAAAGGTAAAACTAATCCAGCAAGACCTCCCGGTGTGCCGACACCTTGATAGTAGCCGCGCGTATCTCGTCTCAGGCCACGACTGGATATGCCAGCCTACAGGTATATACCAATCCTCGAGTTCCCTCGTGGTGGCCCCGCATTCTGCCCAGTTTGGACCAACACTCATGAGGAGCACTGGCCCGGGTTATAATATTAAGTCCTCGGGGTCCGGAAAGTCTCTATGCAAGTTTTAGTTATTAGGCAAAAGTAAAACCAATATTGGGTCTTGCTGGAAAAGCTTTAAACAGAGCGAATTAGCAAGGGGGGGCCCATAAACACCAACCGTGTTAGGAACGCAAAATCAAGAAACATAACACTGGTTTATCGGTTCCTAAGGTGGCATGAGTGGAACAAAACACCAAGCAGAAAGGCTTAGCCTTCCACCCTTTACCAATATATAGGTGCATTAATTTAACAGGTAATATATATTGTGTTATCCCAACAGCAAGTTCATCATGGAGCAGTCTTCAATTCTTCACCTGCAACTAGCAACGCTATAAGAGGGGCTGAGCAAGCGTACTTAGCCAATCTACGGTTTTGCTAGGAAGGCGGTTAGAGTGTTCATGGCAACAACAGGGGGCTGACAAACAGCAATGGGCATCGAGGAATATCTAAAAGAACGAGACATCTAGCATAGGCAAAGATAGAAGTGATATCGGGGAATGGTCATCTTGCCTGGTAAGTCATCGGTGGAATGGTAAGCCGGCTCCTCAAACTCAGTCTCGACAAGATCCTCGAACTCGGTATCGGCTCCTGGCTCTACCCAACACAAGAGCACAACAACGGCACAATATCAAACATGGAGCAATGCACAATCAACATGATGCAACACATGTCAAGGGATGCAAGTCACTACAAGAAATATGTGAACTAGTGACCTTCTGCCAGTGACCCTAGAAGAATTGGTCATAGATCTATGACCATTTCAGACCAATTGGTTAAAAGCTGTTCGGGGGGCTCCAAACCCTAAACTATAACGACCATTTTGGTCAGAAAGGTCGTAATTTCCTTACACGAAATGGTCATAAAGCAGATAGCACTGGTCCGCTGCCTTATTTCTAGCTGATCATGACCAATATAGATGCTCATAACTTTGTAAATTGTGGTGGGTTGCTACGACTAGGCGCCACCTCATCAGTTTTGCCTATGTGTCATGTCCATGTGGCAGTTTTTGCCCTAGGTTGTGAAGCAACCTAAATTTCTGTCATTCCCAAAATTCCCCAAAAAATCTCATAAATTCTTTGGGTCATATCTTCGTCAAATATGTAAAAAACCTTCCTTGCCTAGTTCAGAAATAATTCAAAAATATTCATTTTCATATTCTGTTAAAAAAACACTTTGTGAAGGAAGTACCACTTTGGCATGTCCAAATGGTATCTATTTTCTACAGTACTTTCCTATGCCCAAATAACTATCCTCCACCAAATGCCAGCTCAATCCATTCTTTATTTTGAGCCCAGCTTCAACATTCGTATTTATGTCCAGTGTGGTACTTTGCAAAGCAAGTACCACCTAGACTCCTCCTTTTGACCTGAAAATTTGTGAAGACGGTCTTCTTAGTAAGTGATCATCCTCAACCAAAACTCACGCCAATTAGCCATGTGCATTTCCCGTACCGCTAATCAAACACTTGGCTTATAATTCATGTTTGAGCATCGATCGGTCTCCTCGTGAGAATCTTATGTTGTAATTTTCTTCCTAGCACCTACCTGGGGAGGGCCCAACCCACTAGAATGCCTAGGCCGCCCAGAACACATGGCAATGCCACAGTCACGCGGTGACCACGCAGCGGGCATGCGAGTTTACGCGCTCTAGAGTTGGGGCCCTCGACCACCGCCCAAACCTCGACGTATCACCACCAAACCATGTATTTATGATTAAATAGGTACTTATGTAACTAGAAATGATTTTTGGAAAAAATAAATAGCAAACTATGAGGCAGCCGCCGTTCAAATTTGACCCGCTTCCAACTAAATCGACGAAAATTTGTCTTTTTCACGAGAGGTGGATCAAAACTTTTTACACCCAACCATTTTGTCAATTGGGCATTAAATATGTCCTAGTATTTTAGAAAATTGATTTGGTCCAATTTTGCAACAATTCTTTGGGAGGTCCTTCACAAAAAAACCTCATTTTGGGCACTCGAAAAATGGAAAATGATTTTCTCGTCCAGAGAAAATGAAAACTTCCTTAGGCAATATTGTTTGCCATTCCAAGATGCACCCTTGTGCACAGTATGAGATCATTTGAACAAACTATGCCATGAATGTGGCCATAGGATTGATCATTTGGCTTGAAAGCCATGAATCTTCACGCATGATAGCTCATTTCTGAGAACACTTTTTAAACAGAATTGCCGTATTACAAGTTTATTATTTTTTCTGGTAACTTGGTCATATATAATGGCACAATGCGAAGGTTTTCCAATTTTTTGATTTTTTTTGAATTTTTTATGCCCGTTTCAAAATGCAATCAAAACGGCGGGAATGACCGTTCCTAGCTAGTGGTTGAATCTTGGATTTTTTGGTGTTTCTCTGATTAAATAGATACTTATGTACCTAAAAATGATTTTTGGAAAATATAAAGAGCAAACTACGAGGTAGCTACAGTTCAAATTTGACCCGCTTCCAACTGAATCGGCCGAAATTTGTCTTTTTCACGAGAGGTGGATCAAAACTTTTTACACCCAACCATTTGGTCAATTATGCATTAAATATGTCCTAGTATTTTAGAAAATTGATTTGGTACAAGTTTGCAACAAATATATTATAGGTCCTTCACAAAGAAACTCATTTTGGGCACTCGAAAAATGGAAAATGAATTTTTCATCCAAAGAAAATGAAAACTCTCTTAGGCAACATTGTTTGGAATTCCAAGATGCACCCTTTTGCACAATATGAGATCATTTGGACAAACTATGCCATGAATGTGGCCATAAGATTGATCATTTGGTTTGAAAGCCATGAATCTTCACACATGATACCTCGTTTCTGAGAACACTTTTTAAAAATAATTGTCGTATTACAAGTTTATTATTTTTCATGGAAAGTTGGTCACATATAATGACACAATGTGATGGTTTTCCAATTTTTGATTTGTTTTGAATTTTTTATGCCCGTTTCAAAATGCGGTCAAAACGACGAGCATGACCGTTCCTAGCTAGTGGTTGAATTTTGGAAAACTTTTGGTGTTTCTCTGATTAAATAGATACTTATGTACCTAGAAATTATTTTTGGAAAAAATAAAGAGCAAATAACAAGGCAGCTGCAGTTCAAATTTGACCCGCTTCCTACTGAATCGGCGGGAATTTGTCCTTTTCATCAGAAGTGGATCAAAACTGTTGACACCCAACAATTTTGTCAATTGTGCATTAAATATGGACTAGTATTTTATAAATTTGATTTGGTCCAATTTTGCAACAAATATATGGTATGTTCTTCACAAAAAAACTCGTTTCGGGCACTCAGAAAATGGAAAATGAATTTTCCATGCAAAGTAAATGAAAACTCTCTTAGGCAACATTGTTTGGAATTCCAATATGCACCCTTGTGCACAATATGAGATCATTTGAACAAACTATGCCATGAATGTGGCCATAAGATTGATCATTTGGCTTGAAAGCCATGAATCTTCACGCATGATACCTCATTTCTGAGAACAATTTTAAGAATAATTGCCGTATTACAAGTTTATTATTTTTCCTGGAAACTTGGTCACATATAATGACACAATGCGAAGGTTTTCCACTTTTTTTATTTTTTATTTTTTATGCCCGTTTAAAATGCGTTCAAAACGACGGGCATGACCGTTCCTAGCTAGTGGTTGAATCTTGGAAAACTTTTGGCGTTTCTCTGATTAAATAGATACTTGTGTACCTAGAAATTATTTTTGGAAAAAATAAAGAGCAAACAACAAGGCAGCTGCAGTTCAAATTTGACTCGCTTCATGCTAAATCGGCGGGAATTCATCCTTTTCATCAGAGGTGGATCAAAACTTTTGACACCCAACCATTTTGTCAATTATGCATCAAATATGGCCTAGTATTTTATAAATTTGATTTGGTCCAATTTTGCAACAAATATATGGTAGGTTCTTCCCAAAAAAACTCGTTTCAGGCACTCGGAAAATGGAAAATGAATTTTCCGTGCAAAGAAAATGAAAACTTCCATAGGCAACATTGTTTGGAATTCCAATTTGCACCCTTGTGCACAATATGAGATCATTTGAACAAACTATGCCATGAATGTTGCCATAAGATTGATCATTTGGCTTGAAAGCCATGAATCTTCACGCATGATACCTCATTTCTGAGAACACTTTTTAAAAATAATTGCTGTATTACAAGTTTATTAATTTTCCTGGAAACTTGGTCACATATAATGACACAATGCAAAGTTTTTCCATTTTTTTGATTTTTTTGAATTTTTTATGCCCGTTTCAAAATGCGGTCAAAATGACGGGCATGACCGTTCCTAGCTAGTGGTTGAATCTTCGAAATTTTTTGGTGTTTCTCTGATTAAATAGATACTTATGTACCTAGAAATTATTTTTGGAAAAAATAAAGAGCAAACGACAAGGCAGTTGAAGTTCAAATTTGACCCGCTTCCTGCTGAATCGACGGGAATTTGTCTTTTTCATCAGAGGTGGATCAAAACTTTTGACACCCAACCATTTTATCAATTATGCATTAAATATGGCCTAATATTTTATAAATTTGATTTGGTCCAATTTTGCGACAAATATATGGTAGGTCCTTCTTAAAAAAAACTCATTTTAGGCACTCGGAGAACGGAAAATTGATCAAAATCATTTTAGATGGTCATGACGGCATCAAAGGCTGCACTTCGTTCTGATTGGTCTATGGGCATGTCACGCGGACCAAGCATTAGAGATCGTCTGATGCTGCCAGATCCAACGGCCCACACCCCTCACCCTTTCCCCACCCACACCCACCCAAAAGCATCTCCCCTCACCTACACCACATGTCGTTGAGGACACTGACCTGTGGGCCTAATTCCTCGCGGGCCCGCCTGTCAGTGGCCGAATGCCACCACTCACCCACCGCACATCACTCCTTCCCCTCTCCCCCTCTCCCCCGCACACCACTC
>LR738711.1:623693558-623826916 GCA_902687465.1 Secale cereale
CCCCGCACGACAACCCTTCCTCCCACACACCGCGACCCACGTCGTCCCTCCTTCCCCTCACCGTTTCTCCCTACTGTCCACCCTCTGCCCCCTACCTCGATCCCCCAGATCCAATCGACACAACCCCGCTCCATCCTCGTTTCCATGGTTCACGCCTCGGATCCTCCCCTTCTGCTCTAGTTTTCCTCATCTCGCCTCCCCTTCTTCGCTGGGTCCAGCGACGCCGGCTGCTAGGAAGTCTACCACGAGCGAGACGGCTTCGGTGGCGACCACGACGGCCCGAGACGGAGGTTGTCGTGGACATCCCCCAGATCCAATCCAAGTCCCCCTCATCCATCGTCCCTTTCCTCCGGTCACCATACGAAGGGGAGTACGCGCCCGTGGCAGCGGTGGCGGCGGGCTTCGGGCTACCGGAGGGGCTGGCGGCCGTGCTGCCGACGAACCTGTTTGAGCAGTTGGCCGCCTTGAGGCGGAGGCCGCGGCGCTCCGCGGGCAGCTCGCCCAGCGCGACGACGCCACCGAGGACCTCCACGAGCGTGTCAAGCAGCTCGAGTCCGCGCTCGTGCTCGCCATCGACCGTCTCCGTCCCCGCCGGCGCCACTCCACTCCACCGCACCCTCCTCTCCGTCGCTCAGGCATCTCCCGTCTCTCAGGTACGGATCGACTTCCCACATTCTCTCCTTCGTCGGGGATGAAGGTAAATGATGCTTGCTGGATTTGACCGGGATGTGGATTTGGATTGACCAGGAGGACCTTCTCGCTCTATGACCAGATCAACCTCTTCGACACCGTCCCCGAGGACCAGCTCTGCTTCCAAACGTAACCTCTCCTTACATCCTCCCCATTCCATTTCAATTGTTGTTGTTGACGAACCTGAGTATGAATATACTATGTGTTGCTGTCTACTGTCCTCAATTCTGGCCGGTTTCGTGCACTGAGCAACCCATGGTCGATGTGGCAAAAAACAATGACCTATAGATATTGTCTTTTCTTAACTTACACAGACTAATAGGCTTTACTTGTACCTAGAGAAAGTATTGTGAATAAACAACCATGCAAGTTGTGAATATCATAGGCTTTCTAGTCCATGATTGTAATTAGCGCATGTGCCGAAGCAAAAGTGGAGACCTAATGCTTCCTAAGTTTGCTCCTTTTCTGGATGTCCAGGACCCAACTTGCCCGTGGGTCTTCGGTAATTAGCATGATTAATTGTTCCCTGAAATAACTTGCAGATGCTTGCAAAATTTCTAATGGGTCCTGTGTTTGATCAGTGCTGGGAAGTTTAGTTACAAACTGATGTTATTTTCTTAAAACCAGATACTAAATAGGAGAGTGCTATAGCTACTCTTGTTCTACGTACTAATTGTGGCGGTTTGTAGGATTAAACTAGACGAATGCTTTAGGGACAAGCGTTGATAATTCATATCACGAAATGTAGTGACATTTTGTAGCAGATGAGTGAGACCAAAGAGGTTTTGTTTACAAGTGATCATCTTGATATAGGATGTTTAACTTGTGTTCGGCGCCTGGGCGCTCGCTGTCGCTGCATGTCTCCAAAAGGGTGGCCTCACCTACAAGGTGATTTCGTCACCCATATCGACTTAGTGATATATTGTCTAGTTCATCAGTGTAGATTAGAATTCTTCACCCTTATGGATCGGTTTGTTAGAGACTGCTGCTCACACATTCTTCTCCAATGCCTGTTTACGAATGAAGTGTGGTCTCAACTACTGAATTCCCACACAGAAAAAATTATGTCGAATTTATTCCTGGTTTCAGTTAAGAGTACAGAGAACGCAAGTTACCCTCGATGCCATATCGCTCTCACGTGTCTATTATCTAGATGATTGTTACTGTACATTTTTTGTTAAAAATTTCTCTGAACTAGTTTGATTCCCTACTGGTCTACATCTTTTACTTACTCCTCCGCTGTCACATAATAAATTAGCCTTGAATTCATCTAGTTTGGATCAAAATAGAACCATTGATTAAAACTAAGACATGTTTGAGCTGGCAATGACTGAGATAATATAGTAACCAGTAAAAAATATTTCCTGAAGCCAAATAAATAAATATGCTTTTGTCTATGAACTATAACAATATTGCTGGCATTCTGTGGCAACATTTGCAGATCTTGAGGCATGTGTGTGGCTGGAAGAAACACTCAAGAAATTTGACCATATACTTGTGATATCACACTCTCATGACTTCATGAGTGGAGTGTGTACCAACATCATCCACATGCAGAACAGGAAGCTGAAGCTGTGAATATTGCTGGCAATATTACTAATGTTGAAGCTGAAGCTTCAGCTTCAGATTCTCTTATGCTTCCAACAATATTGCTGGAAATATTACTAATGTGTTAAGTTGTCTAAACATGCTTGCTGCTAGCTTTAAAGTTGGTCTAAAGAACTATTTGTGCATTTACACATTCATGATTTCCTCTGTTGTTTGTAATTGTTCTGGTTAACTGTGCTAGTAGATATTGCCTGGGATTTGTAGCTTTGTTAATCCTCTCAGTTGTGATATTCTGTAGCTTGTTGATTTTCTATAGCTTTGTTAATCTTACAGTTCCCTTGCTACTACTGTTAGCCTGTAACACTGGATTCAGTGAAATTAAGTTGAAAATTTGAAATGAAGTTGTACTCCTAATTCTGAAATGAAGTTGTAAATTTGTCTGAAATGAAGTTGTAAATTTGAAGCTACTTCTTCTAGCCTGTAACAACTTTGTCGGTGTACTAAGGTAGGGGTGCCTCAGTACCCCAACTTGTGCACGGGCAGTTGCAGCTTCCCGCGGCAAGGTTTACTGCGCGCTCGCCGGAGACCTTCCTGCTCCCTATTAAACCATTCAAAAACAAAGTATACAGGACATGGGATCAAGACCCCGGCAAGAGGAGCTTGCCGGGAAGGCCGTACCAGGCTCAAGACCGTTCCGTTAACACAAGACCCTGGCAAAAGGAGCTTGCCAGGAAGACTAGAAGACAACGTATCGGCGCTATATGCGCCCCGGCAAGGGGCCCGGGGAGCGGCAAGCTCCCGGGCCCGGCAAGATCGAGGCCCCGGCAAGGTGCTTGCCGGGAAGACTGCGCTGTGTGCCCGCGCTCCAGCTCATCGGCCCACGTGTCGCCCTGGGGCTTATCCAGGGACGCGTGGCGGATGGCTGTGCAGCCTGGGGTACACGGTGGCACTCCACGGTGATGGATCCGTCGCCGTGGCGGAAGGAGACGCTAAGGCGGGAGCTTTTGGGGTCGACGGCGACGGGCATTAAATGCCCTTGTCCCCCACTGTTAAAGTAGGTATAGACCACTGTTCTGTACTGTAGCTCCACTGTTCCCGCACTGTTACAACTACCACCTCTTTTACATTTTTACCCCTTTCTCCTACGTTGACACCTGTCGGTGACCCCTTGCACTATAAAAGGAGGCCCATGCATAACGTGGAGGGGGTTCGAAACCTAGATCACTCTCGCGCCGGTGTAGCTGCTTCTTCAAGCTCCCGAGCGCCCAAACTCAATACACAACCAAGCAGGAGTAGGGTTTTACGCGTCTACCGCGGCCCGAACCTGGGTAAAACTGCCCGCGTGCTCGCTTCGATCCGCTCTTTGTGCTCCCTCCGCCCTCGTACCGCACAGACAAAGGGGCTCCGGTCCCATAGGTGTTCGTGGCGGACAGTTTCCCCCGACATCTTTGGCGCGCCAGGTAGGGGGCGTCGAGGTTGTGCGAACCTGATCCGGCGTTCGCGCGGGCGCATTCTTCATCAACCTCTCCAGCTTCACCAGCAACTTCATCAGCGACAACTCCATGGCCCCGAAGAAGAAGGCTTCGGAGGTCGGAGGCCCGTCTGCGTCTCACCCGCCGCCACCAGAGCCAACGGTGGGCGGGGGAGATGCCGTCGGAAGGGTGGTTGCCGGTGAGGACACTCACGGCGCCACCAGATCCAAGAACAGGACGGACGACCGAACCTCGGTCTCCGTGGACGCGCCGCGTCCATCGCAGCACACGACGACCCAGCAGCGTCATACCACGGGAGGTGGTATCCGCTTGCTGGGGCAAGGCCAAACTGGGGGCTCGCGGGACGCCCCGGACCCCCGTCCGGGCACAAGCAAAGCGAAGGCGCCGGCGCGGGACCCCGCTCCTTCTAACGTTGTTAGAAGTCCGAGCGTATCCCGCTCCTCGCACCGCTCACCCGCGTTCCCCTCTACCCCAGCGGAAGCGCTCGCGAGGGCGCAGCTGCTCCTCGACTTTCCTCCAGCGGCCGACAAGGCCGAGGAATGGAGGGCCACCATCCGGAGCCTGATAGACTTCGCCAACAATGATTCTCCACAGCAGCCGTCGGCCTCACGGCCGCGGCAGGCTGAGAAGACAAAGGCTATCGGCGACAAGACTGCCGGGGGTGCGACAAGCGTGCACTCCCCGCCGCAGAAACAGAAGACGCCGCCCCGCCGGAACAACCCCGACGACGGCTCCACAGCCTCGTCGGACCCGCGGGCCCGTCGGGACCAGCGCCAGGTCCTCGACGACCGGCGAGATGAAGACGCTCGGACCACGATCGAGCGCCGCCGAGAAGCTCGGCGACAATCCGACAAGAGAGCTGGGAACACCGTCGACGCGCACGCGCCCGGTGAACCAGGCGACTTGCCGTACGCGGCAGGTTGCCCTGCGTTCACCCGCGAGCTGCGGCGCGTCCAGTGGCCCAGCATGAAGAACTTTAAGCCCGACGTACCGGAGAAGTACGACGGCAAGACGCACCCCTCGGAGTTTCTCAGCGTCTACACTATCGCAGTGCAAGCTGCCGGGGGGCGCGACGAGAAGATCTTAGCGAATTACTTCCCGCTCGTGCTAAAGCCGAACGTCCGTTCGTGGCTCATGCACTTGCCGGAAGGTTCCATCTCTTCTTGGGCCGACCTTTGCCACCAGTTTGTTGGCGCCTTCACCGGCGGCCACAAACCCCATGGCCAGGAGAGCGATCTCCACATCTTGGCCCAGAAGGAAGGCGAGACCCTGCGCAAGTATATCCAACGCTTTAGCCGGGTGCAGCACAACATCCCTGACGTTCACCCTGCCGCGGTTATCAGCGCGTTCCATCAGAACGTACGTAACCGCCGCATGCGTGAAGAGATGGCGATGACAAAGATTCGGGATGTCAGCGAGCTCTATGCTCTTGCTGACAAGTGCGCACGCGCAGAAGAGGGGAGAAGACTCCCCGGGGAAGATACTGGCGCAGGAGGAAGCGACAGCGACGACGCCGCCCCGGCAAAGAAGAGCCGGCGGCGGAACAACAGAAAGAAGGGCAAGAAGGAGGTGCTTGCCGTCGAGAAGTCCGGCAAGGAGGCCCCCGCCAAGCAAGCGCAGGCTGGCGGCTCCGGCAAGGAGCCTGCCCCTGCGGCGGCGGCCGACAAGCCGGGTAGCTCCGACAAGCAATACTGTAAGATCCACCGCACCAAGGGTCACGATCTCTCCAACTGCAAGCGCGTCGAGTACCTCGTCGAGCAGCAGAAAGCTGAGTACGAGAGGCGCGACAAGGAGAAGGCCCAAGGTGGCGGGGAAGAGCCCAGCAAGAAGCGGCCGTTCAACGGCCGGGGGGGGCGCCGCGGCAAGACTAAGCAGCGGCAAGGAGATCGACCTCCCCGGGGCCGCGACAACGACGAAGAAGACGACGATGAAGACATGGAGGACGATGAGAACAGCGAGCAGGAGTTCCAGAAGGCCACGGAGGTCCTGTGCGTCGACGGTGGTGCCTCCCTGCATACCTCCCACCGCCAACTCAAGCAGTGGGTGCGTGAGGTAAACGCAGCGGAGCCACCCGTGGAGTCGCGCAGGCTCCTCAAATGGTCCAGCACGCCCATCGTTTTTGATCTTGAGGATCACCCTGACCGCACCACTGCGGTCGGGTGCTTGCCGATGCTGGTTTCTCCCACCATCCGCAACCTCAAGGTCACCAAAATGTTGGTTGACGGCGGGGCCGGGCTGAACTTGATCTCCTCTGCTGTGATCAAGAAGCTCCAGATTCAAGATGGCGAGCTCGAAGAAACCGGTTCATTCCAAGGAATCAACCCGGGAAGGAGCAAGCCCAAGGGAAAGATCACTTTGCCGGTGACCTTTGGCGGGGAGCTCAACTTCAGGACTGAGCGCATCACCTTCGACGTAGCTGATATTCCATTGCCCTACAATGGGATACTTGGCCGTCCTGCCCTCGCCAAGTTCATGGCAGCTTCCCACTATGCCTACAACGTGCTGAAGATGCCGGGGCCGATAAGCGTCATCACTGTCCATAGCGACAAGAAGGATGCGCTTATTTGCGCCGACAAGATTTACCGGGATGCAGCAGCTGCGGCCGAGAAGGATACTCTTGCCGCTGAGGCTCCCGGGGGGAAGAAGACGAAGACCAAGTCCGGCAAGTGCTCTGGGACCCACTCCGGCAACCGCACCTCTTCGGAGTGCTGCGCTGCCGTCGAGGACGTTCCATCGAGCTCCACCGGCAAGAGTAAGAAAGGAATGGCTGCTCCTCCGGCAACCAAGAAGGTGTCCGCAAAGGAGGATGGCACTGGTGGTACCTTCACCATCAGTGCAACCCTTGACAGCAAATAGGAAAGCGCGCTCGTTGCCTTCCTGCGGGCGAATGTCGATGTGTTTGCCTGGCAACCATCCGACATCCCCGGTGTTCCCAGGAAGGTAATTGAGCACAAGCTTGCTGTCTGTCCTCATGCGCGGCCTATCAAGCAGAAAGTGAGGAAGCAAGCCGTGGAGCGCCAAGAGTTCATCAACGAAGAAATCAAGAAGCTAGAAGCAGCTGGCCTAGTTAGAGGTGTGATCCATCCGACGTGGTTGGCAAACCCAGTCGTCGTGCGCAAGGCCAACGGGAAGTGGAGACTGTGTATAGACTTCACCGATGTGAATAAAGCATGTCCCAAGGATCCATTCCCTTTGCCGCGCATTGACCAGATCGTTGACTCCACTGCCGGATGTGAGCTACTCTGTTTTCTTGATGCATACTCAGGCTATCATCAGATTTTCATGGCCAAGGAGGATGAAGAGAAGACTGCATTTATCACTCCATGTGGCACTTATTGCTTTATCCGCATGCCATTTGGATTGAAGAATGCAGGCTCAACCTTTGCAAGGGTAGTGTACACTGCTTTTGAGCCACAGATCCACAGAAATGTAGAAGCTTACATGGATGACATCGTGGTGAAGAGCAAGAGCAAGGAAACCCTGATTCAAGACTTGGAAGAAACGTTTCAGAACCTGCGCAGAATACAGCTTAAGTTGAACCCCGAGAAGTGCGTCTTTGGAGTCCCCTCCGGCAAGCTTCTCGGGTTCTTTGTGTCACAGAGGGGGATTGAAGCCAACCCCGACAAGATCAAAGCCATTGAGCAGATAGAGGCCCCGAAGCGCGTCAAGGATGTCAGAAGGCTTGCAGGTTGTGTTGCTGCCCTCAGTAGGTTCATTTCAAAGTCTGCAGAACGCGCCCTACCTTTCTTCAAAATTTTGAAGAAGGCAGGTCCCATGAAGTGGACTCCGGAAGCGGAGGCGGCGTTGCAGGATTTGAAACGGTACCTGTCCTCCACTCCTATACTTGTCGCACCTAGACCACAGGAAAAGTTGTTGCTATACTTAGCGGCAACCAACCAGGTGGTTAGTGCTGCGTTAGTAGCGGAGAGGGAGTCCGACGAGGAGCCAGCACCACCGGCAAGCGAATCCAGCGACAAACAGGGGGCTGACCCGACAAGCTCTGGCCCCGACAAGGAAGACTCTGCGCAGGAACAAGGAGAGGTGCGGAAGAAGATGGTGCAGCGCCCAGTGTATTTTGTAAGTTCCCTTCTCCAGGGGGCTAGATCAAGATACTCGGGTGTGCAAAAATTGCTTTTCGGCCTCCTCATGGCCTCAAGAAAGCTGCGCCATTACTTCCAAGCCCATGAGATAACAGTGGTCACTCGCTTCCCGTTGAAGAGGATATTGCACAATCCAGAAGCAACGGGCAGGATCGTCGAGTGGGCACTGGAGCTGTCGAGCTTTGGACTCAAGTTTGAAAGTACTTCAACTATACAGAGCCGAGCTTTGGCGGAATTCATAGCTGAGTGGACCCCAACACCAGAAGAAGAAGTTCAAGAAACAAGTGCACCCGTGCAAGAAGCGACAAGTGAATGGGTAATGTATTTTGACGGTGCCTTCTCGCTACAAGGCGCCGGTGCCGGCGTGGTACTCATCGCGCCCACCGGAGAGCACCTCAAATATGTTATCCAGATGCACTTTCCCAGGGAGCAAGCGACAAACAACACTGCAGAATATGAAGGCTTGCTTGCCGGCCTCAGGATTGCGGCCGAACTTGGGATCAGAAAGCTGATTGTGCGGGGAGATTCTCAGTTGGTGGTCCGACAAGTTAACAAGAGCTATCAGAGCCCTTTGATGGAAGCATATGTCGATGAAGTGAGAAAGCTTGAAGAGCACTTTGAAGGTTTGCAGATGGAGCACGTCCCGAGAGCTCAAAATGAAATTGCAGATGGCCTTTCAAAGTGCGCCGCGATGAAGTTACCTGTGGAACCAGGGACCTTCTTACTCAAGCTGACTCAACCATCCGTTACACCATCAATTGGGCAGTCCAAGAAGAGAAAGTTGGTCTCCGGCGACTACTTGCCGGCGGATCTTCCTGAAACCGCCACCAAGGTCTCCAAGATCGACAACCAGAACGCTGAGGAACAGTTTGCTCCTGCAAGACCTCGGGCTTGTATAGTTGAAGCAAGCGTTCCCGACAAGCCTCGCCCCGGCGAGCTTGCCGGGGGACCGTCAGCTCCGGCAGAACCAGAGGTCCTCGCCGTAGAAGCTGAGGTTCCCGCAGCGGCCCTCGAGCCTTTAGTCCTTGCCGTCGAGCCTCGGGCTCCAGCATGGGCGCAGCAGATCGTCCGTTTTCTGCAAACTGGAGAACTTCCCGACGACCCTCAAGAGATAGAGAAGATAACCAGGCAGTCAAGTATGTATCAGTTCGTGGATAACGAGCTGTACAGAAGAAGACTCAACGGTGTCAGGTTGAAATGCATCTCCAGAGAAGATGGACAGAAGCTGTTGGCAGAGATACACGGAGGCATATGCGGCCACCACATTGGCGCAAGGGCACTTGCCGGGAAAGCTTTCCGGCAAGGGTTCTTTTGGCAAGAAGCCCTCCAAGATGCAACTGCACTAGTAACCAAGTGTGAAGCGTGTCAGTTCCATGCGAAGCAAATCCATCAGCCAGCTCAAGCTCTCCAAACAATCCCTTTGTCATGGCCCTTCTCGGTCTGGGGGCTCGACATCCTCGGCCCTTTCCCTCGAGCTGTTGGGGGCTTTGAGTACTTGTACGTTGCAATCGACAAGTTCACAAAGTGGCCAGAAGTGGAGCCAGTGAGGAAGGTGACAGCACAGTCAGCGGTCAGGTTCTTCAGGTCGATTGTTTGCCGTTTCGGAATCCCTAACAGGATCATCACCGACAACGGTACGCAATTCACTAGTCGCACCTTCATGCAGTACGTCCAAGACCTTGGCGCCAAGGTCTGTTTTGCTTCTGTTGCTCACCCGAGGAGCAACGGTCAAGCGGAAAGGGCAAATGCTGAAGTGCTGCGCGGACTCAAGACAAGGACCTTTGACAGGCTGCGCAAGTGCGGAAGAAATTGGATAGAGGAGCTTCCTGCGGCTCTTTGGTCAATCAGAACGACACCAAGTCGAGCCACCGGGCAGACACCCTTTGCTCTAGTCTATGGAGCAGAAGCAGTTCTCCCCACGGAACTCGTATACGGATCTCCTCGAGTGCTCGCTTATGATGAGCTCGAGCAAGAGCAACTGCGACAAGATGACGCATTGCTCCTTGAGGAGGGACGTCTCCAGGCTGCTGTACGAGCTGCTCGATACCAGCAAGCTTTGCGTCGCTACCATAGCCGCAAAGTCAAGGCCAGGAGTCTCGAGGAAGGCGACCTTGTTCTTCGGCGTGTTCAGTCCGCCAAGAATTCCAACAAGTTGACGCCGAAGTGGGAAGGCCCTTATCGGGTGAGACAAGTTACGAGGCCCGGCGCTGTCCGCCTCGAGACCGAAGAAGGCTTACCGGTGAGCAACTCCTGGAACATAGAGCATCTTCGCAAGTTTCACCCATAAGGCGCGGTTGCCGTGATCCGCTCCGGCAACCACCTTTTGTACAAGCTTTGCCGCTGTTGCATGTAACCCTTTGTACAAAGCCGGGCGCAGACCCCGTGCATCAGTAAAGTTCCTGTGTTTCTCGCATCGATTGCCTTTTTGCATGCTTCTCTTTGCTATTTGCATGTTCTGTTTGGCATTTGGTGCAACACTCGAGCATACGGTAAGCGTTAGCACGCCGAAAGGCAATATGCTTGTTTCCCTCTCCCTTTTCTTTCCTCTTAAGCAGAAGGAACGTTCCTCGCGCACAAGTTTGCCGGGGGGGAAGGAGATGGAGGAGGAACCAAGTGCTGTTCAAGAAAGAGAAGCCTTATCGGAAAACGAGCATATGAAAGATAAGTTGTTAGAATTTGATCAGTTCAAATTTTAACATTTTAGTTGTCTTCCTTGAACGATCACATTTTGTATGGAAAACCTGTGCGCGGAGGAACCTACCCGTAGCTTGCCGCACCCTTATCTTGTTTTCGAGTTCACTCAACGATTTAAGCGAGCTGCGACAAGTGTCGCGCCCTTGCTTCGTTTCCGAGTACGCTCAGCAAGCTAAGTGCGTTGCGACTAGCTGCGGCAAGGTTGCTTGCCGGCGAGGACCTTGGCCAGCAGGCTGCTCAGAGTCCAGCACTCAGCGCTCGCGGCAAGGGCCCCTTGCCGGCGAGCTCCCCGGGAGCGTAGGGTGAAAAACATACAAAGTCAAGGATTAAGACAAGGAAGATAACATTGCACTGATTGATCAAAAAGAAATAAATATCTTACAAGGATAACTTGTCGCAATGGACTAATAAGTTCATGATATAATTTGCAGCAGTAAAAAGAGATAAAGATAGCGGAGCCCTAGTCTACGCGGTCGCCCTCCTTCCTGCCAAGCTTTGCCACCTTGGCGATGATGTGGGAGACCTGCTCCTTCAGGGCCTCCGTATCTGCATCAGCCGGCAAGCTGCGAAGAACGTTCGTAAGATTGATTCCTGGGTTGCGGAACACGATCTTCGTCAGCACCCGCTCCAGAGTTCCCGCGCAGAGCAGGCGCGACTCCTCGGCCAGCTGCGCGGGGATGCGTTTCCGGAGACCTGCAAGGGCCGGCGCGATCCCTCTGAAGAAGAGGCTGAGCCTGGCGCTGTGCGGGAGATCCGGATCCGGCGAGTAAATGAGATGTTCGACCTTCAATGCCAGTAGCTCCTGGTCAATATTGGACGCAGAAGAAACCAGGTCTTCGGTCCACACTTCAATAGTCTGCCGGAAGAGCTCGGACGCCTTGTTGACGTTCTCCACCAAGGTCCGCTCCTTGCGGAGCTCGTCCTTCAACTTGGTCTCCTGAGCCCGGGCAGCGTCGAGCGATTCCTTAAGAGTGGTGACCTTCAGTTCCAAGTCTTCAATGGAGTCCTTGGCGGCCTTCAACTCGTCGCCCCTCTTGGAGAGACTCACTTGAAGCTCGGAGTTTGTGTGAGCATCCTTCTCGCGCTCCAAGATGAGCGCGGCAACCTTCTCGGAGCTCACCTTCATCGCCTTCTCCAACTGTTCAACCTTGGCGGCGAGCTCTTTCTTGGCGTCTTCCGCGGCAACCGCGGCGGCTTTCGCCTCCTTCAGCTCCCCGCCAAGGGCTGCCTCGCGAGCGGCAAGGTCCTCCTCGTGGGAGTCGAGCTCGACCTTCCGCTGCGCGAGCTCTCCTTCTCGCCGGGACATCTCCACCCCGGCGAGATGCTGCTGTTCTTCCGCTTCAGCTTTCTCGAGCACCCATTCTTGGTACTCGCCGGCGAGACGCTCACGCTCCTCCGCCACCTGGCGGAGGGCAGCCTGATTGGCGGCGCTGAGCTCCGCCGCACGCTTCTCCATTTCTGCCGCGGCCTTGGCGGCAAGAGCCTCCCGGGAGGCCAGCTTTGCCTGCCTGGCCTGGTAAAGGGCCAGGAGTTGGTGGAGCAACCTCTCCTCCTCGGGCCCCTCACCTCCACCGGGCGCCTGGACGATCTTCAAGCCTGCGGAGGCGAGGACTTCTCCGTCGAACGCCTCGCCCTCCGCAGGAGCTCGCGATGAAGACCCCCACGGCATCTGGATGAAGACGCCGTTGGGGGCCTCGAGATAGAACCTCTGCTCCTCGCCGGCGGGGGGACCGGTGGCCGGTGTAGCATCCGGTGCTCCCGCCGCCTCCGGGTCGGCGGTGCGGCCACCGTCCCCCTCCCCGGCCGCTGCATCTGCAGCCGGAGCAGTCTCTTGCGCGGCCGGCTCGGCGGCCTCGGCTACCTCCTCGACGACAGGAGCGTCGCCGCCGCCGCCCTGCGCATCCTCCTCCTCGAGAATGATAACCTCCGTCTCCATGGGCGCAGGAGGAGGAAGATCTAAGAAGGAAAAGAAACAAAGAAGTTCAAGACTCAAGCAAATATTCAAAAAGAGGCAAGCCAAGAAGACAAGTCACAAAACATACCTTGGCGGGCGTCCTCAGCGGCGGGCTCCCTCGCCGGGGAGCTCGGCCTTGTCGGGGTGGTCGCCCTCGCCGGGCTGCTCGCCCTTGGCGGGGTGCTCTGCCTCGGCGGAGTACCCGCCCTTGGCGGAGCACTCTCCCTTGCCAGAGAGTTCTGCCTTGGCGGGGACGGCGGGGCCTGCGGCTCCTCAACGGTGGTCTCCGGGCGCTCTTCCCGCTGTGGCTCCACCTCTGCACAGAACAAGACAGGAAACGTCAAGACATGAAGGCAAAACCAAATCCAAAGGCGTACCCCGACAAGCAAGAAGAGAAAAACCCAGACTTACGCTGGGGGCTGCGCTGCGGGCTACGCTGGGGGCTGCTCCTCGGAGCAGCGCTCGGGTCCGGCAGGCTCGGCTCCGGCACGCCCTCTGTTGCCGCAGCTGCCGAGTCCTCCGCGACCTCAACCTCGGGCGCCTTGGCCTTCTTCGCCGCGCGATGGGCCAGGGTCCTGAAACCAGAGCAGTAAACAGAGTCAACATCAACAAGGAAAATCATCAAGACAAAAGGAAAACAAGAAGATATAAAATCTTGGATTCTTACTCCTGGTCCTCCTCGTCGTCCTCGCTCAGGGCGGAGAAGTCATACTCCACCGTGGGCGCGTCGGCGCGAGGAGCAGAAGATGAAGACTCCCTCGCGCACTTGGTGTTCACCGGGGCTGGGGGCTGCGAAGACCCAGCCCCTGTGGCTGCCGGCGCCCGAGGAGCGGGCGGAGCCGTTGCTCCGCTCTGAGAAGACCCCTGCCGGCTCGCTGCCGGCCTGCGGGGCGCCTCCGTCGTGGTCCGCGCACGGGCCGCCTCCGCTGCGGCTGGTGCGCCGGACGGCCTTGGCGCGGCTTGACTCCCCCGGGGAGCCGCCCGCCGAGGTGGCTGTTGCCGGGGCGCCTGCGCCCTCTCCCCCGTCGCCGCCTTGCGGAGGCGCTTTGCCGGGGACTGCTTCGGGCTTGCCGGGGGCGGGGAGCTCTCCGACGAGGAGAGGTCGTCGGCGTACAACTCCGTGGACCCGCCGGAGTCCTCGGCCTCCTCCTCCTCCTCTGCCCCGGCCGGCTCACTGGGCCCAGCATCCGGTGCTGCGGCCCCCTTTCCCTTGGCGCCTCCGCCCCTCGCGGCGCCTCTGCTCCCTCCGGCGGTGCCCTCCATTGCCGCGGCCTCCGCCGCGATCCCGTGGATCCTGGAGTGCCTCAGCGAGGGGACCCCGGCGAGCGCGTCGGGTGGAAGATTTAGCAACCTGCGGATCTCCGCCTCTTCCGCCTGGGTGGACGCCTCCTCGGCCCCCGCCTCCTCCGGCGAGAACCCGAAAACTCCTGCCGCCGCGGCTGCGGCGGCCTCCTCAGCCCGGGAAGCTATGTAGGCGATTTCCTGGTCGGTGGTGTCCCGCGTGTGCAGCTTGAGGTCCTCCTTGTTCCTCGCCACCTCGGCGAGGTTGTCGTAGAAGTTGAGGACGTCGATGGGCTTCGGGGCGATCCACGAGCGGTCCAAGCCATGCGAGTCGCACATGGGCATCATGGCAAGGATCTGGTCCCTCGCGGCGTTGTTGCAGAGCGGCACCACTTCCCGGGGAGTCCTGAACCACTCAGGGTGCGTCGGGTCGTACTTGAAGAGTTCCCGTACCATTCCGCGCAGCTCCAGAGTGGTGAAGTTGAAATTGAGCCCGGGGCGCAGCCTCATGATGTCTGCCGGGCCGCCGTACTCCCAGGCCGGCCTCTTCCGGTCTTGGAGAGGGGCGATGCGCCGGCGGAGGAAATCTGCGCCCACCTCGGCAACTGATAGATTGGCCAACCGAAGACGAAGAATCCGGACAAGGGCGATGTTGAGCTTGATGTCGTCCGAGTCCAGGTCACTCCAGTCCCTGCCGCGCACGATGGGCGTTGTGCGCGGCGCGGTAAAGGCTTGCGGCTGGTCTTCTACGATCCAGCACCACTCCGCTCGCCATTCCTCCCACTTGCCGCGGAGCTCCCCCGGCAAGTACGCCCCTTTCTTATTCAGACGAAAGATCCAAGAAATTCCTCCGGAGAGGGGGGCATCGGCCTCGGCTCTAGGGGTGAAGAAGTGTCTAAAGAGGGCTACATTGGGGTGGACTCCTATGAAGTTTTCGCACATGTGTGCGAAAACAGCCATGGTGAGAATGGCGTTGGGGGTGAAGTCAAGCAGATGGAAGCCATACGTGTTCATGACATCACAGAAGAAGTTCGAAAAAGGAGGACAGAGACCACAATGGAAAAAGGCAGCAAAGAAGTAGTACCCGCCGGGATAGCTGTCCTTGGCGGCGGCCGGGTATGCTCGCGTGCGGGGATGCGCGTCGGTTCCTTTGGACCAGAACAAGTAATACTTGTTCCAGAGTTCCCGCACGCCGAGCTTCGGCGGGAAGACGGCGTGCCGCTTCCGGTACGCAATGAGCTTGGCCGCTTGCTCCGATTTCTCCCGCTTGGCCTTCTCCGCTTTCGCCTTGTCGGTCTTTGGGGCCATGGCGGACGCGGTGGAAGGAGGGGAACGAAGAGCTCGGCGGCGGCGGAGATGTGGAGGCAAAGCACAAGAAGGAATCTTTGAGAGGAAGAAGACGATGTAATGAGAGCGCAAGGAGGGGAACCGCGCCCGCTCCCTCTGCTTTTATGGGGGAGTGGGGGGCGTTTCGCCCTTTCCATTAAGAGATCGTGGGCACGTCCCATCCCACGGCGCCTGGGCGCTCGCTGTCGCTGCATGTCTCCAAAAGGGTGGCCTCACCTACAAGGTGATTTCGTCACCCATATCGACTTAGTGATATATTGTCTAGTTCATCAGTGTAGATTAGAATTCTTCACCCTTATGGATCGGTTTGTTAGAGACTGCTGCTCACACATTCTTCTCCAATGCCTGTTTACGAATGAAGTGTGGTCTCAACTACTGAATTCCCACACAGAAAAAATTATGTCGAATTTATTCCTGGTTTCAGTTAAGAGTACAGAGAACGCAAGTTACCCTCGATGCCATATCGCTCTCACGTGTCTATTATCTAGATGATTGTTACTGTACATTTTTTGTTAAAAATTTCTCTGAACTAGTTTGATTCCCTACTGGTCTACATCTTTTACTTACTCCTCCGCTGTCACATAATAAATTAGCCTTGAATTCATCTAGTTTGGATCAAAATAGAACCATTGATTAAAACTAAGACATGTTTGAGCTGGCAATGACTGAGATAATATAGTAACCAGTAAAAAATATTTCCTGAAGCCAAATAAATAAATATGCTTTTGTCTATGAACTATAACAATATTGCTGGCATTCTGTGGCAACATTTGCAGATCTTGAGGCATGTGTGTGGCTGGAAGAAACACTCAAGAAATTTGACCATATACTTGTGATATCACACTCTCATGACTTCATGAGTGGAGTGTGTACCAACATCATCCACATGCAGAACAGGAAGCTGAAGCTGTGAATATTGCTGGCAATATTACTAATGTTGAAGCTGAAGCTTCAGCTTCAGATTCTCTTATGCTTCCAACAATATTGCTGGAAATATTACTAATGTGTTAAGTTGTCTAAACATGCTTGCTGCTAGCTTTAAAGTTGGTCTAAAGAACTATTTGTGCATTTACACATTCATGATTTCCTCTGTTGTTTGTAATTGTTCTGGTTAACTGTGCTAGTAGATATTGCCTGGGATTTGTAGCTTTGTTAATCCTCTCAGTTGTGATATTCTGTAGCTTGTTGATTTTCTATAGCTTTGTTAATCTTACAGTTCCCTTGCTACTACTGTTAGCCTGTAACACTGGATTCAGTGAAATTAAGTTGAAAATTTGAAATGAAGTTGTACTCCTAATTCTGAAATGAAGTTGTAAATTTGTCTGAAATGAAGTTGTAAATTTGAAGCTACTTCTTCTAGCCTGTAACAACTTTGTCGGTGTACTAAGGTAGGGGTGCCTCAGTACCCCAACTTGTGCACGGGCAGTTGCAGCTTCCCGCGGCAAGGTTTACTGCGCGCTCGCCGGAGACCTTCCTGCTCCCTATTAAACCATTCAAAAACAAAGTATACAGGACATGGGATCAAGACCCCGGCAAGAGGAGCTTGCCGGGAAGGCCGTACCAGGCTCAAGACCGTTCCGTTAACACAAGACCCTGGCAAAAGGAGCTTGCCAGGAAGACTAGAAGACAACGTCTCGGCGCTATATGCGCCCCGGCAAGGGGCCCGGGGAGCGGCAAGCTCCCGGGCCCGGCAAGATCGAGGCCCCGGCAAGGTGCTTGCCGGGAAGACTGCGCTGTGTGCCCGCGCTCCAGCTCATCGGCCCACGCGTCGCCCTGGGGCTTATCCAGGGACGCGTGGCGGATGGCTGTGCAGCCTGGGGTACACGGTGGCACTCCACGGTGATGGATCCGTCGCCGTGGCGGAAGGAGACGCTAAGGCGGGAGCTTTTGGGGTCGACGGCGACGGGCATTAAATGCCCTTGTCCCCCACTGTTAAAGTAGGTATAGACCACTGTTCTGTACTGTAGCTCCACTGTTCCCGCACTGTTACAACTACCACCTCTTTTACATTTTTACCCCTTTCTCCTACGTTGACACCTGTCGGTGACCCCTTGCACTATAAAAGGAGGCCCATGCACAACGTGGAGGGGGTTCGAAACCTAGATCACTCTCGCGCCGGTGTAGCTGCTTCTTCAAGCTCCCGAGCGCCCAAACTCAATACACAACCAAGCAGGAGTAGGGTTTTACGCGTCTACCGCGGCCCGAACCTGGGTAAAACTGCCCGCGTGCTCGCTTCGATCCGCTCTTTGTGCTCCCTCCGCCCTCGTACCGCACAGACAAAGGGGCTCCGGTCCCATAGGTGTTCGTGGCGGACAGTTTCCCCCGACAAACTTCTACTCCTAATTCTGTAACTAAGCTTCTAAATATTTAGAGTAAATGGAATCTCTCTTCAGTTAACTACAACCTTTTTCAGTTACTTCAAATAATACCTTTTTCTGCTAACTGATTAGTAGCATAGCCCTTTTTTTGTTAATTTAAATTGACTGAATTTTTAGTTACTTCAATTAAACATGCAGTGTAGAGCTATTCATTTGATTCATTTGAAAAGATGAGTAATTGCTTTTCATTAACAGAAACTTCTCCTCTCTTTTCTTCTAATTTTCGCTCTTCTCTTCTTCTCTTTGCTGTTGTTAAGTTAGGACTTGCTGATGATGATTGATGTTATTAGAAATCATGATTGCTTAGTTTAGTGTAGGACTTGCTGCTGCTGCTATCATATTCATACTGTATTTTCCAAAGTTCAATAACACGTCGACCTTAGGATAAGTTGTTGATAAAAGAAATATTTTCGAAAGTTTCATAGCACGTCGTCCTTAGGATAAGTAGTTGATAAAAGAAATGGACTAAGCTAAAGCATTCCCACGAGTTGATGTTGTTGTTATTGAGCTATTGTTGTTGTCATTAACTTGTTGTTGCTGCTGTTGTAGGAGAAGAAGGAGCATGCCTAGGCGAAGAAGGAGCAAGCCCAGGAGAAAAAGAACGAGTAGGAGAAGAAGACCCTGGATTGCTACTGCTGGAGTGTTGAGGACCTGGGATCTGTGACGGCCCTGCACCGGCTCCTACTCGCGAACTTCGCGCGGGCGGCCTGCGTTTGCCGCCTTTGTCGCGCCGTCGCCTCGGACCTCGCCGTGTTGGAGGCCGCCTTCCGGGCGCCCTGGACCGTGCGCCGCGTCCTCGACGACCCGGCCACCAGGGCCTTCTGCCGCGCTGCCTCCCTCTCCCGATTCGCGCTCTCGCGCGCCGCTCATCGCGGGGACACCGTCCCCGGCATCGCACTCAAGTATTCTGTCTAGGTATCATCTGTCTAATCCTTCCTCCCCGTCTGAAGCTCATTTTTCGGGTGTTTTTAGCTGAATCCTATTTGAGTGCGACTCATATCCAGTTGTTCGCTCACATTATTATTTGATTATGCCATGTTGCTGCCATTGTTTGCTTATGCATGATTTTCTCCAACCTGGCATTGTGTTGTACTACTACTAGTACGTACTTCAATTGCATGCATGTGTGCTGTTCCCTGAACTGTTGACTGCCTATAATGCATACGGCTTGTGTCTTGCCGCTCCCTGACCTGTTGTACTATTCATCTGTTGTGTTAACTTGCACTGTGCTGGTACTTGATTATTTGCAAAATATATCTCAGTTTTCGCTGTTATGAGAATGTTATATGCATGGTTTCCTGTTAAATCTAAAGTTCAGCAGCAAATTTTCATCGTTATGAGAATTTTATATTCACAGATTCACTTGATTATGTTTCTAACTTTTCATAATTTATTATTTGCAGATGCTGGTTTTCATTCTTCAAAAGTTGGGTGTACAAAAGCTCTAGGAAGAAGAATCCCTAATAAAAACCACACCCATCAATGCGTTTTAGCTCACTGGACATAGTTATGTGTGAAGCTAGTTATGTGTATATTTAGTTGTATTTGATAGCTGAATACCAGAATTGTACTATGCTTGGCTATTGTATGAAATATTAAGCCTTATTGGCTCTTTTTTAATCAAATTATCTATTTGCACAAACATAGAACTGACGTGTGGTACCCAGCAGCAAACCTGGTAATTGGTTCACATTTGACTAGAGGGACCTACTTTAAAATGGAAAATAAACAAAAGAAAATTGGCAAGTGGACTGGAAAAAGGCGAGGCCCAAAAAAAATGGACTGTAAAAGGCTGTGGCCCAAAACATAAAATTCTATTGGGCTTGGCCCATGTAGCTGACCAAACTTGAAAGCATAAAAAACAATAAATGGGCTAAATTAATGGGCTCGGCCCATGTAAAACACCAAACTAGACCGGGCTAATTCTTATCAATGACCTTTTCATTTGGTCGCAATTTTACCACGTCAGCTTGCCATGTCGGATCCGACGTGGCCTAGGCTGACAGCTAGTGACCAAAGCAAAAGGTCGTTGAACCAATAACCTTTTGTTTTGGTCGTAAACGTCTATGAACTTCTCACGGAGAAGGTCGTTAATTTCTGTTTACGACGGCCAGCTTTTGACCATCTGTTTTTGGTCACAAAAAGGTCACAAATGGAAAATAATGACCATTCAGTGACCAATAGTCAAGGTCACAAGTTGACATATTTCTTGTAGTGAGTGTGATGTGCGTATGCATGAAGATGCTCTTGAGCCTAAGGAGAAGATGATGGAAATGCCTTCATCTTGGGAAACCAAGCAAGCCACTGGATTGATTGGAAGATTTCAATTGAAATCGATATAAAGATCACCGGAAACGGATGCACGGTTTGTACATGACAAGCAAAACAAGATGCAGTGCAAAACTGCAGTTTACAGCAACATGGCATCTTTGGAGCAAGAAATAATTATGCTACAACACCCAAACATGGAGACAAAAGACATGGATGTGAAATATAAATGATACATAACAATCATGAACTTAGAGCACACCCATAACCTTGCTGGAACACAATTAAACAAGCATGGCAAGTTGCAATAAATTTACAGAATTCTCAGACTTTGTGAAAATTACAAGACATGGAAGAAATTACAACGAGTAGGCATGTTTGCAAGCTTGTGCAACTCAACTCAAAGCATATCATGACATGGGAATATATCTAACAGCAAGAAGACATATTTGAGAAGCTACTCATGGAAAGAACATTAACATAGGGTGCATAGAACACTAGATATACACATGGCAAAACTGAACTTGTTGATAACATGCTGGCAGGTACATTTTATAGCCACTTAAGAGCATGAAAACAACAATCTACAACAATCCATCATGCAAGCAAAATGCATGACAATAACATACATGACATGCTCTTCAAGAATAACCACATGGCTACTTCTACAACATACTAGAACAAATCCCACACATCATGGCAAAAGTGCAAAAGTTTATCCAGACTTAGCAAAATCTGGGCATGCTGTCAGAAACATTTTATAGCAACTTGAGGGCCTCGTAAGAACAAGCTACATCATGGCATCATGGCAAACAAGAGCATGGATAGCTAGAGCATAACATATACATCTAGGAACACCCACTGGATAACTCTAAACATGCACAACAATGACGATGGCATCATGGAAACATGGCATAAAAATTAACAGATTCACACTTAGCAGAAATTTATCATCACGATGACATGGTAGCAAGCTTGTTGCACTCATTTCCAGACATATCATGGCATGAATAATAATCTATCATGTAGAGCACACTCGAAAGAGCAAAAACTCATGTTGACACCTAGCTCATATGACACATGGATTAATATGCACAAGCAAGACAAAACATCATCTCATAACAAGTGCAGAAACTTATCAGCCAAATGCAGCTTTACAACAGAGATAAACATGAAAATATGACACCTAACATGAATGCTACAGCAACCATCATGTAGAGCACTTCACAATGAACATCTGGACATATCATTCACTCCATTCGGACCACCATGCACAAAGTTACTAGCCCACGAACATGCCAACAAATTTACACAGACAACAAGTGCTGAAATAGTTTCATCATGATGCACTCTTGCCAAGAAGATTAAGTCAACTAGATGAACCCTAACATGCATGAAACTGATGCTAACATGTAGAGCACGACGTGACGAACATTTCGATATATCATATGCGCAAAACGGAGCACCGAGCACGAAGTTATCACATGATGAAGGAGGCAACAAAATTAAACGGATCTGGGACTTACGCAAAAATATACCCTCCGAAAAGTCAACCCGGGACGGAGGGATCCCGGGAGAAGGGGATCCGAGACGGGGGGAGGCGTTTGCTTGGTGGGACGGATGGATCTGGTCCCGCCTGGACCAGATCTGGATCCGGCCGGAGCTCCGGCGGCCGGAGTTGGAGAAGACGGCAACGGCGCGGAGCTCGGAGGAGGCCGGTGAGGTGGCGGCGACCCGACGGCGATGCTGCTAGCAGCGGAGGGCGGCAAGATGGTGCCGGAGGCGAAGGCGGCAAGGCGGAGCGCGGGGAGGCGCGGAGGTGCGAGCGGCGGGCGGCGGCGCGCTGCTGGCGGCGGAGCGCGGCGAGTTCGCCGGCGCGGCCGAGCCGGCGACCGAGCGCGGCGGACGCCGGCGTTGGCTCGCTGGCCGGGGGGGCCAGTCCGGGCCGGGCGGGCCCTGGCCGGCGGGGAAGTGGGGTGGCGCGGGGGCGAACCAGGTGCTAACACGTGGCGGTGGAGGAGGTGGGCGGACACGTCCGGCCGGGTCGGACGTGTCCGGCGGTGGCGGAGGAGGTGCTCGACTAGGGTTTTCCCGAAAATTCGGGGAGGAGGTGCCTTTTTATAGATTCTGCGAGCTAGGAGTGTCCAAATGGGGTGCGGTTTTCGACCACACGATCACGATCCGACGACCGAGAGGATGGGGGTGGTTGTGCTGGGCTAGTGGGCTGCTGTGGAGGGGTGTTGGGCCAAAATAAAGAGGAGCTTTTAGCCCCACGAGGTTAACCGTTGGAGTATCAAACGACCTCCAAACGCGACGAAACTTGACAGGCGGCCTACACGTACTAAAACAACAACATACGACAAGTCTCACCTCATACCGAGAACATTCTACGGACACATAAGAAAGAAGGACTCGGAGGTGCCACGGGCA
Source organism: Secale cereale (assembly GCA_902687465.1). Taxonomy (NCBI): domain Eukaryota; kingdom Viridiplantae; phylum Streptophyta; class Magnoliopsida; order Poales; family Poaceae; genus Secale; species Secale cereale. The sequence goes on from LR738711.1 coordinate 623,715,742, forward strand.
CGTGTGTGAGTGTCGGAACTCGAAACGGGCAACGGGAAGAGACGAGCATGACCGGGTGCAAGTGACAACACGAATGCAATGCAATGCACATGATGACATGACATGGATGAAATGCACACACGCACACAGCAAAAACGAAGAAACCCGAAATGAAGGAAGAGCCCAGAATGGAATTGATGAAGTCAACGTTGCATATATTGCCATAAATGGAATTGTTATATCCGGGGCGTTACAAACTCTCCTCCACTACAAAAAGATCTCATCCCGATATCTAGGACTGAAAGAAGGCGGGATACTCGGAACGAAGATGATCTTCTCGTTCCCATGTAGCTTCTCGGTCGGTATGGTGTGACCACTTCACTTTCAAGAATTTGATGGACTTGTTGCAGGTCTTGCGCTCAGTTTCTTCAAGGATAGCAACGGGGTGCTCGCGATAAGACAAGTCTTGTTGAAGATCAATCTCTTCAAATGGAATGGTGCGTTCAGGTGTCTTGAAGCACTTGCAGAGTTGAGACACGTGAAAAACATCATGCACATTTGCAAAGTTAGAGGGAAGCTCGAGTTGGTAGGCTAGATCGCTTCTCTTGCCAAGAATCTTGAAAGGACCCACATATCTTGGAGCAAGCTTGCCCTTGATACCGAACCTCTGAGTGCCCTTCATGGGAGAAACACGGAGATAGACATGATCTCCAATGTCGAAAGCAAAGTCACAATGCTTGCCTTCATAGTAGCTCTTTTGACGCGATTGCGCGGCCTTGAGATTCTCACGTATGACTTTGCACATTTCTTCGGCTTCTGAGATCAAATCATTTCCAAGGAGTTGACATCCACCAGTCTCGGACCAGTTGAGCGGGGTACGACACTTTCTGCCATAAAGGATTTCAAAAGGAGCTTTGGCGGCACTTTCTTGGAAGCTGTTGTTGTAGAAGAATTCCGCAAATGGAAGGCAATCTTCCCATTTCATATCGAAGGAGATGACACAAGCTGTTAGCATATCTTCGAGGATCTGTTTCACTCTTTCGACTTGACCACTAGTCTGAGGGTGAAACGCAGTGCTGAAGCGAATCTTTGTGCCCATGGCTGACTGAAAAGAATCCCAGAACTTGGAAGTGAACAAACTTCCACGGTCTGAGGAGATCACTTGAGGAATGCCATGCAAAGAGACAATTCTGGAGGTGTACATCTCTGCCAGCTGAGCTGCGTTGATGGATTCTTTGACGGGAAGCAAATGAGCTACTTTAGTTAGCTTGTCAATCACCACAAAGATAGCATCATTTCCGTTCTTGGACTTGGGAAAACCGGTGATGAAATCCATCTAAGTGTGATCGAATTTCCACTCGGGAATAGGTAGAGGTTGAAGGAGTCCGGCTGGACGTTGATGCTTTGCCGTCACTCTTCTACAGACATCACATTCATTCACGAATTGGGCAATCTCCCTTTTCATACGAGTCCACCAATATGGTTGCTTGAGGTCATGATACATCTTGGAACTTCCTGGATGTATCGAGAGGAGGGAGTCATGTGCTTCGTTCATTATGAGCTTCCTGAGATCACCTTTGGGAACCACAATTCTTTCCTCAAAGAACAAAGTGTCTCTGTCATCAATGCGATAGCACTTGTACTTGGGAGTACCCTTAGCAATACCATGTTTCACCTTCTGCACCATAGCATCATTGAGTTGGGCCTCACGGATTTGATCTTCCAAGGTAGGAGCAACTTGAAGGTTTGCAGGAAAGCCTTGCAGAACGACTTGGAGGTTGAGCTTCCTGAATGATTCACAAAGTTCAGGCTGGAACGGTTTGAGAAGGAGACTGTTGCAATACGCATTTCTGCTCAAGGCATCTGTAATGACATTGGCCTTGCCAGGAGTATACTCAATGCTTGGATCGTACTCTTGAATCATCTCAACCCAACGAGTCTGGCGAAGGTTAAGGTTTGGCTGAGTGAAGATGTACTTCAAGCTCTTGTGATCGGTGAAGATGTCCACTTTTCTGCCCAACAGAAGGTGTCTCCACGTGATCAAGGCATGAACAACTGCTGCTAGCTCGAGATCATGTGTGGGGTAATTCTTCTCATTTGGTTTCAGCTGACGTGAAGTGTATGCAACGATCTTCTTGTCTTGCATGAGAACAGCACCAAGACCTTGCAATGAAGCATCACAAAAGACTTCATAAGGCTTGGACTCATCCGGAGGAGTAAGGACCGGAGCAGAAAGGAGCTTCTGTTTGAGGGTATTGAATGCCACATCACAATCAGGAGTTCACGAGTACTTGACATTCTTCTGCAACAGGTTGGAAAGAGACTTGTCAATCTTGGAGAAGTTCTCAACGAACCTTCTGCAATAGCTAGCGAGACCAAGGAAACTTCGGAGTTGCTTGACATTCTGAGGAGGTTCCTAGTTGACAATGGCTTCAACCTTCTTAGGGTTAACAGAAATGCCCTCGGCAGAGATAATATGGCCAAGATAGAGGACTTTATCTAGCAAGAATTCACATTTGGAGAACTTCGCATAGAACTTGTGCTCACGGAGCCTGTCAAGGACCAAACGGAAGTGCTTGGCATGGTCTTCTTCATTCTTGGAGAATACCAAGATATCATCCAGATAGACGAGAACGAATTCATTGGTGTAGGGGTTTAATATGAAGTGCATCATCCAAGAGAAGGTGGGTGGAGCATTTGCAAGGCCGAAAGACATGACCGTGTATTCATAGGAGCCATAGCTTGTTCTGAAAGCAGTCATGGGAATATCTTCTTCATGGATACGAATCTGATGGTAACCCATCCGGAGATCGAGCTTCGAGAAAACCTTTGCTCCTTTGAGCTGCTCGAACAATTCATTGATATTGGGCAGCGAGTACTTATTCTTTATTGTCTTCTTGTTCAATGGCCGGTAATCAATGCAAAGGCATTCCGTGCCATCTTTCTTCTTGACAAATAGAACACCACAGCCCCAAGGAGAGGTACTAGGCCTGATTAGACCCATACGTTCTTGCTCATCGAGTTGTTTCTTCAGCTCCTTCAACTCATCAAGAGAAAGCTTGTACGGACGCCGACATGCTGGCTCAGTACCGGGTTCAAGTTCAATGACGAATTAAACTTGACAATGTGGAGGCATGCCTGTAAGCTCTTCAGGGAATACATCCTCATATTCACGAACCACCGGAATTTGAGAAATGGCATTAATCTCGCCCTTGTCATTAAGAAAGAATAGCCTGATTGTGTTATCTCGAGCCGCGAAGATAATCACGTCTTCGTCAGGATGAGTTAGCTTGACCTCCTTGTTTGCACAATCAATGTTTGCATCATGCTTAGAGAGCCAATCCATCCCAAGAATAAGATCAATGTCGGAGTTACCGAGAACAATCGGGGAAACCAGAAAACTGTAATCACCTATATGAATAGTGACATCCAGAGCCATCAAATTAGAAGTCATGTGTTTGCCCGGAGAAATAATTGATAACTTCTTATCTAGAAATGCCGGAGAGAATTTATGCTTGGTAAAGAATGGTCTTGATATGAAACTGAGTGATGCACCAGAGTCAAACAAAACTTTTGCAGGAATAGAGTTAACTAGAAGATTACCAATTATCACATCAGAAGAATTCTCTGCTTCAGCTGCACTCATCAGGTTCACTCTTGCATGATTGGGTTTGTGCTTGACAATAGCATTGCTGACAGGTGGAGGAGGCGGAAGGCCCTCTGGTTTGTGCACTTGTGTAATAGTGGCCCTTCAGACCACACTTGTAGCAAGTGACCTCAGAAACTGGAGGAGGAGGAGGAACACTTGGTCTTGGAGCTTGGTACTGCGACTTGAACTGGTTGCTTGGGTTGGGTGGGTGGGAGAATCTACGACCACCCGAGTGCTTGTTGTTGCTTGGAGGACAGAGCACTGGAGGAGGCAGTAGCCAGAACTTCTACTACTTGGCAACCACTTGAGAAGAAGAGGAAGAGTGGACAACATCTCTTATCCTCTTTTTGGAAGCTTCACACTTGAGCTGAGCTGCCTCTTGCTTGAGAGCCATATTGTAAAATTGATCAAATTCATCCGGCACGAACAAGGTGAGATCAAGTTGGAGTTCATCTTTCAGACCACCTCGGAATTGGTATATCTTGCTCTCGGCATCGAGGATGTCTTGCTTCGCATAACGGGCAAGATTCTGGAACTTGACATTGTATTGATAGACAGACATGGTGCCTTGCTTCAGGTTGCGGAATTGCTCACGCATGCCTTCAATGACACTGGTTGGAATGTGATGAGAACCGAAATCTCTGCAGAAATCAGTCCACGAGATCTCATGACCACCTCTGGAGTCTTTGTACTGTTGCCACCAGTCAACAGCTTGATCTTTGGGTTGGAAAGCGGCAAACTTGACATAATCCTCAGGCCTCACGTTACTGCATTCGAAGTGCTTTTTGAAGTTTGTCATCCAATCTTCAGCATCTAGTGGGTCCACACAGTAACTGAGCGACTTCGGTTGGTTTGCTAGGAATTGGTTCAGTGTCGCAAAGTGAGGTTGATTGAACAGATTTCCTTGGCCTTGGTCCCATGATTTCCTTGATTTGCTTGGAAACTCTGCATCATTTGCATGAGCATTTGAGTGTTCTGGTTGGTTGCTTGCATAATCGCTCTCCATGCCTCAAACGGAGGAGGAGGGGAAGGAGGACGCTATTCTTCACCCTCTTGGTTCGGGTTGGGAACCTTCTTAGGAGCCATCCTGAATATGACGACAACCGTTAACCATTGATGCAAAACAGGTAAGCTGAATCAACGGCTAGAAATTGCAACATAAGGTCTTCACAAAGAACATTCGAACAAAATGAACCAATGAATTCCACAGTTTAATGGTACAACAATCTTGCCGAGAAGCCACTTGGGAGACAAAGGTGAAATAAAAACAACAAGGTACAGATGGAACAAATACATGGTAGAATTTTCATCCCACATGTTCGTGTTGAATGCCTAATGGAACGTGTTACAATGGGTGTTGCAATCTCCGGATTAGCATAGCCAAGGACCCTTTAAGATGCAACTCCCAGTTGGAACAACGCCCATGAAACCTCTTCACTCGATGTTGAACCCCAAACCTCAAACCATGCACTCGTTGGAAGAATGCCTACGAGCTACTTGAAAAACCGACCTATTAATTCCCGAAGGTTTCCGGTTTTGCAAACTGGTGTTGGGGATACAGGGGAAGCACCGCACACTCAACTCTAAACCTACATCTAGCTATATCCTTCCGTCAACACATAACCAGTCATCCTCAGAAACTGTTTACCTCGGACCTTCAAAACGCATCCGCTATACTTGCTGTGGCAATAGTCCCGAACTATCTCCCCAGTACTGGGTGACGTCGGGGTTATCTCACCGCTAACCGCATAGAAGAGTTTTTCGATGTCGGTTGTCTTAAGTATTCTAGAACCGCTACGATACATTTGTGACAACAACACCTTGGAGCTCAACTCCCCGGGACACTGCCACAACCCCTAAATGACAGGAGGCATCGAGAACAATGTTCTCGTCACAAAGATATCGGAACAATCCAAACAATACTCGCGTGATCCTAAAAAAATAGTGAATTTTTGAGAGTAGAGGAGATAGAACAACGTTAGGAGTCCTCACCACAGCGATGAAGGGATGAGGAGTAAAAAGAAATCCTACTCTCCGATATATATAGGACTCAAAACATTTTTTTTGTGTGTGCCTAGACTCAACCGTCAACAATTCGATCAATCAGGGGGCTCCTAGGTCGGAGAAGGCTCTGAATACCAACTTGTAATGCCCGGTATGCGGCTATGTCCCCCACGTGTCGAGGCACAACTTAAGGACATAAACGCATACTAGAATGATCTCAAGTATGGCATCTTTGCACATCTCATGTAAAATTTTGGGATGAAATTGTAAAATGATAGTTGGCTTACACTCGCCACGTCACACAATGAATACAATAGCATACATCATCCAAAGAACATCAGGGTCCTACTACGGACGAAAAATCCAAATGAGAAAGATACCAAAAACACAAGCCCGGATCCTCATAGTAAGAACCACTACTGATCGTCGGGATAAGACACATAGTAACGTCCACGCTCTTCAACAAACTCCCAGTGAAGTTCCGAACCATCTCTTGCATAGTTCTCGACGGTACCTGCATCTGGTGTGTGTTGAATCTGTGAGCCACAGAGGACTCAGCAATCCCGTTCCCGGGTATCAAAACAACAAAGCCGTAGGTGTGGTAAGGCTATAAAAGTGTTTGCAGCAAGCACTAGCACTATCTTACGAGTTTAGAGCGAGAAGAGAACAAGTGCCAACGATCTCCAAGTTGATCAAGAAGTGATCCTAGCTACTCACGATCAGACATAACCCCACCGTGTTCACTTCCCGAAGCCCTTCGGAAAGAGACCATCACGGTTACTCACACAGGTAGTGTATTCTTATGAATACGGTGTCAAGTTATCTACAACCAGATATTAACAAATTCCCATCTGCCACATAATCGCGGGCACAACTTTTGAAAGATCAAACCCTGCAGGGGTGTCCCAACTTAGCCCATCACAAGCTCACGATCTGCGGAGAGCAACTCCAAAGTGGGAAGGCCCGAGTATTCTCGGAATCCCGTGCTCAAGATATTTCGACAAAGGTAAAACTAATCAATCAAGTCCTCATGGCGTGCCGACACCCTGATAGTAGCCGCGCATATCTCGTCTTAGGACAAGACCGGATAGGTCAGCCTACAGGTATATACCAATCCTCGAGTGTCCTCATGGTGGCCCCGCAGTCTGCCCAGTTTGTACCAACACTCATGAGGAGCACTGGCCCGGGTTATAAAATTAAGTCCTCGGGGTCCGGAAAGTCCCTATGCAAGTTTTAGTTATTAGGCAAAAGTAAAACCAATGTTGGGTCTTGCTAGAAAAGCTTTAAATAGAGCGAATTATGAAGGGGGGCCTATAAACCCCAACCGTGTTATGAACGCAAAATCAAGGAACATAACACTGGTTTATCGGTTCCTAAGGTGGCATTAGTGGAACAAAAGACCAAGCAGAAAGGCTTAGCCTTGCACCCATTACCAATATATAGGTGCATTAGTTTAACAGGTAATATATATTGTGTTATCCCAACAACAAGTACATCATGGAGCAGTCTTCAATTCTTCACCTGCAACTAGCAATGCTATAAGATGGGCTGAGCAAACGTACTTATCCAATCAACGGTTTTGCTAGGAACGCGGTTAGAGTGTTTCATGTCAACAATAGGGGGCTGACAAACAGGAATGGGCATCGAGGCATATCTAAAAGAACGAGACATCTAGCATAGGCAAACCTAGAAGTGATATCGGGGAATGGTCATCTTGCCTGGTAAGTCGTCGGTGGAATGGTAAGACGGCTCCTCAAACTCAGTCTCGACAAGATCCTCGAACTCGGTATCGGCTCCTGGCTCTACCCAACACAAGATCACAACAACGGCACAATATCAAACACGGAGCAATGCACAATCAAGATGATGCAACACATGTCAAGTGATGCAAGTGTGATGTGCGTATGCATGAAGATGCTCTCGAGCCGAAGGAGAAGATGATGTAAATGGCTTCATCTTGAAAAACCAAGCAAGCCACTGGATAGATTGGAAGATTTCAGTTGAAATCGATATAAAGATCACCGGAAACGGATGCACGGTTTGCAAATGACAAGCAAAACAAGATGCAGTGCAAAACTACAGTTTACAGCAACATGTCATCTTTGGAGCAAGAAATAATTATGCTACAACACCCAAACATGGAGACAAAAGACATGGATGTGAAATATACATGATTCATAACAATCATGAACTTAGAGCACACCCAAAACCTTGCTGGAACGCAATTAAACAAGCATGGCAAGTTGCAATAAATTTACAGAATTCTCAGACTTTGTGAAAATTACAAGACATGGCAGAAATTACAACGAGTAAGCATGTTTGCAAGCTTGTGCAACTCAACTCAAAGCATAGCATGACATGGGAATATATCTAATAGCAAGAAGACATATTTGAGAAGCTACTCATGGCAAGAACATTGACATAGGGTGCATAGAACACTAGATATACACATGGCAAAACTAAACTTCTTGATAACATGCTGACAGGTACATTTTATAGCCACTTGAGAGCATGAAAACAACAAGCTATAGCAAACCATCATGCAAGAAAAATGCATGAAAATAACATACATAACATGCTCTTCAAGAATAACCACATGGCTACTTCTACAACATACTAGAACATGTCCCAAACATCATGGCAAAAGTGCAAAAGTTTATCCAGACTTAGCAAAATCTGGGCATGCTGTCAGAAACATTTTATAGCAACTTGAGGGCCTCATAAGAACAAGCTACATCATGGCATCATGGCAAACAAGAGCATGGATAGCTAGAGCATAACATATACATCTAGGAACACCCACTGGATAACTCTAAACATGCACAACAATGATGATGGCATCATGGAAACATGGCATAAAAATTAACAGATTCACACTTAGCAGAAATTTATCATCACGATGACATGGTAACAAGCTTGTTGCACTCATTTCCAGACATATCATGGCATGAATAATAATCTATCATGTAGAGCACACTCCAAAGAGCAAAAACTCATGTTGACACCTAGCTCATATGACACATGGATTAATATGCACAAGCAATACAAAACATCATCTCATAACAAGTGCAGAAACTTATCAGCCAAATGCAGCTTTACAACAGAGATAAACATGACAATATGACACCTAACATGAATGCTACAGCAACCATCATGTAGAGCACTTCACAATGAACATCTGGACATATCATTCACTCCATTCGGACCACCATGCACAAAGTTACTAGCCCACGAACATGCCAACAAATTTACACAGACAACAAGTGCTGAAATAGTTTCATCATGATGCACTCTTGCCAAGAAGATTAAGTCAACTAGATGAACCCTAACATGCATGAAACTGATGCTAACATGTAGAGCACGACGTGACGAACATTTCGATATATCATATGCGCAAAACGGAGCACCGAGCACGAAGTTATCACATGATGAAGGAGGCAACAAAATTAAACAGATCTGGGACTTACGCAAAAATATACCCTCCGAAAAGTCAACCCGGGACGGAGGGATCCCGGGAGAAGGGGATCCGAGACGGGGGGAGGCGTTTGCTTGGTGGGACGGATGGATCTGGTCCCGCCTGGACCAGATCTGGATCCGGCCGGAGCTCCGGCGGCCGGAGTTGGAGAAGACGGCAACGGCGCGGAGCTCGGAGGAGGCCGGTGAGGTGGCGGCGACCCGGCGGCGATGCTGCTAGCAGCGGAGGGCGGCAAGATGGTGTCGGAGGCGAAGGCGGCAAGGCGGAGCGCGGGGAGGCGCGGAGGTGCGAGCGGCGGGCGGCGGCGCGCTGCTGGCGGCGGAGCGCGGCGAGTTCGCCGGAGCGGCCGAGCCGGCGACCGAGCGCGGCGGACGCCGGCGTTGGCTCGCTGGCCGGGGGGCCAGTCCGGGCCGGGCGGGCCCTGGCCGGCGGGGAAGTGGGGTGGCGCGGGGGCGAACCAGGTGCTAACACGTGGCGGTGGAGGAGGTGGGCGGACACGTCCGGCCGGGTCGGACGTGTCCGGCGGTGGCGGAGGAGGTGCTCGACTAGGGTTTTCCCGAAAATTCGGGGAGGAGGTGCCTTTTTATAGATTCTGCGAGCTAGGAGTGTCCAAATGGGGTGCGGTTTTCGACCACACGATCACGATCCGACTACCGAGAGGATGGGGGTGGTTGTGCTGGGCTAGTGGGCTGCTGTGGAGGGGTGTTGGGCCAAAATAAAGAGGAGCTTTTAGCCCCACGAGGTTAACCGTTGGAGTATCAAACGACCTCCAAACGCGACGAAACTTGACAGGCGGCCTACACATACTAAAACAACAACATACGACAAGTCTCACCTCATACCGAGAACATTCTACGGACACATAAGAAAGAAGGACTCGGAGGTGCCACGGGCACGTGTGTGAGTGTCGGAACTCGAAACGGGCAACGGGAAGAGACGAGCATGACCGGGTGCAAGTGACAACACGAATGCAATGCAATGCACATGATGACATGACATGGATGAAATGCACACACGCACACAGCAAAAACGAAGAAACCCGAAATGAAGGAAGAGCCCAGAATGGAATTGATGAAGTCAACGTTGCATATATTGCCATAAATGGAATTGTTATATCCAGGGCGTTACAAACTCTCCTCCACTACAAAAAGATCTCATCCCGATATCTAGGACTGAAAGAAGGCGGGATATCGGAACGGAGATGATCTTCTCGTTCCCATGTAGCTTCTCGGTCGGTATGGTGTGACCACTTCACTTTCAAGAATTTGATGGACTTGTTGCAGGTCTTGCGCTCAGTTTCTTCAAGGATAGCAACAGGGTGCTCGCGATAAGACAAGTCTTGTTGAAGATCAATCTCTTCAAATGGAATGGTGCGTTCAGGTGTCTTGAAGCACTTGCAGAGTTGAGACACGTGAAAAACATCATGCACATTTGCAAAGTTAGAGGGAAGCTCGAGTTGGTAGGCTAGATCGCCTCTCTTGCCAAGAATCTTGAAAGGACCCACATATCTTGGAGCAAGCTTGCCCTTGATACCGAACCTCTGAGTGCCCTTCATGGGAGAAACACGGAGATAGACATGATCTCCAATGTCGAAAGCAAAGTCACAATGCTTGCCTTCATAGTAGCTCTTTTGACGCGATTGCGCGGCCTTGAGATTCTCACGTATGACTTTGCACATTTCTTCGGCTTCTGAGATCAAATCATTTCCAAGGAGTTGACATCCACTAGTCTCGGACCAGTTGAGCGGGGTACGACACTTTCTGCCATAAAGGATTTCAAAAGGAGCTTTGGCGGCACTTTCTTGGAAGCTGTTGTTGTAGAAGAATTCCGCAAATGGAAGGCAATCTTCCCATTTCATATCGAAGGAGATGACACAAGCTGTTAGCATATCTTCGAGGATCTGTTTCACTCTTTCGACTTGACCACTAGTCTGAGGGTGAAACGCAGTGCTGAAGCGAATCTTTGTGCCCATGGCTGACTGAAAAGAATCCCAGAACTTGGAAGTGAACAAACTTCCACGGTCTGAGGCGATCACTTGAGGAATGCCATGCAAAGAGACAATTCTGGAGGTGTACATCTCTGCCAGCTGAGCTGCGTTGATGGATTCTTTGACGGGAAGCAAATGAGCTACTTTAGTTAGCTTGTCAATCACCACAAAGATAGCATCATTTACGTTCTTGGACTTGGGAAAACCGGTGATGAAATCCATCTAAGTGTGATCGAATTTCCACTCGGGAATAGGTAGAGGTTGAAGGAGTCCGGCTGGACGTTGATGCTTTGCCGTCACTCTTCTACAGACATCACATTCATTCACGAATTGAGCAATCTCCCTTTTCATACGAGTCCACCAATATGGTTGCTTGAGGTCATGATACATCTTGGAACTTCCTGGATGTATCGAGAGGAGGGAGTCATGTGCTTCGTTCATTATGAGCTTCCTGAGATCACCTTTGGGAACCACAATTCTTTCCTCAAAGAACAAAGTGTCTCTGTCATCAATGCGATAGCACTTGTACTTGGGAGTACCCTTAGCAATACCATGTTTCACCTTCTGCACCATAGCATCATTGAGTTGGGCCTCACGGATTTGATCTTCCAAGGTAGGAGCAACTTGAAGGTTTGCAGGAAAGCCTTGCAGAACGACTTGGAGGTTGAGCTTCCTGAATGATTCACAAAGTTCAGGCTGGAACGGTTTGAGAAGGAGACTGTTGCAATACGCATTTCTGCTCAAGGCATCTGTAATGACATTGGCCTTGCTAGGAGTATACTCAATGCTTGGATCGTACTCTTGAATCATCTCAACCCAACGAGTCTGGCGAAGGTTAAGGTTTGGCTGAGTGAAGATGTACTTCAAGCTCTTGTGATCGGTGAAGATGTCCACTTTTCTGCCCAACAGAAGGTGTCTCCACGTGATCAAGGCATGAACAACTGCTGCTAGCTCGAGATCATGTGTGGGGTAATTCTTCTCATTTGGTTTCAGCTGACGTGAAGTGTATGCAACGATCTTCTTGTCTTGCATGAGAACAGCACCAAGACCTTGCAATGAAGCATCACAAAAGACTTCATAAGGCTTGGACTCATCCGGAGGAGTAAGGACCGGAGCAGAAAGGAGCTTCTGTTTGAGGGTATTGAATGCCACATCACAATCAGGAGTTCACGAGTACTTGACATTCTTCTGCAACAGGTTGGAAAGAGGCTTGTCAATCTTGGAGAAGTTCTCAACGAACCTTCTGCAATAGCTAGCGAGACCAAGGAAACTTCGGAGTTGCTTGACATTCTGAGGAGGTTCCTAGTTGACAATGGCTTCAACCTTCTCAGGGTTAACAGAAATGCCCAGGAACATGCCAACAAATTTACACAGACAACAAGTGCTGAAATAGTTTCATCATAATGCACTCTTGCCAAGAAGATTAATTCAACTAGATGAACCCTAACATGCATGAAACTGATGCTAACATGTAGAGCACGACGTGACGAACATTTCGATATATCATATGCGCAAAACGAAGCACCGAGCACGAAGTTATCACATGATGAAGGAGGCAACAAAATTAAACGGATCTGGGACTTATGCAAAAATATACCCTCCGAAAAGTCAACCCGGGAAGGAGGGATCCCGGGAGAAGGGGATCCGAGACGGGGGGAGGCGTTTTCTTGGCGGGTCGGATGGATCTGGTCTCGCCTGGACTAGATCTGGATCCGGCCGGAGCTCCGGCGGCCGGAGTTGGAGAATACGGCCACGACGCGGAGCTCGGAGGAGGCCGGTGAGGTGGCGGCGACCCGCGGCGACGCTGCTAGTGGCGGAGGGCGGCAAGCTGGTGCCGGAGGCGGAGGCGGCGAGGCGGAGCGCGGGGAGGCGCGGAGGTGCGCGCGGCAGGCGGCGGCGCGCTGCCGGCGGCGGAGGGCGGCGCGCTCGCCGGCGCGGCCGAGTCGGTGACCGAGCACAGCGGACGCGGGGGAGTGTGGGCATGCGGACGGCGGCGTTGGCTCGCGGGTTGGGGGGCGGTCCGGGCCGGGCGGGCCCTGGCTGGCGGGGAAGTGGGGCGGCGCTGGGGCGAACCAGGTGCTGTCACGTGGCGGCGGAGGAGGTGGGCGGACATGTCCGGCCGGGTCGGACGTGTCCGGCGGCGGCGGAGGAGATGCTCGACTAGGGTTTGCCCGAAAATTCGGGGAGGAGGTGCCTTTTTATAGATTCTGGGGGCTAGGAGTGTCCAAATGGGGTGCGGTTTTCGCCCACACAATCACAATCTGATGTCCGAGAGGATGGGGGTGGTTGTGTTGGGCTAGTGGGCTGTTGTGGAGGGGTGTTGGCCAAAAGAAAGATGAGCTTTTAGCCCACGAGGTTAACAGTTGGAGTATCAAACGACCTCCAAACGCGACGAAATTTGACAGGCGGCCTACACGTACTAAAACAACAACGTACGACAAGCCTCACCTCATACCGAGAACGTTCTACAACCACATACGAAAGAAGGAGTCGGAGGTGCCACGGGAACGTGTGTGAGTGTCGGAACTCGAAACGGGCAACGGGAAGAGACGAGCATGACCGGGTGCAAGTGACAACACGAATGCAATGCAATGCACATGATGACATGACATGGATGATATGCACACACGCACGCGGCAAAAACGCATAAACCCGTAATGAAGGAAGAGCCCAGAATGGAATTGATGAAGTCAACATTGCATATATTGCCATAAATGGAATTGTTATATCTGGGGCGTTACAAGATGTGATCCTGTTATCAATGACATCCAATGTCCATGGTCAGGAAACCGTAACCATCTATAGATCAACGAGCTAGTCAACTAGAGGCTCACTAGGGACATGTTGTGGTCTATGTATTCACACATGTATTACGATTTCCGGATAATACAATTATAGCATGAACACTAGACAATTATCATGAACAAGGAAATATAATAATAACCATTTTATTATTTCCTCTAGGGCATATTTCCAACATGTCGGTGTCATGAACAAAATACAGTGACGTATGGTGAGCTAAGTATTGTATGAACAGCACGAGAATATATACAATGACCGCAATGAGCATATTCTGAAGTCCAATGACCATATAGTGCTTTCACTTGAAATATAGTGACCGTCAGGCGTGAATGTGTCAGGGCATACTTGTAGAGGGTTTGAGAGATAGTTTGTGTGCGTACATGAAAATGGTGTAGAGAGGTGGGTGCGGCGGTGACAAAGAGAGACATGCCCTTCGTTTCTCTTTCCCGTGACTAATTTTTTAGGAGAAGATCTAAACATTCACAATGTGGAACAAATATTATTGGATGCACCATGCAATTAACTTTCATGTATAACTTTGTTCTATTGTATATGCTTATTTTCTTAGTGGCCGATTGTGTGTGGGGTGTGGTGGGCACATCATTTCGATGTGAAGTCTCATGGGTCAGTTTCCATCTTGCGCAACATAGGTTGGACCAAGACACGTTATATACGAAGCCCATGGAGGACTCTACGTAGAAGACGAAGCTACCAGAGTTATGGAGGACTCTATCTCAACTGACAATAAGCTGACTATATATGATTTGTAACCCTAGCTAGGCCTCGAGTATGTTATATAAGACCAGGGGATAGTTCGTCGATAGTATACACACACAAAGCGTGGTATTCACATGTACTTTTTACACACCCCTGTCAAAAATATACAATACCAGGAGTAGTCTTTTTCCTCAACTGCAAGGGCCCATACTTGGGTAAAACTTTGCCTCTTATTACCATCCAGCCTGATAGTTAGGGATATCTTACAGAATGATCTGATGGAATCATATCCGACAACAAGAGAGGGGGGCAATGTGTGCGAGAGGGGACTAAAGATAATGTGTGTGCGGGAGACACGTAGGGACATGTATGTGCATATAGAGGGCCAACAAGAGACCGTACATGTGTATATATGCATGTGAGAGAAATAGTGTTTTCCAACAGAGATTTGTGAAATGAGTGGTACGTAGTAGTAAGAGAGATATAGAGGGAGATATATAGAGAGTGTGTGCATAAGACATCCCGGGAGAGAGTGTGAGCATGTGTGAGAGAGAAATGCCGATGTATATAAACTATGTGCCCTTATGCGTTAGAAAGAGAGAGATATAGCGCGTGTGTGAGGACGGGAAGAGGCGTAGTGCATCTACACGTAAAAGAATACACATTAAATTAAAATATAAATTGCTTTTTTGGATGAGATCATGAATTTTGCAATTTGCGTATGAACGAACATTGGTCTATCAGACACCCATACTCTATTGAATTCGAGCATGTGTATGGGTTTATATCATATTATCGATCCATAGAGAGAGAGAGTGGTTTGAAATCCAGACAATGCATGGCTTTTGCAATTCATATATAAATATTAATTAGTGCACTCTATGTTGTTAGTGTCAGGCACTTTATTCATTTGTCACATACATGGATACATTCCCAATTGCTAGCTATGATAGAATACATGTTCAATTCAACATAAAGGTGTGGTTGCGAAGATTTGAATTCATAGGAAGTGCATTCATCTATTTGAATTCAAGATAATGGCATTTGTAAGTCAGATCTAAAAGCGGGCATCAATCTTTGTCGTGCGTTTGAACATGCTATAAATTGATACACATTTCTAACTTTTTTTTGCAACCAAGGAGATTATCTCTCGAACCATGCATGAATTGAGCTAAGCTGCATATTTTTTAATATATACTCATGTACAATGCATATTCAAATGTACCTCGTCCATTCCAAAATAATTGTAGTTTTAGAATTTCTAGGGTCAATATTTTTGAAGTTTGACAAATCCTCAAAGTTCAACTCAAGAGAACTGTAGAAGTTAGTGTTTCTGCTCCCAAATATTGAACGAGGCGCCAAATAAGCCTCTGGTCCCCCGAAACCACGCGAGACTAATGTTTTGGTGGTAGGAAATTACTGTCCTGACTCTGACTCGTGTAGCCTATCGGCCCGACGTCCATAGGTCTAAACTGGGGAAGGTTTGTGTAGCGACCACGATCCGAATGGACCGAAGTCTCTGTGTTCTGTCATCCCTGGATCGGTAATGCTGACACACACAGTACTTGAAGGATTTATAACAGAGTGGCAATCACACACTTATTACATCGAATGTCTCCCATGAGAAGTTATTACAAAATCTATGGCTTAAGGCCATCTAACAAAATAACAACGGAAGGCTTGGAAGATAAGTGAGTCCATCAACTCCAACGGCATAGCTGAGTGCATGACAAATGACCTAGCATGTCTTATTCCTCGTCTGAAAAGTCTCCAACGTAATATGTTGCAGCCCGCAAACGGGTCAGCACATGGAATATGCTGGCAAGATAACACAAAGGATGCAAGTAACGGAATAAAGGCTATACTATATGCATATTTGGCTGGTGGAGGCTCTAGGGTTAAAGTTTTTGCGTAAAGCCAATTTTTCTCTACAACAAAGGAATAAATTTTATTTTAACTACCATGTTGGTTAAAAATCATTAAGAAGGTACCTCCAACTCAATCCCAAATTAAAAGTTCATCATTAACCCAACAAATTAAATTAAAGAGTGATGAGATCAACCAATAATTCAAGTACCAGATACTCAAGATGTCCATAACCGGGGACACGGCTAATCATGATCAGTTTGTACACTCTACAGAGGTTTGTGCACTTTTCCCACAAGAGTCGATCTCCTCCGTTTGATTTCTCGCACTGCATGGTGTTTGAGGAACGGATGACCGAGACACAGTCTTTCGGAAGCATTTACTCTTTACCCCGGGTGGACCGGTACACCTACTTTCCCCTACATCTGCTAGTCCACCACTGAAAGAGCTCACACAACTTACTCATACTATGCCAGAGCCCATATTGGCATTGTGGCTGCACACGGAAGTTTCTAGCATGAATAGTTTTATGATCCCTTTGAGCCTTGGTGGCATTCCATAGGAAAAATCACACGGAACCCCGGGATTTCCTAGGACAACACTGGATTCTCCAGGTGCCCTATATCCAATCCACCCAGATGTGTATTCAAGTAGACACCTTAAGTTGAATCCTTAGTTAACAACTCACACCTGTCATGGATTTCACTCAAACCCAAACCACATCTACGAGCATAGCATAGCAACTTAAGCAAACGTAGAAGTAACTCCCAAGGGTTTGAAAATAATGCAGGTAATAGGTTCTACCTCAAACTACTTCCCAGTCCCACAAGTTAAGAGATCCTACTCATGCAATGTGTGAGGGTTTGATCTAATGCGTAAAAACTGGGTAATAAGAGTATGATCAAAGTGTTACTTGCCTTGCTGACGATTCGCAAAACCTCGAGACTCGTAGTAGCACGCTTCACAGTCCGGGTATTCTATCGCAAGCAAACAATAGCATACATAAGCAACCAAGCAATGATGCACAAAAAAAACTCCAAAAGGAAAGATCTAACCAGAAAGTTCAACTTAAGAACTCCGGTTTGCAAAAAGAATCAAATCGAAAGAAGCAACGAAACTCAAACTGCGAAAGAAACGAGCTCCGGTTACTAATTGGCCTAAAGTCAAATTTTACAGAAGCCAAAACTTTGTTCAAGTTGGTTAAACGTAAAGAGGGCATCGAGACGAAGATCTGGGATTTTGAATCACCTGATTCCGACTCTCGAGCGAAAAGAAAAACGAAAAACAAGATCAGGGCAGAAATCGCGATCAAAAAAATCGTGGATAAATACCCCGAAAAAGAAAACTGACGAACATGCTAACGAACGAACGTTCGCTGTCTGCGGCTAACGGACGAAAAGCATTCGTTAAAATGAACGTACGGACGAACGTCCGCTAAATAGCTAAACCGGAGAAAAACCGAACCGATCTAAACCAAAAAAAACAGATCTACTGTTTACGAGAACCGATCATTTTTTTTAAAAACGATAACTACCTCGAATCGGCGAACTCCGGCGACATCCCGGCGGCGGCGGGTGAGCGAGCGGCGGCGGCGCGGGCGAGCGGCGGGGCAGCGGCGCAGGCGAGCGGCGGCGGCGGCGGCGCAGGCGACGGGCGGCTAGGGTTAGGCGGCGGCTGGGCGGGCTAACGGGCCGGGGGCGGCGGCTTATAAAGCCCGAAGTCCTGGGCCAGTACGACTCTAAGTCGCTTGCCTCTTTTTTTTTAAAAAAAAGAGTCCTAGCGCAGAAAAACTAACGAAAGAAATACTAAACGGACTCCAAAAATCCCGAAATAAGTTTTTGCTGTCCTCTAATAATATTTAGGACAAAGTGAACATTTTTCCCGGACCTAAATGCAATTATGAAAAACATGCATTTTTCCTATGCAAATAAAATCGCAAATAAATCCAGAAAATACCAAAAGTGATTTTAACATTTTTCCTCCAATATTTCTGTTATTTTGGAGAAGTCATATTATCTCCGCTCATATATTGTATTTAGAAATATTTTTGGGAGAGAAAAAGAATTAAAATCACACTGTCCTCGTACCGGTATTCGAGTAAACTCAAATACGAAAACGGTAAAATTCCCAACTCTCTCCGTAGGTCCTTGAGTTGCTTAGAATTTCGAGGAACGGCACAACAAAAAAAATGCAAAGAGCATGCAATGCAGTATGATCTATGTATAACATTCCAAATTGAAAATTTGGGATGTTACAAACCTACCCCCCTTAGAATGAATCTCGCCCTCGAGATTCGACTTGGCTAGAGAACATGTGTGGGTGGTCCTTGCGTAGATCATCTTCTCATTCCCAGGTGGCTTCTTCCTCGGTGTGGTGACTCCACTGAACTTTGCAATACTTGATAACCTTACTGCGGGTGACTCTGCTCGAAAATTCAAGAATCTTAACAGGCTTCTCCTCGTAGGTCAGATCATTGTCCAACTGAATTGCTTCCAGGGAAACTGTGTCTCTAAGCGGGATATCGGCCATCTCTGCGGGGCACTTCTTAAGCTGCGAAACGTGAAACACGTCGTGCACTCCTGACAATCCTTCGGGTAATTCCAACTTGTAGGCAACCTCTCCCATGCATTCCAAAACACGGTAGGGTTCCACAAATCTCGGGGCTAGCTTTCCTTTAACTCCGAAATGTTTAACTCCTCGTAGCGGCGATACTCTCAAGTACGCTCTATCTCCGATCTCATAGGCTATCTCCTTGCGCTTCGAGTTTGCATAACTCTTCTGTCTGGACTGAGCTACCTTCAATCTGTCTCAAATCAACTTCACCTTCTCCTCAGACTCTTTGATCAAGTCTGGTCCAAACAACTGTCGGTCTCCAACTTCATCCCACATTAACGGTGTTCGGCACCTCCTTCCATACAATGCCTCGAATGGTGCCATCTTCAAACTGGCCTGGTAACTGTTGTTGTACGAGAACTCCGCGTAGGGCAAATTATCATCCCAACTAGACCCATAATGTAACGCACAAGCTCTCAACATGTCCTCCAGGATCGGGTTGACTCTCTCGGTCTGTCCATCGGTCTGCGGATGAAAAGCTCCAGCCCCGTTCCCAAAGTTTGGTGTAGCTGATGCCAAAACTTTGAGGTGAACTGTGTTCCTCTATCCGATACAATGGTCCTCGGAACTCCGTGCAGACATACTATCCTGGTCATGTATATCTTGGCCAACTTCGCACTGGTATAAGTGGTTTTCACTGGGATAAAGTAGGTTACCTTCGTCAATCGGTCCACTACTACCCAGATTGAATCATATCATGCCTTAGTCCTGAGCAATCCGGTGATAAAATCCATGCCAAGCTTCTCCCACTTCCATTCGGGTATCGGCATAGGCTGCAACAATCCTGCTGGCTTATGATGTTCTGCCTTTACTCTCTGGCATACATCACATACGAACACATACTCGGCAATATCCTTCTTCATTCCCGTCCACCAGAAACGTTCCTTCAAATCCAAATACATCTTGGTGTTATCGGGGTGTATCGAGTATGGTGAATCATGTGCTTCCTGCAGTATCAACTTCCTGATCTCCGGGTCGTTGGGCACATAGATTCGATCCTCAAACCACAAGGTGTCGTGTTCGTCCTCACGAAATCCCGTGGCTTTTCCTTCACTCATCCTTTTTCTTATCTCGGCAATTTCCTTATCATCCTTCTGGGCTTCACGTATCTTTCCCAGCAATGTCGACTGAACCTCCAACGTTGCAACGAAACCTCTAGGAACTATCTCCAAACGAAGTTCCCTGAAATGTTCTGCTAACTCCTGTGGCAATCCCCCTTTTACTAGGGTATTTGCATAACTCTTTCTCCTCAAAGCATCTGCCATGACGTTGGCCTTTCCTGGATGATAGTGCAGCTTCATATCACAATCCTTTATAAGCTCCAACCATCTCCTCTGTCTAAGGTTTAGCTCCTTTTGTGTGAAAATGTACTTCAAACTGTTGTGATCCGTGTACACATCACAACGATTTCCAATAAGCTAATGTCTCCAGGTTTTCAGTGCGTGCACTACAGCTGCTAACTCCAGATCGTGCGTCGCGTAATTCAACTCGTGCGGTCGCAGTTGACGGGATGCATAGGAAACAGCTCTTCCATCCTGCATAAGTACTCCTCCAAGTCCTAAGCGTGAAGCATCGCAGTACACTTGGAAATCCTTGCATATATCTGGCAATATCAGCACTGGGGCTGTCGTCAACCGTTTCTTCAACTCCTGGAAACTTTCTTCACACTCTTCGGTCCAATCAAACTTTGTCTCCTTCTTCAACAATGTCGTCATTAGCTTCGCAATCTTGGTGAAATTTTCTATGAACCTCCGGTAGTATCCCGCGAGTCCCAGAAAACTGCGGATTTCTCCAAGTGAAGTGGGTGCCAACCACTCAGTGACTGCCTGCACTTTGACGGGTTCTACTGCTATACCTTCTCCCGATATAACATGCCCTAGGAATCCAACTTCCTTCAACCAAAACTCGCATTTCCTAAACTTGGCATACAACTGATGTTCTCTGAGCTTCTCCAATACCAAACGCAAATGCTCTGCATGTTCTTCTTCATACTTTGAGTAAATCAGAATATCATCTATGAATACCACGACGAACTTATCCAAGAACTCCATGAACACCTTGTTCATCATACTCATGAAATAGGCAGGGGCGTTGGTCAATCCAAATGACATAACCGTATACTCATATAGCCCGTACCTCGTGGTGAAGGCTGTCTTAGGTATATCCTTCTCTGGGATCTTCAATTGGTGGTATCCAGATCATAGATCTATCTTGGAGAATACTTTCGCTCCCTGGAGTTGGTTGAACAAATCATTCATCATCGGCAGTGGGTACTTATTCTTAATAGTCACTTCATTCAGCGCACGATAATCAACGACCATTCTTAAAGATCCATCCTTCTTCTCGACCAAAAGCACAGGGGTTCCCCAAGGTGATGAACTTCGGCGAATAAAACCTTTCTCCAACAACTCCTTAATCTGCTTCTTGATCTCCTCCAGATCATTCGCTGGCATCCGATACGGTCTCTTAGATATTGGTCCGATGCCAGGAAACAACTCTATCAAAAACTCAATATCTCTATCTGTTGGCATGCCAGGTAACTCCTCTGGAAACACATCCGGATAATCCTTTACTACTAGCACTTCCTCCTGAACAACTCCCGTGAGAGAATGTACTTGTGTCCTTATAGGCGAATGCCTAGATACATACTTGATCCTTTTTCCCTCCGGGGTGGTGAGCAAAATAGACTTACTGGCACAATCGATATTACCTCCATACTTCGATAGCCAATCCATACCTAATATCACATCCGATCCTTGTGACTCCAGCACTATTAGGTCGGAGGGGAAAGTGTGGCGTCCTATGGTCAATGGCATCTGAAAACATCCTTGGTGTGTGAAAGTGCAACTAATCCACGGGTGGTTTTGGTAATTAATAACAACATATATATCATTGAACTAATATTTACTTGAGAATCATTTCAGAGAAGTTCGATGATATGGGTATGGAAATGTCTGAAGAAGTGGACCCCTCAAAATGCTAAGACAAGCATTGGCAAAAGCTCAAGACTCTATTTTTGGTTTAGTGATCAAAGATCACATTGAGTCCATAGGAAAAGCCAATACTATTAAAAGGGGATGAGGTTGTGTTAATGATCTGGTTGCTCAAGTGCTTAGTGATCTAGCTCCCTCAACTATCAGCACTCTTCACTACTTAACACACTCATAAGTAATCTCGGACAAACCGATTCTGCAAACTCAGTCCCACCGAGATGAACCACCTCAGTTATTCTTCCAAACCCTAATTTCTCGGTCCATCCGATTTTGAGTTTCGGTCTCACCGAAACTGGACTGCCAACCTTCTGTAACCAATTGACATCACTTCGGAATATCCGAGTTGTCAATTTCGGTCCCACCGAGAATGGCAAGCTCCTACCTTTGACTCACTTCGGACACACCGAGATGGTATTTTCGGTCCCACCGAAAATCCCAACGTTCACTATATTTGAACTTTCGGTCTGACCGAGTTTTCACTTCGGTCTCACCGAGATTGGTCAAATATGTGTGTAACGGTTGGATTTTGTGTGGAGGCTATATATACCCCTCCACCCCCTCTTCATTCGTGGAGAGAGCCATCAGAAAGTCTACCACTCCTACCTTACACTTTCTGAGAAGAGAACCACCTACCCTTGTGTTGAGATCAAGTCATTCCATTCCTACCATATGAAACTTGATTTCTAGCCTTCCCAAGTTGCTTTCCACTCAAACCTTTCTTCCACCACAGCCAAATCAGTGAGGAGAGTTGAGTGTTGGGGAGATTATCATTTGAAGCACAAGAGCAAGGAGTTCATCATCATCAACCACATCTATTACCTTTTGGAGGGTGGTGCCTTCTAGATTGGTTAGGTGTCCCTTGGGAGCCTCCGTCTTTGAGATGTGGAGTTGAACCAAGAAGTTTGTAAGGGCAAGGAGATCGCCTACTTCGTGAAGATTTACCCCGAGTAAGGCTAGTCCTCCTTGGGCGTAGGCCATGATGGAATAGACAAGGTTGCTTCTTCGTGGACCCTTTGTGGGTGGAGCCCTCCGTGGACTCGCGCAGCCGTTACCCTCCGTGGGTTGAAGTCTCCATCAACGTGGATGTACGATAGCACCACCTATCGGAACCACGACAAAAATCTCCGTGTCACCAAACTGCGTTTGATCTTCTCCACCTCTCTTTACTACATGTGCAATTTACTTTCCGCTGCTATTACTCTAGAATTGCATGTGTAGGGTGATACTTGAATTGATCTTAATTGTGAAACTGCCAAAAACATTGCATGATCAAAAGGCAGATTTTTTATATTGTCAAGTAGTCTAATCACCCCCCCCCTCTAGACACACTTTCGATCCTACAAGTGGTATCAGAGCTTTGGTCTCCATTGTTTTGGTTTCCATTGCATTGGACTCCATAAGCTTGGTTTCACAACCTAGGAGAGTATGGCGTCTAGTGAGGGTAATTATCGTAGAGGTCCTTACTTTGATGGTACAAATTTTGCTAGTTGGAAGCATAAAATGAAAATGCATATTCTTGGTCATAACCCAGCCGCATGGGGCATTATTTGTGTTGGTATGCAAGGTGATTTCTTCGAAGAAGGAAAAGTTCCGGATCGCGAAGCTACACCGGAAGAGTTGCGGATGTTACAAAACAATGCTCAAGCTTGTGACATTCTCTTCAATGCTTTGTGTCCCGAGGAGTTCAACAAAACCAGCCGTCTTGAGAATGCTAAAGAGATTTGGGATACTTTGGTTGAAATGCACGAAGGTACTGAATCTGTGAAGGAATCAAAGCTAGATATTCTTCAAGGTCAACTTGACAAGTTCAAGATGAAGGATGGTGAAGGAGTCGCTGAAATGTACTCTAGGCTTGCTCTCATCACAAATGAGATTGCCGGCTTAGGAAGCGAAGAAATGACCGACCGATTCATCATTAAGAAGATTCTCAGAGCTTTGGATGGAAAATATGACACCGTGTGCACTTTGATTCAAATGATGCCAAACTACAAGACTCTCAAGCCAACTGAAGTCATTGGAAGAATTGTTGCTCATGAGATGACACTTAAGGATAAGGAAGAGCTTCACAACAAGTCGAGTGGTGCCTACAAAGCTACAAGTGATGCTCCCACTACCTCAAGTGACAAGCTAATTTCCAATGAAGAGATAAGCCTAATGGTCAAGAACTTCAACAAGTTCTACAAGAATAGAGGCAAAGAAAGAAGCTCAAAGTCTAGATCATATGATGAAAAGAGATCTTCTAGTCGTGATCGAAACTGCTACAATTGTGGAAGACCCGGACACTGCTCAAATGAGTGTACGGCTCCCCACAAGAGAAGAGAAGAATCTCCGAGAAGAAGAGCAAGAGATGAGTCACCTCGGAGAGAGAGAAGGAGTAGAGATGATCGTTATGAACGAAGACCCTCTCGGAGAAGCAAGGATTCGGAGAGGAAAGACAAGTCATCAAGGAACTACACAAGAAGAAGACATCAAGCTCATGTAGGTGAATGGGTCTCCGGCTCCGACTCCGACAATCAATCCGATGGAAGCTATCACTCTGACTCCGACTATAGTCAAGATGAAGGTGTTGCCGGACTTGCACTCGTATCCTCCAACTCCAACTCCTACGACTTATTTGATTCACCAAATGAGGGAATTGGAAGATGCTTCATGGCTAAAGGCCCCAAGGTAACACACCCTGAATTCATTGACTTTGATAGTGATGAGGATGACTTGCTTGGTGAAGATGAGCTCTTGCATGATAAATCTAGTGAGCTTAGTAATGATGAAAATGCTAGTAGTCTTTATAGTCGAGAAGAGTCGAATGACAATGCTATGAAGGAGATTGAGTGTCTAACTAAAGAACTAAACACTCTTAAGTTAGCTCATGAAACAACTCAAGAAGATCATAGAGAACTCCTAAGATCTCATGAGAAGCTACGCTTCGATAAGCTCACTCTAGAGCAAGAACATGAGTTTTTAAAAGCGATCAATGACGATCTTCGAAAGAAGAGTTCTTCATATCTTGCCAAACGACTTCTCTTGTCTAATTTCTTGCCACCTATTAAGACTAAGCATGACAAGCATAAGAAAAATTCTTCCTCTAGTAGTAAGAATAACAATGTTAAATCCAATATTGTTGCTTCTAGTAGTTCTCTTGATTCCACTAACAATGTTTCAAGCCAAGTTACACTTGAGCAAGAAAATAGCTTATTGAAGGAAATCATAGAGAAAGGTGTCTACAAGAGTCTTGCCGGAAGCAAGAACTTTGAGGAGATTGTTCGCAAACAAGGAAGACACCGGAAGAATCAAGGGATTGGTTTTGAGCGAAAGTTCAACGCCGAAGGTGTTGAGTGGGAAGAAGGTCAATACCCTACTCCACAGTTTGTTTCACAAAAGGAGAAGTATGATCCTACTTCTTCCAATGTGGAACAAGCTCAAGATGACCTTCCACCACAAGACCACAAGCTAAAGGCCAAGGACAAGCTTCAAGAGGAGATTGATGCATTCATTGAAGCACCTCAAGCCATGGTCAAGTGGGTTCCCAAGGACACATCAAGTTCTACTTCGTCAAGCTCAACTACAACTCCAAGGATTCCCATCAAGATGATGTGGATCCCAAAGAAGAAGAACTAGAAGGTTCTTGAGGGTGACTCCGCCAACAAACTTCACTCATATTCATTTTGGCAAGAACTTGTGCAATCAACTTCCACATCATGCACTAGTTCATGGAGTCACAAACCCTCTTGTTGGTAAGTCAAGGGACAAGGTAATCATTGCTTTCATGGACATCATCTATTGTGAACTTCAATCTATGTCCATGGATATCCTTGTTTGTTCCTTGTGGGACTAACCCATGTAGGTATTGAAAGTGCCCTAATCCAAAGGATAGCTCCCAACTCTTGATGATCTACATCAACATTGAGCATCCACATCTTCAACATCTACATGAAGTCTTCTACGACAACCCAAGGTTAGTTTGACCCTTTAAAAGGGGTTCTCACATCTAGGGGGAGCTTTGCTCTAAAAATTGAGCTAAAGCATCTCCAAATGATGTGAACACATAAATGCTTTATGTAAAAGTGGTAACCCCACTTGTGCTTAAACGATGAGTATGACCTATGATCAAATGTTCTCATTTGGCTCCTAAGTCAATATACTCATATATAGATGACCTAGTCATCGACAAATTGTGTGCTAGTAGCTAGAGTGTTGGTTGTGCATGTTTGACACATATTTCAGTTGCTATCTTATTGTGTGAGCATGTTGAATGCATGATTTTATCCATTCAAGGACATCCATTTGTTGTTTTGATTGTTTTGATTTTTTTTCTGGCCAAATGGATGGACAAGAATGCCTAAGCACCTTCCCTAGCTATCTATGCTTTCTTGTCTCAAATTCTCTTCATGCTCATATCACAACTTTGAACAAGTCTTTTTCGGACTCTCCGAGTGAGGAGCACTCGGAGCCACCGATCCGTATAAGGCTGACTTCCAAAACCTTCTAAGTCCATTTCGGTCTGACCGGCTTTTCCATCTCGGTCCAACCGAAACGCTTAGACTGATCTAGGTTTCATCTCGGTGAAACCGAGTTCAAAATCTCGGTCTGACCGATATGCGTAACTGCACAGCAGTTATACATTTCGGTGACACCGAGTTTTTCAACTCGGTCCCACCGACAACATGGGGTTATATACCTGAGGGTTGTGCGCGATTTAACTCTTCAAACCGTTCGCCCCCAAGACCCCTGCTGCCGTCGCCCTGGTCTACGGATCGTCGCCGTCGTCGCCTGTGCGCCCTCGCTGCAGGTCTCCGCCGCCGTCAACGGTAATCATCTCCGCCGTTGCCGCCGTAGAGGGACTCCACCAAGTTAGGGTGAGTCCCGATCCCTTTCGTGCTCCCCATCCAATTCTTGCACGAATGGCTTGCCTTGAATCTTTCCACGTTTGAGATATTCCTATACATTAGATCAGATCATCTAGTTTCGAGCGAAATTCTTAGGTTTAGGTTTCCACGGAACGCATCTCGGTGAAGCCGATTTTGAAACTCGGAATGACCGATTTGGCCTCTGGCCATTGCACTGCATCATTCGGTCTAACCGAGTTGTGCAAATCGGTGTGACCGAAACTTAGTTTCAGTGAAACCCTAGGTTATCGGTAGGACCGAAACCCATTTCGGTCTGACCGAAAGTGGTGTGTAGGCCTCTGTATACACTTCGGTTTCACCGAAACTTAAAATCGGTTTGACCGAAATACATTCTGTGAAAACTCAAAACTAAGTTTTAAACTCATTTTTTTGCAAAAACCTCTGCAGTTGTGATAACTCTTCTACTCTGCCTATACCTTATCTTTTCACAGGTTGTCAGCCATGTCAGATGTCAGTGACAGCCAGAACAGGTCTGAGTCTCCTTTTGCTGAGATTCCAGAGGCAGAAACAAGTCCCGAGGCTAGCAGCTCCAGTGATGATGGTGAAAGGAGCACCCCTAGTGGTTTGCCTCCTGCAGCCACCAGAACCAGGAAGAAGTGAACTTCTGATGATGAGGACTCTGACTTTGTTGCTGAGGAAGTTACCTCCAAGCCACAGAGGAATGTGGTTGCCAAAGAGCACCAAGGGCAGCAGACAAGGAAAGGCACAAGCAAAGTAAAGCAGTCGGCTGTTGCAAAGAAGCTCAACTTGGAAGAACCAGCTCCAAGCAAGGTGAAGAAGACTTCCAAGAGGAAGAGGGTAGTATATGCTGAACCTCAAGTTGATGCTGTTGAAGAAGAAGAAGAAGATGCACCCCAGCCTCCCCCTCAGAAAGCTAAGTTCATGGGTGATGCTATTCGAGCTCAAGCCTCCTCTAAGCCCAAGAAGCCTGCTCAAGCCAAGGCAGCTCCAGCCAAGCCCAAGAGAACAACCAGGAGCATTCCAGCTTCTGAGAAGAACAAAGGTGAGATGCCACCGTCTGAATCAGATTAAGAGCATGTGTTGCTTAAGCTTCGTCCCAAGTTGCCACTCCACAATGATGCTCATCCTCAAGCTGAGGACATGAAGGCAAGGAAGGATAAAGGTCTCAGGCTATGGAGACAGTCTAATCCATATGCCGTAAGGAGAAGGACTGCTGTGGACCCCAGATTCCACACCAGAGAGCAGCAGGATTTCTATGAGACCGTGCTGATGGATAAGAAGCCCATTGTTGCTGACACCAGGTATGTTGACTGGAAGTACATTGACAGTGAAGAGCACCGTGACTTCTTTCCCCATGTGCATGAGACCTTTACTGCATGTGGAGTTGCTGATTTTGTGGGTCAAGAGCTGACAGCTTGGAATGACGAGATGATCATGCAGTTCTACGCCACAGCCCACTTCTATCCTGATGGCAAGATCACCTGGATGACTGAAGGTCAAAGGTTTTCTTCGTCTGTTGAAGAATGGGCAGAACTTCTGAACGCTCCAGTGCAGAGAGAGGACGACATTGATGTCTATGGGATTCCTAAGAAGAGTCATGATTCCATGAAGAACATGTACAAGGAGATCCTGGCTGCTGATTTGGAAGGATGGAAGCTTGGCTCAGTGTACTATCTCCAGGCAGGTCTGACCACCACTAACACTATTCTGAGGCATACATTGATGCCTAAGTCTGGAGACCACCGCATGATTCGAGGCTATTCTATCAACATGCTGCACATTCTCAATGAGAAGGCACCTTTCAAGGTGATGGACTTAATGGTAGAGACCATTAAGAGGACTGCAGCTGACCAGAAGAGGTCGTGTGGGTTTGCCCCGCAGATTCAGATGCTCATCAATGCCAAGTTTGGCACGGGCAAATTCATGTTGGATAGGAAGCACTTGCCACTGCAGCCAGAGCATGAGGACAACGTAGTTGTGATGGATGAAGAGGATCCCACCTCAGTTGAAGGACAGGCCAAAATCGAAGCTGCAAAGAAAGCTAAAGCTGACAAAGAGGCAGCAGCAGCAGCAGCTAAGCCAAAGAGCTTTGGAGAACAAATTCTTGAAGCTACCCAGAGGATTGAACAACGCCTGGCCAGCATTGAGCAATCTCAGGAAAGCCTAGAGAGGATTGTTGAGGACAAAATCCACGCTCTGGACGTGAAGCTGACTGAGATTCATGTGTCTGTCAACAAGCTTGAGGCAGACATGGAGGAAACAAGGCAGGAGAGAGCAGAGCTCATGCAGGATGATCTAGTCCAGGACTCTCATCGCCAGACTGCTCAGGTTCCTAGAGGATCCAGATCTGCAGCTATTCCAGTGACTGACTCCAGGGCTACCACTTCAGCACCAGCTACAGCTCCAGCAGTTACTCCAGCTTCAGCATCCACTCCTCCCGCGCAGACATCAGCAGAAGTCTTCGCCGATGCAGCTATTTCTACACCGACATCTACCCAGACGGGAGCAGCCAGCAGAGCCCGCAGTGACGCTTAGCTCTATACCTTTTCGAACTTTTTGGTAACTTGTTGCCAAAGGGGGAGAAATTGTATAGATCATAGGGCTTCGAGAGAGAGAGTGCTCTTTCGTCTTTCGTTCTTTTGCCGGTTTTCTTTGAGATACATTGGTTTCTCTTGGTCTTTCGAAACTTTAAGTATGCTTGCTACTACGTTTGATGCTACCTTAATGAGTGCTTGGTCATACTATGCTTTAATGTGTGCTTAATGCTTATCATATGCTATTCATTATTGTATGGCTATTTACTCTTGTCTTGGTGATTAAGTGCATGTCATTCATTCTTATCATTTTGTGCGCTCCACCAAGATGTATGTGACATGGAAGAGTGACCCATAATCCTAATCGATTGTGCATTTGCATTCAAACGCAAATTTTAAATAATGCACAAATTTAGGGGGAGCTCTTGTTTATCACATACTTCTCAAAGCGACGATATTATTCTTTGATTATATCCTTTGTCGAAGCTTTGATATATATGTTGTCATCAATTACCAAAAAGGGGGAGATTGAAAGTGCAACTAATCCCCGGGTGGTTTTGGTAATTAATAACAACATATATATCATTGAACTAATATTTACATGAGAATCATTTCAGAGAAGTTCGATGATATGGGTATGGAAATGTCTGAAGAAGTGGACCCCTCAAAATGCTAAGACAAGCATTGGCAAAAGCTCAAGACTCTATTTTTGGTTTAGTGATCAAAGATCACATTGAGTCCATAGGAAAAGCCAATACTATTAAAAGGGGATGAGGTTGTGTTAATGATCTGGTTGCTCAAGTGCTTAGTGATCTAGCTCCCTCAACTATCAGCACTCTTCACTACTTAACACACTCATAAGTAATCTCGGACAAACCGATTCTGCAAACTCAGTCCCACCGAGATGAACCACCTCAGTTATTCTTCCAAACCCTAATTTCTCGGTCCATCCGATTTTGAGTTTCGGTCTCACCGAAACTGGACTGCCAACCTTCTGTAACCAATTGACATCACTTCGGAATATCCGAGTTGTTAATTTCGGTCCCACCGATATGGCAAGCTCCTACCTTTGACTCACTTCGGACACACCGAGATGGTATTTTCGGTCCCACCGAAAATCCCAACGTTCACTATATTTGAACTTTCGGTCTGACCGAGTTTTCACTTCGGTCTCACCGAGATTGGTCAAATATGTGTGTAACGGTTGGATTTTGTGTGGAGGCTATATATACCCCTCCACCCCCTCTTCATTCGTGGAGAGAGCCATCAGAAAGTCTACCACTCCTACCTTACACTTTCTGAGAAGAGAACCACCTACCCTTGTGTTGAGATCAAGTCATTCCATTCCTACCATATGAAACTTGATTTCTAGCCTTCCCAAGTTGCTTTCCACTCAAACCTTTCTTCCACCACAGCCAAATCAGTGAGGAGAGTTGAGTGTTGGGGAGATTATCATTTGAAGCACAAGAGCAAGGAGTTCATCATCATCAACCACATCTATTACCTTTTGGAGGGTGGTGCCTTCTAGATTGGTTAGGTGTCCCTTGGGAGCCTCCGTCTTTGAGATGTGGAGTTGAACCAAGAAGTTTGTAAGGGCAAGGAGATCGCCTACTTCGTGAAGATCTACCCCGAGTAAGGCTAGTCCTCCGTGGGCGTAGGCCATGATGGAATAGACAAGGTTGCTTCTTCGTGGACCCTTTGTGGGTGGAGCCCTCCGTGGACTCGCGCAGCCGTTACCCTCCGTGGGTTGAAGTCTCCATCAACGTGGATGTACGATAGCACCACCTATCGGAACCACGACAAAAATCTCCGTGTCACCAAACTGCGTTTGATCTTCTCCACCTCTCTTTACTACATGTGCAATTTACTTTCCGCTGCTATTACTCTAGAATTGCATGTGTAGGGTGATACTTGAATTGATCTTAATTGTGAAACTGCCAAAAACATTGCATGATCAAAAGGCAGATTTTTTATATTGTCAAGTAGTCTAATCACCCCCGCCCCTCTAGACATACTTTCGATCCTACAGTGTGCCATATACTCTGCTCCTGGTGAACTTACTAACATGGGGGTCTTAAGAACTCAGGTGGACATCCTATGTCTATTCACGAATCCCCTTGAAATGTATGAATGTGATGCACCAGTATCGAAAAGAACTATTGCGGTAAATGTCTTAACCAAAAACTTACCGACAACATCATCTAGTTGCTCTTCTACCTCCTCCACGGTCACGTGGTTCACTTGTCCTTTGTTGAACGGGTTGGGCTTCTTCCCGGCGCTTCCATTGCCGTTCCCATTCTTAGCTTCAGGGCAGTCCGTGGCATAATGTCCATTCTTCCTGCACTTGAAACAAGTTATGTGGCTGAAATCCTTGTTAGCGGGTGTGGACGGTATAGGGCGGCTCTGGTTACTACTTGCTCCATTCCCATTTCCATTCTTAGGGCCATTGTGGTTGTGGGGAATTCCATGGTTATGGGTATATCCTCCTGAATTCGGAGTGAATCGGGGCTTCTGTTAGGCTCCAGAATTATTCCTTCCTTGTCCATACTTCTTCTTGCGGCTTTCAATCTGCTGGTGCTTCCCTTCAATCATAAGAGCTTTATCTACCAACTCCTGGTAGTTATTGAAAGTTGCCACCATCAACTGTACGCTCATCTCATCATTCAGCCCTTCCATAAATCTCTCCTGCTTAGCGGCATCTGTGGCCACATCATCCGGGGCATAACGAGATAGGGTACTAAACTCATCCACGTACTGAGCTAAAGTACGGTTTCCTTGGCGCAAGTTGCGAAACTCCCGCTTCTTCATGCTCATAGCTCCAGTTGAGACATGGGCAGTATGGAAAGCTTCCTGAAACTGCTCCCAAGAGACATTGGCTATGGGGAAAGTGGCTATGTAATTCTCCCAACATGCTGCGGCTGGTCCAGACAACTGGTGTGCGGCAAATCGCACCTTCTCAGCATCCGAGCAATTGGCGGTGGTCAAATCCCTTCCAATCTTGTGTATCCAGTCATCAGCCACTATTGGTTCGATGCTGCTAGCAAACACGGGTGGTTGCAACCTTAAGAAATGTGTCAGGTTGTCCACGGGTGGTGGTGGTGGAGGGTTGTTGTTGTTGTTGTTATGGTTGTTCTGAGTGTTTTGGACAAGAAGTTGCATCAGGGTGTTCTGCTGCTGGATCAACTGAGTGAGCTCAGGGGGAAACTCAAATCCGGGCTCACGTCTTGGAGGCATCTGATGGGTGTAGAGGGAAGAGATTAGAACAGAATTGAGGTCTAAGGGAAATCACTACCCATATGCACATGAGACAAACACAATCATATCACACCAATCAATTTCAAGCAAGATCTTATAAATCTAACTACCGTTACAAAAGTTCTCTAAAACTAATATATGGAGGTAAACTACTAGTCACAGGGTGGTCATCTAAAAATATTGATCGGCGGACGATTCCATGATGTCTGCTCCAGCTTCATCTTCATAGTCTTCGTCTTTACTATCATCGGGTTCTGAATCCGTGTCGTCGATGATAATGTAATCCTCGGGAGGAATTTCCTTAGGTTCTTCTTCCTCTTCTTCACCTCCTGGTGCTGGATCTCCCATGAATACTCCTAGCTTCCTTGTCAAATCATCATTCTTCTCCACTAGTATCAACATCTCCTCCT
Organism: Secale cereale; assembly: GCA_902687465.1. NCBI lineage: Eukaryota > Viridiplantae > Streptophyta > Magnoliopsida > Poales > Poaceae > Secale > Secale cereale. The sequence goes on from LR738711.1 coordinate 623,748,891, forward strand.
CATATCCGTCACGAGTAGACTTAAGTTCTTCTTCTAGCTCCAAATTCCTATTTAATGCCTTCTTCAATTCTATCATCCAAGTGCACATCTGGTGCTCCTGTCGTCGAATGTGCTGGTTCAACTCCTGGATGAAAGCTCCAATTCTATCCTTCTGGGTGCTGATCATATCCCAATTCTCATCTCGGCGTCCACAAATCTGGTAGATGGTGTCCTTCAGCTCCTGCTTGTAGACTTCTCCGATCCTTCCCATCGTGATGTGGGCGGCCATGCTCTTGCCTAGTCTCTAGGTTGGCGCATCAAAAGAAAACTCTATTGGCTCAGTGGATGGTGCGAATGTTCTTCCGGGAATTTGAACTTGAATGCTCCATCGCTCCTCTTCTGGTAAAGTGGCGGTGTAGGTCCCGGTAAAGCTTGGTATTCCTATGTTCAGGTACCTGGTGACTTCCTTCAAGTGTCGTCCAAAGGGTGTGTCTTCATCCGGTTGAGTGAACTTGTTCCTTGGGTCCACCATCCTAAAGAAGTAGAAAATGGACAGAAGTCATAAATGAGTAGAGAAGAGTGGTCTAGGGTCTGTCTTAGTGGTCGTGTCCTTCAGTCAACGTGTGCTCTGATACCATCTTTGTAGCGACCACGATCCGAATGGACCGAAGTCTCTGTGTTCTGTGTCATCCCTGGATCGGTAATGCTGACACACACAGTACTTGAAGGATTTATAACAGAGTGGCAATCACACACTTATTATATCGAATGTCTCCAATGAGAACTTATTACAAAATCTATGGCTTAAGGCCATCTACCAAAATAACAGCGGAAGGCTTGGAAGATAAGTGAGTCCATCAACTCCAATGGCATAGCTGAGTGCATGACAAACGACCTAGCACGTCTTATTCCTCGTCTGAAAAGTCTGCAACGTAATATGTTGCAGCCCGAAAATGGGTCAGCACATGGAATATGCTGGCAAAATAACACGAAGGATGCAAGTAACGGAATAAAGGCTATACTTTATGCATATTTGGCAGGTAGAGGCTCTAAGGTTAAAGTTTTTGCGTAAAGCCAATTTTTCCCTACAACAAAGAAATACATTTTATTTTAACTACCATGTTGGTTGAAAATCATTGAGAAGGTACCTCCAACTCAATCCCAAATTAAAAGTTCATCATTAACCCAACAAATTAAATTAAAGAGTGATGAGATCAACCAATAATTCAAGTACCAGATACTCAAGATGTCCATAACCAGGGACACGGCTAATCATGATCAGTTTGTACAATCTGCAGAGGTTTGTGCACTTTTCCCACAAGACTCGATCTCCTCCGTTTGATTTCTCGCACTGCATGGTGTTTGAGAAACGGATGACCGAGACACAGTCTTCCGGAAGCATTTACTCTTTACCCCGGGTGGACCGGTACACCTACTTTCCCCTACATATGCTAGTCCACCACTGAAAGAGCTCACACAACTTACTCATACTATTCCAGAGCCCATATTGGCATTGTGGCTGCACACGGAAGTTTCTAGCATGAATAGTTTTATGATCCCTTTGAGCCTGGGTGGCATTCCATAGGAAAAATCACACAGAATCCCGGGATTTCCTAGGACAACACTGGATTCTCCAGGTGCCCTGCAACCAATCCACCCAGATGTGTATTCAGGTAGCCACCTTAAGTTGAATCCTTAGTTAACAACTCACATCTGTCATGGATTTCACTCAAACCCAAACCACGTCTAGCATATCAACCTAAGCAAACGTAGAAGTAACTCCCAAGGGTTTGAAAATAATGCAGGTAATAGGTTCTACCTCAAACTACTTCCTAGTCCCACAAGTTAAGAGATCCTACTCATGCAATGTGTGAGGGTTTGATCTAATGCATAAAAACTGGGTAATAAGAGTATGATCAAAGTGTTACTTGCCTTGCTGACGATTCGCAAAACCTAGAGACTCGTAGTAGCACGCTTCACAGTCCGGGTATTCTATCGCAAGCAAATAATAGCATACATAAGAAAACAAGCAATGATGCACAAACAAAACTCCAAAAGAAAAGATCTAACCAGAAAGTTCAACTTAAGAACTCCGGTGTGCAAAAAGAATCAAATCGAAAGAAGCAACGAAACTCAAACTGCGAAAGAAACGAGCTCCAGTTACTAATTGGCCTAAAGTCAAATTTTACAGTAGCCAAAACTTTGTTCAAGTTGGTTAAACGTAAAGAGGGCATCGAGACGAAGATCTGGGATTTTGAATCACCTGATTCCGACTCTCGACCGAAAAGAAAAACGAAAAACAAGATCAGGGCAGAAATCACGATCGAAATAATTGCGGATAAATACCCCGAAAAAGAAAACTGACGAATAGGCTAACGAACGAACGTTCGCTGTCTGCGGCTAACGGACGAAAAGCGTTCATTAAAACGAACGTACGGACAAACGCCCGCTAAATAGCTAAACCGGAGAAAACCCGAACCGATCTAAACCTAAAAAAACAGATCTACGGTTTACGAGAACCGATCGTTTTTTTTTTAAAAACCGATAACTACCTCGAATCGGCGAACTCCGGCGAGATCCCGGCGGTGGCTGTCCGGCGGCGGGCGGTCCGGCGGCGGGTGGGTGAGCGGCGGCGGCGCGGGCGAGCGGCGGGGCAGCGACACAGGCGAGCGGCGGCGGCAGGCGAGCGATGGCGGCAGGCGAGCGGCGGCGGCAGCGTGCAGGCGAGCGCCGGCGTCGGCGGCGCAGGCGACAAGCGGCTAGGGTTAGGCGGCGGCTGGGCTGGCTAACGGGCCGGGGGCGGCAGCTTATAAAGCCCGAAGTCCTGGGTCAGTACGACTCTAAGTCAGTTGCCTCTTTTTTTTTTAAAAAAAAAGAGTCGTGGCGCAGAAAAACTAACGAAAGAAATATTAAACGGACTCCAAAAATCCGGAAATAAATTTTCACCGTCCTCTAATAATATTTATGACAAAGTGAAACTTTTTCCCGGACCTAAGTGCAATTTTGAAAAACGCGCATTTTTCCTATGCAAATAAAATCGCAAATAAATCCAGAAAAATATCAAAAGGGATTTTAACATTTTCCTCCAATATTTCTGTTATTTTGGAGAAGTCATATTATCTCTGCTCATATATTGTATTTAGAAATATTTTTGGGAGAGAAAAATAATTAAAATCACACTGTCCTCGTACCGGTATTCGAGTAAACTCAAATACGAAAACGGTAAAATTCCCAACTCTCTCCGTAGGTCCTTGAGTTGCTTAGAATTTCGAGGAACACCACAACAACAAAAAAAATGCAAAGAGCATGCAATGCAGTATGATCTATGTATAACATTTCAAATTGAAAATTAGGGATGTTTCAGTTTGTAACTTCACCAAGACGACAGTCTCAACCGCCTTCAAGAAGCATCCATACAGCTTGGGCGCGTAAACACCTCTGTGCGCTCGACCGAAATTTATCCCGCCCACTATTTGGGACACCTGAGATTACTGTCCAACCTCGACCCGCAATATGTCCAAAATTTTAAATGGTGGGCAAAGCTTGTAACTTTTCCCAATTTTCAAACAAGCGTGTCCCAAACCGAAACATTGTTCCCCCTTAGTCCCCCTCCCTCTGTTTCCCCGTTCATAATCCATGGGCGCCAAAACGCCCTCTCCACCAGCCGCGAAACCCCAGCCTCCTTCGTCATCCACCCCGTTGCACCCAATCCACCGCCGCCCTCCTGCATCACGCCGGAGCCAGTACCCCGACAACCGCAACGCCCTCAAGGACTTAGCAGCTGAAGGTGAAGCAGACCTGCCTCCACGACGCCGACGCCGACGTGCGATGATACGTCTCCAACGTATCTATAATTATTTATGGTTCCATGCTATTATATATTCCATTTTGGATGTCTAATGGGCTTTATTATACATATTTATATTATTTTTGGGACTAACCTACTAACCCAAGGCCTAGTGCAAATTGTTGTTTTTTGCCTATTTTAGTGTTCTACAGAAAAGGAATATCAGACGGAGTCCAAATGGAATGAAACCTTCAGGAGAGTTATTTTTGGAACCGTATCTACACATAAGACTTGGAGTACACGCGAGGGAACGAGAGAGGTGGCCACGAGGGGGCAGGGCGTGCCCAGGGGGGGCAAGCGCACCACCCACCCTCATGGGCCCTCTCTAGCTCACACGGTGCACTCCTTCCTCCTATATATATCCACGTACCCTGAAAACATCGAGGCAGCAGAGAAAACCCTAATTCCACCACCGCAGCCTTCTGTTCCCGTGAGATCCCATCTTGGGGCCTGTTCCGGAGCTCCGCCATAGGGGGGATCGATCACGAAGTGCTTCTACATCAAGACCATAGCCTCACCAATGAGTTGTGAGAAGTTTACCACAGACCTTTGGGTCCATAGTTATTATCTAGATGACTTCTTCTCTCTTTTTGGATCTCAATACAAAGTTCTCCTCGATCTTCGAGGAGATCTAGTCGATGTAATTTTTTTGCGCTGTGTTTGTCGAGATCCGATGAATTGTGGGTTTATGATCTAGATTATCTATGAACAATATTTGATTCTTTTTTGAAATTGTTTATGTATGATTATAATATCCTTGCAAGTCTCTTCAAATTACTGGTTTGGTTTGGCCTACTAGATCTATAGTTCTTGCAATGGGAGAAGTGCTTGGCTTTGGGTTCAATCTTGCGCTGTCCTTTCCTAGTGACAGTAGGGGCAGCAAGGCATTGATGGCTTCTCGCCCCTCATTGGTTACCCCAAGTGGAAGGTTTGAGATGTAGCGTAGCAGCAAGTTTCCCTTGGCAAAGGTACCAAGGATCGAATCCCGTGAGACTCCGAGGGTCGACAAGAAGGTGTCAACGGCGCCAGAAACTTAGCGGCTGACAGGACCTGCACACAGATACAAATAACTTTGCTCCCAACGAGTACAGAGAGGTTGTCAATCCCTCCGGCCTTGTCGTTTACAAAGGATCAAACACAAGGGATAATACGGATAGATATGACTGCAACTAGGAAATAAGAACATGAAGTAAATAGCGGGTGTGATCAGTGATGGTAATATGGACCGGGGCCCATGATGTTCACTAGTGATGTCTCTCTCCCAAAAGACGATAAAACAGCAAAGCGAGGTAAACAAATTATAGCTGGGCAATTGACAGGATTATGTGCGCAAACCAATGCTAACTATGTTGTAAAGAAAGGTAGAGGCTCAAAAGCATGGGCGGTACGCCAAGGCAAGTAGACCGAAATCCATCTGCATCTACTACTAATCATCCACCTTGAGATATCTATCCAGAACATCTCGCTAGTATTAAGTTGCGAATCCCACCCAAAGTGTAGACTCAAAACAACAGACAACTGCATTAAAAGAACTTTGCGTAAAGTAAACAATCCTTGCACCCGCAAGTACAAGCATCGTTGTTTTCCCCCTTGTGGCAACAGCACATCCCCTAGACTCATGTTTCTGTCACTCAAGCTAGTCATTGTCGGGGGAAACTGTCCGCCACGAACACCTATGGGACCGGAGCCCCTTTTACGTTGCGGTAAGGGAGCGGAGGGAGCACGAAGAGCGGATCGAGGAGCACACGCGGGCTGTTTACCCAGGTTCGAGCCGCGTGGACGCGTAAAACCCTACTCCTGCTTGGTTTGTATTGAGTTTGTGAGCTCGGGAGCTTGAAGAGCTAGCTACACCGAGCAAGAGAGCTATCTAGGTTCCGAACCCTTTCTACGTTGTGCATGGGCCTCCTTTTATAGCTCAAGGGGTCACCGACAGGTGTCAACGTAGAGGAGGGCAAAAATGTAACTTTGGTGGTAGTTGTAACAGTGCGGGAACAGTGCATGAACAGTGGTCTTCACCTAACTTTGACAGTGGGGGACAAGGGCATTAAATGCCCGTCACCGTCGACCCCAAAAGCACCCGTCCATGCGTCTCCTTTTGCCACGGCGGTAGCCTCGTCACCGTGGAGTGCCACCATGTCCCCCAGGCTGCACAACCATCCGCCACGCGTCCCCGGAAGGGCCCCAGGGCGACGCGTGGGCCGATGAGCTGGAGCGCGGGCACACAGCGCAGGCTTCCCCCGACAAGCACCTTGCCGGGGTCTTGATCTTGCCAGGCCCGGAAGCTTGTCGCTCCCCGGGCCCTGCCGGGGCGCGGGGTGCGCCGAGGCATGTCTTCTGAAATGCAGTCTTCTGGTCTTCCTGGCAAGCTCCTCTTACCAGGGTCTTGTGTTAATGTGACAATCTTGAGCCTGGTGCGGCCTTCCCGGCAAGCTCCACTTGCCGGGGGCTTGATCTTCTGTCTTGTATACTTTGTTTTTGAATGGCTTCTTAAGGACCAGAAAAGGTCTCCGGCGAGCACGTGGTAAACCCTGCCGCGGGAAGCTGCTACTGCCCGTGCACAAGTTGGGGTACTAAGGTACCCCTATCTTAGTACACCAACAGGAGCCCCCGGGCCTGGGCCACACACGGTGCCGAGCGCTGTTGGGCCAGGCCCAAGACAGTGCACAGGCACGCGCGGCCCACGGCACGCCGAATCCCCTTCCGCATCCGCCGCGCCCCTCCCTAACGGCACGCGTCGATTGCGGCGTCGTGGGAGAGATCGTGGCCTCGTTCTTTAATGGGAAATGCGGAACGTCCCCCATTACCCCCTTAAAAGCAGAGGAAGCAGGGGCAGTTTCCCTCCTTCGCCTTCATTGCGCCTTCATCCTCCAGAAAACCTCCGCTGCTCTTTGCCCCCACCCCTCCTCCGCCGTCCCCGCATCCGCGGCGCCGTCGAGCTTCTCGCCCCTTCCCTCGCCGCTTCCACCATGGCTCCGAAGAGCGAGAAGGCGAAAGCGGAGAACACCAAGAAGGAGAAGTCCGAGCAGGCGGCAAAGCTCGCCCTGCGGAAGAGGAATGTGGTCTTCGCGCCGAGGCTCAGCGCGAGGGAGCTGTGGAACAAGTACTACCTCTTCTGGTCCGGGGAGACCAAAGCTCATCCCCGCACCGGAGTCTTCCCCGCCGTCGCCAGAGATCTGTATCCCGGCGGGTATTTCTTCTTCGCTGTCTTCTTCCATTGTGGGTTGTGCCCTCCGTTCTCGGAGTTTTTCTGTGACATTATGAACACATACGGCCTCCACCTCCTAGACTTTACCCCCAACGCCATCCTTACGATGGCGGTTTTCGCACATCTGTGCGAAAACTATGTGGGGATCCATCCAAACGTAGCACTCTTTCGCCATTTCTTTATGCCTAGAGTAGAGGCTGGCGCTCCCCTCTCCGGCGGCATCTCCTGGATCTTCCGGTTGAACAAGAAGGATTCATACCTGAAGGGAGAACTCCGCGGCAAGTGGGAAGAATGGCGCGTGGATTGGTGCTGGGTAGTGGAGGATAGGCCGGAGCCCTTCACTGCACCGCGCACAACTGCCATAGTGCGCGGCAGAGACTGGAGCGAGTTGGCCCCGGAGGACGTCAAGCTCAATATCGCCCTCATCAGGATACTTCGTCTCCGGGTAGCCAAACTGACCATCGGAGAGGTAGGGGCAGATTTCCTCCGCCGCCGCATTGCCCCTTTACAAGAAAGGAAAAGGCCAGCATGGGAATTCGGCAATGCGGCGGATATTATGAGGCTGCGCCCGGGATTGAACTTCAACTTCACTGCTTTGGAGCTGAAGGGGATGGTCCGGGAACTCTTCAAGCATGACCCGGCCCATCCAGAGTGGTTTAGATCTCCCCGGGGAGTGGTGCCGCTGTGCAACAGCACTGCCCGGGATTCCTTGCGCGCGATGATGCCCGCGTGCGATTCCCACGGCGTCGACCCCACCTGGATAGAGCCTCCGCCGGATGCAATACTGAATTTCTTCGACAATCTGGTCGAGGTGCCCAAGAACACCGAGGAGAACAAGGGTCTCACCCGGGCCACCACGGAGCGGGATATAGCCTATATTGCTTCCCGGATGGAAGAGGCCGCCACAGCCGCAGCGGCGGGAGATTTCGGATTCACCATTGACGAAGGAGAGGCTGCGAATGCGTCGTGCCAAGCAGAGGAGGCAGAAATCCGCAGGCTGCTTAAGCTTCCACCCGACGAGCTTGCCGGGGTTCCTTCCCTGAGGCATGCCGGGATTCCCGGGATTGTGAGCGAAGCCGCTGCAGGAGGCGAGGTTGCCGGAGGGAACAGAGGTGCCGGAGGGAGCGGAGCCACCGGAGGGAGCGGGGCCGCGGGAGGGAGCGGGGCCGCAGGACATGATGCTGGATCCAGAGGGCCTGCCGGGGAGGAGGAGGAGGACGTCGAGGCCGATGAGGACACCGGTGGATCTCTGGGGCTTGACGACGACGCCTCCTCGTCCTCGGAGAACTCCCCGCCTCCGGCAAGTCCCAAGCGAACACCGTTGAAGCGCCTCCGCAAGGCGGCTACAGCGACAAGGACGCAGGCGCCCCGACAGCAGCCTGTTCGCCGGGCGACGCGCGCCACCAGGGCAAGCCAAACCGTGACGGGGGCGCCCCGCGCACAAGCGCCAAGCGGAGGAGGATCCTCCCGGAGCGAAGCGGCCGCTCCGCCTGCTCCTCGGGCCTCGGCGTCAACGGAGGCTGGGTCTTCGCAGCCCCCAGCCCCGGAGACCGCCAAGCGCCCGAGGGAGCCTTCTCCTCCTGCTCCTCGCGCGGGAGCAACTCAGGTGGAGTTCGATTTCTCCGCCCTCAGCTCCGACGACGACGAGGAAGAGGAGTAAGTATTCGCTGCTTGTAACTTCTTCGATTCTGTCTTGATTCTTTCTTTGATGATTCTGATCTTGTCCTCGCTTTGCTTGCAGGACCCTGACCCAGTGGATGGCGAAGAGGGCCAAGATCCCTGTGGTTGAGGTCGAAGACGACTCGCCCGCCGCGGCGACCGAAGACGCGCCAGCGGCAGGCTTGCCGGACCAACCTGCTGCTCCGAGGAGCAGCCCCCAGCGCAGCCCCCAGCGTAAGTCTGGGTCTTGGATTTTTTGTTTGTCGGGCGCGCTTGAGGTTTTAATTCGTACTGACATCTTGTTGTCTTGTTTGCCTTGTGCAGAAGTGGAGCCGCAGCCGCAGGAGCAACCGGAGGTCGCTCCCGAGGAGCCATAGGTTCCACCCTCCCCGCCAAGGGCGAGCTCCCCGGCGAGGGAGAGCGCTCCGCCAAGGACGGGCACCCCGCCGAGGGCGGGCACCCCGCCAAGGGCGAGCAGCCCGACAAGGGTGGCCACCCCGCCAAGGGAGGGCGCGGGCGGCCCTCCGCCAGCAGGAGCCACCGCTCCACCGCCAAGGGAGGACTCCCCGGCGAGGGAGCCTGTCGTCGAGGAAGTCCGTGAAGGTGAGTCTTGTAGCTTTATCTTCTTAGACTTGTCTTTTTGGATATTTGCTTGAACTTTTCTTTTCTTTTTCTTCTGCTAGATCCTCCTGCGCCGGAGCGGATGGAGACAGAGATCGCCGGCGAGGAGGGCGCGCAAGGCGACGGCGGCAACGCCACTGCCACTGAGGGCATGGCTGGAGCCGACGAGCCTGCCGCTGAGGAGACCGTGCCGACCGCAGACGCCGCGGGCGAGGAAGGGACCGGCGACCGCACTGCTGGCCCAGAGGCAGCAGGAGCGTCAAGCGCTGCGCCGGCCGCCGACCCCTCCGCGTCCACGGAGCGGTCGGGCGTCTATCTTGAAGCGCCCAACGGAATCTTCATACAAGTTCCGTGGGCATCTTCGTCGCGAGCCCCCGTGGAGAGAGAGACCTACGACGGAGAGGTCCTCGCCTCCGCGGGGTTGAAGGTTGTTGAAGCGCTTGGCGGGAGTGACGAGCCCGAAGAGGAGAAGCTTCTTCGCCAGCTCCTGGCCCTTTACCGGGCCAGGCAGGCGAAACTAGAGTCCCGGGAAGCCCTCACCGCCAAGGCTGGAGCAGACTTGGAGAAGCGCGCCGCGGAGCTCCACGCCGCCAACCAGGCGGCCCTCCGCGACTTGGCGGAGGAGCGTGAAAGGCTTGCCGGAGAGCAGCAAGAGTTCCTCCTGGAGAAGGCTGAGGCCGAGGAGCAGCAGCGACTGGTTGGTGAAGAGCTGTCCCGGCGAGAAGGAGCGCTCAACCAGCGGAAGGTCGACCTCGACGCCCACGAGGACGACCTCACCGCTCGGGAGCAGGCCCTTGGCGGGGCCCTAAAGGAGGCGAAAGCTGCCGCCGCCACCGCGGAAACCACCAAGAAGGATCTTGAGGCCAAGGTGGCGCAGCTGGAGCAGTACCTGAAGGCGAGCACGGACAGGATCACCACACTCAATGTGGAGCGGGAAAAGGACGCCCACACCAATTCTGATCTGCAGGTACGCCTCTCCAAGAAGGGCGACGAGCTTAAAGCCGCCAAGGATTCAATTTCTGATTTGGAGTTGAAGGTCTCCACGTTGACTGACTCGCTGGACGCCGCCCGGGATCGCGAAACGAAGCTGAAGGACGAGCTCCGCAAGGAGCGAGGCCTAGTGGAGAGCGCTGCCACTTCAGCTAACAACTTCAGCCGGGCCGTGGAGCAATGGACCGACGATCTGGTCGCCTCTGCTGCTAACATCGACAAGGAGCTGATGGCGCTGAGGGTGGAGCACCTCGTGTACTCTCCGGACCAGAATCTCCCCCACAGCGCCAAATTAAGTCTTTTCTTCAGGGGAATCGCGCCGGCGCTTGCACGGCTGCAGGAGAAGCTCCCCGCGCAGCTGGCCGAGGAGTCGCGTCAGCTCTGCGCGGGTACCTTGGAGCGCATCTTGACGAAGATAGTCTACCGCAACCCTGGCATCAATCTCGTCAACGTCCTCCGCAGCTTGCCGGCCGATGCAGATCAGGAGGCGTTGAAGGCGCAGGTCGCCCACATCATCGGCAAGGTGAACAAGATCTCAAGGCGTGAAGGCGACTGCGTAGACTAGGCCTCCTCCTTTCTGTTTCCTTTGCTGCTGCAAAGTGTGTTATGAACATGAATCAATTAGTCATTGCGACAAGTTATCTTTGTAATATATTATCTTGTTTCCGAGCAATTGACGCATTGTTATCTCCCTTGCTTTTGGTCCTTTACTTTGTATGCCTTTTACCCTACGCTTTTAGGGAACTTGCCGGCAAGGGACCCTTGCCGCGAGCGCTGAGTGCTGGACTCTGAGCAGCCTGCTGGCAAAGGCCTTACCGGCAAGTAACCTTGCCGCAGCTAGTCGCAACGCACTTAGCTTGTTGAGCGAACTCAAAAACGAAGCAAGGGCGCGACACTTGGCGCAGCTCACTTAAGTCGTTGAGCGTACTCGAAAACAAAGTAAGGGTGCAGCTAGCCACGGGTAGGTTCCTCCGCGCACAGGTTTTCCATATAAAGTGTGGTTGTTCAAGGAAGATAACTAAAATTTAAAAAATTTGAACTGCTCAAATTCTGGTAACTTAGCTTTCATAATCTGTTCGTTCTTCCGGCAAGCTTCTCTTTCTTGAACAACACTTGGTTCGTCCCCCACCTCCTCCCCCCCGGCAAACTTGTGCGCGAGGAATGTTCCTTCTGCTTAAGATGGAAAGAAGAAGAGAAGGGAAAACAAGTATAGGGCCTCTCGGCGTGCTAATGCTTACCGGTTAGGTGTGTTGCACAAGATGCCAAATAATGCATGCAAATAACGAGGAAAAGCATGAAAATGGCAAATAGTGCGAAACACAAAAGCTTTACTGATGCACGGGATCTGCGCCCGGCTTTGTACAAAGGTTTACATGCGACAGCGGCAAGACTCGTACAAAAGGTGGTTGCCGGAGCGGATCACGGCAACCGCGCCTTATGGGTGAAACTTGCGAAGATGCTCTATGTTCCAGGAATTGCTCACCGGTAAGCCTTCTTCGGTCTCAAGGCGGACAGCGCCGGGCCTTGTGACTTGTCTCACCCAATAAGGGCCTTCCCACTTCGGCGTCAACTTGTTGGAATTCTTGGCGGACTGAACTCGCCGAAGAACAAGGTCGCCTTCCTCGAGACTCCTGGCCTTAACCTTGCGGCTATGGTAGCGGCGCAAGGCTTGCTGGTATCGAGCAGCTCGTACAGCAGCCTGGAGACGTTCCTCCTCGAGGAGCAATGCATCATCTTGTCGCAGTTGCTCTTGCTCGAGCTCATCATAAGCGAGCACTCGAGGAGATCCGTATACGAGTTCCGTGGGGAGAACTGCCTCTGCCCCATAGACAAGGGCAAAGGGTGTCTGCCCGGTGGCTCGACTTGCTGTCGTTCTGATTGACCAAAGAGCCGCCGGCAACTCCTCTATCCAGTTTCTTCCGCACTTGCGCAGCCCGTCGAAGGTTCTTGTCTTGAGCCCGCGCAGCACTTCAGCATTGGCCCTCTCCGCTTGACCATTGCTCCTCGGGTGAGCAACAGAAGCGAAGCAGACCTTGGCGCCAAGGTCTTGGACGTACTGCATGAAGGTGCGACTTGTGAACTGTGTGCCGTTGTCGGTGATGATCCTGTTAGGGATCCCGAAACGGCAAACAATCGACCTGAAGAACCTGACTGCTGACTGTGCTGTCACCTTTCTCACTGGTTCCACTTCTGGCCACTTTGTGAACTTGTCGATCGCAACGTACAAGTACTCAAAGCCCCTGACAGCACGGGGGAAGGGGCCGATGATATCGAGCCCCCAGACCGAGAAGGGCCAGGACAAAGGGATCGTCTGGAGAGCTTGAGCTGGCTGGTGAATTTGTTTGGCATGGAACTGGCACGCTTCACACTTGGTTACTTGTGCAGTTGCGTCTTGGAGGGCTTCTTGCCAAAAGAACCCTTGCCGGAATGCCTTCCCGGCAAGTGCCCTTGCGCCAATGTGGTGGCCACATATGCCTCCATGTATTTCTGCCAACAGCTTCTGTCCATCTTCTCTGGAAATGCACTTCAACCTGATACCATTGAGCCTTCTTCTATACAGTTCATTGTCTACGAACTGGTACATACTTGACTGTCTGGTTATTTTCTCTATCTCTGCTGGGTCGTCGGGAAGTTCTCCAGTTTGCAGAAAACGGACGATCTGCTGTGCCCATGCCGGAGCCCGGGGCTCAACGGCAAGGACTAAAGGCATGAGGGCCGCTGCGGGAACCCCAGCTTCTACGGCAAGGACCTCTGGTTCTGCCGGAGCTGATGGTCCCCCGGCAAGCCTGTCGGGGCAAGGCTTGTCGGGAACGCTTGCTTCAACTGTACAGACCCTTAGATCTGCAGGAGCAAACTGTTCCTCAGCGTTCTGATTGTTGATCTTGGGGACCTTGGCGGCGGCCTCGGGGAGATCCGCCGGCAAGTAGTCGCCGGAGACCAACTTTCTCTTCTTGTGCTGCCCAATTGATGGTGTAACGGATGGCTGAGTAAAGTTGAGCAGGAAGGTCCCTGGTTCCACAGGTAACTTCATTGCAGCACACTTTGAGAGGCCATCTGCAATATCATTCTGAGCTCTCGGGACGTGCTCCATTTGCAGACCTTCAAAGTGTTCTTCAAGCTTTCTCACTTCATCTACATAAGCTTCCATCAAAGGGCTCTGGTAACTCTTATTTACTTGTCGGACCACCAACTGCGAATCTCCCCGCACAATCAATTTCTTGATCCCAAGTTCAGCTGCAATCCTGAGGCCGGCAAGCAGACCTTCATACTCAGCAGTATTGTTTGTCGCTTGTTCCTTGGGAAAGTACATCTGGATAACATACTTGAGGTGCTCTCCGGTGGGCGCTATGAGTACCACGCCGGCACCGGCGCCTTGCAGCGAGAAAGCACCATCAAAGTACATCATCCATTCTGTAATGCCCAGGATGGAGTTATACCTCCTACGTGTCGAGGCACGACTTAAAGGCATAAATCCATCCTAGAATGATCTCAAGTTCGGTAATCTTTGCACAACTCATGTAAAAGAGGGGATAGTAAACAGAAAATAGTTGGCTTACACTCGCCACGTCACAGAATTACAGTACAAGTCTCAAACATCATACATTAAGAACATCACAACCCTCTAAGGGCAAAAGCCAAATGTCAAAGTACCAAACTTAGATAAATAAACCACAGGCGGATCGAATCCTAGTAAGAGTCTCCACTACTGATCATCCGGGTATCGCACATAGTACCGACTACGCTCCTCGTCGTACTCCCAATCCAGCTCGGTGCCATCACCTGGATAGCTCACAGCTGGACCTGCATCTGGTGTGGTGAAGTAACTGTGAGCCACAGAGGACTCAGCAATCCCGTCTCTGGGTAACAAGACTATTTAAGCCTTTGGGTGAGGATAAGGCTGAAGAAAAGAATAAGTGTCTGCAGCAGCAACTAGCATCTAGCTTACGTAAGTGAGAGCGAGAAGAGAAGGCCTCGGCGAGAAGTGATCACGAAGTGATCCTAGCTACAAGCTCAACAAACATAACCCCTCCGTGTTCAACTCCCGAATCCCTATTCGGAAATTGACAGTCACGGAACACACGCTGGTAGTGTATTAGAAACATTGTGTCAAGTTATCTACAACCGGAATTAACAAGCTCCTATCTGCCACATAACCGCGGGCACGGCTTTCGAAAGTTCAAACCCTGCAGGGGTGTTCCAACTTGACCCATTACAAGTCCACGATCCGCGGAGTCGCGACTCCAAAGTGGGAAGACCCGAGTATCCTCGGAATCCCGTGCTCAAGATATACCGAGCTAAGGTAAGGCTAATCCAGCAAATCCTCCCGGCGTGTCGACACCCTGATAGTAGCCGCGCGTATCTAAGTCTCAGGACACGACCGGATGGGCGATTCTACGGGTGTATACCAGATACCTCGGGTTGCCCCAAGGCGGCCCCGCAGAACCCCCGTTTCGGACCAACACTCATGTGGAGCACTGGCCCGGGGTTGTTGATTAAGAAAGAGGGTTAATTACTCCCTATGCAAGTTTAGTTAGTTATTAGGCAAATAGTACCAATGTTGGGACTTGCTGGAAAAGACATAGCACTTAGCGGTTTATCGAGGGGGTCCCATACACCACAACCGTGTTAGGAACGCATAATCAAGGAACATAACACCGGTTTATACGGTTCCTAACGGCATGAGTGGAACAAATCACCAAGCAAAAGGCTTAGCCTTCCACCCTTGCCAATATATAGATGATTTTATTTTAAACATTTATATAGTGATAAAACCCAACCAAACTTCAACATGAAGCAAGCATCTTCGATCTTCACCTGCAACTAGCAATGCTATAAGAAGGGCTGAGCGAAGCGTACTTAGCCAAGCAACGGTTTGCATAGGTAGGTTGGTTAAACATGGCAATTGGCTACAAGTAGGAGGCTGACAAGAAGATCATGGGCATCGAGGCAAAACTATAGATCGAGACTACTAGCAATAGGCAAAGATAGTAATGTTATCGGGGTTCGGTCATCTTGCCTGAAGAGAAGTCGTCCGGATCGTAAGAAGGGTCCTCGTGCTCAACCTCGTTGGAAACCTTGTGCTCGTACTCGATCTCGGTCTCGGCTTCCGGCTCTAAACAAAACAATCACACCAAGCACCAATCAACAAGATGCAATGCGCACTCGGAAAAGATGAATGCATGATGGATGCACTAAGGATGCACACGGAGCACGGAAAATATCACTCAAGCAAATCACCTCAAAACATGATAACAATCTGATATTATTAATCTACACAGAAAAACAATCAAGTTTGATATAAGATTCGCTGAAATCGGAGTTACGGGCTAAAAGTTATGCCCGAAACAAGATTTGAGCGAAAGCTGAAAATTACAGCAACATAGCAACTTCGGAGCTCAAAATAATTGAGCTACAACATTCGAATAACATGGCAAAGGACTTGAACACAAACTAGATATATACTACAGCAACTAAGTCCAAAGGTGCACCCCCAACGGAGCCACGGATCAATAGCAATGATCTTGGACATATTGAACTTGACAATAAAATTCTGGCAGCAGAATTTTATTGAAACTTTGGAGCAAAAGATAAACATGCTACAGCCACTTAAATGGACATGTGAGGACATGAATGGAAATACAACAATATATACTACAAGGAACAATCAAAATCCACCCCAAAACTATCATGCTTTGTCCTAGAACATCACACGAACATGGCATCGGAACGTTACAGATTTCAGAGTTAGTGAAAATCCACTAAGTCCTAAAACAGCAATATCATCATAGCATCTAAAAATAGCATGTTTAAGTCACCTCGAAACTAAACATGGCAAAAGGTAAGCACCTCATCAAAGTACACATGAAGGTGATCCCGAAACACACAAGCATGCTTCATGTAGGTAAACACAACGATAGCAACGAGCTCAACAAGATGGCATTTCATAACAAGTGAAAACACATCACAGCCACATGGCACTTTGCAACGATGATAACAAGGAAACAATAAATCTATCATGCAACCTATCACATACAACACGTAGAGCATGGCAGGATGAACACGTGGACATGTCATTTGCATCATTCGGACAAACGAGCTAGAAGATATCACATGGCAAAGGTGGCATAAAAATAACACATAGCAGCAGTTTATATCATGATGCACTCTTGCAACAGCAAAACAAGCACCTAGATGATCTCCAACATGCATGACAACAACAGGTAAAACGTAGAGCAAGTCTCCACGAACGTCTGGACATATTATACGCGCGAATCGGACAAACACACAAGGAGATCTAGCAGTTCTAATAATGCATCAGCACACAAAGTTAACAGGGACTTAGGAGGAAAAAGAATCAACCTCAGGATCTGAAAAAAAAAAGAGATGGGCCGGCGCGGCGGCTAGGGCCCAGGGCGAGGAGGCGGTGGCCCGCGGGAGGCGACGGCGGCTGGGCTGCGGGAGGCGACGGCGGCCCACGATCCGCCGGGTGGAGGCGGTGGCCCGGTGAGGCAGGGCGAGGCCCACTCGGAGGCGAGCGGCGGATGGGCCGGGGAAGGAGGCCCGGTGCAGAGGGAGCCCAAATCACGATGCTTGCCGTCATAGTAGCTCTTCTGACGCGACTGGGCGGCCTTGAGATTCTCACGTATGACTTTGCACATTTCTTCGGCTTCTGAGATCAAGTCATTGCCAAGGAGTTGGCGTTCGCCTGTTTCAGACCAGTTGAGAGGGGTACGGCACTTTCTGCCATAGAGAATTTCAAACGGTGCTTTGCCTGCACTTGCTTGAAAGCTGTTGTTGTAAGAGAACTCGGCAAATGGAAGGCAGTCTTCCCATTTCATGCCGAAGAAGTTGACACAGGCTCTGAGCATGTCTTCTAGAATCTCATTCACACGCTCGATTTGACCACTAGTCTGAGGGTGAAAGGCAGTGCTGAACCTGATCTTTGTGCCCATGGCGGACTGAAAGGAGTCCCAGAACCTTGATGTGAACAAGCTTCCACGGTCTGAGGATATAACTTGAGGAATGCCATGTAGGGACACAATTCTGGAAGTGTACAACTTTGCAAGTTGAGCTGCATTGATTGATTCTTTGACTGGAAGAAAGTGAGCGACTTTGGTAAGCTTGTCAATCACCACAAAGATAGCATCATTTCCTCGCTTGGATTTAGGAAAGCGAGTGACGAAGTCCATTTCAATGTGGTCGAACTTCCACTCGGGAATAGGAAGAGGTTGGAGAAGACCGGCTGGACGTTGATGTTCTGCTTTCACTCTTCTGCATACATCACATTCATTCACGAATTGGGGAATCTCCCTTTTCATGCGTGTCCACCAGTAGGATTGCTTGAGATCTTGATACATCTTGGAACTGCCAGGATGAATGGAAAGGAGAGAATCATGAGCTTCTTCCATTATGAGCTTCCTGAGATCACCTTTGGGAACAACGAGTCTGTCCTCGAAGAATAAGGTATCTCTCTCATCAACACGGAAGCACTTGTATTTTGGAGTGCCCTTTGCAATCCCATGTTTCACTTTCTTCACCATGGTATCACTGAGCTGGGCCTCACGGACTTGATCTTCCAAGGTAGGAGCAATTTGGAGATTTGCAAGAAAACCCTGCGGAACAACTTGGAGGTTGAGTTTCCTGAAAGCTTCACAAAGCTCAGGCTGGTACGGCTTGATAAGAAGGCTGTTGCAATATGCCTTTCTGCTCAAAGCATCTGCAATCACATTCGCCTTGCCAGGAGTGTATTCAATGCTGGGGTTGTACTCTTGGATCATTTCAACCCAACGAGTCTGACGGAGGTTCAGATGCGGCTGTGTGAAGATGTACTTCAAGCTCTTGTGATCAGTGAAGATGTCGACCTTTCTGCCCAACAACAGATGTCTCCACGTAATCAGAGCATGTACCACATCTGCTAGCTCGAGATCATGTGTGGGATAGTTCTTCTCACTTGGCTTGAGCTGACGAGAAGTGTAAGCCACAATTCTCTTATCTTGCATAAGCACACCACCAAGACCTTGAAGAGAAGCATCACAGAATACTTCATAGGGCTTGGATTCATCCGGAGGAGTCAGAACTGGAGCGGAAACAAGCTTCTCTTTGAGGGTTCTGAATGCCACTTCACACTCTGGAGACCAAAAGTATTTGACATTCTCCTGAAGCAGGTTGGAAAGAGGCTTGGCAATCTTGGAGAAGTTCTCCACAAACCTTCTGCAATAGCTGGCAAGACCCAGAAAACTGCGGAGCTGCTTGACGTTCTGAGGAGCTTCCCAGTTGACAATTGCTTCAACTTTCTCGGGATTAACCGCAATGCCGTCAGCTGATATAATGTGGCCCAGGTACAAAACCTTATCGAGCCAAAACTCGCACTTGGAGAACTTGGCATAGAATTTATGCTCTCGGAGTCGATCAAGAACCAGACGTAAGTGCTTTTCGTGATCTTCTTCATTCTTGGAAAACACCAGAATATCATCCAGATACACAAGCACAAACTCGCCAGTATAGGGGTTGAAGATGTAATGCATCATCCTTGAAAAGGTAGGAGGAGCATTGGCGAGACCGAAGGACATGACGGTATACTCGTATGAACCGTAGCTCGTTCTGAAGGCCGTCTTGGGAATGTCTTCCTCGCGAATGCGAATTTGATGATAGCCCATTCGGAGGTCAAGCTTAGAGAACACTTTAGCTCCTTTGAGCTGCTCAAAGAGTTCGTTGATGTTGGGGAGCGGATACTTGTTCTTAATCGTCTTCTTGTTCAATGGCCGGTAGTCAACACAGAGACGCTCCGTGCCATCTTTCTTCTTGACAAACAAGACACCACAACCCCACGGAGATGTACTAGGCCTAATGAGACCCATACTCTCCTGCTTATCAAGCTGCTTCTTCAATTCCTTCAATTCATCCGGAGAGAGCTTGTACGGACGCCGGCATGCAGGCTCAGTACCCGGCTCGAGTTCAATGACAAACTCCACCTGACGGTGTGGGGGCATGCCTGGAAGTTCTTCAGGAAAGACGTCTTGATATTCGTTCACCACCGGAATTTGATTTATGGCATTAATTTTGCCCTTATCATTAAGAGAGAAAAGCCGGATAGTATTATCCCTGGAGGCGAAGATAATCACATCTTCATCAGAATGAGTCAACTTGACTTCCTTCTGTGCACAATCAATATGAGCATCGTGCTGAGAAAGCCAATCCATTCCGAGGATGAGGTCGATGTCAGAATTACCAAGAATTACCGGAGAAGCCAAGAATCTATAATCACCCATGCGAATGGAAACATTTGGAGCATATAAACTGGAATGCATCTGCTTTCCCGGAGAAGAAACTGCCAACTGCCTCGGTAAAGCTGCTGTGGTCACACTATGCTTGGATGCAAAAGGGTATGACATGAAAGAATGTGAAGCACCCGAATCAAATAACACTTTAGCTGGAAAAGAGTTAACTGGAAGGTTACCCAGAATGACATCAGAAGAATTCTCCGCTTGCGCTGCATTCATCAGATTGACCCTTGCAGCCTTTGGATCATGCCTGACAATAGCTGAACTCACAGGTGGAGGAGGAGGAAGACGCTTCGGATTCGGACATCTGTTGGCATAATGACCCTTCTGGCCACACTTGTTGCACACCACTTCAGAGAGAGGACGGAAATGAGAGCCACTGGACTTGGAGCCTTGAGACTGAAACTGCTTCTTCGACTGGTTGCTCGGGTTGGGTGGGTGGGAGAAACCACGACCACTAGAGTTCTTGTTGTTGGAGTTGTTGGAGTTGTTGTATGGAGCTCGAATCACTGGAGGAGGAGGAAGCCAGAATTTCTGATGCTTCGAGACCATCTGAGACGATGAGGAAGAGTGAACGGCATCTCGAATTCTCTTCTTAGAAGCCTCCATCTTAAGCTGAGCTGCTTCTTGTTTCAAAGCCATGTTATAGAACTTGTCGAATTCATCCGGCTCGAACAAGGTGAGAGCAAGCTGAAGTTCATCTTTGAGACCTCCACGGAACTGATAGATTTTACTCTTGGCATCAGGAATGTCTTGCTTAGCATAACGAGCAAGGTTTTGGAACTTGACATTATACTGATAGACTGTCATGGAGCCCTGCTTCAGGTTGCGGAATTGCTCACGCATACCATCGATGACACTTGTAGGAATGTGAAGCGAGCGGAAATCCTTGAAGAAATTCTCCCAAGAGATCACTTGACCCGGCCTGGAGTCTTTGTACTGCTGCCACCAGTCAGCTGCTTGATCTTTCAGTTGGAAGGCTGCAAACTTCACATAATCATCTTCCTTCACGTTACTGCACTCAAAATGCTTCTTTATGTCGGTCAACCAATCCTCAGCATCAAGAGGGTCGACACAGTAACTGAAAGCTTTAGGATTGTTAGCCAAGAACTGGTTGAGGGTAGCATGGTGCTGCTGGAAGAAGTTGCCTTGATTCCTTGGAACACCCTGATTAGCTTGCATAGCTTGCATCTGCTGCATCATCTGCATCATCAACTGAGTGTTCTGAGTTGTAGTCTGCATAATTGCTCTGCAAGCCTCAGGCGGAGGAGGAGGGGAAGGAGGATGTTCTGGAACCTCTTCCACCTCTGGGTTAGCGTTGGGAACCCTTTTCGGAGCCATCCTGTAAGAGATGACCACGAATCAGCAATTGATTGACAAAAGGAATAAGCTGAATCAATGGAATGAATTGCAACAAGTCTTCACAATAATCATTCGAACAATAAGAACGAATGAAATCATTCGAACAAGAGGAACGAATGAAATTCTCAGTTAAATGATAACATCAATCTTCACGAGAAGCCACATAGGGAACAAAAGGATAAAATAAGAAAACAACAAGGTACGGACGGAACAAACACAAGAGAGGAGTTTCGTTCTAACATCTTTGTGCTGAAAGCATATGAACGCGTTACGAAAAGGTCTTGCAATCCCCGGATCAGCATAGCCAAGGACCCTTTAAGATGCAACTCATGATAGTAACATCGGTCATATAACCCCTTCACTCAATGTCGAACCCCGAACTCACTAACCTGCATTCGTTGGAAGAATGCCTACGATCTACTGGATAAAACCCACCTATAGATTTCCGAACGATTCCAGTTATGCAATCAGGTGTTGGGGATACACGGGAAGCACCGCGCAATCAACTCTAAACCTACATCCAGGTGTATCCATCCTTCAACACATAACCAGTCTTTCTCGGAAACTGTGTACCTCGGACCTTCGAAAAGCATCCACTATAACAAGCTATGGCAATACTCCCGAACAACCTCCCCAGTACTGGGTGATGTCGGGGTTATCTTGCCACTGGCCGTATAGGAGAGATTTTCGATGTCGGCCGTCTTAAGTATTTAGTACTGCCGCGATATGCTTGTTACAATGATACCCCGAAGCTCAACTCCTCGGTAACAGGAGGCATCGGCAACAATATCCTTGTCACAAGAACATCGAAACAATCCCAGAATACTCGCGGGATTCCTAAAAAAAATTTGTGCAATTTTTGAAGATAGGAGAGACAAGAGTAGTCGTCAGGAGTCCTCACCAGAGAGAAGGGGGATGAGAAACAAAGAAATCCTACTCTTCGATATAATATAGGACTCAAAAAGTTTTCAGTGTGTGCCTAGACTCGACCGTCAACGATTCGATCAAACAGTGGGGGCTCCTAGGTCGGAGAAGGCTCTGAATACCAACTTGTAATGCCCAGGATGGAGTTATACCTCCTACGTGTCGAGGCACGACTTAAAGGCATAAATCCATCCTAGAATGATCTCAAGTTCGGTAATCTTTGCACAACTCATGTAAAAGAGGGGATAGTAAACAGAAAATAGTTGGCTTACACTCGCCACGTCACAGAATTACAGTACAAGTCTCAAACATCATACATTAAGAACATCACAACCCTCTAAGGGCAAAAGCCAAATGTCAAAGTACCAAACTTAGATAAATAAACCACAGGCGGATCGAATCCTAGTAAGAGTCTCCACTACTGATCATCCGGGTATCGCACATAGTACCGACTACGCTCCTCGTCGTACTCCCAATCCAGCTCGGTGCCATCACCTGGATAGCTCACAGCTGGACCTGCATCTGGTGTGGTGAAGTAACTGTGAGCCACAGAGGACTCAGCAATCCCGTCTCCGGGTAACAAGACTATTTAAGCCTTTGGGTGAGGATAAGGCTGAAGAAAAGAATAAGTGTCTGCAGCAGCAACTAGCATCTAGCTTACGTAAGTGAGAGCGAGAAGAGAAGGCCTCGGCGAGAAGTGATCACGAAGTGATCCTAGCTACAAGCTCAACAAACATAACCCCTCCGTGTTCAACTCCCGAATCCCTGTTCGGAAATTGACAGTCACGGAACACACGCTGGTAGTGTATTAGAAACATTGTGTCAAGTTATCTACAACCGGAATTAACAAGATCCCATCTGCCACATAACCGCGGGCACGGCTTTCGAAAGTTCAAACCCTGCAGGGGTGTTCCAACTTGACCCATTACAAGTCCACGATCCGCGGAGTCGCAACTCCAAAGTGGGAAGACCCGAGTATCCTCGGAATCCCGTGCTCAAGATATACCGAGCTAAGGTAAGGCTAATCCAGCAAATCCTCCCGGCGTGTCGACACCCTGATAGTAGCCGCGCGTATCTAAGTCTCAGGACACGACCGGATGGGCGATTCTACGGGTGTATACCATATACCTCGGGTTGCCCCAAGGCGGCCCCGCAGAACCCCCGTTTCGGACCAACACTCATGTGGAGCACTGGCCTGGGTTGTTGATTAAGAAAGAGGGTTAATTACTCCCTATGCAAGTTTAGTTTGTTATTAGGCAAATAGTACCAATGTTGGGACTTGCTGGAAAAGACTTAGCACTTAGCGGTTTATCGAGGGGGTCCCATACACCCCAACCGTGTTAGGAACGCATAATCAAGGAACATAACACCGGTTTATACGGTTCCTAACGGCATGAGTGGAACAAATCACCAAGCAAAAGGCTTAGCCTTCCACCCTTGCCAATATATAGATGATTTCATTTTAAACATTTATATAGTGATAAAACCCAACCAAACTTCAACATGAAGCAAGCATCTTCGATCTTCACCTGCAACTAGCAATGCTATAAGAAGGGCTGAGCGAAGCGTACTTAGCCAAGCAACGGTTTGCATAGGTAGGTTGGTTAAACATGGCAATTGGCTACAAGTAGGAGGCTGATAAGAAGATCATGGGCATCGAGGCAAAACTATAGATCGAGACTACTAGCAATAGGCAAAGATAGTAATGTTATCGGGGTTCGGTCATCTTGCCTGAAGAGAAGTCGTTCGGATCGTAAGAAGGGTCCTTGTGCTCAACCTCGTTGGAAACCTCGTGCTCGTACTCGATCTCGGTCTCGGCTTCCGGCTCTAAACAAAACAATCACACCAAGCACCAATCAACAAGATGCAATGCGCACTCGGAAAAGATGAATGCATGATGGATGCACTAAGGATGCACACGGAGCACGGAAAATATCACTCAAGCAAATCACGTCAAAACATGATAACAATCTGATATTATTAATCCACACAGAAAAACAATCAAGTTTGATATAAGATTCGCTGAAATCGGAGTTACGGGCTAAAAGTTATGCCCGAAACAAGATTTGAGCGAAAGCTGAAAATTACAGCAACATAGCAACTTCGGAGCTCAAAATAATTGAGCTACAGCATTCGAATAACATGGAAAAGGACTTGAACACAAACTAGATATATACTACAGCAACTAAGTCCAAAGCTGCACCCCCAACGGAGCCACGGATCAATAGCAATGATCTTGGACATATTGAACTTGACAATAAAATTCTGGCAGCAGAATTTTATTGAAACTTTGGAGCAAAAGATAAACATGCTACAGCCACTTAAATGGACATGTGAGGACATGAATGGAAAGACAACAATATATACTACAAGGAACAATCAAAATCCACCCCAAAACTATCATGCTTTGTCCTAGAACATCACACGAACATGGCATCGGAACGTTACAGATTTCAGACTTAGTGAAAATCCACTAAGTCCTAAAACAGCAATATCATCATAGCATCTAAAAAAAGCATGTTTAAGTCACCTCGAAACTAAACATGGCAAAAGGTAAGCACCTCATCAAAGTACACATGAAGGTGATCCCGAAACACACAAGCATGCTTCATGTAGGTAAACACAACGATAGCAACGAGCTCAACAAGATGGCATTTCATAACAAGTGAAAACACATCACAGCCACATGGCACTTTGCAACGATGATAACAAGGCAATAATAAATCTATCATGCAACCTATCACATACAACACGTAGAGCATGGCAAGACGAACACGTGGACATGTCATTTGCATTATTCGGACAAACGAGCTAGAAGATATCACATGGCAAAGGTGGCATAAAAATAACACATAGCAGCAGTTTATATCATGATGCACTCTTGCAACAGCAAAACAATCACCTAGATGATCTCCAACATGCATGACAACAACAGGTAAAACGTAGAGCAAGTCTCCACGAACGTCTGGACATATTATACGCGCGAATCGGACAAACACACAAGGAGATCTAGCAGTTCTAATAATGCATCAGCACACAAAGTTAACAGGGACTTAGGAGGAAAAAGAATCAACCTCGGGATCTGAAAAAAAAGAGATGGGCCGGCGCGGCGGCTAGGGCCCAGGGCGAGGAGGCGGTGGCCCACGGGAGGCGACGGCGGCTGGGCTGCGGGAGGCGACGGCGGCCCACGATCCGCCGGGTGGAGGCGGTGGCCCGGTGAGGCGGGGCGAGGCCCACTCGGAGGCGAGCGGCGGATGGGCCGAGGAAGGAGGCCCGGTGCAGAGGGAGCCCGTCGCGGTGCGGCGGACTGGCGAAGGTGCGGGCGACGCCCCGGTGGCGACTCGGGAGACGGCGAAGTGGGGACCCGGGAGATGGGCCGCTGGAGCGAGGCGGTTGCGATCGGGCGAAGGGACTGGCGCGGTGTCGGCCTGGTGCGGGGCCCGAGCCCAGGCGGCTGGGGCGACGATGTGGGGACCTGGGCCCCCGCGCCCAGGCACCGATCTGGAACGGAGGGAGCTGCGGCTGCAGTCGGCGAAGGCCCAGCTGGCGATGGATCGGGAGCTGCGGGAGCGAGGCGCCGGCGCGTTGACCTGGCCGATGCGGCTGCGGAGGCGATCGAGGGAGCTGGCCGGATCGGCTGGTTCCCTCGGGATCCAGGAGGATTTTTGGGGATCTGAGAAGAACACAACAAAAAGAGGACGGGGAAGGATCTAGAGGATAGGGATGCCCAAAATGGACATAGGGGGGGCCTAAATATAGCAGTTTTTCTAGGGTTAGGGGGATTTAGGGGTGCTAGGAGCCCTCCGATCGCGGTCCAACGGATCCGATCGCGGGGGTAGTTTAGAAGGGACTAGGGAATAGAAGTAGACTGCAGTAGGGGTGTTTCTGGGACACAAAGTGAAGGCACTTTGGACCCACACGTACAACGGATGGAATAGCCAACGGAGTCCAAACGAGACGAGATTTGAGAGGCGGGTTGCACACAACAAAACAACAACACACACAACAACCTCGCGGCACACCGGTAACGTTACACGCCCGAACAACAAAGTAGTCCTACGGGACGTCACGGACACGTGAGGGAGCTCCGGAACGCGAAATGGACAACGGGAAGAAACACGCGGAACCGGATGCAACCGACAACACAAATGCAATGCGATGCACATGTCTACATGATATGAATGAATGCCACACACTCACACAACAAAACGACGAAAACCCGAAAGACAAGAACCCGGAATGGAAATAGATGAAGCCGGAGATATATTATAAGCCCAAAAGGGAAAGTATTACATCCGGGGCATTACACATTCGCTTGTCGCTTCTTGTACGGGGACGCTTGTCTCTGGAACTTCTTCATCGGGCGTTGGAGTCCATTCAGCTACGAATTCTGCCAAAGCTCTGCTCTGTATGGTTGAAGTACTTTCAAACTTGAGACCAAAGCTCGACAGTTCCAGTGCCCACTCGACGATCCTGCCTGTTGCTTCTGGATTTTGCAGTATCCTCTTCAACGGAAAGCGAGTGACCACTGTTATCTCGTGTGCTTGGAAGTAATGGCGCAGCTTTCTCGAGGCCATGAGGAGACCGAAAAGCAACTTTTGCACTCCAGAGTATCTCGATCTAGCCTCCTGCAAGAGGGAACTTACGAAATACATTGGGCGCTGCACCATCTTCCTTCGCACTTCTCCTTGCTCCTGCGTTGAGTTGTCCTTGTCGGGGCCAGAGCTTGTCGGGGAAGCCCCCTGCTTGTCGCTGGATTCGCTTGCCGGAGGTGTGGGCTCTTCTTCTGCCTCCCTTTCCGCTACCAACGCAGCACTAACCACTTGATTGGTTGCCGCTAAGTACAGCAGCAACTTCTCTTGTGGTTTAGGTGCGACAAGTATTGGAGTGGAGGACAGGTATCCTTTCAAATCCTGCAGCGCTGCCTCCGCCTCCGGAGTCCATTTCATAGGACCTGCCTTTTTCAAGATTTTGAAGAAAGGAAGGGCGCGTTCTGCGGACTTTGAAATGAACCTACTGAGGGCAGCCACACAACCTGCAAGTCTCCTTACGTCCTTGACGCGCTTCGGGGCTTCAATCTGCTCGATGGCTTTTATCTTGTCGGGATTGGCTTCAATCCCCCTCTGGGACACAAAGAACCCGAGAAGCTTGCCGGAGGGGACTCCGAAGACGCACTTCTCGGGGTTCAACTTGAGCTGGATCTTGCGCAGGTTTTCAAATGTTTCCTCCAAGTCTTGGATCAGTGTATCTTTGCTCTTGCTCTTGACCACTATGTCATCCATGTAAGCTTCTACATTTCTGTGGATCTGTGGCTCAAAAGCAGTGTGCACCACCCTTGCAAATGTTGAGCCTGCATTCTTCAATCCAAAGGGCATGCATATGAAGCAATATGTGCCACATGGAGTAATGAATGCAGTCTTCTCTTCATCTTCCTTGGCCATAAAAATCTGGTGGTAGCCTGAGTATGCATCAAGGAAGGAGAGCATCTCACATCCAGCAGTGGAGTCAACAATCTGGTCAATGCGTGGCAAGGGAAATGGATCCTTGGGACATGCTTTATTCACATCAGTGAAGTCTATACATAGTCTCCATTTCCCATTGGCCTTACGCACGACAACTGGATTTGCTAACTACGTCGGATGGATCATGCCTCTAACCAGGCCTGCTGCTTCTAGCTTCTTGATCTCTTCGGCAATGAATTCTTGGCGCTCCACGGCTTGCTTCCTGACCTTCTGCTTGACGGGCCGCGCATGAGGACAAACAGCAAGCTTGTGCTCAATTACCTTCCTGGGAACGTCGGGGATGTCAGATGGTTGCCACGCAAACACATCGACATTCGCCCGCAGGAAGGCAACGAGCGCGCTTTCCTATTTGTTATCAAGTGTAGCACTGATGGTGAAGGTACCACCAGTGCCGTCCTCCTTGGCGGACACCTTCTTGGTTGCCGGTGGAGCGGCCATCCCTTTCTTGCACTTGCCGATGGAGCTCGATGGAACGTCCTCGACGGCAGCGCAGCACTCCGAAGAGGTGCGTTTGCCGGAGTGGGCCCCAGAGCACTTGCCGGACTTGGTCTTGGTCTTCTTCCCCCCGGGAGCTTCAGCGGCAAGTGTGTTGCTCTCCGCCGCGGCTGCTGCGTCCCGGTATATCTTGTCGGCGCAGATAAGCGCGTCCTTCTTGTCGCCAGGGACAGAGATGACGCTTATCGGCCCCGGCATCTTGAGTACGTTGTAGGCGTAGTGGGAAGCTGCCATGAACTTGGCGAGGGCAGGACGTCCAAGTATCCCATTGTATGGCAATGGGATATCGGCAACGTCAAAGGTTATCCTCTCCGTCCTGAAGTTGAGTTCCCCGCCAAAGGTCACTGGCAGAGTAATTTTCCCCTTCGGCTTGCTCCTCCCCGGGTTTATTCCTTGGAACGAACCGGTTTCTTCGAGCTCGCCGTCTGGGGTCTGGAGTTTCTTGATCACAGCCGAGGAGATCAAGTTCAGGCCGGCCCCGCCGTCAACCAACATTTTGGTGACCTTGAGGTTGCGGATGGTGGGTGAGACCAACATCGGCAAGCACCCGACCGCAGTTGTGCGGTCAGGGTGATCCTCAAGATCACAAATGATGGGCGTGCTGGACCACTTCAGCAGCCTGCGTGACTCAACGGGCGGCTCTGCTGCGTTTACTTCCCGCACCCACTGCTTGAGTTGGCGGTGGGAAGTGTGCAGAGAGGCGCCTCCGTCGACACACAGCACTTCTGTGGCCTTCTGGAACTCCTGCTCGCTGTTATCACCTTCCTCCATGTCGTCGTCGTCGTCTTCCTCCTCATCCTTGTCGCGGCCCCGGGGAGGTCGATCACCTTGCCGCTGCTTGGCCTTGCCGCGGCGTCCTCCCCGGCCATTGAATGGCCGCTTCTTGCTTGGCTCTCCTCCGCCACCTTGGGCCTTCTCCTTGTCGCGTCGCTCGTATTCAGCTTTCTGCTGCTCTACGAGGTACTCGACTCGCTTGCAGTTCGAAAGGTCGTGGCCCTTGGTGCGGTGGATCTTGCAATATTGCTTGTCGGAGCCGTCCTGCTTGTCGGCTGCCGCTACAGGGGCAGGTTCCTTGCCGGAACCGCCAGCCTGTGCTGTCTTGGCGGGAGCCTCCTTGCCGGACTTCTCGACGACCAGCACCTCCTTGCTCTTCTTCTTTCTGTTGTTCCGCCGCCGGCTCTTCTTTGCCGGGGCGGCATCCTCGCTGTCGCTTCCCCCTGCGCCAGCATCCTCCCCGCGGAGTCTCCTCCCCTCTTCGGCGCGCGCGCACTTGTCAGCCAGAGCGTAGAGCTCGCTGACATCTCGTATCTTGGTCATGGCCATCTCTTCCCGCATGCGGCGGTTACGCACGTTCTGGTGGAACGCGCTGATAACCGCGGCGGGGTGGACGTCGGGAATATTGTGTTGCACGAGGCTGAATCGTTGAATGAACTTGCGCAGGGGTTCTCCTTCCTTCTGGGCCAAAATGTGGAGATCGCTCTCCTGGCCGTGGGGTTTGTGGCCGCCCGTGAAGGCGCCAACAAACTGGTGGCACAAATCTGCCCACGAAGAAATGGAGCCTTCCGGCAAGTGCATAAGCCAAGAACGGACGTTTGGCTTAAGCACCAACGGGAAGTAGTTGGCCAATATCTTCTCGTCGTGTCCCCCGGCAGCTTGCACCGCGATGGTGTAGATGCTGAGGAACACCGAGGGGTGCGTCTTGCCGTCGTACTTCTCGGGTACGTCGGGCTTGAAGTTTTTCATGTTGGGCCACTGGACGCGCCGCAGCTCACGGGTGAACGCCGGGCAACCTGCCGCGTACGGCAAGTCGCCTGGCTCACCGGGCGTGTGCGTGTCGACAGCGGTCCCAGCACGCTGATCCGATTGTCGTCTGGCTTCTCGCCGGCGCTCGATTGTCGTCCGAGCATCTTCTTGCCGCCGATCGTCGAGGACTTGGCGCTGGTCCCGATGAGCCCGCGGATCCGACGACGCCGTGGAGTCGTCGTCGACGTTAATCCGGCGGGGAGGCGTCTTCTGCTTCCGCGGCGGGGAGTGCACGGTGGTTGCACCCCCGGCGGTCTTGTCGCCGTCGGCCTTCGTCTGGTCGACTTGCCGTGGCTGCGAGGTCGCCGGCTGCTGTGGAGTGTCGTTATTGGCGAAGGCGATGAGGCTTTGGATTGTCGCCCTCCAGTCTTCGGCCTTGTCTGCCGCTGGAGGGAAGTCGAGAAGCAGCTACGCTCTTGCGAGAGCTTCTGCTGGAGTGGAGGGGAGCGGCGGCGAGCGGTGCGAGGAGCGAGATATGCTCGGACTTCTAACAGGGTTAGAAGGAGCAGTCTCTCGCCCCGGCGACCGCGCCTTGCTCGTGCCAGGACGATGGCCTTGAGCGTCCCGCGATCCTCTGGTTTGTCCTTGGCCCAGCAAGCGAATGGTAGCTCCTGTACCACGGCACTGCTGGCCTGTCGTCTGCTGAGAGGGACATGGTGCGTCTACGGAGACCGAGGCTTTGGAATTTGCCCGGTCGTCCGTCCTGTCTTTAGACTTGGCGGTGCCGTGAGTTTCCTCACCGGCGACCACCCTTCCGCCGGCGTCTCCTCCACCCACCGTTGGTTCTGGTGGCGGTGGAATCGACGCAGACGGGCCTCCGACCTCCGAAGCCTTCTTCTTCGGGGCCATGTTGCTGTTGCTGATGAAGTTGATGAAGATTGCGCCCGCGTGAGCGCCGGATCAGGTTCGCACAACATCGACGCCCCCTACCTGGCGCGCCAAAGATGTCGGGGGAAACTGTCCGCCACGAACACCTATGGGACCGGAGCCCCTTTTACGTTGCGGTAAGGGAGCGGAGGGAGCACGAAGAGCGGATCGAGGAGCACACGCGGGCAGTTTACCCAGGTTCGGGCCGCGCGGACGCGTAAAACCCTACTCCTGCTTGGTTTGTATTGAGTTTGTGAGCTCGGGAGCTTGAAGAGCTAGCTACACCAAGCAAGAGAGCTATCTAGGTTCCGAACCCTTTCTACGTTGTGCATGGGCCTCCTTTTATAGCTCAAGGGGTCACCGACAGGTGTCAACGTAGAGGAGGGCAAAAATGTAACTTTGGTGGTAGTTGTAACAGTGCGGGAACAGTGCATGAACAGTGCATGAACAGTGGTCTTCACCTAACTTTGACAGTGGGGGACAAGGGCATTAAATGCCCGTCATCGTCGACCCCAAAAGCACCCGTCCATGCGTCTCCTTTCGCCACGGCGGTAGCCTCGTCACCGTGGAGTGCCACCGTGTCCCCCAGGCTGCACAACCATCCGCCACGCGTCCCCGGAAGGGCCCCAGGGCGACGCGTGGGCCGATGAGCTGGAGCGCGGGCACACAGCGCAGGCTTCCCCCGGCAAGCACCTTGCCGGGGTCTTGATCTTGCCGGGCTCGGAAGCTTGTCGCTCCCCGGGCCCTGCCGGGGCGCGGGGTGCGCCGAGGCATGTCTTCTGGTCTTCCTGGCAAGCTCCTCTTGCCAGGGTCTTGTGTTAATGTGACAATCTTGAGCCTGGTGCGGCCTTCCCGGCAAGCTCCACTTGCCGGGGGCTTGATCTTCTGTCTTGTATACTTTGTTTTTGAATGGCTTCTTAAGGACCAGAAAAGGTCTCCGGCGAGCACGTGGTAAACCCTGCCGCGGGAAGCTGCTACTGCCCGTGCACAAGTTGGGGTACTAAGGTACCCCTATCTTAGTACACCGACAGCCATCAAGGGGCATGAACCCATAATCAAGCATAACGCTCCCTCTTGGAGTTACTACCTACTACTCGGCCAAAGCAATAAACAGCAACGGAGAACATGCAAGAATTACTCAAGAACATAAATATAAAAGAGGTGAATCAAATATATTACTCACACACAATCTGAACATAATCTCATAATCCATGGGATCCCAGCAAACTCAGCAGAGCAACAGCATAAAGATTACATATGTGCCTCGATCATGTAGGGCAGCTCACGAGGTCTAAACCATGAAGAACAAAGAGGGGAGGAGAACATCACATAGCTACTGATCATGGACCCATGGTCCAAGGTGGACTACTCACGACTCATTCGGGAAGCGTCCTTGGTGGTGGAGAAGCTCCCGGTGGTGATTCTCCCCTCCGGCAGGGTGCCGGGAAGAGTTCTCCTAATGCTCCCGATCTTGGAAGCGCGGCAGCGGCAGAACAGAGGTGAGATCACGAAAAAGGGTTCCGTCCTCGAGGGTTTCGGGACGCGAGGAATATATATGCGAAGGGGGGTCACCAGAGGCGGAGGTGGGGCTCCAGGCGCCCCCCCTGGCGCGGCCAGGGCTGGGGCCGCGCCGGGTGGCCGCCTGGGCCACCCCAGGCTCCCCTCTGGCCCTGCTTTGGTTTTTCTCGAAGCTCCCGGTACGCTGATTTTTCCTGTATTTTTCCCGGAATTTTTAGAGCACTTTTAATATGGGGGAAACCTGAAATAGAAAAACAGCAGAAAACGGGAACTGGCACTATGGTGCATTGAGTTAATAGGTTAGTCCAAATATGATCAAAAGTGTATGGAAGTGCATAAATATCATAGCAATATCACACAAAAGAGGCATGGAGCAAGCAGAAATTATAGATACGTTTTGGACGTATCAGGCATGTATTATATTGTTGCCATCAAGGATAAAAAGATGGGGTTTATATCATATTGCTTGAGTTTGTCCCTCTACATCATGTCATCTTACTTAAGGCATTACTCTGTTCTTATGAACTTAATACTCTAGATGCATGCTGGATAGCGGTCGATGTGTGGAGTAATAGTAGTAGATGCGTAATCGTTTCGGTCTACTTGTTACGAATGTGATGCCTATATATAATGATCATACCAAGATATTCTCATAACTATGCGCTTTTCTATCAATTGCTCGACAATAATTTGTTCACCCACCGTAGAATTCTGCTATCATGAGAGAAGCCACTAGTGAAACCTATGGCCCCCGGGTCTATCTTTATCATATTACTTTTCCTTCAATTTCTGTTGCCGCTGCTTATTTACTTTCTTTACTTTTTGTTCTCATACCAAAAATACCAAAAATATTATCCTATCCTATCTATCAGATCTCACTTTCGTATGTGACCGTGAAGGGATTGACAACCCCTTATCGCGTTGGCTGCGTAGTTCTTCTTTGTTTGTGCAGGTGCGAGGGACTCGCACGTGGTCTCCTACTGGATTGATACCTTGGTTCTCAAAAACTGAGGGAAATACTTATGCTACTGTGCTGCATCACCCTTTTCTCTACGAGGGAATAGAACGCTGCCGCGCACTTGCAAGAAGTAGCAAGAAGAATTTCTGGCGCCGTTGCCGGGGAGATCTATGCAAAATTCATGTACCAAGTACCTATCACAAACACTTATCCTTTGCATTACATTTTTTGCCTCTCGTTTTCCTCTCCCCCACTTCACCCTTGTCGTTTTATTCACCCTTCTTCTTCCGTCTGCTTTATCGCTTTGCATTGCCGCCATGGCTAGTCCCTTATCCGCTCCTTTGTCTGTCGAGTTTGAAGTTCTTCACTTCAAACAAAAGCAAGGAGAAAACTTAAAAGATGCTTGGTACAGGATGATGGAATCTTATTGTAATTGCACCTTAGAGGTGAATTTTAGAATTTTACTTTGCAATTTTTATGTTGGATTAAATATGTCCCATAGACAACTCTTGGATTGTGTTGCCAAAGGAAATTTTATCGAAACTGATCCTAGTATTGCGCATGAAATAATAGTGGGAATAGTGGGAACACTACCTCAACAAAAAGGGTTACATCAGGCCCAGGAAGAGACACAAGTTTTTGAGAAAATTTGTGAAGTAACGAAAATATTGCAAAAGTATCTTGAACCTCTTAAGAGTGTTAGTGGGAATCTCCACCGCATGAATATGTTGATTGCCCTTTGCAATAAGCGGTTGGATTCGTTAGATATGAAGATTTATGAATATGAAGGGAAATGTAAATAAACTCCTCGATTCGAGCTTGACACCTCCAAAAGGATAAAAACCAAAGATGGCAATACCTAGATATATTCTTGTATCGTGCCTAGCTAGAGGCGTTAAATGATAGCGCTTGTTGGGAGGCAACCCAATTTTATTTTCTTTGTTTTTGCTTCTGTTTAGGACTAAATATTTCATCTAGCTTCTGTTTAGATGTGGTTTTGTGTTTTAATTAGAGTTTGCGCCAAGTAGAACCTTTGGGAAGACTTGTGTAAAGTTTATATTCTCATGCTGTAAAAAACAGAAACTTTAGCGCTCACGAGATTGGCAGTAATTTTTTACTGGAGAGTGCTTTTTAGTTGATTATTTTTGCAGATGATTAATAGACAAATTCCTCACGTTTACCAATTTGTCTCTATTTTTTATAGTTACAGAAGTATTCTAAAGTTACAGATTACTACAGACTGTTCTGTTTTTGACACATTCTGTTTTTCGTGTGTTGTTTGCTTATTTTGATGAATCTATGAGTAGTATCGGGGGGTATGAATCATAGAGAAGTTCGAATACAATAGGTTTAACACCAATATAAACAAATAATGATTTCATTACAGTACCTTTGAGTGGTGGTTTGTTTTCTTATACTAACGGAGCTCACGGGATTTTTGGCTAAGTTTTGTGTTCTGAAGTTTTCAAGTTTTGAGTATGGCTTCGATGGACTATGGAACAAAGAGTGGAAAGAGCCTAAGATTGGGGATGCCCAAGGCACCCCAAGGTAAAATTCAAGGATAACCAAAAGGCTAAGCTTGGGGATGCCCCGAGAAGGCATTCCCTCTTTCGTCTTCATCTATCGGTAACTTTACTCGGCACTATATTTTTATTCACCACATGATATGTGTTTTGCTTGGAGCGTCATGTATGATTAGAGTCTTTGCTTGTTAGTTTGCCACAATCATCCTTGCTGGACACACCTTTTGAGATAGATAAATATGTTTTAGAATTTTTAGAATACTCTATGTGCTTCACTTATATCTTTTGAGCTAGATAGTTTTGGTCTAGTGCTTCACTTATATCTTTTAGAGCACGGTGGTGGTTTTATTTTGTAGAAATTATTGATCTCTCATGCTTAACTTATATTATTTTGAGAGTCTTTTAGAACATCATGGTAATGTGCTTTGGTTATAAAACTAGTCCTAATATGATAGGCATCCAAGATGAGTATAGTAAAAACTTTCATATAAAGTGCATTGAATATTATGAGAAGTTTGATACTTGATGATTGTTTTGAGATATGAGGATGGTGATATTAGAGTCATGTTAGTAGAGTAGTTGTAAATATAAGAAATACTTGTGTTAAGGTTTGCAAGTCCCATAGCATGCACGTATGGTAATCTTTGTGTGACAAATTTGAAGCATGAAGTATTTCATTGAGTGTCATCCTTTGTGTGGAGGCCGGGATGACACGATGGTTAACTCCTACCAACCCTTCCCCTAGGAGCATGCGTGTAGTACTTTGTTTTGATGACTTGTATATTTTTGCAATAAGTATGTGAGTTCTTTATGACTAATGTTGAGTCCATGGATTGTACGCACTCTCACCCTTCCACCATTGCTAGCCTCTCTTGTACCGCGCGACTCTCGCCAGTACCATACACCCACCTTATACCTTCCTCAAAACAGCCACCATACCTACCTATCTTGGCATTTCCATAGCCATTCTGAGATATATTGTCATGCAACTTTCCACCGTTCCGTTTGTTATGACACGCTTCATCATTGGCATCTTGCCATGCATGATCATGTAGTTGACATCGTATTTGTGGCTAGGCCACCATGTATTATTTTTCATACATGTCACTCTTGATTCATTGCACATCTCGGTACACCGCCGGAGGCATTCATATAGAGTCATACTTTGTTCTAGTATCGAGTTGTAAATCAATAGAAGTGTGATGTTTATCATTATTAGAGCATTGTCCCAAAGAAAAAAAAGAAAAAAAAAAAGAAGGAGAGGCCAAAGAAAAAAAAAGAAAGGCCAAAAAAAAGAAAGAAAAAAGAAAAGAAAAAAAAGAAATGGGACAATGCTACTATCTTTTTCCACACTTGTGCTTCAAAGTAGCACCATGATCTTCACGATAGAGAGTCTCTTGTTTTGTCACTTTCATATACTACTGGGAACTTTCATTATAGAACTTGGCTTGTATATTCCAACGATGGGCTTCCTCAAATGCCCTGGGTCTTCGTGAGCAAGCAAGTTGGATGCACACCCACTTAGTTTCTTTTGTTAAGGTTTCATACATTTATAGCTCTAGCGCATCCATTGCATGGCAATCCCTACTCACTCACATTGATATCTATTGGTGGGATCTCCATAGCCCATTGATACGCCTAGTTGATGTGAGACCATCTTCCCCTTTTGTCTTCTCCACAACCACCACTCTATTCCATATAGTGCTATGTCCATGGCTCATGCTCATGTATTGCATGAAAGTTGAAAAAGTTTGAAAAAATTAAAGTATGAAACAAGTGCTTGGCTGAAACCGAGGTTGTGCATGATTTGAGTATTTTGTGTGACGAAGATGGAGCATAGCCTAACTATATGATTTTGCAGGGATGAACTTTCTTTGGCCATGTTATTTTGAGAAGACATGATTGCTTTGTTAGTATGGTCGAAGTATTATTATTCTTATGTCAATATAGACTTTTGTCTAGAATCTTTCGGATCTGAACATTCATGCCACAATAAAAGAATTACATTGAGAATAATGTTGGTTAGCATTCCACATTAAAAATTCTGTTTTTATCATTTACCTACTCGAGGACGAGCATGAATTAAGCTTGGGGATACTTGATACGTCACCAACGTATCTATAATTTTTTATTGTTCCATGCTATTATATATTCTGTTTCCGATGTTTAATGGGCTTTATTATAAACTTTTATATTATTTTTGGGGCTAACCTACTATCCCAAGGCCCAGTGCAAATTGCTATTTTTTTGCCTATTTTAGTGTTTCGCAGAAAAGGAATATCAAACGGAGTCCAAATGGAATAAAACCTTCGGGAGAGTTATTTTTGGAACCGTATCTACACAGAATACTTGGAGTACATGCGAGGGAACGAGAGAGGCGGCCACGAGGGGGCAGGGCGTGCCCCCACCCTCGTGGTCCCCCTCTGGCTCCCTCGGTTCCCTCCTTCCTCCTACATATATCCTTGTACCCTGAAAACATCGAGGCAACAGAGAAAACCCTAATTCCACCGCCGCAACCTTCTGTTCCCGTGAGATCCCATCTTGGGGCCTGTTCTGGAGCTCCACCAGAGGGTGGATCAATCACTGAGTGCTTCTACATCAACACCATAGCCTCACCAATGAGTTGTGAGTAGTTTACCACAGACCTTCGGGTTCATAGTTATTATCTAGATGGCTTCTTCTCTCTTTATGGATCTCAATACAAAGTTCTCCTCGATCTTCGAGGAGATCTATTCAATGTAATCTTTTTGTGGTGTTTTTGTCGAGATCCGATGAATGGTGGGTTTATGATCAAGATTACCTAGGAATAATATTGGATCCTTTTCTGAAATCTTTGGTGTATGATTATAATATCCTTGCAAGTCTCTTCGAATTATTGGTTTGGTTTGGCCTACTAGATCTATAGTTCTTGCAATGGGAGAAGTGCTTGGCTTTGGGTTCAATCTTGCGGTGTCCTTTCCCAGTGACAATAGGGGCAGCAAGGCACACATAGTATTGTTGCCATCGAGGATAAAAATGTGGGGTTTATATCATATTGCTTGAGTTTATCCCTCTACATCAGGTCATCTTGCTTAAAGCGTTACTCTGTTCTTATGAACTTGATACTCTAGATGGGTGCTGGATAGCGGTCGATGTGTGGAGTAATAGTAGTAGATGCAGAATCGTTTCGGTCTACTTGTCACGGATGTGATGCCTATATACAATGATCATGCCTAGATATTCTCAAAACTATGCGTTTTTCTATCAATTGCTCGACAGTAATTTGTTCACCCACCGTAGAATTCTGCTATCATGAGAGAAGCCACTAGTGAAACCTATGGCCCCCGGGTCTATCTTTATCATATTACTTTCCTTTCAACTAGCTAATTTATGTTGCCGTTGTTTATTTGCTTTCTTTACTTTCTGTTCTTATACCAAAAATACCAAAAATATTATCCTATCATATCTATCAGATCTCACTCTCGTAAGTGACCGTGAAGGGATTGACAACCCCTTATCGGGTTGGTTGCGAGGTTCTTATTTGTTTGTGCAGGTGCGAGGGAATCGCGCGTGGTCTCCTACTGGATTGATACCTTGGTTCTCAAAAACTGAGGGAAATACTTACCCTACTGTGCTGCATCACCCTTTCCTCTTCGAGGGAATACAACGCAAGCTCGAGAAGTAGCATCCACCGTAGCAGAACCACTTCGACCATGCCGTCCTGCGCCTTGCCGCTGCCTCTCCACTGTCGCAACCGTCTACCGCACCGGAGCCGTTCCCGTTACACCATCGTTCGCCGCCTCGGATCTAGTTCCCCGCCGCCGACAGACGGCCACCGCACCACACTAAACAGCTTGGCCATCGGTTCGTCCAAGGCTCCACCGTCCACCACAACTTCTTGTTTCCAGCGAACCACAAGAAGATCATTGGAAAAATAGAAGGAGGACACAACACTGCAAGCATAAAGTGGTACTCCTCTTCCCTTATTCGTGAAAATCTTACGTCTCTGCTCACAAATCATATTCATCCCACGAAAGAAACTAGTTGAGCGCTTCTTACTGCACTTTCTTCGTGATACTAAATGCACAAGGTTTCCTCCAATTTACTATTTCACCTTAACTAGAGGTCAGTCGCCCGCCTGGATTTCAATTCAGGGTCAGTTGATTTGCGATTGAAAGAAGCAGCACCTCCTTAGGCGCGCGGAGAACCTAGTCCGCCCGTTCGCCGGGGAACCGGCGCATCGGTGTCTATCATAGGTGTGTGGGGCGCAGGAGCTACTTGTGCCCGATCTGGAGGTCGGTAGGGTTTGAAGGGATGGCCGAGGGGCGGTGCCAAGCAGGGCGGTGCGGTGAGTTCGAGGGGAGGGCGGTAGTAGGGGACAGGGCCGGTGGTCGCTCGTGTTTTGAGGAAGATCGTCAACACTAACTGGCTGGAGGTAGATGAAGGCCATATGCCCATTCTTTGTACATCATACGGTGCAGAAAAAATGGACTGACCTATTTGTTTCCAGTTGACTATTATTTGCATAGGACCACATCTTGTGCTGTGCTGGAGGAGTACATGCCCTGTGCTCATATTTCAAAATCCTATAATATAATTTCATATACCATACATGTTATAGAGCTATAATATGTCTCCCATCATTTATTTCTCACACACCTGCTATCTGCTACTTTTACAGTGTACTACTTGTGCACACACTTCACCCATACTCACACTATTGCTTTTTATGCATTGGTATTTTAGACTCCGACGCTCTGTTGATAAATACACAAAAGAAGAGATAGAAGTCACTCCAGTCTAATTTGAGGATAAGCAATAAGAGTTTCAGCATTCTAAAGGGTGTAGTGTCAGCAGATGTAGACAGTAAACATAGCTCTGCAGATGATGATCTCGTTCGCCATGAACCAACATCCCAGGTGCTTGCTTTAACTTCGCGCTATCATATGTGGTTGAATGTTGCATATGGTGTCTAGCTTGTATTTCTTCCAATTTGGTTAAATTGCAGCTGCTTACTTTATAGAGTATACCTTTGATAATGACATACCTTCCTGTTTTTGATACATACTACATCTGTCTAGTAACCATGTTCTTACATCAAACTAATGCTCTTGTTTATCCCTCATCAATCACTTATGATGAGACAGTCACGCCAGTGGGTTACAGTGAGACATGCTACTCCTTTAAAGAGTGTAGTGTCATCCTCCCCACATGATTCTCAAGAAACACCAAGGCTAGATGAAGATTGTCAACGTAGCTCTGTAGTTATTGACCGCATTTCCCGTAAACCTCCATCGCAGGTGCTTGCTCTTACTTGGCAATGTGATATGTGGTTGCATGTTGCATATGGTGTCAACCTTGTATTGCTTCTAATTAGTGTAAAATGCATCTTCTTAGTTAACACATTATACCTATGAATATGACACGCCTTCCTGTTTTTGGTACATACTACGTCTTTCTATTAACCATCTTCTTACATCAAACTACTTTTCTCGTGTATCCCGCATCAATCACCTTCAAATTGACAATGTGATATTTGTTGCATCTTCCATATAATTTCAAGCATGTACTGCCTCTAATTAGTTCGAATGCGAGTTATGATGATACACTTTTTACTTGGTATAGTGATTTTGGTTGGATCTTTAATATGGCGTCTAGCTTGCATTGCTTCTAATTTGTTGAAATGCCTTCTGCTTAGCGTTTTTCGTACATATTCCATCCTCCTACAATGCGGTTGCCTTACATAAAAGTTATGTTCATTAGTATCATGCATCAACAAATTTAGAAGAGCGAATTTCATTCCTTTTTCTTGTGGGTTTGACTTGACAAGGCAAAATATAGAAGGAAGAACGCATGGGATGATGGTGGTCCTCTAGAGCAACAGAAACAGATGATCTCTTCAGATTCTCCTGCTACTCCTACTGCAGCGCAAGTTCTAAATCTCATCTCTCCTACTCCACAACACCAGGTGCTTGCTCTAACATGGCAGTGTGATATCTGGTTGGATGTTGCATATGGTGCCTAGCTTGTATTGCTTCTAGTTTGTTGAAATACCCTTACGAGGCCACCCTTTTAATGTGGCAGAGTGATATTGGTTTCATCTTTCATATGGTGTCTAGCTTGCATTGCTTCTAATTAGTTCAAACACCATCTTCTTAGTTTACACTTTCCACATCATACATGTCAATATGTCATGTGATACGTCCATTTTGCATCATGCTTTTATATCGATATTTATTGCATTATGGGCTGTCACTACACATTATTTCACAATACTTATGCCTTTTCTCTCTTATTTTACAAGGTTTACATGAAGAAGGGGAATGCCGGCAGCTGGAATTCTGGGCTGGAAAATGAGCAAATATCAGAGACCTATTCTGCACCACTCCAAAAGTCCTGAAACTCCACGAAAGTCAGTTTTGGAATATATTAAAAATATTGGGCGAAGAAAGCACCAGAGGGGGGCCATCCACCGTCCACGAGGGTGGAGGGTGCGCCCCCTGCCTCGTGGGCCACCTGAAAGCCCCCCGATACCAATCTTCTGGTATAAGGTGTCTTTTGACCTGGAAAAGATTAGGAGGAAGCTTTCGGGACAAAGCGCCGCAGTCTCGAGGCGAAACCTTGACTGAACCAATGTAGGGCTCCGACGGAGCTGTTCTGTCGGTGAAACATCCCTCCGGGAGTGGGAAATCATCACCGTCGATCCTCTCATCGGGAGGGGGTGAATGTCCATCAACATCTTCACCGGCACCATCTCCTCTCAAACCCTAGTTCATCTCTTGTATCTGATCTTTGTCTCAAAACCTCAGACTGGTACCTGTGGGTTGCTAGTAGTGTTGATTAATCTTTGTAGTTGATGCTAGTTGTTTATTTGGTGGAAGATTATATGTTCAGATCCTTTATGCACATTAATACCCCTCTGACTATGAACATGAATATGATTTGTGAGTAGTTATGTTTGTTCCCGAGGACATGGGA
The DNA here is from genome assembly GCA_902687465.1 of Secale cereale. Taxonomy (NCBI): domain Eukaryota; kingdom Viridiplantae; phylum Streptophyta; class Magnoliopsida; order Poales; family Poaceae; genus Secale; species Secale cereale. The sequence goes on from LR738711.1 coordinate 623,790,402, forward strand.
GATGTCTTGTTATAAGTAGTCATGTGAATTTGGTATTCGTTCGATATTTTGATGAGATGTTGATACTTCCAAAACATATCTATAATTTCTGCTTGCTCCATGCCACTTTTGGGTGATATTGCTATGATATTCATACACTTCCATACACTTTTGATCATATTTGGACTAACTTACTAATCCAGTGCACCCCAGTGCCAGTTTCTGTTTTCGACTATTTTTGTATTTCAGGTTTTCACGTTTCGAGAACTGCCCAGAAAAATCCAGAAAAATTATATAAAAAATCAGCGATCCGGAAACAACACTGCGTCCGAAGGGCAGCCTGGGGGGGCACAGGGGCTCCAGGCGCCCTGTGGGCACCCCCCCCCCCGGGCCGCGCCGGGGGGGGGCGCCTGAGCCCCCCGAGGCTCCCCCGGTGCCCTACTTTGGCATATATTTAAAGGGTCCTCCGTAACCCTCAGAACAGGAACTCTTTTCGCGATCCCATCTCTGTTCCGCCGCCGCCGCCGCTTCCAAGATCGGTAGCACCAGGAGAACTCTTCCCGGCACCCTGCCGGAGGGGAGGATCACCACCGGGAGCTTCTCCACCACCATGGACGCCTCCCGGATGACTCGTGAGTAGTCTCCCTTGGACCATGAGTCCATGACCAGTAGCTATGTGATGTTCTCCTCCCGTTCTTGTGCTTCACTAATTAGTCCTCGTGAGCTGCCCTACATGATCGAGGCACCTATGTAATCCTTATGTTGTTGCTATGTTGAGTTTGCTGGGATCCGATGGATTATGAGATTATGTTCAGATTGATCTTGAGTAATATATTTGATTCACCTCTTTTATATTTTAGTTCATAAGTAATTCTTGCATGTTCTCTGTTGTTATTTATTGCTTTGGCCGAGTAACAGGTAGTGACTCCAAGAGGGAACGTTATGCTCGCTTGTGGGTTCATGCCCCTCGATGACTAGCTTGAGTGACACAAACATGAGTCTAGGGGATGTGATGTTGCCACAAGGGGGAAAACAACGGTGCTTGTGCCCGCGAGTGCAAGGATTGTTTACTTTACGCAAAGTTCTTTTAATGCAGTTGTCTGTTGCATTGAGTTTACACTATGGGTGGGACTCGCAACTTAATACCAGCGAGATGTTCTGGATAGATATCTCAAGGTGGATGATTAGTAGTAGATATTGATGGATTTCGGTCTACTTACTTTGGCGTACCGCCCATGCTTTGAACCTCAACCTTTCTTGCAATGTAGTCAGCATTGGTTTGCATTCGTGGTCCTGTCAATTGCCCAGCTGTAATTTGTTTACCTCACATAGCTGTTTTATCGTCTTTTGGGAGAGAGACATCACTAGTGAACATCATGAGACTCCGGTCCATATTAACATCATTGATCACATCTACTATTTACTTTTCGCTATTTACCTACTATTGCAAAAACTATCTATCACTACTATCATTGCTTTTAATCCTTTGTGAACTACAAGGCCGGAGGGATTGACAACCTCTCTGTACTCGTTGGGAGAAATGTTATTTGTATCTGTGTGCAGGTCCACGTTGGTTGCTACTAATCTGGCGCCGTAGCAATTGACACCTACTTGTTGAACCTAGGAGTCTCTAGGGATTCGATCCTTGGCATCTTTGCTAGGGGAAAACACTTCTACTTACTGCATCTTACACCTTCCACTTGGGGTAACCAATGAGGGGTTCGAGGCCCATCAAGGAGTATTTTCTGGCGCCGTTGCCGGGGACTCCACTCTTCAGGATAGGGGAGTTGCATGCTATCTTTTACCTTTGCTTTTTAGTCTTGTTAGTTTACCTTTCATTTTTGCTTTAGTACCTTTTTATCGAAAATCACAAAAATAGTTATCTTGCTTGCTTGCTACTATGGGTTCCATCGAGAACACCAAGTTGTGTGACTTCACTAGTCACAACAACGATGACTTTATCAGCACACCTATCACTACACCTGCCACTTCAGCACCTTCATATGAAATTAAACCTGCTTTACTTAACTTAGTCATGAGAGAACAATTCTCTGGTGCTGGAGATGATGCTGCTTTACACTTGAACAACTTTGTTGAACTTTGTGATATGCAAAAGTACCAAGAAATAGATGGTAATATTGTTAAGCTTAAGCTTTTTCCTTTGTCTTTGAGAGGAGGAGCTAAAATTTGGTTTCAGTCTTTGCCTAGAAATAGCATAGATTCTTGGGACAAGTGCAAAGATGCTTTTATCGGAAAATACTATCCACCTGCTAAAATTATCCAACTTAGAAGTAACATAATGAATTTTAAATAATTGGATAATGAACACGTTGCCCAAGCTTGGGAACGTATGAAGTCTCTTATCAAGAACTGCCCTACTCACGGTTTGACTACTTGGATGGTTATCCAAACTTTTTATGCAGGCTTGAACTTTACCTCGCGGAACTTGTTAGACTTGGCCGCGGGAGGAACTTTTATGTCAACTACACTTGGTGCTGCCACGAAGCTTCTCGATGAGATGATGACCAACTATTCCCAATGGCACACCGAACGCGCTCCAACAGGTAGGAAGGTAAACTCTGTCGAGGAGATTTCCTCCCTCAATGAAAAGGTTGACTTGATCATGTCTCTACTTTCGAAGCAATCTACTGTTGATCCTCGTGATGTTCCTTTAAATTCTTTGATTGCTCAAGAACAAGTAGATGTGAACTTTATCTCTAGAAACAATTTTAACAACAATGCTTATAGGAGTAACTTTGGTAACAATCCTAGACCGTTCCTCTCTAACTCTTATGGGAACAACAATGTTTATCCTAGTACCAAGAACTACAATACTGAACTAGAGACCATGCTTAGAGATTTCATCACTACCCAAAAAGCCTTTAATAAGAATGTAGAAGAGAAACTACATAAACTAGATGATCTTTCTTTTAAGGTAGACCACTTAGCCAATGAGGTAAAATTGCTAAAAATTGAAACTTCTCCACTTAAGGAGAGGGAAGTCATCCCTATTAATGCTACTCAAGTACAAATTAATGAAAACATTAGGATGATGGCTAAGCTAAAAGAAAGATGGGCTAGAGAAAGGGAGGAAGAGGAAAGAATTAAGAGCCTTCCTACCCACCACACTGTTGCTACTATCCAAGTTATTGAGGATGTTCACACTCTTAGCACCCAATGTACTCCTGGTCCCAATGGACCTATTAATGGTGATGCTATGACTATAGAAGCTACCAAACAAGTGAACCTTAAGGACACCACTACCACTTTACTTGATGTTCGTGACCTTGATTTTGATAATTGCACTCTTACCGAAGTTATTGATTTCCTTCACAAGATGTCTAGAGATCCCCGCACTAGCACGCTTAACCTTGCCTTAACAGAGCATATCACTAATGCTCTCATCAAAGCTAGGGAGGAGAAACTTAGAGTAGAAGCCTCCATACCTAGAAAGCTAGAAGATGGTTGGGATCCTATGATAAAAATTTATTTGAATGACTTCTCTTGTTATGCATTATGTTATGTTGGTGCTAGTACCTCTGTTATGCCCAAAAGGATATATGATATGCTTAAATTGAAACCTTATGATTCTTGTTCTTTTGGTGTTCGTCTCGTTGATTCTTCCATAAAGAAACCTTTGGGGAGGATCGATGATGTTCTTATTGTTGTCAATGATAATTATGTGCCCGTTGATTTCACTATTATGGATATTGAATGTGATCCTTCATGTCCAATTATTTTGGGACGTCCCTTTTTGCGCACCGTTGGTGTTGTCATTGACATGAAAGAGGGTAATATAAAATTTCAGTTTCCTCTCAAGAAAGGGATGGAACACTTCCCTCGTAAGAAGATCAATTTACCTTTTGAGTCCGTTGTACGGGCTAGCTATTCTTTTACTCTTGATAAAACTTGATCTATGCATTATGCCTAGCTTAAAGGCATAAAAGAAAGCGCTTTTGGGAGGCAGCCCACATGAATAAATTTTTGCTTTTGTTGTGTCTTGATGATGTTTACTGCTGTAGCATCATCATTGTATCTTTGCTTTTCATATTTGTGCCAAGTATAGCCTCCGATTGCTAGAAAGTTCAAAACTTGTGAGGTGCTGTCCAGGAAACAGATTCTGTCATTGGATAGAAAAATTCGTATAAAATCACTAGATCATCTTTTTGATCTGAATTTTTTCGACAGCGTTCTCTATATAATTGTCTTTCGTGCGTCAGTTCTGAGTTTTTTGATTTGAGTTGCAGAAGTAGCCCGAACAGGTCAATTACTGCCTGCTGTTCTGTTTTTCACAGATTCTGTCCTGTTTTGCCTTACCTTCACTTTGCAAATTAAGAACTTGCTTTTTCTTTGCAAAAACCTTTTGGCAATCTTGATAAACAGTAGAACTTCAAGAATATCCTTATTTCCAGTAAGGTATAATTATTTTATTAAGGGTACTAACCTCGCTAATCAGATTATGATGAGTTATGTATGAAGGGAGTTTTCAAGTGTGCGAGGGAAGATGATAAAAAGATTCAGGAGTGTCAAGCGCTCAAGCTTGGGGATGCCCCCGTGCACCCCCAAGAAATATTCAAGGAGACTCAAGCGTCTAAGCTTGGGGATGCCCCCGTGCATCCCCTTCTCCATCAACACTATCAGTTCGTCTTTCGTTTCGCTATATTTTTATCACTTCATGTGTTATGTGCTATGCTTGGAGCGTCTTGCTTTTAGTTTTCTTTTTAGTTTTTCATAACGAGTCGGAACTCAGCATTCCTTTATGTGGGAGAGAAACACGCTCCACCCCTACCTAGAACATTACATAGAATTTTCATGTCTATCTATGCTGTGTGTGTTCTTTGTCTTTTAATAGCTACTATCGTGCTCTGCTCTTAGTATTCATGCTTATCTTTCCAAGAGCTTTTATTTAGTTGGTTGCTTGAACTCTCTTTAATTACCATGCTCACCTTATTAAGAGAGTTTGCTTCCGTTGCATGGGTTAATTGAAGGAAATATGCCCTAGAGGCAATAATAAAGTTATTATTTATTTCCTTATATCATGATAAATGTTTATTATTCATGCTAGAATTGTATTAAACGGAAACTTAATACATGTGTGAATACATAGACAAAATAGTATGTCCCTAGTATGCCTCTACTAGACTAGCTCATTGATCAAAGATGGTTATGTTTCCTAGCCATAGACATGAGTTGTCATTTGATCAATGGGATCACATCATTAGGAGAATGATGTGATGGACAAGACCCATCCGTTAGCATAGCACTATGATCGTTTAGTTTAACTGCTATTGCTTTCTTCATGACTTATACATGTTCCTATGACTATGAGATTATGCAACTCCCGAATACCGTAGGAACACCTTGTGTGCTATCAAACGTCACAACGTAACTGGGTGATCATAAAGATGCTCTACAGGTGTCTCCGAAAGTATTCGTGGTGTTGGCATAGATCAAGATTAGGATTTGTCACTCCGAGTGTCGGAGAGGTATCTCTGGGCCCTCTCGATAACACACATCACAATAAGCCTTGCAAGCAAAAAGACTAATGAGTTAGTCATGAGATGATGTGTTACGGAACGAGTAAAGAGACTTGCCGATAACGAGATTGAACTAGGTATAGAGATACCGACGATCGAATCTCGGGCAAGTAACATACCGTTTGACAAAAGGAACAACGTATGTTGTTATGCGGTTCTGACCGATAAAAGATCTTCGTGGAATATGTAGGAGCCAATATGAACATCCAGGTTCCGCTATTGGTTATTGACCGGAGATGAGTCTCGGTCATGTCTACATAGTTCTCGAACCCGTAGGGTCCGCACGCTTAACATTTGATGACGATTGGTATTATGAGTTTATGATTATTGATGTACCGAAGGTAGTTCGGAGTCCCGGATGAGATCACGGACATGACGAGGAGTCTCGGAATGTCTGAGACATAAAGATTGATATATTGGACGGCTATATTCGGACACCGGAAGTATACCGGAAAAGTTTCGGATTTATCGGGAATGCCGGAGGGGGTTACCGGAACCCCCTACGAGAGGGGATGGTCCATAGTGGGCCTAAAGGGAAAGAGAGGGGCAGCCCATAGGGCTGGCCGGCGCCCCCACCTAGGGTTCCTAGTTGGACTAGGATTGGGGGGGGGGCGCCACCTCTCCTATTCCTTTCCCCCTTCCTTCTTTTGGTGAATCCTACTAGGAATAGGATTGCAATCCTATTCCTAGTAGGAGTCCACTCCTAGCCGCACCAGGAGAGGTTGGCCGGCCTCCCTCCCTTGCTCCTTTATATACGGGGGCAGGGGGGCACCAAAAGACACACAAGTTGAATTGTTTTAGCCGTGTGCGGTGCCCCCCTCCACAGAATCACACCTCGGTCATACCGTCGCGGAGCTTAGGCGAAGCCCTGCGCCAGTGAACACATCATATCCGTCACCACGCCGTCGTGCTGACGAAACTCTCCCGTGAAGCTCAACTGGATCAAGAGCTCGTGGGACGTCATCAAGCTGAACGTGTGCTGAACGCGGAGGTGCCGTACGTTCGGTGCTTGATCGGTTGGATCGCGAAGAAGTTCGACAACATCAACCGCGTCACTTGACGCTTCCGCTCCCGGTCTACGAGGGTACGTAGACACACTCTTCCCTCTCGTTGCTATGCATCTGGTAGATAGATCTTGCGTGATCGTAGGAAAATTTTAAAATACTACGTTCCCCAACAGTGGCATCATGAGCCAGGTCTATGCGTAGATGATATGCACGAGTAGAACACAATGAGATTGTGGACGATACTAGTCATACTGCTTACCAGCATGTCATACTTTGCTTCGGCGGTATTGTGAGATGAAGCGGCCCGGACCGACATTACGCGTACGCTTACGCGAGAATGGTTTCACCGTTACGAGCACTCGTTGCTGAAAGGTGACTGGCGGGTGTCTGTCTCTCTCACTTTAGCTGAATCAAGTGTGGCTACGCCCGGTCCTTGTGAAGGTTAAAACAGCACATACTTGACGAAACATCGTTGTGGTTTTGTATGCGTAGGTAAGAACGGTTCTTGCTAAGCCCGTAGCAGCCACATAAAACTTGCAACAACAAAGTAGAGGACGTCTAACTTGTTTTTGCAGGGCATGTTGTGATGTGATATGGTCAAGACATGATGAGTTATACGGTTTTTGTATGAGATGATCATGTTTTGCGAGGGTGATCATGACGGTGCTTTGAAGATGGAGATCAAAAGCACAAGATGATGATGGCCATATCATGTCACATATTTTGATTGCATGTGATGTTTATCTTATTATGCTTCTTATTTTGCTTAGTACGACGGTAGCATTTTAAGATGATCCCTTACTAAATTTCAAGGTATAAGTGTTCTCCCTGAGTATGCACCATTGCGAAAGTTCATCGTGCCGAGACACCACGTGATGATCGGGTGTAATAAGCTCTACGTTCAAATACAACGGGTGTAAGCCAGTTTTGCACACGCAGAATACTCGGGTTAAACTTGACGAGCCTAGCATATACAGATATGGCCTCGGAACAGTGGAGACCGAAAGGTCGAGCGTGAATCATATAGTAGATATGATCAACATAAGATGTTCACCATTGAAAACTACTCCATCTCACGTGATGATCGGACATGGTTTAGTTGATTTGGATCACGTGATCATTTAGATGACCAGAGGGATGTCTATCTAAGTGGGAGTTCTTAAGTAATATGATTAATTGAACTTTATTTTATCATGAACTTAGTCCTGGTAGTATTAGCATATCTATGTTGTAGATCAATAGCTCGCGATGTTGCTCCCCGTTTATTTTTCGTATGTTCCTAGAGAAAACCAAGTTGAAAGATGTTAGTAGCAATGATGCGGAATTGTTCCGTGATCTGAGGATTATCCTCATTGCTGCACAGAGAAATATGTCCTTGATGCACCGCTAGGTGATAGACCTATTGCAGGAGCAGATGTAGACGTTATGAACGTTTTGACAAAAGCTCAGTATGATGACTACTTGATAGTTTAGTGCACCATGCTTTACGGCTTATAACCGGGACTTCAAAAACGTTTTGAACGCCACGGAGCATATAAGATGTTCCAAGAGTTGAAATTAGTATTTCATACTCATGCCCGTGTCGAGAGGTATAAGACCTCTGACAATACTTTGCCTACAAGATGGAGGAGAATAGCTCAACCAGTGAGCATGTGCTCAGATTGTCTGGGTACTACAATTACTTTAATCAAGTGGGAGTTAATCTTCCTGATAAGATAGTAATTGACAAAGCTCTCTAGTCACTATCACCAAGTTAGTAGAACTTCGTGATGAACTATAATATGCAAGGGATGACGAAAGGAATTCCCAGCTCTTCGCGATACTGAAGTAGACGAAGGTAGAAATCATGAAAAAAAACATCAAGTGTTGATGGTTAACAAGACCACTTGTTTCAAGTAAAGGGCAAAGGGATAGAAGGGGAACTTCAAGAAGAATGACAAGCAAGTTGTCACTCCCGTGAAGAAACCCAAAGCTAAACTCAAGCCTGAAACAAGTGCTTATACTGCAAAGGAAATGGTCACTAAAAGTGGAACTGCCCTAGATACTTGGCGGATAAGGAGGATGGCAAAGTGAACAAAGGTATATTTGATATACAGATTATTAATGTGTATTTTACTAGTGTTCATAGCAACCCCTCGGTATTTGATATTGGTTCAGTTGCTAAAGAGTAGTAACTCGAAGTGGGAGTTGCATAATGAACATAAACTAGTTAAAGGATGAAGTGACGATGTGTATTGGAAGCAGTTCCAAGATTGATATGATCATCATCGCACACTCCCTATACTTTCGGGATTAGTGTTGAACCTAAATAACTGTTATTTGGTGTTTGTGTTGAGCATGAATGTGATTTGATCATGTTTATTGCAATACGGTTATTCATGTAAGTTATAGAGAATAATTGTTGTTCTGTTTACATGAATAAAACCTTCTATGGTCATACACCCAATGAAAATAGTTTGTTGGATCTCGATCGTGTGATACACATATTCATAATATTGAAGCCAAAAGATGCAAGGTTAATAATGATAGTGCAACTTATTTGTGGCACTGCCGTTTAAGTCATATTGGTGTAAAACGCATGAAGAAACTCCATAATGATGGACTTCTGGAATCACTTGATTATGAATCACTTGGTGCTTGCGAACCATGCCTCATGGGCAAGATGACTAAAACTCTGTTCTCCGGAACTATGGAGCGAGCAACATATTTGTTGGAAATCATACATACTGATGTATGCGGACCAATGAGTGTTGAAGCTCGCGGCGGGTATCGTTATTTTCTGACCTTCACTGATGATTTGAGCAAATATGGGTATATCTACTTAATGAAACACAAGTCTGAAACTTTTGAAAAGTTCAAAGAATTTCAGAGTGAAGTAGAGAATCATCGTAACAAGAAAATAAAGTTTTCTACGATCTGATTGTGGAGGAGAATATTTGAGTTACGAGTTTGGTCTTCATTTGAAACAATGTGGAATAGTTTCACAGCTCACGCCACCCGGAACGCCATAGCATAATGGTGTGTCCGAACGTCCTAACCGTACTTTATTCGATATGGTGCGATCTATGATGTCTCTTACAGATTTACCACTATCATTTTGGGTCATGCATTAGAGACAGCTGCATTCACGTTAAATAGGGCACCATCTAAATCCGTTGATACGACACCTTATGAACTATGGTTTGGCAAGAAACCAAAGTTGTCGTTTCTTAAAATTTGGGGCTTCGATGCTTATGTGAAAACACTTCAACCTGATAAGCTCGATCCCAAGTCGGAAAAATGTGTCTTCATAGGATACCCAAAAGAGACTGTTGGGTACACCTTCTATCACAGATCCGAAGGCAAAATATTCGTTGCTAAGAACAGATCCTTTCTAGAAAAAGAGTTTCTCTCGAAAGAAGTGAGTGGGAGGAAAGTAGAACTTGATGAGGTAATTGTACCTTCTCCCGGATTGGAAAGTAGTACATCACAGGAAATTGTTCCAGTGATTCCTACACCAATTAGTGAGGAAGTTAATGATAATGATCATGAAACTTCGGATCAAGTTTCTGCTGAACGTCGTAGATCAACCAGAGTACGTTCCGCACCAGAGTGGTACGGCAACCCAGTTCTGGAAATCATGTTACTAGACCATGATGAACCTACGAACTATGAGGAAGCGATGATGAGCCCAGATTCCGCAAAATGGCTTGAAGCCATGAAATCTGAGATGGGATCCATGTATGAGAACAAAGTATGGACTTTGGTTGACTTGCCCGATGATCGGCAGGCCATCGAAAATAAATGGATCTTCAAGAGGAAGACCGACGCAGACGGTAATATTACTGTTTACAAAGCTCGACTTGTTGCGAAAGGTTTTTGACAAGTTCAAGGAGTTGACTACGATGAGACTTTCTCACCTGTAGCGATGCTTAAGTCTGTCCGAATCATGTTAGCAATTGCCACATTTTATGATTATGAAATCTGGCAAATGGATGTCAAAACTGCATTCCTAAATGGATATCTCAAAGAAGAGTTGATACAACCAGAAGGTTTTGTCAATCCAAAATGTGCTAACAAAGTATGCAAGCTCCAGCGATCCATCTATGGACTGGTGCAAGCATCTCGGAGTTGGAATATACGCTTTGATGAGGTGATCAAAGCATATGGTTTTATACAAACTTTTGGAGAAGCCTGTATTTACAAGAAGTGAGTGGGAGCACTACAACCTTTCTGATAAGTATATGTGAATGACATATTGTCGATCGGAAATGATGTAGAATTTTCTGGAAAGCGTAAAGGAGTGTTTGAAAGGAGTTTTTCAAAGAAAGACTTCGGTGAAGCTGCTTACATATTGAGCATCAAGATCTATATAGATAGATCAAGACGCTTGATAAGACTTTCGATGAGTACATACCTTGATAAGATTTTGGAATAGTTCAAAAATTGGATCAGTCAAAGAAGAAGTTCTTGCCTGACTTGTAAGGTGTGAAGTTGAGTAAGACTCAGAGCCAGACCACGACAGAAAAAATATAGAGAGAATGAAAGTCATTCCCTGTGCCTCAGCCATAGGTTCTATAAAGTATGCCATGCTGTGTACAAAACACGTTGTGTACCTTGCCAAGAGTTTGACAGGGAAGTACAATAGTGATCCAGGAGTAGATCACTATACAGCAGTCAAAATTATCCTTAGTAATTGGATGACTAAGGAAATATTTCTCGATTATGGAGGTGATAAAGAGTTCGTCGTAAAAGGGTTACGCCGATGCAAACTTTGACACTAAAACCAGATGACTCTAAGTATCAATCTGGATGCGTATTGAAAGTGGGAGCAATTAGCTAGAGTAGCTCCATGCAGAGCATTGTAGACATAGAAATTTGCGAAATACATAGGGATCTGTATATGACAGACCCGTTGACTAAACTTCTCTCACAAGCAAAACATGATCACACCTTATTACTCTTGGGTGTTAATCACATAGCGATGTGAACTAGATTATTGACTCTAGTAAACCCTTTGGGTGTTGGTCACATAACGATGTGAACTATCGGTATTAAATCACATGGCGATGTGAGCTAGATTATTGACTCTAGTGCAAGTGGGAGACTGAAGGAAATATGCCCTAGAGGCAATAATAAAGTTATTATTTATTTCCTTATATCATGATAAATGTTTATTATTCATGCTAGAATTGTATTAAACGGAAACTTAATACATGTGTGAATACATTGACAAAACAGTATGTCCCTAGTATGCCTCTACTAGACTAGCTCATTGATCAAAGATGGTTATGTTTCCTAGCCATAGACATGAGTTGTCATTTGATCAACGGGATCACATCATTAGGAGAATGATGTGATGGACAAGACCCATCCGTTAGCATAGCACTATGATCGTTTAGTTTAACTGCTATTGCTTTCTTCATGACTTATACATGTTCCTATGACTATGAGATTATGCAACTCCCGAATACCGTAGGAACACCTTGTGTGCTATCAAACGTCACAACGTAACTGGGTGATCATAAAGATGCTCTACAGGTGTCTCCGAAAGTATTCGTGGTGTTGGCATAGATCAAGATTAGGATTTGTCACTCCGAGTGTCGGAGAGGTATCTCTGGGCCCTCTCGGTAACACACATCACAATAAGCCTTGCAAGCAAAAAGACTAATGAGTTAGTCACGAGATGATGTGTTACGGAACGAGTAAAGAGACTTGCCGATAAAGAGATTGAACTAGGTATAGAGATACCGACGATCGAATCTCGGGCAAGTAACATACCGTTTGACAAAAGGAACAACGTATGTTGTTATGCGGTTCTGACCGATAAAAGATCTTCGTAGAATATGTAGGAGCCAATATGAACATCCAGGTTCCGCTATTGGTTATTGACCGGAGATGAGTCTCGTTCATGTCTACATAGTTCTCGAACCCGTAGGGTCCGCACGCTTAACGTTTGATGACGATCGGTATTATGAGTTTATGAGTATTGATGTACCGAAGGTAGTTCGGAGTCCCGGATGAGATCACGGACATGACGAGGAGTCTCGGAATGTCTGAGACATAAAGATTGATATATTGGACGGCTATATTCGGACACCGGAAGTATACCGGAAAAGTTTCGGATTTATCGGGAATGCCGGAGGGGGTTACCGGAACCCCCTACGAGAGGGGATGGTCCATAGTGGGCCTAAAGGGAAAGAGAGGGGCAGCCCATAGGGCTGGCCGGCGCCCCCACCTAGGGTTCCTAGTTGGACTAGGATTGGGGGGGTGCCACCTCTCCTATTCCTTTCCCCCTTCCTTCTTTTGGTGAATCCTACTAGGAATAGGATTGCAATCCTATTCCTAGTAGGAGTCCACTCCTAGCCGCACCAGGAGAGGTTGGCCGGCCTCCCTCCCTTGCTCCTTTATATACGGGGGTAGGGGGGCACCCAAAGACACACAAGTTGAATTGTTTTAGCCGTGTGCGGTGCCCCCCTCCACAGAATCACACCTCGGTCATACCGTCGCGGAGCTTAGGCGAAGCCCTGCGCCGGTGAACACATCATATCCGTCACCACGCCGTCGTGCTGACGAAACTCTCCCGTGAAGCTCAACTGGATCAAGAGCTCGTGGGACGTCATCAAGCTGAACGTGTGCTGAACGCGGAGGTGGCGTACGTTCGGTGCTTGATCGGTTGGATCGCGAAGAAGTTCGACAACATCAACCGCGTCACTTGACGCTTCCGCTCCCGGTCAACGAGGGTACGTAGACACACTCTTCCCTCTCGTTGCTATGCATCTGGTAGATAGATCTTGCGTGATCGTAGGAAAATTTTAAAATACTACGTTCCCCAACATTAATGTGTCTATGATAAAGATGCTACTTTCATGATGGTGCTTAGTAGTTCAGGTTTTCTTTTGGTTAATCTCAAATAGCTGGGGGGTTCCCAATGTGTTATTGGAGTACCAACTTGGTTTGTTTGCCTATGATATGGTATGGTTTAGTAATATCTTCCTTCGAGAATTTATTTTGATTGACTTGGCGTATGCTCACGCATATTCAAGACTGTAAAGAAAGTCTGTCAAGCCTTGATGATCTTTTATTTCTGAGTAGCGATATAACTACCATGCCTGATTCAATATTGCTTTGTCGCTGTGCATGATTATGACCGTCATTGCTCTCTTAGTTGGTCGCTCCCAGTCTTTTGCTAACCTCCACCTGCACTAAGCAAATTAACCATGCAATACATAGCTCATGGGAAAGTAGCCTAAAAACTATTGTGGTAAAGAATATGTTGCTTATGTATCTTATTTCTTATAAGTTGCTTGCTGAGCGGTAACCTTGTTTCTGGGGACGCCATCAACTGTCACACTTTTGTTGAATATCATGTGAGTTGCTATGCATGTTCGTCTTGTCTGAAGTAAGGGTGAATTACCGTGGGTTGAATTAATATGCATATTGTTAGAGAAGAACATTGGGCCGCCAACCAAAGCCATGCATCATGGTGGAAGTTTTAGCTTGGACCTTAATCCTCAATCTCTCATGAGAATATGCTTATGCATTAAAGAGGAGTCCATCATCTATTTTCTATGTTGTCCCGGTATGGATGCCCTCAAGTTGAGATCTATCAAAAACGAGAAATCAAATGCGATCTATCTCCTTGGACCTTTGTACAGGTGGCATAGAGGTACCCCTTTGTGACACTTGGTTAAAACATATGTAATGCAATGATAACCCATGGGGATCCGAGCTAATTAGGACAAGGAGCGAGCACTATTAGTATTCGATGCATGAGGCTTGCAACTTATAGGATGTTTTATGCATGACACATATGAAGTACTACTACCGTTGACACAATTGCTTCCATGTTTTCAAAATAAAAAGCTTTAGCACTTAACCTTTCTTTTACTTTTATGTTAAAGCACCGACTACTGAGAGCATGATTGTCATTCTGAGTGTAATGTGCATTGTCCCAAAGTAGCATTGTCTTTTGCATGATTGTGATATCGTTTATTCTGAAATGGTTGTATCTAGTCATCACTTAAACCTTGAAGGTGCCCCTGCATTTATGTTTTGCATCACTAAAGGGGGCAAGCTAGATATCACTTTATCATATTTGCACATCATGTTCATTGCAAATCTTTTTGATGTTTCAGTTTCATGTTGTAAAACTTTGAGTCATTTATGATTTTCTCTTGAGGCAACTTAATTACTTTAGAATCATTGTCTCAGTAAGCTTTTGTCATATGACTTTTAGAAAGTCCTATATGGTTAATAGCATGTCACCACAGAAATTATTCTTGTTATCATTTACCTACTCGAGGACGAGCAGGAATTAAGCTTGGGGATGTTGATACGTCCAAAACGTATCTATAATTTCTGCTTGCTCCATGCCACTTTTGGGTGATATTGCTATGATATTCATACACTTCCATACACTTTTGATCATATTTAGACTAACTTACTAATCCAGTGCACCCCAGTGCCAGTTTCTGTTTTCGACTGTTTTTGTATTTCAGGTTTTCATGTTTCGAGAACTGCCCAGAAAAATCCAGAAAAATTATATAAAATACCAGCGATCCGGAAACAACATTGCGTCCGAAGGGCAGCCTGGGGGGGGGCCACAGGGGCTCCAGGCGCCCTGTGGGCGCGCCCCCCCGGGCCGCGCCGGGGGGGGGGGGCGCCTGGGCCCCCCGAGGCTCCCCCGGTGCCCTACTTTGGCATATATTTAAAGGGTCCTCCGTAACCCTCAGAACAGGAACTCTTTTCGCGATCCCATCTCTGTTCCGCCGCCGCCGCCGCTTCCAAGATCGGGAGCACCAGGAGAACTCTTCCCGGCACCCTGCCGGAGGGGAGGATCACCACCGGGAGCTTCTCCAGCACCATGGACGCCTCCCGGATGACTCGTGAGTAGTCTCCCTTGGACCATGAGTCCATGACCAGTAGCTATGTGATGTTCTCCTCCCGTTCTTGTGCTTCACTAATTAGTCCTCGTGAGCTGCCCTACATGATCGAGGCACCTATGTAATCCTTATGCTGTTGCTATGTTGAGTTTGCTGGGATCCGATGGATTATGAGATTATGTTCAGATTGATCTTGAGTAATATATTTGATTCACCTCCTTTATATTTTAGTTCATAAGTAATTCTTGCATGTTCTCCATTGTTATTTATTGCTTTGGCCGAGTAATAGGTAGTGACTCCAAGAGGGAACGTTATGCTCGATTGTGGCTTCATGCCCCTCGATGACTAGCTTGAGTGACAGAAACATGAGTCTAGGGGATGTGCTATTGCCACAAGGGGGAAAACAATGGTGCTTGTGCCCGCGGGTGCAAGGATTGTTTACTTTACGCAAAGTTCTTTTAATGCAGTTGTCTGTTGCATTGAGTTTACACTATGGGTGGGACTCGCAACTTAATACCAGCGAGATGTTCTGGATAGATATCTCAAGGTGGATGATTACTAGTAGATATTGATGGATTTCGGTCTACTTACTTTGGCATACCGCCCATGCTTTGAACCTCAACCTTTCTTGCAATGTAGTCAGCATTGGTTTGCGTTCGTGGTCCTGTCAATTGCCCAGCTGTAATTTGTTTACCTCACATAGCTGTTTTATCGTCTTTTGGGAGAGAGAAAAATCACTAGTGAACATCATGAGACTCCGGTCCATATTACCATCATTGATCACATCCACTATTTACTTTTCGCTATTTACCTACTATTGCAAAAACTATCTATCACTACTATCATTGCTTTTAATCCTTTGTGAACAACAAGGCCGGAGGGATTGACAACCTCTCTGTACTCGTTGGGAGCAAAGTTATTTGTATCTATGTGCAGGTCCACGTTGGTTGCTACTAATCTGGCGCCGTAGCAATTGACACCTACTTGTTGAACCTAGGAGTCTCTGGGGATTCGATCCTTGGCATCTTTGCTAGGGGAAAACACTTCTACTTACTGCATCTTACACCTTCCACTTGGGGTAACCAACGAGGGGTTCAAGGCCCATCAGATGTATTTGTCTCTCCTCTAGTGGTGTTATGTGAACGTTGACTACATGACACTTCACCATTGTTTGGGCCTAGGGGAAGGCATTGGGAAGTAATAAGTAGATGATGGGTTGCTAGAGTGACAGAAGCTTAAACCCTAGTTTATGCGTTGCTTCGTAAGGGGCTGATTTGGATCCATATGTTTCATGATATGGTTAGGTTTAGCTTAATTCTTCTTTCGTAGTTGCGGATGCTTGCGAGAGAGGTTAATCATAAGTGGGATGCTTGTCCAAGGAAGGGAAGTACCCAAGCACCGGTCCACTCACGTATCAAATTATCAAAGTAACGAACGCAAATCATATGAGCATGATGAAAACTAGCTTGACGATAATTCCCATGTGTCCTTGGGAGCCTTTTCCTTTATATAAGTGTTTGTCCAGGCTTGTCCTTTGCTACAAAAAGGATTGGTCCACCTTGCTGCACCTTGTTTACTTATGTTACTTGTTACCCGTTACGAATTACCTTATCACAAAACTATCTGATATCGATAATTTCAGTGCTTGCAGAGAATACCTTACTGAAAACCGCTTGTCATTTCCTTCCGCTCCTCATTGGGTTTGACACTCTTACTTATTGAAAGGACTACGATAGATCCCCTATACTTGTGGGGCATCAAGACTCTTTTCTGGCACCGCTGCTGGGGAGTGAAGCGCCTTTGGTAGGTGGAATTTGGTAAGGAAAATTTATTTAATGTGCAGAAATTTACTGTCACTTGTTATAATGGAAAATAATCCTTTGAGGGGCTTGTTCGGGGTATCTTCACCCTGAACAGTAGAGCAAAGAGTTGCTCCTCAACCTACTGAACCTACTTAAAATGTTTACTTTGAAATTCCTTCGGGTATGATAGAGAAACTGCTAGCTAATCCTTTTACAGGAGATGGAACATTACATCCCGATATGCACCTAATCTACGTGGATGAAGTTTTTGGATTATTTAAGCTTGCAGGTATGCCCGCGGATGTTGTCAAGAAGCAGGTCTTCCCTTTATCTTTGAAGGGAAAGGCATTGACATGGTTTTGGCTATGTGATGATATTGGATCATGGAACTAAAACCGATTGAAATTGGAATTTCATCATAATTTTTATCCTATGCATCAGGTTCATCGTGATCGTAATTATATATATAAGTTTTGGCCTCGTGAAGGAGAAAGCATCGCTCAAGCTTGGGGGAGGCTGAAGGAGAAACTATCGCTTAAGCTTGGGGAAGGCTTAAGTCAATGTTATATTCATGCCCGAATCATGATCTCACAAGAGAAATTATTATTCAAAAAAATTATGCTTGGCTTTCTCTCAACAATCGCTCCATGCTCGATAATTCTTGTACTGGTTCTTTTATGATGAAGATTATTGAATTCAGATGGGATTTATTGGAAAGAATGAAACGCAACTCTGAAGATTGGGAACTCGACGAAGGTAAGGAGTCAGGTATAACACCTAAGTTTGATTGTGTTAAATCTTTTATGGATACCGATGCTTTTCGTGAATTTAGCACTGAATATGGACTTGACTCTGAGATAGTAGCTTCTTTCTGTGAATCATTTGCTACTCATGTTGATCTCCCTAAGGAGAAGTGGTTTAAATATGATCCTCCCATTCAAGTAAAAGTAGTTGAACCTATTAAAGTTGAAGAAAAGACTATCACTTATAATTTTGATCCTATTGTTCCTACCGCTTATATTGAGAAACCACCCTTCCCTGTTAGAATAAAGGATCATGCTAAATCTTCAACTGTGGTTCGTAAGAGTAAAGCTAGAACACCTACACCCTCTGAGCAAATTAAAGGTGAACATAGTATTGCTATGGTTAAGGATCTCTTGGTCGATAATATTGATGGGCATGTTATTTACTTCTATAACAAAGCTGCTAGAATTGCTAGACCCGATACTAAAAATAAACATAGACCTCTTGTAGGCATGCCTGTTGTTTCTGTTAAAATAGGAGATCATTGTTATCATGGCTTATGCGATATGGGTGCTAGTGTGAGTGCAATACCTCATTCCTTATATAAAGAGATTATGCATGGTGTTGGACCTATTGAGATAGATGATATTGATGTTACAATTAAGCTTGCCAATAGAGATACTATTTCACCAATTGGGATTGTTAAACATGTTGAAGTCTTGTGTGGGAAAGTTAAATACCCTACTGATTTTCTTGTTCTTGGTTCCCCACAAGATGAATTTTGTCCCATTATATTTGGTAGACCCTTCTTGAATACTGTTAATGTTAGGATAGACTACGAAAAGGATACTGTTACTATTGGTTTAGGGGATATGTCTCGTGATTTTAATTTTGCTAAATTTCGTAGACAACCCCATGATAAAGAATTGCCTAGTAAAGATGAAATTATTGGTTTTGCTTCTATTGTCGTGCCTCCTAATGATCCTTTAGAACAATATTTGCTTGGCCATGAAAATGATATGTTTATGAATGAAAGAAGGGAAATAGATGACGTATTCTTTAAGCATGGAGCTTTATTGAAACACAACTTGCCTATTGAAATCCTAGGAGATCCTCCTCCACCCAAGGGTGATCCCGTGTTTGAGCTTCAACGATTACCTGATACTCTTAAATATGAAAATCTCGATGAAAAGAAGATATATGCTGTTATTATTAGTGCTAACCTTTCAAAGCAGGAAGAAGAGAAATTATTGAAAACTCTGAAGAAGCACAGTGCTGCTATTGGATATACTCTTGATGATCTTAAGGGCATTAGTCCCACTCTATGCCAGCACAAAATAAAATTGGAGAAAGGCGCTAAACCGGTTGTTGATCACCAACGATGGTTAAATCCTAAGATGAAAGAAGTGGTAAGAAATGAAATATTAAAGCTTCTGGATGCAGGTATAATTTATCCTGTTGTTGATAGTCAGTGGGTAAGTCATGTCCATTGTGTTCCTAAGAAGGGAGGTATTACTGTTGTTCCTAATGATAAAGACGAATTGATCCCACAAAGAATTATTACAGCTTATAGAATGGTTATTGATTTCCGCAAATTAAATAAAGCTACTAGAAAGGATCATTACCCTTTACCTTTTATTGATCAAATGCTAGAAAGATTATCCGAACATACACATTTTTGCTTTCTAGATGGTTACTCTGGTTTCTCTCAAATAGCTATGTCAAAAGAGGATCAGGAAAAGACCACTTTTACCTGCCCTTTCGGTACCTTTGCTTATAGACGTATGCCTTTTGGTTTATGTAATGCACCTGCTACCTTTCAAAGATGTATGACTCCTATATTCTCTGACTTTTGTGAAAAGGTTGTTGAGGTTTTCATGGATGATTTCTCCGTGTATGGAACTTATTTTAATGATTGCTTAAGCAACCTTGATCGAGTTTTGCAGAGATATGAAGAAACTAATCTTGTCTTGAATTGGGAGAAGTGCCACTTTATGGTTAATGAAGGTATTGTCTCGGGGCATAAAATTCCTGAAAGGGGTATTGAAGTTGATAAAGCTAAAGTTGATGCTATTGAAAAGATGCCATGTCCCAAGGACATTAAAGGTATAAGAAGTTTTCTTGGTCATGCCGGTTTTTATAGGAGGTTCATTAAAGACTTCTCAAAAATTTCTAGGCCTCTGACTAATCTCTTAAAAAAAGTTGTTCCTTTTGTCTTTGGTGATGATTGTGTAGAAGCATTTGAAATACTTAAGAAATCCTTGATTTTTGCACCTATTGTCCATTCATCTGATTGAAATTTACCCTTTGAAATTATGTGTGATGCTAGTGATTATGCTGTAGGTGTTGTTCTAGGACAAACAGTTGATAAGAAATTAAATGTTATCCAATATGCTAGTAAAACTCTAGATAGTGCCCAGACAAATTATGCTACTACTGAAAAAGATTTTTTAGCGGTTGTATTTGCTTGTGATAAGTTCATACCTTATATTGTTGATTCTAAAGTAACTGTTCACACTGATCATGCTGCTATTAAATATCTTATGGAAAAGAAAGATGCTAAACCTAGACTTATTAGATGGGTTCTCTTGCTACAAGAATTTGATTTGCATATTATTGATAGAAAGGAAGCTGGGAACCCTGTTGCAGACAATTTATCTAGGTTAGAGAATGTTCTTGACGACCCACTACCTATTGATGATAGTTTTCCTGATGAACAATTGGTTGTCATAAATGCTTCTCATACTGCTCCATGGTATGCTGATTATGCTAATTACATTGTTGCTAATTTTATACCACCTAGTTTCACATACCAGCCAAATAATTTTTCTCTCTATGATTTAAGACATTACATTTGGGATGACCCACACCTTTATAAAGAAGGAGTAGATGGTGTTATTAGACGTTGTGTACCTGAGCATGAACAGGAACAAATCCTACGCAAGTGTCACTCCGAGGCATATGGAGGACACCACGCTGGAGATAGAACTGCACATAAGGTACTGCAATCCGGTTTTTATTGGCCTACTATTTTCAAAGATGCCCGTAAGTTTGTCTTGTCTCACGATGAATGCCAAAGAATTGGTAATATTAGTAGACGTCAAGAAATGCCTATGAACTATTCACTTGTTATTGTACCATTTAATGTTTGGGGCTTTGATTATATGGGACCGTTTCCTTCCTCTAATGGGTATACACATATTTTAGTTGTTGTTGATTACGTTACTAAGTGGATAGAAGCTATTTCAACTAGTAGTGTTGATCATAAAACCTCTATTAAGATGCTTAAAGAAGTTATTTTCCCGAGGTTTAGAGCCCCTAGATACTTAATGACTGATGGTGGTTCACATTTTATTCATGGTGCTTTTTGTAAAATGCTTGCTAAATATGATGTTAATCATAGAATTGCATCTCCATACCACCCACAGTCTAGTGGTCAAGTAGAACTAAGTAATAGAGAAATTAAATTAATTTTGCAAAAGATTGTTAATAGATCTAGAAAGAATTGGTCCAATAAACTTGATGATGCATTATGGGCCTATAGAACTGCATATAAAAATCATATGGGTATGTCTCCGTATAAAATGGTTGATGGAAAAGCATGTCACTTACCTCTCGAACTACAACATAAGGCATATTGGGTCATTAAAGAGCTCAATTATGATTTCAAACTTGCTGTGAGAAAAGACTATTTGACATTAGCTCACTTGATGAGTGGAGAATCCATGCCTATGAGAATGCCAAACTCTTTAAAGAAAAAGTTAAAAGGTGGCATGACAAAAGGATACAAAAGCATGAGTTTAATATAGGTGATTATGTTTTGCTTTACAACTCTTGCTTAAGATTTTTTGTAGGAAAACTTCTCTCTAAATGGGAAAGTCCTTACGTTATCGAGGAGGTCTATCGTTCCGGTGCCGTAAAAATCAACAACTTCAAAGGCACAAATCCGAAGGTGGTGAACGGTCAAAGAATCAACCATTATATCTCAGGTAATCCAATAAATGTTGAAACCAATGTTATTGACACCGTAACCCCGGAGGAATACATAAGGGACACTTGCTAGAACATTTCAGACTCCAAAAAGGAATAGGTATGTGGTACGGTAAGTAAACCGACTCCAAAACAGTTCTAATAGCAATTTTTCTCTGTTTTGGAATATTTTAGAAAATAGGAAAATAAAAAGTAGTCCGAAAGGGACACGAGGCATCCACGAGGGTGGAGGGCGCGCCCTACCCCCCTGGGCACGCCCCCTATCTCGTGGGCACCTGGTGTTCCCTCCAGATTCCGTTTTCTTGCACGGTACTTCTTTTGGTCGGTAAGAATTAATTATATAATCTCCCGAAGGATTTGACCATCGTACCACCGAACAATCCTCTATTTCTATTTTGAGTTGTTTCTGCTGAGTAAGATGGCTTCTCAAGAGTCAGTCGGGGAGAGTCGGGTATGTCATCGGACACCGGGTACAGTAGCAAACAACGAGGACTATCACTTTGGGCCATCAAATGAGGAGGAGATGGAGTCCCACTTGAAAAGGATAGATGCCATGGAGGAAGATCAAGAAGTTACCTCTCGCCTCCAAACCAGATTCACGATGGAGGAACTTCAGAGCTCAGCAATTCCAAACTCGGTTATCCCTCCCAATGCTAGATTTCTTTCTTATGAAAATATGAAGAAGAGTGTTACTTGTTCTCCCGCAACTATGCAACATCCATGGGTGAAAGGAGCTTTAACCGTCACGGGTAAGCTCCATAAGGAAATAATGGATCTCAAGCATCAAGTCAATAAGCTCGAGGAAGAGAATCATATCCTAAGAGGCATCACCGCCAAGAATATCACATCACCACCTCCGAAGAAAGAGACACAAATACATGGGTATGGGCACTCCCCTTGGCAACTGCCAAGCTTGGGGGAGGTGCCCCGGTATCATATCACCATCACACTTCTATCTTTACCGTTTTTCTTAATTCGATCCTTTTGGTTATATCTTGATCTAGTAGAATAAAGTTTAGTATGATCTAGCTTTGAGTTTTTGTGTTGATCCTTATCTATGTAATCGAGTCTGTGAGCTATATATAATAAAGATTAGTCTTGAGTCGAGGGCTTGGTTATTTTGCTATGATCTAGAAAGAATAAAAAAGGAATAAAGAGATCATATTGAGCTTATGTAGAGTAATGACTTCACATATAAAGAGTATGATGAATAAAAGTTGCTGAGAGTTGACAAACTTAGTTTTGGTCATCATTGCAATTAATAGGAAGTAATAAAGAAAGAGAGGTTCTCACATATAAATATAGTATCTTGGACATCTTTTATGATTGTGAGCACTCATTAAAAATGACATGCTAAAATGTTGATGTTGGACAAGGAAGACAACGTAATGGGTTATGTTTTCTTATATCCAAAATAAATTATATTGTCATGGATCATCCAACATGTTGAGCTTGTCTTTCCCCCTCATGCTAGACAAATTCCTTACACCAAGTAGAGATACTACTTGTGCTTCCAAATATCCTTAAACCCAGTATTGCCATGAGAGTCCACCATATCTACCTATGGATTGAGTAAGATCCTTCAAGTAAGTTGTCATTGTTGCAATTAATAAAAATTTCTCTCTAAATATGTATAATCTATTAGTGTGGAGAAAATAAGCTTTATACAAGCTTGTGATATGGAAGAAATAAAAGCGATGGACTGCATAATAAAGGTCCCTATCACAAGTGGCAATATAAAGTGACGATCTTTTGCATTAAGATTTTGTGCATCCAACCATAAAAGCACATGACAACCTCTGCTCCCCTCTACGAAGGGCCTATCTTTTATTTTTGTCTTATACCTTATACAAGAGTCATGGTGATCTTCACCCTTCCTTTTTACACTTTATCATTTGGCAAGCACTATGTGTTGGAAATATCCTGATATATATATATATATATATATATATATATATATATATATATATATATCCAATTGGATGTGAGTTTGCATAAAGCATTATTGTTGACGTTACCCTTGAGGTAAAAGGTTGGGAGGCAAAACTATAAGTCCCTATCTTTCTCCGTGTCCGATTAAAACTTCATACCCATAAGTATTGCCTGCGTGTTAGCAATTGTGAAAGACTAAATGATAGTTGAGTATGTGGGCTTGCTGAAAAGCTCTTACATTGACTCTTTCCGATGTTTTGATAAATTGTAATTGCTTCAATGACTGAGATTATAGTTTGCTAGTTTTTCAATGAAGTTTCTGATTCATACTTTACATTGTGAATAGATTGTTACTTTAGCATAAGAAATTATATGACAATATATATGTTGCTATCCTAAGAATGATCATGATGCCCTCATGTCTGTATTTTATTTTATCGACACCTCTATCTCTAAACATGTGGACATATTTTTCGATATCGGCTTCCGCTTGAGGACAAGCGAGGTCTAAGCTTGGGGGAGTTGATACGTCCATTTTGCATCATGTTTTTATATCGATATTTATTGCATTATGGGCTGTTACTACACATTATGTCACAATACTTATGCCTTTTCTCTATTATTTTACAAGGTTTACATGAAGAGGGAGAATGCCGGCAGGTGGAATTCTGGACTAGAAAAGGAGCAAATATTAGAGACCTATTCTGCACCACTCCAAAAGTCTTTAAACTCCATGAAAGTCAGTTTTGGAATATATTAAAAATATTGGGCGAAGAAAGCACCAGAGGGGGGCCACCCATCGTACACGAGGGTGGAGGGCGCGCCCTACCCCCTGGGCACGCCCCTGCCTCATGGGCCACCTGGAAGCCCCCCGATGCCCATCTTTTGGTATAAGGTGTCTTTTGCCCTGGAAAAATCAGGAGGAAGCTTTCGGGACAAAGCGCCACCGTCTCGAGGCGGAACCTTGGCTGAACCAATTTAGGGCTCCGGCGGAGCTGTTCTGCCGGGGAAACATCCCTTCGGGAAGGGGAAATTATCACCATCGATCCTCTCATCGGGAGGGGGTCAATATCCATCAACATATTCACCAACACCATCTCCTCTCAAACCCTAGTTCATCTCTTGTATTCGATCTTTGTCTCAAAACCTCGGATTGATACCTGTGGGTTGCTAGTAGTGTTGATTGCTCTTTGTAGTTGATGCTAGTTGGTTTATTTGGTGGAAGATTATATGTTCAGATACTTGATGCACATTAATACCCCTCTGATTTTGAACATGAATATGATTTTTGAGTAGTTACGTTTGTTCCCGAGGACATGGGAGAAGTCCTGTTATAAGTAGTCATGTGAATTTGGTATTCATTCGATATTTTGATGAGATGTATGTTGTCTCTCCGGTGTTATGTGAACATCAACTACATGACACTTCACCATTGTTTGGGCCTAGGGGAAGGCTTTGGGAAGTAATAAGTAGATGATGGGTTGCTAGAGTGATAGAAGCTTAAACCCTAGTTTATGTGTTGCTTCGTAAGGGGCTAATTTGGATCCATATGTTTCATGCTATGGTTAGGTTTACCTTAATTCTTCTTTCGTAGTTGCGGATGCTGGCGAGAGAGGTTATTCATAAGTGGGATGCTTGTCCAGGGAAGGACAGTACCCAAGCACCGGTCCACCCACATATCAAATTATCAAAGTAACGAACACAAATCATATGAGCATGATGAAAACTAGCTTGATGATAATTCCCATGTGTCCTCAGGAGCGCTTTCCTTTATATAAGAGTTTTTCCAGGCTTGTCCTTTGCTACAAAAATGATTGGGACACCTTGCTGCACCTTGTTTACTTTTGTTACTTGTTACCCGTTGCGAATTACCTTATCACAAAACTATCTGTTACTGATTATTTCAGAGCTTGCAGAGAATACCTTACTTAAAACCGCTTGTCATTTCCTTCTGCTCCTCGTTGGGTTCGACACTCTTACTTATCGAAAGGAATATGATAGATCCCCTATACTTGTGGGTCATCATCATGTTGTCCTGTTTTTCATACATATTCCATCCTCCTATCATGCGGTTGCCTTACATCAAAGTAGTGCTCGTCATTATCATTCATCAATGAGTTCTGAAGAGAAAATCTTATTCCTTTTTCTTGTTGGTTTGACTTGACAAGGCAAAATCAAAAAAGAGAAAGGAAAAGAGTAAGGAAGGCGATTATGGTGGTCGTCTGTATGGATTCTCCTCTTTCTGCTAGTGCATCACAAGTTCCAAGTCTCCGCTCCCCTACTCCACCATCCCAGGTGCTTGCTCTAACTTGGCAATGTGATATCTGGTTGCATGCTGCATATGGTGTCCAGCTTGTATTGCTTCTAATTTGTGTAAATTGCAGCTGCTTAGCTTACACATTATATGTGTGAATATGACATGCCTTCCTGTTTTTCTACACACTATATCTATCTATCACACCATGTTCTTACATGAAACTACTGTTCATGTGTATCCTACATCAGTTACTTATGATGAGACACCTTTAAGTTGGCAGTGTGATATTGGTTGCGTCTTGAATATGATTTCTAGCACGTACTATTTCTATTTTTTTGAACGCCACCTATGACGAGACCGTTCTAACTTGTCAGAGTGGTATTGGTTGCACCTTCCATATGGTGTCTAGCTTGCAGTGCTTCTAATTTTTTGAGGTGCCTTCTGCTTAGTTTCCACATCATAGGTTTGAATATGTCATGCCATCCATTTTTGCGTACATATTCTATCCTCGTCTCATGAGTTTGCCTTTCATTAGAGTAGTGTTTGTCAGTATCATCCATGAATGAGTTCTGAAGAGTGAATATTATTCCTTTTTCTTGTCGGTTTGACTTCAGAATGCAAAATCAATAAAGCGGAAGGAAATTTGTAAGGCATTGGATGATGGTGGTCTTTCCGAGCAACTGAAACGGAGGGTCTCTACTAATTCTACTCCGCCATCCTCCGAACAAGATTCGCAAGATAACACAAGGCTAGATAGTCAACGTAGCTGTGTAGATGATGAACACATCTCCCCTACTTCACCATCACAGGTGTTTTCTCTAACTTGGCACTCTTTGGTGTGCATGTCGCGTATGATGAATGGCTTGTATCGCTTCTAACTTTTTTGTATTGCATCTGCTTAGTTTAGACATTATACCTATGAATATGACACATGTTCCTGTTTGTATAACATACTATATCTGATCAGACCATGTTCTTACATCAGACTACTGTTCCTGCGTATCCCACATCAGTCACTTATGATGAGACACCTTTAAGTGGCCACTGTGATATTGGTTGCGTCTTGCATATGATTTCTAGCATGTACTGCTTGTAATTTGTTGAAACGCCAGACGATTTTAACTTGGCTGACTGATATTGGTTGCATCTTTCATATGGCTGCATGCATCAATTGATGCAGAGGCCGGAGGTCAACATCCTTTTGTAAAAAAGGTCTAGCTTGCAGTGCTTCTAAATTCTTGAAATGCCTTCTGCTTAGTTACCACATCATAGGTCTGAATATGTCATGTCGTCCTGTTTTCATACATATTCCATCCTCGTATCAAGTGTTTGCCTTTCATCCACGTAGTGTTTGTCAGTATCATGCTTGAATGAGTTCTGAAGAGCGATTATTTTTCCTTTTTTATCGGTTTGACATTGCAATGCAAAATCAATACAGCTGAAGGAAATTAGTAAGGCGGTGGATGATGGTGGTCCTTCGGAGCAACTCATGCAGAGGGTCTCTACAGATTCTACAATGGCATCCTCCCAGCAAGATTCATGAGACAACACAAGGCTGGACAGTCAACGTAGCTATGTAGATGATGAACGCTTCGCCCCTACTCCACCATCACAGGTGCTTCCTCTAACTTGGCACTGTTATATGTGGTTGTGTTATGTATGATGTCTAGTTTGTATTGCTCATAATTTTGTTGAATTGCATCTGCGTAGCTTACAACTTATACCTGTGAATATGACATGTGTTCCTGTTTCTAAAACATAATAAATATGTCTATCACACCATGTTCTTACATCAAAGTACTGTTGTGTATCCAGCAACAATCACTTACCCGTAAGACACATTTAACTTGGGAGTTTTGTATAGGTTGCATCTTGCATTATCTTCTAGCTTCTACTGCTTCTAACTTGTTGAAATGGCACTTATGACGAGACATTGTTTACCTGGTAGAGTGATATTAGTTGCATGTTCATATGGTGCCTAGCCTTCATTTCTTCTAATTTTGTTCAAATGCCTTTTGTTACTGTTTTTCATACATATTTACAAGTGCATCTAGTGCCGTGATTTTGGTGTATTGAAGACTTATATGTTGAGGGACTAATGTGTTTATGAGTGTGCACAGGTCTATAAGTCCATGAGGAGTTTGATATTTATAGAGAAAGTCGAGCCCTAAAAATGAAGTTCTTCGACTGAAGACTTTGGATTTCTGAAGACTTTGAAAGTGAAGAAATTGGTGTGACCTTGAAAACTTGGTATTCATTTGAGGAACATGAAGCGTGAAGACTTTTGTTTTCGTAGTTTTATTTTCTCTTTCTCGAGTCATAGGAAACACCGTACTCTTAAAGGGGGTCGAGGAAATACTAAGGAAAAATTTCCATGTGATGATCATCTCAAAATCCTACACCTACCAATCTCTTCGAGTGAAGCCTTTGGAAATCTCATACAGTTCAGTCATATTCTTCAGTGACAGAGACGAAGTTCTTCTGGTCTCTGAACAATTTGTTCTAACTGAGGAGTTAGCAATTCGCCAGTGCGGATTGCCTACACAGTGAGGAACATGGTAGCCCTGAGGAATTTGATACTCAAATTTCCGACCGTTGTTGAGCTACATGCCAGCTGTCCCAAAATATCTACCCACCTGGCGGTCATATTATTGAAGGGCATTTATGTCTTATCATGTCGGGCTGCTCCCTAGGCTATAAATAGCCGCCCCCAACAAGCACTAGCTGGTTGGCTGCTCTGAGAGAAACTGACGTTTGTCATTTGAGAGCATCCCATCCTCCGAGGACTTTGAGCGAAAATCATCGAGTGAGGAAAACACAAACCCAAACACCTACAAACCCAAAGTGATTGAGCATCACTGAAGAGATTGATCCTATGTGGATCCGACGCTTGTTACCTTTGAAGACTGTGCTTCTTCCAGACGGTTAGGCGTCATGGTCTAGAGTTTCCAAGAGGAATTGTGGATTGCCGAGTGACCGAGTTTGTGAAGGTTTGGAAGTCACCTAAAGACTTACCACGAGTGATTGGGCGAGGTCTGTGTGGCCTTAGCTCAAGGAGAATACGGTGAGGACTGTGTGTCTGGGACTGGGTGTCCTCAGGTTTAAATACCTAGCCGCTCCAACCAGACGTACAACTGAGACAACTGTTGGAACTGGTCTACCAAATCATTGTCTTCACCAAGCTTACTGGTTGTATTTCCTCAACTCTTTCATTTCCTCATAACTGTGTTGTGTGCTTGTTCATATTTGTTTGAAGACTTTGACTTTGACTTTCTCAATTTCCTCAATTCAATTTCTTCAGTCTGTTTGTCTTCATCCTGTGTTTACGCTTTCTGTACTCTGTGCTTGTCTTCATTTCATCATGATGACCATTCTTGTGTTCTGTTATGTTTACTTTTGAGTACTTATTCTGCTGCAAGTAGTTCTTCGCTAAGGAATTTCCTCTCCCGCAAATTCCTCGGTGAAGAATTCATAAAAATCGCCTATTCACCCCCCTCTAGTCGATATAACGCACTTTCAATTGGTATCAGAGCATGGTACTCCCTTGTTCTTTGTGATTTTGGTTTAACCGCCTGGAGTTTTAGTTATGTTGACCACAGGTATGATCAAGGTCTCTTATGGGTGTCCTACCTTCGATGGAATGGACTACCCCTACTGGAAGAATAAGATGTGAATGCATCTTGAGGCAATTGATAATGATCTCTGGTATGTTGTGGAAAATGTTGTTCCCTCAGTCACACCTTCTCCGAATGCTGCTGATGTGAAGAGATTCAAACAACTCAATTCTCAAGCGAAGAATATCATTTGTGGCCATCTGAGCAAAGGACAGTATGGGAGAGTGAGTGCTTTGGAAACTGCTAAGCTTATCTGGGATAGGCTATCCAAAGTCAATGAAGGAGTCTCAACACAGCGTGACTATCGAGTTGATGTTCTTCGCAATCTCTTCAACCGCTTCAAAAGACTTGACAATGAAAATGTTCAGCAAACCTTCGATCACCTCACTGACATCTCAAATGAGCTTCAAGCACTTGGTGCCACTGACATCACCGACCATGATGTGGTGAAGAAATTGCTGAGATCGCTTGATTCCTCATTTGATACTCTGGCATTGATGATACAAGAACGTGATGATTACAAGTCACTTGATCCCGTTGATATCCTTGAGAGGCTAAATACTCATGAGTTCCAGCTTGCTGAGAAGAGAGATCTCTATGGTGTGAGCTATGGCAGATCACGTGCCCTGAAGGCCAAGGTCGTCTCTGAATCTGAACGTGAAGATTTTGGTAGTAGCCTTGGTGATCCTGAAGAACTGAGCCAGGAGCTAGCACTACTCGTGAAGAAATTCCAAAGGTTCTCAAGACGTGGTTGCTTTGGAAAATCCTCAAGGAGCAATGGTTCCTCATCTAGTGACTACAAGAAGAGGCTATGCCACAAATGCAAGAAGCCTGGTCACTACATTCAAGATTGTCCTTAGTGGGAAAAGGAATCAAAGAAGAAGAAATACAAGGATTACGGTTCTGATGAAGGGAAGAAGAAGAAGAAATCGTCAAAATCTTCATCATCAAAATCCTCAAAGTCTTCATCTCACAAGAAGAGCAGCTCCAAGAAGGCCCGAACATTCATTGGCAAGGAACTGGACTCTGAGGCTGAATCTGAGGAACATGAGGAAGAGGAGGCATCTAAGGAGTCTAAGGCTGGTGTGGTGAGTCTAGCTCTCGCTACTGCATTCGTCAGCAAGTCTATCTTCAACCCTGAAGAAAATGGCTTCACCAACAAGGCTGATGAAGGCAATGATGACTATGCTCCCACCTATTGCTTCGTGGAAAAGGGTGCCAAGGTACTCAAATATACCTCCTCTGAATCAAGTAAGAATGAATCTGATGAAAACCTCAAGCCCAGCTATTCTAAACTTGCTAAGATTGCTGTGAAACAACAAAAGTCTTTTGAAAAAGTTCAAAACATGCTAGATAAAAGTGATGATATGTTGGGTGAAGAAATGGATCGCACTAAAACCTTGACTGAAAATCTTCAGAGACTTATGTCTAGGTTTGACAATCTTCAAGGTCATCATAACACTCTCTTATTTGATCATGAGAAGCTTTCTTATGAATTTCTTCAAAGAAAGCAAGATCTTGAAAAGCTAAGAGTGAGCTATGAAGATCTTCAGAAGGAGCGTGATTCATTACTTGCTCAACAAATCAGTGCTTCTCAAGAAGAGTTTGTTCCTCCATGCTTGAAATGCATTGAACGTGAATCTGCTAATTCTTCACGTGAATGTTCAAATGATTCTAATGCTACAAATTCTTCAACTGTCTCTGCTATCACTAATTCCTCATCTAAGGACATTGCTAGTATCGCTGATGATGCAGGGCTGAAGGAATTGTACATGACAGGCATGTACAAAAGCCTCAAAGGGCATCAGACTCTTTGTGATGTGCTTAAAAAGCAGATCCTCAACAGGAACCCTAGGAAAGAGGGTATTGCCTTTGAGAGGAAACTTAATGCTGATGGTACATATTGGAAGCCTGAGTAGTACCCCAAAACCTCATGGGTTGCTACAAAGGGACCTCCAGTTGATCCATCCAATTTATCTGGCTTTACATGTGAATCTCCTCATTCTTCTGATGAGTCAATTGACTCCAACTATAAACTGTTCAAAAATCAAAATGGTGAAGTATTTGCTAGATATGTTGGCACTAACTGTAGGAACGGTTCCCCTATGAAGAAATTATGGGTTCCCAAAAGGTGCCTTGAAAGTCTTCAAGTGAATGTCCTCATGACACCACCTGTGAAGAATAGGAACCCCCGATCAAATTCTTCACATGGAACCAAGTCCTCATACAGACCAAATTCCTCATGTGGATCAAATTACTCAAAAAGATCAAAGTCACCATATGAATATCATCGTGCTAACAACTCTGTTTCGCAGGGAAGAGCTAAGGGCTATGAATATGAGCATTATTCTTCTAACCAATATGTTCATAAGTCCTCGAAGAATTTCTCTACTTATTCATATGCTTATCCTAACGCCTCTTATGTGAAACAAAATGGGCTGGCTTCTATGCCACCTTTCTCGTATGGAGCTCGTAGAGTGATGAACTCTTTGCCACCCCTTCAGATGTGGGTGGTGAAGAAAAAGAACTAATCTCTTCTGCAGGATGATGTCTACAAACGCTTCTATTTCTTGTAGACTATGTTGGGCCTCCAAGCGCAGAGGTTTGTAGGACAGCAGCAGTTTCCCTCAAGTGGATGACCTAAGGTTTATCGAACATAGGGAAGTAGAGGTTGAAGATGGTCTCTCTCAAGCAAACCTGCAACTAAGATACAAGAAGTCTCTTGTGTCCCCAACACACCTAATACAACTAGGAGTTGTATAGGTGCACTAGTTCGGCGAAGAGATGGTAAAATATGGATGATAGGAGTGGCAAAGCAAAGTAATATAAATCTGTAATAAAAAGTGCAGCAAGCAAACAAGTGGTAAATGTGAGCACAAATGGTATTGCAATGGTGGAAACAAGGCCTAGGCTTCATACTTTCACTAGTGGCAACTCCCAACAACATTAACATAGTCTAATCACATGATATTTCCCATAAAACATGCAATGGAGACGCACTCGGAGGTCATTCCTTTGTGGTCAAGAGAGGACGAGAATTATGTAGGGCTACAAAAGCACACCTCAAAGTTCGTAGTTCTTAATCTATGGATTTCCCAATGTCACCGCGGCTATCCAAAGAGAGTACCACAATCACCACAACATATCTCCAGGATAGTCAAAGACAAGCACCAAGAGACTCTCAATCTTCAATCAACACACAAAGGAGGAAATCACTCATGAAAATATTCTTCTAATCCATGTCCAATAGACCGTTGTCACCTTGGTCTCGGGGATTATACTAGATAAAGACAAGTGAGTACATCAATTCAATACATAGAGGAAGGGGAAATATCATGCGATCACCCTAGATTAACATAGCCTATGATCACAACGAAGATCACATCATGGGAGAGAGAATTGACCACATAGCTACTGGTAGAAACCTCAGCCCCGAGGAGGAACTACTCCTGCATCATGGAGGGAGGAAGCAACGTCGATGGAGATGAATCCGGGGGCACTTCCCCCTGCCGGCAGGATGCCTGCACAGGAATTCTGGTCCCCCGAAACTTGGTGGCGATGGCGGCGGAGATCGGAATTGCTTCTGGAGAAAATGGTTCTGAAATCGAGGGTTTCAGGACGAGAGGAATATATATGCGAAGGGGGGTCACCAGAGGCGGAGCCGGGGCCCCAGGCGCCCCCCTGGCGCGGCCAGGGGTGGGGCCACGCCGGGTGGCCGCCTGGGCCACCCCTGGCTCCCCTCTGGCCCCCCTTCTCTCTTTTTATTTCTTTTTCTCTTCTTTTCTCTTTTTTTTTGTGTCCTCAATGGCTCTTTCTATTTAACTCTCATTTGTCCTCTTTGGGATCTTTTGATTTTGTCCTCTTTGGGATCTTTTCCTCACTTTAGGGGCAACACTCTATGTATTACAAGAAATATAGAAGATCTTTCACACTCTACAGAAGTACTCAACATAAATAAAATGAAACTATCATGATGTATGCAAATGTATGCCTCTGCCAGTGTAGCAGGATATGCAATGATACTAGCTCGTCATGTAGCAATGATTAGGGCAAGGCCCAACTAGCATGCGGCTCATCGATCAAGCAAAAAGCATGTATGACATGAAGATCAAGTCATGAGAAGATGGATGTTGCATGGCAATGTATCTCAGAAAGGCTATGGAAATGCCTTGATAGGTAGGTATGGTGGCTGTTTTGAGGAAGGATATAATGAGGCTTATGATGACAGAGCGTATCGTGCCAAGGATTTGGATGCACCGGCGAAGTATGCGCCAACTCTCGAGGTGAGAAAGG
Source organism: Secale cereale (assembly GCA_902687465.1). Lineage (NCBI taxonomy): Eukaryota > Viridiplantae > Streptophyta > Magnoliopsida > Poales > Poaceae > Secale > Secale cereale. The sequence continues at coordinate 623,824,421 of LR738711.1, forward strand.
GCAATGCACGGTACCGAAGAGGCTAGAAAAATATGGCTAGGTGGAAGTGTCAACTTTCGAATACTCACATTAGTCCGAAGAAGTCATGCACTTATTATCGGTAACTCTCAATCTAATTAGGAGGTTCACAAAGAGACAAGTACCCCGAGGAGGAGTGTATTGGGGTTTGGTTATCCTTGCGCATCCTCGACTCATGGTACGTGAGTGTACTCTAATATTCGATCCCTCCAAAGATTAGTGATCCATCTAGTAGCTAAAGTTCTCAACTATTTTGTAGGTTTTCGAAAATAAACACGGATTGCCCAAAATACGACATCTATCACTAATAGGCGAAAGCTCTTGACACCAAAAGTTCAGACATTACTCATGGCAATACCTCAAAACTATTGCAAGTTACTACTAAAATTAAATAGCAACCTCAATTACCTACTTTATGTTAAGACACACAACTCAGTGCAACAGGCAAACTCTCTTAACAAGATAAACATGAAAACTCAAGAGAGTTCAGCAACCAACTAAACAAAAGCTCTCTAAAAAGAAAAGCATGAAAACTAAGAGCTAAACATGACAGGAGCTATGGAAAGACAAAGAACACACACAGCAAAGATAAGCATGAAAATCCTATGTTGTGTTCTAGGTTGAAGTGGAGCGTGTTTCTCTCCCACACAAAGAAAGCTGGGTTCTAACTTGTTATGAACAGCAAGCAAAGCTAAAGAAAACTAAAAAGGAAACTAAGAGCAAGACGCTCCAAGCATAGCACATAACACATGAAGTGATAATTATAGTGGTACGAAAGACGAACTGATAATTGTTGATGGAGAAGGGGATGCATGGGGGCATCCCCAAGCTTAGACTCTTGAGTCTTCTTGAATATTTCTTGGGGGTGCACGGGGGCATCCCCAAGCTTGAGCGTTTGACCCTCCTGAATCTTCTTTTATCATCTTCCCTCGCACACTTGAAAAATCCCTTCATACATAACTCATCATAATCTGATTAGCGAGGTTAGTACCCACAATAAAATAATTTTTCCCTACTGGAAATAAAGATAATCTTGAATAGCTACTGTTTCTCAAGATTGCCAAAAGGTTTTTGCAAAGAAAAAGCAAGCTCAAGGTTTGCAAAACGAAGAAAAGGCAAAACAGGACAAAATCTGTGAAAAACAGACCAGCAGGTAGTAAATAATTTTTTCGGGGCACTTCTGCAACTCAAATCAAAAAACTCAGAACATACGCTCGAAAGCCAATTGTATAGAGCACGCTGTCAAAACAATTCAGATCAAAAAGATGATCTGGTGATTTTATTCGAATTTTTCTGTCCAAGGACAGAATCTGTTTTCTGGACAGCACGTCACAACTTTTGAACTTTCTTGCAATCGGAGGCTAAACTTGGCACAAAGCTGAAAAATAAAGATACAATGATGTTGCTACAGTAGTAAGAAACATCAAGACCACTAAAAACTGAAAGAACAAACTGAAAGCAAAGATAACAAGGGTTGTCTCCCTAGAGCTCTTTCTTTATAGCCATAAAGATAGGCTTAAGACTTTAATGATGCTCTCGTAGAAATAAGAGTTGAAGAACAAACGAGAGCATAAAGAAGCAAATACCAAACACATTTAAGCCTAACATGCTTCCTATGCATAGGAATATTGCAATAGAATAATTCATTGAAGCACAAAGCAATAAGCATAGGAAGACAAAACAAGTGCAGCTTCAAAACCTTCAACATAAAGAGAGGGAACTTGATATTATTGAAATATCTATAAGCATATGTTCCCTTCTCATAATAATTTTCAGTGGGATCACGAATAAACTCAACAATATAAGCATCACATAAAGCATTGTTACCATGATCCACATGCAAAAAGGTACTCTTACTCTCCACATAAGCATAATCTTTCTCATTGGTAATAGTGGGAGTAGGACTATCATAAACAACTTGAACACTATAGATTAATTGTGTATTAGGAAGATGGTGTTCAACAAGGGAGTAATTCCCTCCATGATTATGACAAGTTTCATAAGGATAATTTCTCCTTATGTCATAGGTACCTTTATAATCACTATAGATTGGAGTTATAACATCATCATAGTAGAGAAGAGCATTATCATTGCTAGCAACTATATTTGTAACCATGTTGTCTTTATTCTTACTAGCAAAAGAATTATCAATTATCACATCACTAGTGGGTAAAGGATTTGCAATCCTATCATCCCCAAGCTTAGAGCTTTCCATATCATCACTTTCAGAGTTGGTACCAAAAAGATTTTCAAGATCATAAGTAGCATTATCATCATTTTCCCAATCACAATAAGTAACATGCATATCATAATCAAAATCATCTTCAATAGTACCTACGGACGTATCATCAAGATGATAATCAAGGCAATAAACTTCACCTTCTTCTTTAAACTTACAACCGTTAGGATAAAAGTTGATGGGAGGAATATGCTCAGGCCAGGTTGATACCCATTCTTCTTCCTTCTTGCTCCTCTTCC
>LR738711.1:623827134-623867868 GCA_902687465.1 Secale cereale
ATAAGAGACATTTTTATACTTTGGTAAAGTTCCCTCCTTTCTAATCTTACTTATGTAATCATTTTTATGGCAATTAACAACACAATAGAGATGGCAATTTTGCAAAGTGTTTTTTATTCCTATGGCATTAACATCTAGCCAAGAAGTCTTTTCTGATAACTCTTCACACATCAAAAATAACATAAGCTCATCATAAAGATCAGGGGTGATCATGTTATCACACAACTGGTTAACAGTTATGTTTTGAAAGTGCATGCATTGAAAATTAAAGTGACCCTCTATACAGCAAAGTTCACAAGTAAAATGATAAAGGTCACACAATTCTCTAGCAATTTCATTTAAATCTTTGACCCAAGTGATTGTTCTTTCATGCTTATGTTGCTTACAATACTTCTCTTCTTCAATCATAGGCCTTTCACAAGGTCTATCCACTCCACAAAAATTAACATGCTTATATAAAACTTCATGTTTAGGAATTGGATCATGCATGTTGCAATCATCATGAACAATTTCATTTTCTTTGCAAATCTCTTTAAAAGGTTCATGATGCTTGATCCAATCCTCCTTATGCATATTAAAATGTGAAGCAAAAGATTTGAGGAAATTAACAAGGAGTTGAGAATCAAGCCCAAACTTAGCACTAAACTTATTAAAACTTGTAGTTTCAACAAAGGACTTAATGCAATCATACTCATAAATTATACCTGACTCTTTACCTTTGTCGATCTCCCAATCTTCAGTGTTGCGTTGAATTCTTTCAAGGAGTTTCCATTTAGCATCAATCTTTTCGTTTGTGAAAGAACCCATAGAGGAAGCATCGAGCAAATCTTTATCCTGTCGAGAGAGCCTCGCATAGAAATTAGTAATAATCATATCTTTGGTGAGCCCATGGTTAGGACATTTTAGCATTAACGTTTTCAGTCTCCCCCAAGCTTGAGCTATGCTCTCTCCGTCATGAGGATAGAAATTATAAACATAATTCCTATTCTCATGGACTTCATGAAGAGGATAAAACTTGGAGTAAAAGAGAGACTGGATCTCTTCCCAATCCAGCAGGTGAGAGTCATCTAGTAGCCTATACCATTCCAATGCTTTTCCTTTCAGTGACAAGGCAAATAATTTTCTCATGACTCCATCTTTTGTCAAACCTGAAATCTTAAACAACTCACAAAGTTCTGTAAGTTTCAACAAATGAATACTAGGATTGACTGTCCCATCATAACAATCATTCCTAATTATTTCAATTATCCCAAGTGGTATTTGGAACGGGATACATTCAGTAGGTGGAGGAGACTTCTCTACCACGGGTGTGGTAAAGCGGCCTTCCCCAAGCAGCGAACTAAGAGTGCGGTTTTCCATAAACATAACTAGTGAAACTAAAAACAAGAAACGAAAAGATTTAATTGCAAGATCTAAAGATGTACCTTCAAACACTTACTTCCCCGGCAACGGCGCCAGAAATAGCTTGATGTCTACACACGCTTCTATTTCTTGTAGACTATGATGGGCCTCCAAGCGCAGAGGTTTGTAGGACAGCAGCAGTTTCCCTCAAGTGGATGACTTAAGGTTTATCGAACTCAGGGAAGTAGAGGTTGAAGATGGTCTCTCTCAAGCAACCCTGCAACTAAGATACAAGAAGTCTCTTGTGACCCCAACACACCTAATACAACTAGGAGTTGTATAGGTGCACTAGTTCGGCGAAGAGATGGTAAAATATGGATGATAGGAGTGGCAAAGCAAAGTAATATAAATATGTAATAAAAAGTGCAGCAAGCAAACAAGTGGTAAATGTGAGCACAAATGGTATTGCAATGGTGGAAACAAGGCCTAGGCTTCATACTTTCACTAGTGGCAACTCCCAACAACATTAACATAGTCTAATCACATGATATTTCCCATAAAACATGCAATGGAGACGCACTCGGAGGTCATTCCTTTGTGGTCAAGAGTGGACGAGAATTATGTAGGGCTACAAAAGCACACCTCAAAGTTCGTAGTTCTCAATCTATGGATTTCCCAATGTCACCGCGGCCATCCAAAGAGAGTACCACAATCACCACAACATATCTCCAGGATAGTCAAAGACAAGCACCAAGAGACTCTCAATCTTCAATCAACACACAAATCGCACCAATAGACCGCTGTCACCTTGGTCTCGGGGATTATACTAGATAAAGACAAGTGAGTACATCAATTCAATACATAGGGGAAGGGGAAATATCATGGGATCACCCTAGATTAACATAGCCTATGATCACAATGAAGATCACATCATGGGAGAGAGAATTGACCACATAGCTATTGGTAGAAACCTCAGCCCCGAGGAGGAACTACTCCCGCATCATGGAGGGAGGAAGCAACGTCGATGGAGATGAATCCGGGGGCACTTCCCCGTCCCGGCAGGATGCCGGCACAGGAATTCTGGTCCCCCGAAACTTGGTGGCGATGGCGGGGGAGATCGGAATTGCTTCTGGAGAAAAGGGTTCTGGAATCGAGGATTTCGGGACGAGAGGAATATATATGCGAAGGGGGGTCACTAGAGGAGGAGCCGGGGCCCCAGGCGCCCCCCTGGCGCGACTAGCGGTGGGGCCGCGCCGGGTGGCCGCCTGGGCCACCCCTGGCTCCCCTCTGGTCCTCCTTTGGTTCTTCGCGAAGCTTCCTGTACGCTGATTTTTTCTGTATTTTTCCCGGAATTTTTGGAGTACTTTTAATATGGGGGAAACCTGAAATAGAAAAACAGCAGAAAACAGGAACTGGCACTATGGTGCACTGAGTTAATAGGTTAGTCCAAATATGATCAAAAGTGTATGGAAGTGCATCAATATCATGGCAATATCACACAAAAGAAGCATGGAGCAGGCAGAAATTATAGATACGTTTTGGACGTATCACAGGGTCAGGTCTTCGAACGTGCTCAAACGTCTAAAGAATTTGCTGGAGACTTGAAAAGTGCCTGAAAGGACGCAGGCTAATCATGAAGAAATGAACTCTCATTTCTCACGTCCTCATACTGCTTTATCTGTTGCATTGCTTCATGAAATTGATTGATGAATTGATGTCACATTCTTCACCGATGAAGTATATGAGTTCGTAAGCTGCACTAATTCATCTGCAGGATGATCAACCCAATGCCACTGAGTGGGTCCTCAATAGTGGATGTAGAAATCACATGACTGGTGACAAGAATCTATTGATGGATGCTCCCTTATCTCCATCTCATCTAAAGCGTATCATCTTCGCTGACAAAGGCAAAAGTCAGGTATTGGGTCTAGGTAAGGTTGCGATCACAAAGTATCGACACATGGACAAAGTCATGCTTGTCGAGTCCTTAGGATACAACCTCATGTCTATCTCAATGCTTTACGATCTTGATATGGTTGTAGTCTTTGGCAAGTATCATTGTGTTATGATCATGGAATCTGACAATTCCAAATTATTCGAAGGCTTTAGGAGAGGAGACTTGTATATTGTTAATCTCTCTACAGGACCTCAACCAGCTGTGTGTCTACTTGCAAAAGCTTCAGAAGGCTGGCTATGGCATCGACGACTTGGTCATGCATGCATGAGGAATTTGCACACGCTTGCAAAATATAAGCACGTCATTGGCATTGAGAATGTCAAATTCCTCAAGGATCACTTATGCGGAGCCTGTGAAGCTAGAAAGATGACAAAGGCTAAGCATCCAGCGAAGACTATCATGACTACTACTCGACCATTTGAATTGCTTCACATGGATCTCTTCGGTCCTAACCATTACTCTACAGTTTCAAATGATGCATCTCAATATGGCTTTGTTATTGTTGATGATTACTCTCGATACACATGGGTACACATTGTTACTTACAAACATGAAGTGCAGGAAGTCTTCAAACGATTTTCCTTGAGGGCTTCAACCAACTTTGGTGTGAATATCAAGCACATCAGAAGTGACAATGGAACTAAGTTCAAGAATTCTGGTCTTGATGACTATCTTGATGAACTTGGTATTACGCATGAGTTATCTGCTCCTTATACTCCTCAGCAGAATGGCGTCGTGGAGCGCAAGAACAGGACTCTTGCTGAGATGGATCGCACTATGCTTGATGAATACAAAACGCCTCGTCGTTTCTGGATTGATGCAATTGATACTGCGTGCCACATCATCAACAGAGTATATCTTCACAAATTCTTCAAGAAGACTGCCTATGAACTCCTCACTGACAAGAAACCCAATGTGAGTTATTTCAAAGTCTTTGGTGCTAAATGTTAGATTAGAGATCCTCATCACAACTCAAAATTTGCACCGAAAGCACATGAAGGGTTTATGCTTGGTTACGGAAAGGACTCGCACACCTACAGAGTCTTCAACAACATTCTTCACAAGGTTGTTGAAACTGTAGATGTGCGGTTCGATGAAACTAATGGCTCGCAAAGAGAGCACCTACCTTCTGTGATAGATGAACCAGCACCTGAGGAAACTATCAAGTTCAAGGCTACCGAGGATGTCATTCCGACCGAAGAATCCGCTGAAGAATTTATTCCAAAACATGAAGAACATCGAGCTAATGCACCTGAAGAAAATGCTGAAGAAAATGGTGCTGAAGAAAATGCTGATCAAATTCCTCGACGACAACCAGCTCATCCTCGCGTTGCAAACAAAGTACAGATTGAGAAAATCATCGATGACATTGAAGCACTAGGTCCTCTCACATGCTCAAGAGCTTCACATTTATCTAACTTTTGTGGGCACTTTGCTTTTGTCTCTATCACAGAGCCCACTAAGGTAGATGAAGAATTTATGGAACCTGAGTGGATTCAAGCTATGCAAGAAGAATTACATCAATTCGAGCTCAACAACGTCTGGGAACTGGTCAAACGTCCAGATCCTCACAAGCACAATATCATTGGCACAAAGTGGATCTACCGCAACAAGCAAGATGAAAATGGCCTTGTGGTAAGGAATAAGGCACGACTTGTAGCTCAAGGCTACACACAGTTTGAAGGAATTGATTTCGATGAAAATTTTGCACCTGTTGCTAGACTTGAGGCTATTCTCATATTACTTGCTTATGCTAACCATCATGATATCACTCTATATCAAATGGATGTGAAAAGTGCATTCCTCAATGGTAAGCTTGAGGAAGAAGTATATGTTGCTCAACCCCTAGGTTTTGAAGATCCAAAGAATCATGACAAAGTCTTCAGAATCAATAAGGCCCTCTGTGGCCTCAAGAAGGTCCCTCCGGCGTGGTATGATACTTTGAAGGAATTCCTCATGAAGAAAGGCTTCAAACCCGGTTCACTTGATCATACTCTATTCACTATATCTTATGATGGTGAATTATTTGTGTGCCAAATATATGTTGATGATATTATCTTTGGTTGTACTGACCAACGTTACAGTGATGAATTTGCCTATATGATGAGTGAATAATATAAAATGTCTATGATGGGAGAACTGAAATTCTTCTTAGGTCTTCAAATTTGTCAACAACGCAATGGCATATTCATATCTTAGGAGAAATACCTCAAGGATGTACTGAGGAAATTCGGCATGCAAGATTGCAAAGGCGTAAAAATTCATATGCCCACAAATGGCCATCTGTGAACTGATGAAAATGATATTGACTTCGATCATAAGGTATACCGCTCCATGATTGGTTCTTTATTGTACTTATGTGCATCTAGGCCAGATATAATGCTTAGTGTTTGCATGTGTGCCCGATTTTAAGCTACACCGAAGGAATCACACCATAAGGCTGTGAAACATATTCTTCGATATCTAGCTCACACACCAACACTTGGATTATGGTACCCCAAGGGCTCGACTTTTGATCTCATTGGATATTCAGACTCTGACTATGCTGGTGATCGTGTGGACCGCAAGTCAACATTTGGTACATGTCATTTCCTCGGAAGATCTTTGGTCTATTGGTCTTTGAAGAAACAAAACTACGTATCACTGTCTACTGCTGAAGCTGAGTACATTGCTGCTGGTTCTTGCCGTGCTCAATTTTGTGGATGAAGCAAACTCTCAAGGACTATGGCATCAACATGAAGAATGTACCTCTCGTCTATGACAATGAGAGTGCCATCAAGATTGCTCACAACCTAGTTCAACACTTGAAGACAAAGCACATTCAGATTCGTCATCATTTTCTTCATGATCATGTGTTGAAGGGCGACATTTCTATTGAGCATGTGAAGACTGGAGAACAGCTAGCCGATATCTTCACAAAGCCCTTGGATGAGAAGAGATTTAGCAAGTTGCGGTGTGAGCTAAATATCTTAGAATCTTCGAATGTTCTTTGAATAGGACACTCATCCTAACACTTTTACAAAATTGATGACTTAGATGTTTTTCTTAGAATATTTTTTCAACAAAACTTGTATTGGGGTATCTTAGAATATTTAATGAAGTATATTGAGAATGATAAAGAGGTATAATTAATGCGTATATGAGGTATATTGAGGATCGGAGTACATACTCCCAGGAGTACAGAAGAGGAGTCATATATATATATATATATATATATATATATATATATATATATATATATATATATATATATATATATATATATATATATATATGAGTTTATGTCCTCTACAACATTCACTTATTAGTAATTCTTCAAGCTGTTTTTCCTGCTAAGTGAATATTATCGGACCCTTCCCCCTCTATGCTAAACTCAACCCATTCTATTCACAAATTCTTCATATGCGTTCTATTTGAAACTCGTTCAAAATCTTCACTGTGTCCTTGTCAGCTGAAGAATTTGCGAACGCAATGTTAAAACTTATCTTATCCAAAAAATTCAGTTTTGCCGCTCAAATCGTTCCGCATCCCACGATAATACTTATCTATTCACCCACGATCTCACACGATCTCCACTTCTCAGTATGTGGATGACACATGTCAAGCGAATGAGAAGGGTGATGGGCACGTTCATCCAATTTCTTCGGCGAATAGTTTTTCACCGTGGTTATAAATACCCCTCCCCTTCCTCACTTCTCTTTTACTCCCGCTCGAGCTTCTCAAACCCTAGCGTCGCCGCTACTTTCATCATCGCCGGTGAGGAAGAGCTTCACTGCCTCGACCTCGTTGCTGTCGTACTTGCGCCGGCCGCGGATTTTTTCACTCCGCCGCCGCCGTAGCTGTGTTCCTCAGCCAAGTTAGGGCGTGGAAGATCTGCACTGACGAACTTCACATCTCCACTTCCCAGTTCGCCGTGTTCTTCGTCCAGGGTAATTAAAAGTTAATTTTACTACCCTCTTTCATTCAAATGATTTCTACAAAATCCTCAAAGGTGTTTTTCTTCAAATCTTCACACACTAAACATGTCCCATGTCATCTGTTCTTGAGTCATTTCTCTAAACTATGTTTTTCTTCAAGATTCCTCAATTGTGTGGATTATCAATCTATACAACTCTCGAAACTAAGACATAGAACGCTTAGTGAAATTCTTCAAGACTCATCTGGTCAATTTACTCAAACTTTTTCTTTTACAAAACCTTTTGAGAACGCATATGACGTCTCCAAATTCCTCACAACTATACTCTGTTCACATGTACTCATGTCCGCTGCAGAATCACTAGGTTCTCATCAACTTAACTCATTTGCAGAGTTCCTCGAAGAAAAGTTGCATACTTCTTCACAGAATTCCATTGTTCAAATTCCTCATCTGAAGAAAATGGCTGATGGAAAGAAGCCACAAAAGGGAGGAAAGAGGCCTGAGATTAACACTACTTTTGAAATCCCTGATGACATATATGCGGATTACTGCACTCCCGATGAGGCCAAGTTTGGAAAATAGGACAAAAATCAGCGCAAGGTGCGGATATAGAGGATAGAGAGGAGATGGGCAAGAGAGTGGAGGGAGTACAGGTACGTAACCCCCAAGTACATGAAGAAATTCGCACTCAATCCTCCATGCCCAATACCTCCATTGGCACCTGGACGAGAAGCAGATCCCACTAGCCTAAAGCGCGGTGAGGATTATCCTGATGAATGGGCCAAGCGCCTGGCCAAGTTGGCTAGACAACCAAGAGAAGCTGTGAGGAAATTCAATGAAGACTCTGCTGCTGCTGCTGCTGCCACTGCTGAGGCCTCTGCTAGCAAGCCGAAGAAGGCCATGGCAAAGAAGCTTGCGCATAAGCCAAGTGCTCCACCTTCAATGCCCTCAAGGGCAAGTTCCTCATCAATGCCCTCACGGCCAGATTCCTCAAAGCCCTCATGGACAACTCCTCAAACTACTACTGCTCCTCCAAAGTCCTCAGCTTCTCCGCCAAAGTCTTCGGTTGCTCCGACCAGATCCTCTGCACTAGTTCATCTCGCCACGTGCCAAAGGACTACTAGCATATCTATTGTCTCAGGAGCCTCTGCAAGTTCCTCAGCTGCTCCAAGTTCCTCAGCTGTCCCCTCTCTGCTGAAGAAAAAGTCCGCTGCTGGATGAGGTCCTCGACCAAGTCCTCACAAAAAGCAGGTCGCCTTCCACGTGCTCTCTGATGATGATGAGGCTGATGATGAAGAACTAGCCGAAATCATCAGAGACAGACAAGTCAAGGCCGCTAGAGCCAAAGGAAGCAATGTGCCACTGCTTTTGGATCCGAAGCTGATCCTAGACTTCATCGATCTCTCGCACAAGGATCCCAACACACCTTTGCCTGAGATGAACCTCACACCTGGTCAAAGTCATGTTTTGACTGCCTTCATTGAAGAAGAGAAATGGAAATTTGAGAAGGCCAGGCAGCTGAGGAAAGATCAGTACAGGAAGGAGCGCTACCTGAAGAAAAACATTGTCACTATGACAACTGAAGAACTAGTGAAGAACCAGGTTGAAATCAAAGGCCTCAGCGATGACTTCAACGCTTACTATGCTGATTGGCAAGGAGCCAAGGTCAGGTTTGTAAAACTGACTGAGAAATTCACATCAAAGGTTGTAGCTCCATCACAACCAGAAATTCCTCAAGCCGAAGCATCTGCTCAACCAACAGAAGAGCACGCCAGCACCGCTGATGAAAATCAGGCTGCTGAAGAAAATGTGAGTTCCAGGGCTGATGACTATGTCCCAGCCGCTGAAGAAATTGCCAGGGCATCCACTAGTGGTGTACCTGAAGAAAATGAAGAAGTCAGGGCAACTGCATCAGTTGTGAATGAAGAAACTCAACCAAATTCCTCTGCTCCTCCTGCGCCTACTCCAACTCCAATCCTTCCATCTGCATCAGATGTGAAGAAGACCAAGGTTGCAGAGTGTGCAGCTGTGAAGAAAAGGAAGGCATCAACTTCATTAGATTCTTCAGCCCCGAACAAGATGAAGCCATTGACTAGCTCATTTCACAATCCAATTGATGTTGTTCCTATCTCAACCATGCCATCAACGGACCTTGTTCCTTTTGATGAAGATTATGTGATTCCAAGTGAATCCGATGAAGACATTCCCTCTGCTGCTTCCTCAGAGCTGATGGATGAAGAAATTTAAGTGGATGCAATCCCTTCAACAACAATTGTCTCCTCGCCAATGCCTCAATTCACTGCTGAAGAGGCCGGCGTTGAGGAATTGGATGAACAAAATTCCGACGTGGACATTGGGAGTACTACTCCATTGATGAATGATGATTTTTGGGATAGGCAGCATCCCAACTCCCCTATGTTCATGCCATTGCAACAAATCCCTCAGTCCCCAGCACATACTGTTCCATTGAGCTGTGAAGAAACTCACCCCACTCCATCTGTATATGAAGACATTCTAGCCCCTAGTGCTGAAGAAACCGTTGCTGCTGAATCATTGAAGACCAAGACTACCACTAAAGAGGAACTAGAAATTCCTCAGCCTGAAGAACCTGAGATTGCGATTCCTGAGGTTGTGATGGAACTGACTGACACTCCTCAACCCAAGCCAAAGGATCCATTCTCAAGGAAGCAAAAATTCAAGACTGTTGATTTCTTCGGCGAGCACGTATTCTTCACTGATTACAACCCCTACGACTTTGCTCGCATTAGGAAGAGGCATTTCTGGACTGCCAGCCAGGCCAATTTTTATTCCTCAGTGCTGTTCAACAAAGACAAAGTCTTTGCTCATGAGCACATTCCTCATGTGGATATGGAATCTATGCCGTGCTTCTGTCCAGTCCTCGGTGTTCTTCACAGCGCTGGACTGTTAAATTTCTGCACTGACATCTATGATTGGAATGAAGAACTCATTCTTCAATTCTTTGCAATGTTGCACATTACCGGAGACTCTGAAGATGTGAATTCATGGGTGCTGGACTGGATGACTGAAAATACTCACTACAAGGCACCAGCTACTGAATTGCTTCATGCTTTGCCTCTCAGTGCTCCCCTTGAAGCTGCTCGTTGCATGTACCAAGAGCCTGAGCTTATAAATCACTATATGCAAGTGATGATGAATCCATTGAAGCCAGATCAGGCCCCAAGAACCAAATTACTCGTGAAGGAATTGCTATATGTGCCTCGGACTGTCTATCGCATTCTGACGAAGAAATTGAGTCATATCAAGGGCAACAACTCGAATGAAGAAGAAGTCGTTGGCATCATGAAGAATTTGCTATTCAATATCATTCATGGCGTCCTCGTCAACTTCCATGATTTCTTCATGAGGACTCTGGCTGTCACACCCTGCATTTTGTAACATGCCATTTGCATTAATAAAGCATGAAAATTTGGACCAACAATTTTTTTTGGCATCATTTGGCTTTTATTTGGAATTAAGTTTTTCTCTCTGTGATTTTCAAGTGCTCTTTAAAGTCAACTACCCCCTCTTGTATATGTCATCTCCTTACCCCGAACTCCTGCGCAATGACCATAACAAGTGTATATAATAGTATAGTATTTTCTTACAAAAATAATTTGGCCAAAAAGTATTTTCAAAAATTAGTTTTCCAAAAACCCCTGAATTGAGGTTTGCACTGCAAGTGCTTGATTTAGGGTGAGAAAAATATTTCAAAGAGTATATTTGAAACCTAGTAGATATAGGACTCCCATAAACCACAGAAATATAATTTTAAAAGTTATTTTCCTATTTTATTTGAAAGCTTTTTCTTAAGGCCAGAAATGGTCTTTAATAGGGAAAAATTAATTAACTATTTCAAAAATATTTGCCAAAATTCAGAGAGACTCTTAGGACATATATTTTCCATATGTGAGAGTTTCAACAATTGGTCATGTTCAAAATATTGGACAAATCCCTCAGAAACCCTTTCTGGATATTTCAAGCTTTTGAAATATTTACTAAGGAAATATTCTCTAAAAATTCCAGGGAAATTCTATCATGTCATATATGATATGTGTGATGATCTTGTCAAGCCCCATGCCTTGGGAAGCAAGAAAACATCATCAAAACCCCTCAAAACCATTATGTCCATCTTTGAAGTTTGAGCAACTTTACATTGCCAAACTTGCCCTAATGCTCTCAAACTTGGTACACTTGCTTAAATGGTCTAATAATGCATCTAGACCAAATGGCACAAGTTTTGGAGAAGGGTAACTTGATCAGAGTACCCCAAAACCATTTGTGTTCAGATTCAAATTTGAACAACTTTACATTACCAACTTTTTACTTGGGACTTCAAACTTTGTGTGCATGATCACAACCCCAAATGATGACACTACAGCAAGTGATGCATCAAGGAGGGGTGATTTGCTTAACTGAAACTTGGTGAAACCATTTTAGTTGATTTCTTGGGTTCACCAAAGTTACATTGGCAAGTTTCTTCAAATGAGCCCAAACTTGGTGGAACACCCTATTTCTATATACCATTTGATCCTGTTAAGTCTCATGTCTAGTGGAAATCATTTGGTTGCTCAAAACCACATCAAACACCTTCTGGTGATTTTCTAAAATTACCACTTTCACCCCTTTCCTTATTCTCCTTGAGCCCAACTTTTTACCACAGCTTCCTCAGGCTCCCTTGCACCTCCAGTAACTCTGCCCTGGCCTCAGCTCAATGATTGAGTAGGGGTAAAACCCCAATTTATATTCTGGACAACAGTTTTCACCATTCTATCTCAGCCCTCTCTTGTTCTAGAAGCTTTCCCTGGCATCCAATGCCTCTCCTACGTTGTTTACTCCCCCCTAGAGCCAATGGACATGGTGGCCGCGCCCAGAGCGCGTGGGACACGGCCATGCCGGCCATATGGGCGCTCTGGAGCACGCTACAGTGCACTCCCACACTGTAGCCACCTCCAATCCGCAGCGCCCGACCACCTCGAGCCTCCCCCTTGCGCCAGTCGAGGTGCCTCGACGTCCGCGACACGCCACGGCCCTGTCCCCCTCCTCCTTCTCCCTCCTCTCGCCCCAGCTCGCACGTGCGACGGCCGCCCGAGATCTCCAATGAGCTACCCCACACGTGCGCAGCTCTGGACTCCCCCTACTCTCTCTCTTCTTCTCCCCGGCTCTGGACCGCATCCAGCAACGCCACAGACACGGATCCAGCCCCTCCCGAGCCCTGTGTCAATGAGCAGAAGCTCGTCGGCGCACGGGTCCACGGCACCTCGCCGTTCGCCTATAAAAGGACACCCCGCGCCCTCCCTCTCCTCACCAGCTGCTCTCTGACCCACCTAATCATCTCCCTACGCCACTCACTCCCCTCCAGACGGACCCGAGCTCGAGGTCGAGCTTGAGCTCCGCCGCCTCGGGTCACCGTTGATCCAGAGGTACAAGCCCTCCCCGCCGCTCCTCTCGCTCGATCGAGCACCACAAGACTTCACCGATTGTTTCCCCCTCGTTCCCCCTCTCTGTAGCTGCCGGAAACGGCCGGAACCACCATCACCCGAAGTTCCTCCGCCGCGTGACCTCGCCGCCGGCGAACCAAGCCACCCCGGTGACCAACTCCACCTCCACCAGAATGGCGACTCGACGCTGAGTCTAGCCGTGCCCTCGCCTGCCCTCATCGTGCCCTGCATCGCCGCCGGTGAGCTCGTCGGCCCTCTGCCGGAGGGTTAGGGATGACAGGCGGGCCCCGCCTGTCATTCTCTCATCTCCCTCGCCTCTCTCTCCTCTCGCTGACGCCTGGGCCCTGCCCGTCTGGTTTGAAACCTGGCGCGCGCAGGCACCCGTGCGTTGGGCTGCTTCCCCTTTGGGCCTGCTGCACTGTGGCCGTTCTGGCCCAGTTGCACAGTAGCCCTTTTCCTTTTCTTTTCTGTAGGTTCTTAAAATAATTTCACAGGATAAAATATTTATCCAAATAAATTAATTCCAGTTCCTAAAAACTTGTAAAATTCCAACCTATTTAATGATACCACTTTCACCTATATTCATGAACCTTATCTGTTCTGTTCAAATTTAAATCTAAATTTGAACACTAAAACCTCTGTTCAAAAATTCATGTACCCCATTCTGTCACTCCAAATTCCAAACAAATAATTTTTTCCATATTAGTTTTCCCTCTAGTATTTTATAAAAATAAGTTGACATTTTTGTGAGCACTTTGGTTTTTCTGTTTTTATTATTGTCTTATTTTCCCGTTGTTTATTGCGACGATTAGATACCGTGTTTGACGAGGTTGCTGAAGAAGAAGGAGGGGAAGGATTTGAAGACCTTGAAGACCAAGCCAATCCAGGCAAGTAGCCCTTTGACCATGATACCCCTTTTGTTCCTCGGAACCCTTTTATTTCCGAATGCATGATGATAAGGAGTGATGGTGGTAAACTTGTTGAGAGCCACCACATGATGCATACCCTACTCATGATCCTTACCATGTGCCTAGATGCAATGACAAAAGATTAGTTGTGATGCATAGTGATGCATATGTGCCATGAATCCTTCGTGGTTGCATTCTTTTCGAAAACCCCATCGGGTACCCCTAATGCCCAAGGGTGATGTTGAGATAAGGTCATCACTTGAAAAAAAGAAGTGGTGCACCAAAGAAAGTTCTCGTGCGTGGGTAAAATGATGGATTAGATTTATGTGTGATTACCGTCCCAACCAAACATGTGCAACCACTCTACCCCTTATGGGACGGGGCATTATTGAATACTTCGGCTGATACTAGCATGGTGCCCACATCACTAGTGACGGGGGAGACTTGAGGTCACTCCCAGGACGGGGTCGTGCTTGGATAGGCGACCCTGACTATTTTCACAGGGCACCGGACACACCGTTGGTCCCTTCGTGTATTCGTGACATTGTAAAAAGGGCAAGTCCCACGATTTATCGTTTGTACACGAGGGCTGTGCACCAACAAGTGGACCCTATGTTAGTGTCGTCTAGGGAAAGGTAATGACCGGGTGCTTCCCCCGAGTACTTGAGGTACTGCGGGATCGTGGGTGACACGAAAACTTCCCGGATCTTGTGGGTAAAGTGCGCAACCTCTGTAGAGTGTAAAACTATTCTAATAGCCGTGTCCACGGTCATGGACAGTTGGGAGGTGCTACTTAAACTATGTCCAGAATTTTACAAGCTCGGTGGAAAGAATGTGTGTGTGTGTGTTGAGTCAAGGTGGTGACTTGATTCGTTGATAATGAATTGAACTCCATTCATGTTGATATCTGTAACCTGTCTTCGAGGTTACCCAAGTACATTGATGCATGTTTCACAAATGGTAGAATATTTAATCTAGCTTGTAGCTAGGTTGCTCATTGTTGTACAATTTGCATTGTTGCCTTGAACCAAATCATGGGTTGCTTGGGAGTACATTCAAAGTACTCATTGGCTTGCCACTGGTTATTTAATTGGCCAGGCATGGAGGAGCAGGAATTTGAAGAAGAGTTCTATGGAGATGAACATGCAAACTATGACGCTTTCCCAGTCAGAATGCATGTAGGGTTAAGGCAGATGGCATGGGTTCTACTTATCTACGAAGACTTCTGCTAATTGAGTTTAGTTGTTATTCAGCCCATGAGGCTTCATCTATGTAAGACTTGGCCATAATGGTCATAATTTGTGTAAGACGGTATGTATGGATGTAAGACTTGTTATTCAGCTTCTGTGTGTTCAGTGAGCATTGATCTCTGGGATCACCGTACACGTGCATTCGGTAATCTCGACTCTTAAGTCGGAGTCCCCACAGAGCTGGTATCAGAGCCATCCTGACTGTAGGAAGCCTTAAATAGCATGGGCGTTAGTTTGGATGAGACCCTTTTCATAAACTTTCTGAACCTCTCTTCTTTTCTAAACCTTACCAAACCTGAGATATCATCAGCTTATTAACCTCTCCTATTCAACCTTTGTAGATGGCCGCTGTACCTGAAGAGCACCTGACCACTGGGTTCCCCTTGCTTCTCGAGGATAGCCTCCAGGAGTGCAGTTTCACCGAGCACCCATCCTCACCTACCATGAGCATTGGGTTAATGACACTGAGGTGGAGTACCATGTGGAAGTAATCGTGAAGGCAAACGATCCTCCCACAAGTTGGTTCTTCGAGGGACCCCAGATGGCAACACTACCCCTCGCTGTCGAGGCTGCTGCACTCAAGGCACTGACCCGTCTCCGAGAACTTCTTCCGGAGATGGTAGCCAAGATGACAACCCGCTTCTTGCCTTACCGGAAGGAAGGTGAAGATGAAAGCAGCGCGCAAGCCCCTCCACCGAAGGAAGGACTTCCACTTCGATTCCAGACCTACTTCAGCCTATGTGCCGACAGCTTGGCACAAGATCTGGCCTCGGAATCGATGAAGCTCCGAGAAGAACTCCACAAGACCAAGGCACTTCTTCGTCGAGCACAAGAGAAGACGGATAGGATCAAGAAGGAAGGTGCGCCACCTGGGCGACCCGATATCACGTATCGAGGCGGAAGGCCCTCGGGAGATGTATCTTCCAAGGATGAACAGCCACCCCAGGGACGCCGTATGATGGCAAGGGAATATCGCAAGCTTTTCCCTGCACCACCGACAAAACACCGCCGTATCCAACACCTCCACTCCCCCACACCCTCAAGTGATAGGGGGGCCCAGACAGATGAAGACAAGGAGGAAGACCCATAAGAGCCAGAATACGCGACCGAGCATTCTGCCGCTTAGGCATTATTCGGAACTCGGATATGCCAGCTCGTGACCTCTACGGTAGGATAGGTCGTGTAACCCCTGTGCGAAGTCGAGTCCTTGTATGGTTCATATGAAGCCATCTAGTATTTGGTTTTGTTGTGTTTGGATGTATGTCATATCTTCCCTTCGGGAATATGTGAACGACTGCATCACCCATTTGGATTTTAATGAATGTGTTTGGCCCTTTTGGCCCTTGCATGAAAATGGTTAGTGTCACACCCACCCCCTTACTAGGCACCCATCTTTATTGCTTTTCCTCTTCATTCCAAATCATGAGACCTTTACCGCTCCAACAGGATGCCTGTTGTAACTCGTACTGGTACCTCTACCCAACAGCCCGAAGCCGGAGTATCCGCCCAATCAGAGGCCGGCCAAGACCAAACCCACGACCAAGCTCCACCACCACCTCCCCCGAACATGGACATGGCTCAGCTTCTCCAAGCCTTCCGAGGGGAACGCCAAGCCAACACCGCAGCCCTCCAGATGATTGCTCAAGCTGTCACCAACAACCGCCAGCCAGCGGGGAATGGCAATGGACGTTCCACATTGGCAGAGTTCAAGAAGCATGCACCGCCAACTTTCATCGAGACTGCTGAACCCCTGGATGCAGACGACTGGGTCCGCACCATTGAGGATTTGGTGGGACTAGTCGGTTGCACCGAAGACCGCGAGAAGTTGGCTTATGCTGCCCACTGCCTCGGGGGGACTGCTAGAGCTTGGTGGGATGGGTTCAAGGTCAGGCATGCTGGGAAAGACATCACTTGGGACAACTTCAAGGCAGAATTCCGCAAGGCCCATATTCCTTTCGGAATCATGGCTATCAAAAAGCGTGAGTTTCGAGCCCTAAAGCAAGGAAGTGGCACTGTCAAGGAGGACATGCAGAAGTTCAGTGTTCTGTCAAGGTATGCCCCTGAAGATGTCAGCACCGATGCTACGAAAAGGGAGCGCTTCATGGAAGGCCTCAATCAGACTCTGCAGTACTCGCTTGTCGTGTGTGACTGCCCAACCTTCCCTGACCTGGTGAACAAAGCACTCATGCTTGAAGACAAGCGACGTGCTCTGGAAGACACTCGCAAGCGCAAGATGATCAGCAAGGGAAGTTCCAGCAACTAGAAGCCTCGCCCGTGGCAGCCAGCCCCGGTCTAGCCAACCTATCAAAAGCCAAGAGCTCCTGCACCTCGCACCAACTATCAGCCTCAGCAGCAAGCTAACCCAAGGCCAGCATTCAACCCCAATAACGGTGGTGGCAACAAGATCAATAACCCAAACCAAGTCACTTGCTTTGGACGTGGTCAGTCAGGACATATCTCAAGGGTGTGTCCCAACAAGAAGCCCGATGCCCTGCGCCCCAATGTGCAGAACCCAGTACAAGGCCGCGGGATGCCACCAAGGAACCAAGATCCTCGCAACCCGCCTAACCATGGGAAGGGGCGTGTGAATCACATCACTGCTGAAGAAGCTCAGGAAGACCCGGACGTCGTGCTGGGTACGTTCCTTGTCAACTCAGCACCTGCAACTGTCTTGTTTGATTCTGGAGCCACGCATTCATTTGTCACTCAAAGATTTGCATTAAAAAGTGGCATGACCCCTACACCCCTGAATAACGCCATGGTGGTACAAACCCCCGGAGCAAAGATGAGAGCCAAGATAGGCTGTAAGGGAGTCAGTATTATCATTAACGGTGTAGACTTCCTAGCAGACCTTATCATCTTAAGATCGCAAGGCTTGGATGTGATCTTAGGAATGGATTGGCTCAGCAAGAACCAAGGCTTGTTAGACTGTGCCAACCGGGCTGTCACCAATGACCAAGGAGTCGAAGTTAAGTTTGCTTCCAACTCCACTTCTGCTCAAACCGCTCAAGTCAACTGTCTGTCTGAAGTTGGACTGGAGCAAGTGTCGGTAGTATGCGAGTACCCCGATGTCTTTCCGGATGAGCTACCGGGAATGCCCCCTGACTGTGACATTGAGTTCATCATCGAGCTTATGCCCGGGGCAGGACCCATTTATAAGAAGCCTTATAGAATGGGGACGGAAGAATTAGCCGAGTTGAAGAAGCAACTGGAAGAGCAGCTGAGGAAGGGATTTATCCGCCCAAGTGCCTCCCCTTGGGGATCACCTGTTCTGTTTGTGGCAAAAAGGGACGGTACCATCCGCCTATGCATTGACTACCGTTCCCTAAATGACGTTACAATCAAGAACAAGTATCCACTTCCCAAGATTTAAGATCTGTTTGATCAACTCAGCGGAGCCAAGGTGTTCTCCAAGATCGACTTCAGATCTGGGTACTACCAGCTGAAGATCAGACCCCAAGATATTCCGAAGACGGCATTTGTAACAAGATATGGCATGTACGAGTGCACGGTCATGTCCTTTGGATTAACCAATGCCCCAGCTTACTTCACGTATCTCATGAATAAAGTCTTCATGGAATATTTGGACAAGTTTGTTGTTGTCTTCATTGATGACATTCTTGTCTTCTCGAAGATGGAGGAAGAGCACGAGCAACATTTGAGGATGGTCCTAGACAAGCTTCGAGAGCACCAACTATACGCCAAATTCAGCAAGTGTGAGTTTTGGCTGCATAAAGTTGGGTTCTTAGGTCATGTCTTGATCGAGGAAGGATTGTCAGTTGATCCCGCAAAGATCGAAGCTGTGGCCCAATGGCAATCTCCAACGACCGTCAAGGAAGTCTGAAGCTTCCTCGTACTTGCGGGCTATTATCGAAAATTCGTGGAAGGATTCTCTAGCATTGCCCGGCCGATGACTCAGCTCCTGAAGAAGGACAAGAAGTTCGAATGGACGCCAAAATGTGAAGAAAGCTTCCAAGAGCTCAAGAAGAGATTGACCACCGCCCCAGTTCTGGCAACACCTGATATTCACAAAGAGTTTGTGATATATTGTGATGCCTCTCGAACTGGATTGGGAAGCGTTCTGACGCAAGAAGGATGAGTCATAGCCTACCTGTCAAGGCAGCAGCTACGACCTCATGAAGAGAACTACGCTACTCACGATCTTGAGTTAGCAGCAGTGGTTCATGCCTTGAAGACATGGCGACATTACCTTCTAGGGAAACGATGTGAGATATACACAGACCACAAAAGTCTGAAGTATATTTTCACCCAGAAGGAATTGAACATGAGGCAACGAAGATGGTTGGAACTAATCAAGGATTATGACCTTAGTGTTCTATATCACCCCGGGAAGGCTAACGTGGTAGCCGATGCCTTAAGCAGAAAGGCTTGTTCCCTGAATGACATAATTCAAAGAAGGCAGCCAACCCTGTTTGAAGAGCTGGAACCATTCAGTTCGGAATTGGTCACCCCTGGATTTCTAGACCATCTGGAAGTCAAACCAACCCTGATGGATGAAGTCAAGAAATCACAAGGTGGGCACGCAAGCATTGAAGGCATCAAGAAGAAGATGAAGCTAGGCAAGGCCCCAGGATTCTCCGAGGACAAGCACAGGATTGTTTGGTACAAAGGCCACATCTGCGTACCAAACAAGATGGAGCTGAAGAGCTTGATCCTGCAAGAAGCCCATGACACTCCGTATTCCATCCACCCCAGAGGAACCAAGATGCATCAAGACTTGAAGGAAAGATTCTGGTGGCACGGGATGAAAAGAGAGATTGCAACCTATGTTGCAAAGTGTGATGTGTGCCAAAGGGTCAAGGATGAATATCAGCGACCCGCTGGATTACTCCAACCACTCAAGGTTCCTGAGTGGAAGTGGGATAAAATCAGAATGGACTTCATCACTGGATTACCAAGGTCGAATAAAGGACATGACTCCATCTGGGTCATAGTCGACCATTTGACCAAGGTAGCCCATTTCATTCCTGTCAAGTCTACCTATGATGGTAAACAGCTGGCAGCTCTCTACATCGACATAATCGTAAGCCTTCATGGTGTTCCTAAGGAGATTGTGTCAGATCGAGGAACCGAATTTACCTCAAGGTTCTGGAAGAAGTTCCAAGAAGCCTTGGGAACCAAGTTGTCTTTCAGCACGGCTTTCCACCCACAGACCGGAGATCAGACAGAGTGAGTAAATCAAATTCTCGAAGACATGCTCCAAGCCTGTGTCTTGGCATATGGAGCCAAGTGGGAAGATTGCCTCCCTTTTGCCGAGTTCTCCTATAACAACAGTTATCGGTCGAGCCTTCAGATGGCACCATTTGAGGTGTTGTACGGACGCAAGTGTCGCACACCCCTCAACTGGTCAGAGACTGGAGAAGGGCTAGTCTTTGGACCAGATATTCTCCGTGAAGCAGAAGAGCAAGTCCAACTAGTCAGAGAACGTTTGAAGGCCGCCAAATGAAGGCAGAAGAGCTATGCTGACACTCATCACCGAGATATGAGTTTCCGTGTTGCAGACCATGTGTACCTGCGAGTGACCCCTCTGAAGGGAACCAAGCGTTTCCACGTGAAAGGGAAGCTCGCACCAAGGTTCATTGGACCCTTTGAGATCACTGGACGATGAGGAGAAGTGGCTTACCAGTTGGAACTACCACCTGAGCTATCCGATGTGCACAACGAATTGCACGTGTCACAACTCCGGAAGTGTCCAAGTTCCGGACAAGCCTGATCTCTACAAGGATGTTGATCACCAAGCCATTGATCTTCAGCCTGATTTGACCTACCACGAGAAGCCCATTCGCATTCTGGATGAAGCAGAACGATGGACGCGAAGCCGCACCATCAAGTACTTCAAGGTCCAGTGGAGCAACCACACGAAAGTAGAAGCAACCAGGGAACGTGAAGACTATCTTAGATCCGAGTATCCCGATCTCTTTTAAGACCTAGTTTAGGAATCTCGGGGACGAGATTCTTGTAAGGGGGGTAGGTTTGTCACACCCTGCATTTTGAAACATGTCATTTGCATTAATAAAGCATGAAAATTTGTACCAACAAATATTTTTGGCATCATTTGGCTTTTATTTGGAATTAAGTTTTTCTCTCTGTGATTTTCAAGTGCTCTTTAAAGTCAACTACCCCCTCTTGTATATGTCATCTCCTGACCTCGAACTCCTACGCAATGAGCATACCAAGTGTATATATTAGTATAGTATTTTCTTACAAAAATAATTTGGCGAAAAAGTATTTTCAAAAATTAGTTTTCCAAAAACCCCTGAATTGAGGTTTGCACTACAAGTGCTTGATTTAGGGTGAGAAAAATATATTTCAAAGAGTATATTTGAAACCTAGTAGATATAGGACTCCCATAAACCACAGAAATATAACTTTAATAGTTATTTTCCTATTTTATTTGAAAGCTTTTTCTTAAGGACAGAAATGGTCTTTAATAGGGAAAAATTATTTAACTATTTCAAAAATATTTGCCAGAATTCAGAGAGACTCTTAGGACATATATTTTCCATATGTGACAGTTTCAACACTTGGTCATGTTCAAAATATTGGACAAATCCCTCAGAAACCCTTTCTGGATATTTCAAGCTTTTGAATATTTACAAAGGAAATATTCTCTAAAAATTCCAGGGAAATTATATCATGTCATATATGACATGTGTGATGATCTTGCCAAGCCCCATGCCTTGGGAATCAAGAAAACATCATCAAAACCCCTCAAAACCATTATGTCCATCTTTGAAGTTTGAGCAACTTTACATTGCCAAACTTGCCCTAATGCTCTCATACTTGGTACACTTGCTAAAATGGTCTAATAATGCATCTAGACCAAATGGCACAAGTTTTGGAGAAGGTAACTTGATCAGAGTACCCCAAAACCATTTATGTTCAGATTCAAATTTGAACAACTTTACATTACCAACTTTTTACTTGGAACTTCAAACTTTGTGGGCATGATCACAACCCCAAATGATGACACTACACCAAGTGGTGCATCAAGGAGGGATGATTTTCTTAACTCAAACATGGTGAAACCATTTTAGTTGATTTCTAGGGTTCACCAAAGTTACATTGACAAGTTTCTTCAAATGAGCCCAAACTTGGTGGAACAACCAATTTCTATATACCATTTGATCCTGTTAAGTCTCATGTCTAGTGGAAATCATTTGGTTGCTCAAAACCACATCAAACACCTTCTGGTGATTTTCCAAAATTACCACTTTCACCCCTTTCCTTATTCTCCTTGAGCCCAACTTTTTAGCACAGCTTCCTCAGGCTCCCTTGCACCTCAAGTAACTCTCCCCTGGCCTCAGCTGAATGATTGAGTAGGGGTAAAACCCCAATTTACATTATGGACAACAGTTTTCACCATTCTATCTTAGCCCTCTCTTCTTCTAGAAGCTTTCCCTGGCATCCAATACCTCTCCTACGTTGTTTACTCCCCCTAGAGCCAATGGACACGGTGGCCGCGCCCAGAGCACGTGGGACACGGCCATGCCGGCCATATGGGCGCTCTGGAGCACGCTACAGTGCGCTCCCGTCCTGTAGCCACCTCCAATCCGCAGCGCCCAACCACCTCGATCCTCCCCCTTGCGCCAGTCGAGGTGCCTCGATGTCCGCGACATGCCACGGCCCTGTCCCCCTCCTCCTTCTCCCTCCTCTCGCCCCAGCTCGCATGCGCGACGGCCGCCCGAGAGCCCCAATGAGCTACTCCACACGCGCGCTGCGCTGAACTCCCCCTGCTCTCTCTCTTCTTCTCCCCGGCTCTGGACCGCATCCAGCAATGCCACAGACACGGCTCCAGCCCCTCCCGAGCCCTGTGGCAACGAGCAGAAGCTCATCGGCGCACGGGTCCATGACACCTCGCCGTTCGCCTATAAAAGGACACCCCGCACCCTCCCTCTCCTCACCAGCCGCTCTCTCACCCACCTACTCATCTCCCTACGCCACTCACTCCCCTCCAGACGGGCCCGAGCTCGAGATCGAGCTCGAGCTCCGCCACCTCGGGTCACCGTTGATCCGGAGGTACAAGCCCTCCCCGCCGCTCCTCTCGCTCGATCTAGCACCCCAAGACTTCACTGATTGTTTCCCCCTCATTTCCCCTCTCTGTAGCTGCCGGAAACGGCCGGAACCACCACCACCCAAAGCTCCTCCGCCACGTGACCTCGCCACCAGCGAACCAGGCTACCCCGGCGGCCAACTCCATCTCCACCAAAATGGCGACTCGACGCTGAGTCTAGCCGTGCCCTCGTCTGCCCTCGCCGTGCCCTGCATCGCCGTCGGTGAGCTCGCCGGCCCTCTACCGGAGGGTTAGGGATGACAGGCGGGCCCCGCCTGTCATTCACTCATCTCCCTCGCCTCTCTCTCCTCTCGCTGACGCCTGGGCCCCGCCTGTCAGGTTTGAAACCTGGCGCGCACGCGCAGGCACCAGTGCGCTGGGCTGCTTCCCCTCTGGGCCTACTGCACTGTGGCCGTTCTGGCCCAGTTGCACAGTAGCCCTTTTCCTTTTCTTTTTTGTAAGTTTTTCAAATAATTCCACAGGATAAAATATTAATCCAAATAAATTAATTCGAGTTCCTAAAAACTTGTAAAATTCCAACCTATTTAATAATATCACTTTCACCTATATTCATGAACCTTATCTGTTCTGTTCAAATTTCAATCTAAATTTGAACACTAAAACCTCTGTTCAAAAATTCATGTACCCCATTCTGTCACTCCAAATTACAAACAAAATTTTTTGCCATCTTAGTTTTCCCTCTAGTATTTTATAAAAATAAGTTGACATTTTTTGAGCACTTTGGTTTTTCTGTTTTTATTATTGTCTTATTTTCCCGTTGTTTATTGCGATGATTAGATACTGTGTTTGACGAGGTTGCTGAAGAAGAAGGAGGGGAAGGATTTGAAGACCAAGCCAATCCAAGCACGCAGCCCTTTGACCATGATACCCCTGTTGTTCCTTGGAACCCTTTTATTTCCGAATGCATGATGATAAAGAGTGACGGT
This sequence comes from Secale cereale, assembly GCA_902687465.1. Classification (NCBI taxonomy): domain Eukaryota; kingdom Viridiplantae; phylum Streptophyta; class Magnoliopsida; order Poales; family Poaceae; genus Secale; species Secale cereale. The sequence goes on from LR738711.1 coordinate 623,850,987, forward strand.
GGTAAACTTGTTGAGAGCCACCACATGATGCATACCCTACTCATGATCCTTACCATGGGCCTAGATGCAATGACAAAAGATTAGTTGTGATGCATAGTGATGCATATGTGCCATGAATCCTTCGTGGTTGCATTCTTTTCGAAAATCCCATCGGGTGCCTCTAATGCCCGAGGGTGATGTTTTGATAAGGTCATCACTTGAGGAAGAAGTGGTGCACCAAAGAAAGTTCTCGTGTGTGGGTAAAATGATGGATTAGATTTATGTGTGATTACCGTCCCAACCAAACATGTGCAACCACTCTACCACTTATGGGACGGGGCATTATTGATTACTTAGGCTGATACCAGCATGGTGCCCACATCACTAGTGACAGGGGAGACTTGAGGTCACTCCCGGGATGGGGTCGTGCTTGGATAGGCGACCATGACTGTTTTCACAGGGCACCGGACACACCGTTGGTCCCTTCGTGTATGCGTGACATTGTAAAAAGGGCAAGTCCCACGATTTATCGTTTGTACATGACGGCTGTGCACCAACGATTGGACCCTATGTTAGTGTCGTCTAGGGAAAGGTAATGACCGGGTGCTTCCCCCGAGTACTTGAGGTACCGTGAGATCGTGGGTGACACGGAAGCTTCCCGGATCTTGAGGGTAAAGTGCGTAACCTCTGCAGAGTGTAAAAATATTCTAATAGCCGTGTCCATGGTCATGGATAGTTGGGAGGTGCTACTTAAACTATGTCCAGAATTTTACAATCTCGGTGAAAAGAATGTGTGTGTGTTGAGTCAAGGTGGTGACTTGACTCGTTGATAATGAATTGAACTATATACGTGTTGATATCTGTAACCTGTCTTCGAGGTTACCCAAGTACATTGATGCATGTTTCACAAATGGTATAATATTTAATCTAGCTTGTAGCTAGGTTGCTCATTGTTGTACAATTTGCATTGTTACCTTGAACCAAATCATGGGTTGCTTGAGAGTACATTCAAAGTACTCATTGGCTTGCCACTGGTTATTTAATTGGCCAGGCATGGAGGAGCAGGAATTTGAAGAAGAGTTCTATGGATACGAACATGTGAACTAGGACGCTTTCCCAGTCAGAATGCCTGTAGGGTTAAGGCAGATGGCATGGGTTCTACTTATCTACGAAGATTTCCGCTAATCGAGTTTATTTGCTATTCAGCCCATGACGCTTTATCTATGTAAGACTTGGCCATAATGGTCATAATTTGTATAAGACGGTATGTATGGATGTAAGACTCTTGTTATTCAGCTTCTGTGTGTTCAGTGAGCATTGATCTCTGGGATCACTGTACACGTGCATTCGGTGATCTCGACTCTTAAGTCGGGGTCCCCACACTGGCCAATGTCGCAATGTCACCGTTTGATTTGAAGCCTTATGCTCCGTGGATTATGAGATTCATCCGAACAAGGTCTTCACTCAACTACATAGCTGATACACTGAACCATTGCAGCTACTTTCCCCCGATTGAAGTCCTCAAAGGGACATTTTCCTCAGCTGATGACAAGGGCAAGGCTTTTGCTGTTATTGATGAAGGCATTCATCCATTGGATGGTCAATTTCACAAAGCTGCATCCTACTCCACCAATGACGACTCTGCCACACATGACTCTGCCGCCAACGCACCCAAGCAAAATCCTCAAGGCACAGCTCCCAGGGTGATGACTGATCGTGAGCTTCTCCTCGGTCTTCACCAGAACGTTGATCGCAATCACAAATGGGTCAAGCGTCAGTTTGGTTCAATTCTTCACAACATGACTGCTACCCACAATGCAATGAAGAAAAACCATTACTACCTCCATTAAACCTTCAATCGTACCTGGGCTGTTTTGTCTCACATTTATAGCGAAGAAGATCTGAAGAAAATGGGTCTCAAGGAAGATTTTGACTGGTCTGCTCCTCCACCAAAGAAATACAAGAAGGTCAAGGTTCCTTCCTTGGTGGCCAGCTCCTATTCTTTATGGTGCGACACCGACGAGCATGAAGACTTTTACGACACTGCGACAGGCCCTACATCAACCAACGACCCCAACAACGTTGGCGCTCCTTCATCAACTTGAGATTCTTCAGGGGCGTTAGTCCTCAGTTTTAATCCTTTTGGTCATTCGATGACAAAGGGGGGAGAAATTTGAGTTAATCTTCAAGCGAGTCTATTTTTATGGGCGTTTTTGGCTAAATTACAACTCTCGTTCTTCTGATGACTTTGCTGGATCGACTTGTAAACTTAAACTATATGGTGGCCTGATACTTTTGTTGTGGTTTTTTAGCATGCTTATTCCTCATTAATGTTTATGCATGCATGCTGAATTGCATCAGTCACCATATTTCATCATGCATTTCAAGTTCTTCATATTATATGTCAAATGTGTGTATGAATTACAAGATATAGGGGGAGATCTCCATGATTCTACTGTTCAAGTGTGCATTGCTTCAAAAGCAAATTCCTCACTATGCACATCTTCAGGGGGAGTTCTTCTATATCTTGCAATCAAACTTCTCAATATCAGTATTTACACTTCATATGTTTATCCCCGTTGAAAACTTAACCTATATTGTCATCAATCACCAAAAAGGGGGAGATTGTAAGTGCATCTAGTGCCCCTTAGTGATTTTGGTGTATTGAAGACTTATAGGTTAAGGGACTAATGTGTTTATGAGTGTACACATGTCTATAAGTCTATGAGGAGTTTGATATTTACAGAGAAAGTCGACCCCTAAAAATGAAGTTCTTCGACCGAAGACTTTGGATTTCTGAAGACTTTCTGAAGACTTTGAAAGTGAAGAAATTGGCTTGACCTTGAAGACTTGGTACTCATTTGAGGAACATGAAGCGTGAAGACTTTTGTTTTCATAGTTTTATTTTCTCTTTCTTGAGTCATAGGAAACATCGTACTGTTAAAGGGGGTCGAGGAAATACTAAGGAGAAATTTCCATGTGATGCTCAACTCAAAATCCTACACCTACCAATCCCTTCGAGTGAAGCCTTTGGAAATCTCATACAGTTCAGTCATATTCCTCAGTGACAGAGACGAAGTTCTTCTGGTCTCTGAGGAATTTGTTCTAACTGAGGAGTTAGGAATTCTCCAGTGCGGATTGCCTACACAGTGAGGAACATGATAGCCCTGAGGAATTTGATACTCAAATTTCTGACCGTTGTTGTGCTACGCGCCAGCTGTCCCAATATATCTACCCACCTAACGGTCATATTATTGAAGGGCATTTATGTCTTATCATGTCGGGCTGCTCCCTAGGCTATAAATAGCCGCCCCCTACAACCACTAGCTGGTTGGCTGCTCCGAGAGAAACTAACACTTGTCATTTGAGAGCATCCCATCCTCCGAGGACTTTGAGCGAAAATCATCGAGTGAGGAAAACCCAAACCCAAACTCCTACAAACCCAAAGTGATTGAGCATCACTGAAGAGATTGATCATGTGTGGATCCGATGCTTGTTACCTTTGAAGACTGTGCTTCTTCCAGACGGTTAGGTGTCATGGTCTAGAGCATCCAAGAGGAATTATGGATTGCCGAGTGACCGAGTTTGTGAAGGTTTGGAAGTCACCTGAAGACTTACCACGAGTGATCCGGCGAGGTCTGTGTGACCTTAGCTCAAGGAGAATACGGTGAGGACTGTGTGTCCGGGACTGGGTGTCCTCAGGTTTAAATACCTAGCCACTCCAACCAGACGTACAACTGAGACAGCAGTTGGAACTGGTCTACCAAATCATTGTCTTCACCAACCTTACTGGTTCTATTTCCTCAACTCTTTCATTTCCTCATAACTGTGTTGTGTGCTTGTTCATATCTGTTTGAAGACTTTGACTGAAGACTTTCTCAATTTCCTCAGTTCAATTTCTTTAGTTTGTTTGTCTTCATCCTATGTTATCATGTGTTTACGCTTTCTGTACACTGTGCTTGTCTTCATTTCATCATGATAACCATGCTTGTGTTCTGCTATGTTTAATTTTGAGTACTTATTCCGCTGCAAGTAGTTCTTCACTAAGGAATTTCCTCACCCGCAAATTCCTCAATGAAGAATTCATAAAAATTGCCTATTCACCCCCTCTAGTCGATATAAAGCACTTTCAATATTCCATCCTCCGATCATAGGTGTGAACATGCAATGTTGTCCTTTTTGTATATAATACATCCTCCTATCATGCGCTTGCCTTGCATCAAAGAAGTGTTCGTCTGTATCATGCATCAACGAGTTACATAGATCTAATTTTATTTCGTTTCTTGTGGTTTTGACTTCACAAGGCAATGTCAAAAAAGGGGAAGGAAAATAGCAAGTTAGGGGATGTTGGTGGTCCTCCAGAGCGACGCCAACGGAGGCTCTCTAGATTTTCCCCTGCTACTGCTACTGCAGTTGAAGTCCCAAGTCTATATGACGAGTTCATCTCCCCTACTCCACCATCTCATGTGCTTGCTCTAAGTGACAGTCTGATAATTGGTTTCATGTTGCATATGGTATCTAGCTTGTATTTCTTCTAATTTGATTAAATTGCACCTGCCGAGTTTATATGCTATACATGTGCATAAGACATGCCTTTATGTGGTATGGGTTGCATCTTGCATTGTCTTCTAGCTTCTACTACCTCTAATTTGTTGAAATGGCACTTATGACGGGAGACTTTTTACCTGGTAGAGTGATATTGGTTGCATGTTCATATGGTTCCTAGCCTTCATTTCTTCTATTTTTGTTCAAATGCCTTATGTTACTGTTTTTCATACATATTCCATCCTCCTATCATAGGTGTGAACATGCAATGATGTCCTTTTCGTATATATTCCATCCTCCTATCATGCGCTTGCCTTGCATCAAAGAAGTGTTCGTATTTATCATGCATCAACTAGTTATGAAGAGCTAATTTTTTTCCTTTCTTATGGTTTTGACTTCAGAAGGCAATATCAAAAAAGAGGAAGGAAAAGAGTAAGTTAGGGGATATTGGTGGTCCTCCAGAGCGACGCAAACGGAGGCTCTCTAGATTTGCCCCTGCTACTACTACTGAAGTTGAAGTCCCAAGTCCATATGATGAGTTCATCTCCCCTACTCCACCATCGCCTCTAAGTGACATTCTGAAAATTGGTTTCATGTTGCATATGGGTCTAGCTTGTATTTCTTCTAATTTGATTAAATTGCACCTTCTGAGTTTATACGTTATGCATGTGCATATGACATGCCTTTCTGTTTCTAGAACACACTGCATCTATCCATCGTACCATGTTCTTACATCAAAGTACTGATGTTGTGTATGTCACATCAATCACTTATGATTGGATGCTTTTAACTTGGCAATGTGATATTGGTTGCATGTTGCATTGATTGCATCTTTCATATGGTGTCTAGCTTGCATTGCTTCTAATTTCTTGGAAATCGTTCTGCTTAGTTTACACATTGTAGGTGTGAATATGTCAGGCTGTCATGTTTTTCTTACATATTCCATCCTCCCCTTACGGTTGTCTTACGTCAAAGTATTGCTCGTCTATATCATGCATTAATGAGTTCTGAAGATCGAATTTTATTATTTTGTGTTGTGGGTACATCTTGAAATGGCAAAGTCAAAAAAGAGCAAGGAAAAGGATATAGTAGGGAATGGTGTTACTCGCGGGGTGCAACGGAAAAGGATATTCCCTGAAGATTCTGGTGGTACTTATAGTGGAGTAGAATGTCCAAGTCCACCAGCTAAATCTACAAATATAGTGTCCCCTGCTCCACCAGCTGCAGCACCTCCTTCAACTGTACCGACATCTCAACGAGTTACTAGTTCGTTTGCTCCGCAAGTGGCATGTTCCCAAGATACCTTCACACCTAACACTACTTCCAAAGCACGGCTGACAATACATGACTTAGCAAAATCATATGAACCTCATGAGCATCAACACCAAGACAGTACCTGGCCGAGTCAAGTTGCAGTTGCATGCTCCTTTATATGTACTCTCACAATTTGATGTGCACTAACACTTTCCATCTTCATTGTTGAACTAGCACCACGGTGCAAGAGGAAACATACATCAGGGATAACGCTTGACAGAATAACAAAATCTAAAGGAGGGAGAATGGAGATCCATTTTGAGGAAGGTTTAAAAAGGCCCCGTGATGCTACAGAGTCAGCCAAGTTAGTATTAGAGGCAGCCGTTCCCGTTAACGTATCCTCCCAACGTGGATCCAGTACAAGAATGCGAAATACGATACCTAGTTTAACACCTTCCTCAACCATTTATCCGTACGTAATGTTATTCGTTGCAATTTGTAATATTGTCTTGCTCTGTCTCATAATTTCTAGCTTCCTCCTAATGAGACTCCCATTCTTTTTTCAACAGATGAGGTTCAAGTTGGATCCGAAAGATAATGCAACTAAACAAGCATGCACTCATGTTTTTAAGTCTGCTCTGCGACAGTATTGGTATGACATTAGAAAAACTCACTTTGAAGGGAAGTCTAACAATGAAATCGCCCAAACATCTCCAATGCAATATATTATGGATGAAGACTGGACATCCCTCGGGAAACACCGGTCCGATCCAAAGTATCAGGTAGGGTATATGTATGTGATGAGATCACATATTGAACTAGTATTTATGTATGTGCCTTACAAGTCTATGTTCTTCTAGGCTAACTATTTGAAGAACAAGACTAACCATTCTAAAGTGAAATTCCAACAGACACCAAGATCTCGTAGCTATATTGCACACTGCGAGGCTCTTGTATATAGCTGCTTTTTCCTTATTTTTGTTGTGTCATATTATCGTATCTATATTGACTAGTTCCAAATACAGAGGAAAGCCCGTGCGGACCAAAAAGAACCTGAACCAAATGCAGTGCAAATATTCAAGGATTGTCACACCAGCAAGACAAAGGGCATGAGCCTAATACGACTCCAATGTATCTATAATTTTTTTTGTTCCGTGCTATTATATTATCTGTTTTGGATGTTTAATGTGCTTTATTATACACTTTTATATTAGTACTGGGACTAACCTACTAACCCAAGGTCCAGTGCAAATTGTTGTTTTTGCCTACTTCAGGGTTTCACGGAAAAGGAATATCAAATGGAGTCAAAACGGAGTGAAACATTCGGAAGAGTCATTTTTGGAACAATATCAACACAAAAGACATGGAGTACACGCCAGGAAGCGAACGAGGCAGCCACGAGGGCAGGGGGCGCGCCCCCACCCTTGTGGCCCCCTAGTGGCTCCCCTGATGTGCCTCTTCCTCCTATATATACCTACGTACCCTGAAAACATCGAGGAGCACCACGAAACCCTAATTCCACCGCCGCAACCTTCTATACCCATGAGATCCCGTCTTGGGGCCTGTTCCGGAGCTCTACCGGAGGGGCAATCGATCACGGAGGGATTCTACATGAACACCATAGCCCCTCCGATGAGTTGTGAGTAGTTTACCATAGACCTTCGGGTCCATAGTTATTAGCTAGATGGCTTCTTCTCTCTCTCTTTGGATCTCAATACAAAGTTCTCCTCGATCTTCTTGGAGATATATTCTATGTAATTCTTTTTGCGGTGTGTTTGTCGAGATCCGATGAATTGTGGGTTTATGATCAAGATTATCTATGAACAATATTGGATTCTTCTCTGAAATCTTTTATGCATGATTTAAATATCCTTGCAAGTCTCTTCGAATTATCGGTTAGGTTTGGCCTACTAGATTGGTAGTTCTTGCAATGGGAGAAGTGCTTGGCTTTGGGTTCAATCTTGCGGTATCCTTTCCCAGTGACAGCAGGGGAAGCAAGGCACGTATTGTATTGTTGCCATCGAGGATAAAAAATGGGGTTTATATCATATTGCTTGAGTTTATCCCTCTACATCATGTCATCTTGCTTAAGGCGTTACTCTGTTCTTATGAACTTAATACTCTAGATGCATGCTGGATAGCGGTGGATGTGTGGAGTAATAGTAGTAGATGCAGAATTGGTTCGGTCTACTTGTCACGGACGTGATGCCGATATACAATGATCATGCCTAGATATTGTCATAACTATGCGCTTTTCTATCAATTGCTCGACAGTAATTTGTTCACCCACCGTAGAAATCCGCTATCATGAGAGAAGCCCCTAGTGAAACCTATGGTCCCCGGGTCTATCTTCATCATATTAATTTTCCATCAACTATTTATCTTTACTTTACTTTTGTTTTGCAATCTTTACTTTCAATCTACATATAAAAAATATTATCTTATCATCTTTATCAGATCTCACTTTTGTAAGTGACCGAGAAGGGATTGACAACCCCTTTATTGCGTTGGCTGCAAGGTTCTTATTTGTTTGTGTAGGTATGAGGAACTCGCGAGTGGTCTCCTACTTGATTGATACCTTGGTTCTCAAAAACTGAGGTAAATACTTACGCTACTCTGCTGCATCACACTTTCCTCTTCGAGGGAAAACAACGCAAGCTCAAGAAGTAGCAGAGCCCACCAGTTCAAGCCGTTGTTGTAAGTCCTTACTCCTCATGCCTTTGAACTGCTTGTTACTTTGACGTGTTCATTTAACTGCTTGGTTTGTAGCAAATCAGTTACTCTGTTCACTTTTATACACAGTTGTCTTAACGTATCATTTCATCTTACACGGTTTAAAAGAGAGGAAGGATATTCCTTTGGTCTTGATTAGTAATCTAGTTGTGATGTTCATGTGCCCACACAATGATACAATAGCATGTTTGTTTGATATCTGTTTGACTGTGATATGAATGATGTCATACTATGTTCATCCTACTTTAAACTTGTCTCCTTTATCCTTAGATATCAATGAATGTGAGGAAATAGACAATACAGTCGGCATGCTACATGGACATAGGTTCTGAAAGTGATGTTATCACTACAATACATGCTAATATATCACAGCAGCTCACCAAAATAAGTTATGTATAAACGTGAAACCTAGTTTGTTTGTTTTTGTCTCATTAGTAACTTATTTGGTACACTAATCTACAAATTCAAACTTTCAGCAAGTTATGGAACAAATGATTGAACAGCCACAACCACCTCAAGGTGACGACGCTACCACATGCACAATGTTTCCTCTTTCTGCAGTGCGTCAGTATCTCTCCGCTAACAGTGCAAAAAGCACCTTCCTGCATAATTCTAGGTTGGTTGTCAAGGTAACCTCATCCAGATCGCTAGATGAACAAAATCTTTCGGCTAGACAAAGTGATATATCTGTGCTCCAGACACAAGTCCAAACCCTAGTGGATGTCGTTTATGAAACAAGAATAGTGTTGACAAATGTCGTCAAGATATGAATGGTTTTTAAACCAGACTATCACACATTTTCTTCGTTGTTCAAGAGCAATGGAGGAAAAATGGGGAAGGTCATGCTGCTCCATCAGATTCTGCAGCCTGAAACATTAGCTCTTAGGCTAAATGATCTGTGCTTCTATACATCTGATGGTGCAAGGACTGCAAACTTTTATGCCAACAGGCCTTCTGTTGTATGTCTGTAATTTATTTTGTTGTGATACAACATTTATCGTGCTTCCAAAGACCATAGAAATTATGATGTTATTTTTGTATAGTGTAAGTTTATCTTAGTAATGTGGTGCTTGCAGGTAGCGTCGAGCATCTTCTCAAAGCTCATGGCGGGCTGCCAAATGGTCTTGCCGGTTCGCTGATGTCGGTCGCCGCCTTGCTGAGCAGGCAGTGCTTGCTCGGTCGTTGCAATGTGACGGCTGTCGTAGCGGGGAGCCAGCTGCTCGCCCCTACTCTTGTTGTTTTGCTGGGGGGTTCTGCTAGCGGCTGCTCTCTCCAGCAGGCTTGGAAGGCGGCACCGGCATCGCCTTGGCGGCAGCATCCAGAACCACTAGGAACTTCATGGCGGAGTCGGCGTTAGCTTACTTGTCTTCCATGACCATGAGTGCAGCCATGGACTTCGGCTTGGTACATAGGAGCTTGTGCTTGAGCATGGTGCCATATCGGCAGCCGCTCGTGAAGTATTGGATGGCCTGGACCTCGTGGACCCCCTCGTAGCTTTTTCGGAGCTCGGTCCAGCAAGCGAGGTACTAGCGACCGGTCTCCTCCAACCCCTGGACGCACATGGTGAGCTGGCTAGGCCGACCTCAGCGCTTGTAGGTGCCGGTGAAGTTTCACATGAACGCCTGATCGAAGACGAGCCAGGAGTTGATGCTGCCAGCTAGCAGGCTGTTGAGCCATATCTGGGATGAGCCTTGCAACATGAGGGGCGCGTAGCGGATGGCAAGGCGTCGGTTGCCGCCGGCGATGCCAATGGCGGTGGTGTAGTCGATCTGCCAGTCTTCTGGCTTGATGGTACCGTTGTATTTGGGGGTGTCATGGGGTAGCATGAACCCCTTGGTGAAGGGCTCGTCGCGAATGTGTGGGTCGAAGCAAGCCGAACCGACTACATCATCTTCCTCGAGTTGGAGAGAGAGGGCCAACTGCTTGATGCGATGGCAAGCGTAGATGTTGTCGATGTCGTGTGGACCCAGCCGGCTTGCGACTGGGCCCCGGGGTCCCATCCCGGCTTGGGCCGGCTGGCCACGTCGGCCGGTGGGAGTGGGAAGGTCTTGTCGGCGCCGGTTGTCGACAGTCGGCTCCTCGCCCAGGCTGTCGCCGGCTGTCATGGTATGGTCTTGCCGGGTTCGGCCGCCCCGGGTCCATTGGGACTGGGCCTTGCTGGGTGGAGAGGACCCCTGCTGGGTATCCCGGAGCACGGCCGGATCCTTGGTGCGGCATGAGACGAACACAACAGGGTTGTCGAGGCGCTTCGCCTTCTTGTCGAGGCGCTTCTGCTGCGCGTTGGCTGCGGCGAGAAGATCCCGGACACGTTGATGTTGCTACAGCAGCTCTTCGCTTTGCAGGAGCTCCAGGCCTTCTGCAGTCGCCTCCGCGGAGAGCATTGATACGTCTGCAATGTATCTATAATTTTTGATTGTTCCATGCTATTATATTATCTATCTTGGATGTTTTATATACATTAATATGCTCTTTTATATGATTTCTGGGACTAACCTATTAACCTAGAGCCCACTGCCAGTTTCTGTTTTTCCTTGTTTTTGAGTTTCGCAGAAAAGGAATATAAAACGGAGTTCAAATGACCTGAAAACTTATGGAGATTATTTTTGGAAAATGTGAAAAATATTGGAAGGAAAATATGCCGGAGAAGATCCACAACGCCTCCACTAGGGTGGGGGGCACGCCCACCCCCAGGGCACACCACCCGTCCTTGTCGGTGCCTCATGGGCCCCCTTGACTTGATCCCGACGCCAACGCCTCTTATAAATCCCAAACCTCCAGAAATAAACTTAGATCGGGATTTCCGCCGCCGCAAGCCTCTGTAGCCACGAAAGACCAATCGGGAGCCTATTCCAGCACCCTGTCGGAGGGGGAAACCATCATCGGTGGCCATCTTCATCATTCCGATGGTCTCCATGATGAGGAGGGAGTAGTCCAACCTCGGGGCTGGGGGTATGTACCAGTAGCTATGTGCTTGATCTCTTTCTCTCTCTCTCGTGTTCTTGATTTGGCACGATCTTGATCTATCACGAGCTTTGCTACTATAGTTGGATCTTATGATGTTTCTCCCCCTCTACCTTCTTGTACTGGATTGAGTTTTTCCTTTGAAGTTATCCTATCAGATTGAGTCTTTAAGGATTTGAGAACACTTGATGTATGTTTTGGTGATCAACTTGCGGGTTCAGTGACCTTGTGAACTTATGCATAGGGGTTGGCACAAGTTTTCATCTTGACTCTCCGGTAGAAACTTGGGGCACTCTTGTAAGGTCTTTGTGTTGGTTTGAATAGATGAATCTGAGATTGTGTGATGCATATCGTATAATCAAACCCGCGAATACTTGTGGTGACATTAGAGTATCTAGGTGACATTAGGGTTTTGGTTAATGTGTGTCTTAAGGTGTTATTTTAGTACGAACTCTAGGGCTGTTTGTGACACTTATAGGAATAGCCCCATAAATCGATCAGAAAGAATAAATTTGAGGTGGTTTCGTACCCCACAATAATATCTTCGTTTGTTCTCGGCTATTAGTGACTTTGGAGTGACTCTTTGTTGCGTGTTATGGGATTGTTATATGATCCAATTATGTTATTATTGTTGAGAGAACTTGCACTAGTGAAAGTATGAACCCTACGCCTTGTTTTGAAGCATTGCAATATCGTTTGTGCTCATTTTTATCATTAGTTACCTTGTTGTTTATATATTTTCCGATTACAAAACCTATATCTACCATCCATATTACACTTGTATCACCATATCCATGCCGAACTAGTGCACCTATACAATTTACCATTGTATTGGGTGTGTTGGGGACACAAGAGACTCTTTGTTATTTGGTTGCGGGGTTGTTTGGGAGAGACCATCTTCATCCTACGCCTCCCACAGATTGATAAACCTTAGGTCATCCACTTGAGGGAAAATTGCTACAGTCCTGCAAACTATGCACTTGGAGGCCCAACACGAGTCTACAAGAAGAAGGTTGGGTAGTAGACATCAAGCATATCCTTGATGGGGGTGTCGTAGATGGGGGGATCACGCCTAATGTGTGCCCGACGGCTCCTCCTCGAATACACACTTCGGTAACCCGGCTGGGTTCAGCTGCAGGTAGCGTGAAGCCGTATGCAGCATCATGCTCTCACAGAGTGGACTCCAGCTGGCACTGCATGGCAGCAAGCGACGTGCCCTCGTCCAGTAGGCGCTCACGCACCTCATCGTGCAGAGCCCTGGCCTGGGTGGTGTCGACGTCGGTGGCATTGGGCACGCAGAGGTTCTATAATGTGGCATGCATTGGATTGGCCATGGCTGCGGCAGCATTAGCTGCGGCGGTCTTGGCCACGGCACTAGTCGAGGAAGAGGTCGAGCCGGTGGTGAGTACCTCTACGCGGGTGCAGAGGTCCGCCATGTCACTAGAGTCAGCACAATCGACGGCGTCGGGGGTCGGCGCCGTGGAGCACCTCCTCGGGGTACTCATTGGACACAAGTGCGATGGAGACGTGGAACGTGCTGAATGGGACAATGGATTCCACGGCGATGCCGGCGACGTCCGTGCCAGATGCGGGGACGACGTCGTGCATGATGCACTCGCCGGAGCAAGCGAAGGGCCTCGTCTGGAACGTGAGGTCGGCCGGCACCTTAGGGTGCCCTGTCGTGGGAACGATTCTGACAATAATAAGGTATAGGGTAAAGGAGCATGATCTATCGAGATGCACATGGGTGACACGGTGGTTTTAGCGAGTTCGGGCCTCTCGCAGTGGAGATAACAGCCCTACATCTCGTGCTCCGGAGAGGCTTTGTTTTATGTGAGTATGTATCCGGAGATTACAATGTGTGAGAGAGAGGAACGGATCCTCATGCCTGAGCTAAGTCCGGAGACTAATGGCGAGAAAGAGAGAGAGAAAGAATGAGAGCATGTCTAGTCTAGTGGTGGGGGTGGCTTATATAGAGTGTGCCACCCCCTCACCTCCTATATTACAAAGTGGGGCATTGATGCCATAATGTCAGATGATGCTTCGACTGCCTTGTCGACTGTTGGTCTTCGCATATCCGACTGAGTCAGTCGACCGAGTGGTCAACTGTCATCCGAGTGGACGGTATGTTGCTTGTCCGACTGGATAGTACGTTGCTTGTCCGAGTGGATAGTATGTCTGTATGAAACTTATCTGGACCCACATGCTGTGTGGACCCCATGCTTTATGATATTTCGACCCTTTGTGGGCCTACCTGTTATGTGTATCCCCAACATTAGCCCCCGAATCGATTGTGATTTTGCAGAACGAGTTTGTGAAAGACACAATTTGGCCGGAGTGATTACGGTAATACTCGGTACCTCGTGCTTTCAGACAACCAAGGTTTGAACAAAATCTCAATGGATTCCCGCACTGCGATTCCCGACTGATATGGGGTAAGTGCCCACGAGGAGCAACTTGGAGACATTTGTTCATCTCTCGGAAGAGGTTAACTCGTGATCAGAGTACGGGTGTGTCATTAAATCTGGGTAACAAGATTGAAGCATGGACTGCTCTCTCGGAGAGATGCCATTCTTATCCCGGAGGAACGTCAATATAAGTAGACCCAAACTCATGAGTTTCACGCTTTGATTCCTAGAAGAAGGCTCAAAACAGGTTCACGGAGGAGCGTTAAACTCACCTTATAGGAATTTTCCTTGTAGTCGGTGGGAGCCTTAGAACATTTTTGTTTTTGTGCGTCACTGATGGCTTCTCGCCCCTCGTTGGTTACCCCAAGTGGAAGGTTTGAGATGTAGCGTAGCAGCAAGTTTCCCTTGGCAAAGGTACCAAGGATCGAATCCCGTGAGACTCCGAGGGTCGACAAGAAGGTGTCAACGGCGCCAGAAACTTAGCGGTTGACAGGACCTGCACACAGATACAAATAACTTTGCTCCCAACGAGTACAGAGAGGTTGTCAATCCCTCCGGCCTTGTCGTTTACAAAGGATTAAACACAAGAGATAATAATGATAGGTATGACTGCAACTAGGAAATAAAGACAGGAAGTAAATAGCGGGTGTGATCAATGGTGGTAATATGGACCGGGGTCCCATGATGTTCACTAGTGATGTCTCTCTCCCAAAATACGATAAAACAGCAAAGCGAGGTAAACAAATTACAGCTGGGCAACTGACAGGATTATGTGCGCAAACCAATGCTAACTATGTTGTAAAGAAAGGTAGAGGCTCAAAAGCATGGGCGGTACGCCAAGGCAAGTACACCGAAATCCATCTGCATCTACTACTAATCATCCACCTTGAGATATCTATCCAGAACATCTCGCTGGTATTAAGTTGCGAATCCCACCCAAAGTGTAGACTCAAAACAACAGACAACTGCATTAAAAGAACTTTGCGTAAAGTAAACAATTCTCGCACCCGCAAGTACAAGCACCGTTGTTTTCCCCCTTGGACTCATGTTTCTGTCACTCAAGCTAGTCATCAGGGGGCATGAACCCACAATCAAGCATAACGCTCCCTCTTGGAGTTACTACCTACTACTCGGCCAAAGCAATAAACAGCAACGGAGAACATGCAAAAATTACTCAAGAACATAAATATAAAAGAGGTGAATCAAATATATTACTCACACCCAATCTGAACATAATCTCATAATCCATCGGATCCCAGCAAACTCAGCAGAGCAACAGCATAAAGATTACATATGTGCCTCGATCATGTAGGGCAGCTCACGAGGTCTAAACCATGAAGAACAAAGAGGGGAGGAGAACATCACATAACTACTGATCATGGACCCATGGTCCAAGGTGGACTACTCACGAATCATCCGGGAAGTGTCCATGGTGGTGGAGAAGCTCCCGGTGGTTATTCTCCCCTCCGCCAGGGTGCCGGGAAGAGTTCTCCTGATGCTCCCGATCTTGGAAGCGCGGCGGCGGCGGAACAGAGGCGAGATCGCGAAAAAGGGTTCCGTCCTCGAGGGTTTCGGGACGCGAGGAATATATATGAAAATGGGGGTCACCAGAGGCGGAGAGGGGGGCCCAGGCGCCCCCTGGTGCGGCCAGGGGTGGGGCCGCGCCAGGTGGCCGCCTGGGCCACCCCTGGCTCCCCTCTGGCCCCGCTTTGGTTTTTCTCGAAGCACCCTGTACGCTGATTTTTCTTGTATTTTTCCCGGAATTTTTGGAACACTTTTAATATGGGGGAAACCTGAAATAGAAAAACAGCAGAAAACAGGAACTGGCACTGTGATAAACTGAGTTAATAGGTTAGTCCAAATATGATCAAAAGTGTATGGAAGTTCATAAATATCATAGCAATATCACACAAAAGAGGCATGGAGCAAGCAGAAATTATAGATACGTTTTGGACGTATCAGTCACTCGGAACGGTCAGGCCATACCGAGTGGAGATTACTCCAGTGGGGGCACGCTGAGTGCACCCACTGGGTGTAGTCCCCGAGACCGCCGTCGACTACGAGCAGTCGACGGGGGTCTGAGAGAACTAAAAATCTTCTTAGTTGGTACTGATCAAACTTGTTCCTCTCTGACTCGGATGTCGAGTTGTACTTGAGGATCTGGTATTGGTCTTGATCGAGCAAAATGTTTCCTTTTGGCTTCTCTTCCAGTGGGGGTACGCTGAGTGCACCCACTGGGTGTAGCCCCCGAGCCTCTGTCGGACTGGATGAGTCTGGCCGAGGGTTTAAGTTTCTGGGGAACCTCCATGCAGTCGGCATGGTAAATATGTTTTAGTCTGAAATTGAGTCAATCAGATGGATCTTCATGCACTTGGCATGGTGAATAAGCTCAGTCTGGAGCTGAATCAGTTGGACTGATCTGGATGTAGTGGTGAAGACACGTCCAACTGATGGTGACGCGCAGGGCGGCCGAGGGGCGAGGACGCCAACAACCGACTGACGACGCGCGGCGCAGACGAGTGGTGAAGACGTACACAACCGAGTGGCGACGCGCGGGGTGGCCGAGTGGTGAAGACGTACACAACCGAGTAGCGACGCCCGGAGCGGCCGAGTGGTGAAGACGTACACAACTGGGCGACGCGCGGGGCGGCCGAGTGGTGAAGACGTGCACAACCGAGCGGCGATGCGCGGAGCGGTCGAGTGATGAGGAAGTGCATAACCGAGTGGCGACGCGCGGGGCGGCCGAATGGTGCAGAGGTGACTAACCGAATGGCGACGTGCGGGGCGGTCAAGCGACGACGCGTGAGGCGGTCAAAGTGAAGACGTGTCCCATAGAGTGGTGATGCACGGAGCGACCGAGCGATCAGGATGTGTCTTGTTGAGTGATGACGCGTGGGGTTCCAAGTGCTGGAGAGGCAACCAACCGAATGGCGACGCGCGGGGCAGCCAAGTGGCGAGGACGTGTCCCATGGAGTGGCGACGCGCGGAGCGGCTGAGTGGTG
>LR738711.1:623868218-623957889 GCA_902687465.1 Secale cereale
CGATGCGCGGGGCGGCCGAATAGCGAAGAGGTGCACAACCGAGTGGCATCGCGTGGGGCAGCCAAGTGGTGAGGACATGCACAATCGAGCGGTGATGCGCGGGGCAACCGAACGATGAGGACGTGTCTCACGGAGTGGCGACGGGCAGAGCAGCCAAGTGGTGAGAATGTGTCCGGTCGAAATGACGACGCTTAGGGCGGTCGAAGTGAAGACGTGCCCCATAGAGTGGCGATGCGCGGAGCGGCCGAAAGGCGACGCGTGGGGCGGTCATAGTGATGTTAGTGTATACTAGGGAGTGGCAACATGCATGAGGCCAAGCGGTGGCGCGCGGGGCGCTGAGTGACAACGCGCCGGGCGGTCAAAGTGATGTTGGCGTGTCCTAGGGAGTGGCAACATGCATGAGGCCAAGTGGCGGCGTGCGGGGCGTTGAGTGACGACGCGCGGGGCGGTCAAAGTGAAGGAGTGGAAGTCCGACATGCGGGGCAACCGAGTGGAAGCGCGAGGAGCGGCCGAGTGACGACACCCTAGGCGGTTGAAGTGAAGACATGTGCCACCGAGCGACAAAAATGATCCTCAAAGGAGTTAGTCAGATGCTTTCGACGATAACGTAGTGGCGAGGTCGGTGTATCATGGTTGCGGTGCAAGAAGACCGGTTGCCAAATGATTATGGGTAGGAACGAAGATGGCGTGCAAAGGGCTTGAGTGATCATGCAACTTATCGAAGTGGAAGATTCGGTGCACTCGTTGAAGTGAAGGTTCTGACTGGTGTGGAAGTACTCGATCACTCAGGAGAGTGTGATTCCGAATGAGCTGCAACCCTCGAGTGCGGCGTAGCCCCCGAGTGTGGTGTAGCCCCGAGCATACTATAGGCTTCGCCCGCAATCCTGTCGAAAAATGAGTAATATAGTTTTGAATGGATAAATTGTAATTCGTTGAGTCGCACTCGGGTAAAGGTGAGAAGGAGCTTCTGAGGGATGCTCGAAAGAGGAAAACTTGCAAAGGCGTGAAGTATGCATTTTGATTGTAAAAGAGATTTATCTGACTCGTGCCCAACGAGACGACGAGGTCTATGTCGTTGATACGATGAAGAGGGCTCCACGAAGGGGTTGGCCGGATGTGTTCGAAGTCAACAGAGCGACAAGGTCGGTGTTGCGGTGCGCTAAGATCGGAACGGTGACCGAGTCCGAGTAGCGATGTATTTGATGCACAGTGCCGTCGAGTGATCGCGTAACTTGTGCATGAAAAATAGCACAAGCCAACGTAACAATTTCTCGAGGAAATTTGATGTGTGCTGAAATAATTTGTGTGAATAACGACCATAGACACCCGCTGGGAGTGCAAGGGGCTTGCTGGTTAACCAGCAAGAGTCTGAAAGAGCGAAGAATTCATTCGAACATGTCGAAGTGAAGGATCTGACTGAACTCATTGGAGTAGTGGCTCAAATAAAACTTAAGTGTAGTGTTCCGACTGAATTGCAGCCCCCGAGGACGGATGCAAACTCTAAATGAAAAACTCATGGTGTTCGTGAGTGACGAATGCACTAAAATGAAAGTTGGACCTGGGAGTCAAATAACCCGTACTAAGCAAGTATGTCAAAATAAGCAACGAAGCATAGAGGTACACTCGGCGGCGTGGCCTTCGAGTGAACGTGATGTCTGAGTTACGGGATACTCGGGAACGAGGAAATAAGATAATGTAGTATATGTAGAATGACTTATCTGTCTGAGGGCGCGCAAGTGGCCGAGTGGTGAAGATGTGTTCGACAGATGGTGATGCGCGGGGCGGTCGGTTGATGTAGATGTGTCTCACCAAGTGCCGACGCGCGGGGCAGACGCGTGGTGATGAGGAGACCAACCAAGAGGCGACGCGCGCGGTGGCCGAGTGGTGACGAGGTGACCAACCGAGACACGCGGAGCGGCCAAGTGGTGATGAGCTGACCAACTGAGTGGCGACACACGGAGCGGCCGAGTGGTGATGAGATGACCAACCGGTAGGCGACACATGGAGCGGCCGAGTGGTTATGAGGTGACCAACCGATAGGCGACACATGGAGCGGCCGAGTGGTTATGAGGTGACCAACCGATGGGCGACACACGGAGCGGCCGAGTGGTTATGAGGTGACCAACCGATAGGCGACGCATGGAGCGGTCGAGTGGTTACGAGGTGACCAACCGATAGGCGACACACGGAGCGGCCGAGTGGTTATGAGGTGACCAACCGATAGGCGATACACGGAGCGGCCGAAGTGAAGACATGCTCCATGGAGTGACGATGTGCGAGGCCTTGGAGTGAAGTAGAGGCGTCCCGCGGAGTGACGAAGCGCGGGGCATCCGAGTGACGGGTAGCCGAATGTGCTTGATATTTTCTTCCGAGTGGTTGTGGATGATGTTTCCTTTGATTTCATCTCTGTCGAGTGTCGAGGAGGGAGATCGGAGCTACTCGGCACTGGGGCCAGGAGTCACTAGGTGCCGTGGCGCATCGCCGAGTGCCTCCACCGCGTAGGTTGCCGCGGGGCGGCGGACACCGGAGGGACGAGCGGTCATGCGCGAGGGTGTGGTTTACCCCAGTGCCTGACTGCGCCTTGATAGCAGAGGTCATTGTCGATCGGCCGATCGGATGAAGGAGCCGCCGTGCACAGGGCCATGGCCAGCCTTTGGCATCCGCGCCACGTCGGGGAGCCAGACCGCCGTTCCGAGTGACTGGGTACGCCGAAGCTGTTTCGGTGGATGTTGCCACCGCGTAGTTGATGTCGGAGGGAGTTGGGTCTTGTCGACGCGGAGCGCGCCTTGTAGTCGCCCCGGTGGATGGAGCAGCGCTGCCGGCTGCTGCGCTTTGTTGCTCGGGGGAGCCGTATGTGGGGGTTCATCGACGATGTTGCAGATGAGGCTGGAGACTACCACAAACCGGACGACGCCGGTGGCCGTGCACGGAGGTTCGACGATGGCCACACAGACGAAGCCATAGACGGCGACGAGACGGATGGTGCCGGTGGCCGAGTGAACCAGTTCGTTAGCCGGCCGAGTGAAAAGGTCAATCGGTCGAGTGAACCACAGCTGGGCTGCAATCCGATCGTGACGCCATCAGCCGCGTGAAATAAATGGTGAGTTAGTCGGGCGACGTTATTCGTCTCGGTGCCTGCAAGTTAGCAAGTACGCGCGACGTCCACGACTATTTGTCTTTTGCTGTACCAGCACTTCCCTGCAAGTTACTCCCTCCGTCTAGGTGAGTAAGTCATCTTAGGTTGTGCACCGTGACCAAGGCAGCGTGAAAAACAAGAGAAGTTAATGTTCATTTGCTAATTAATAACATTGCATGCAATGAACTGACCACTGCATGTCGTGTTTGGTAGCCTCAAGTCATTAAAAGCGGACACACCCCATATCTCTTATTGGTTGATTCCATTGTTTATGCCAAGAAACAAAAAACGAGGTGGGAGTTAATGTACCGCGCCTAAGTGTTTTGGGATTATTTGGTTTTCGTAAGATGACTTACTCACCTAGACGGAGGGAGTAGCAAGTATAGCCAGCGTATCCACCGAGTTAATGGCATGCATGCATGCATGCACGCACTAATTAACCAGCGTTGAAGCAACACACTTATGGCCCCAATAATTAGGTAAATGACGTTGTAAATGCTCACCATTTGGCCACTTAATGAGGCAATTATACCTTGACGAATGGGAACCAATGGGGTTGCCTATTGGTGGGAGTCGTCCTTCCGTTTCCTTTTTTCCTGCATGCAGTTAATGGAAAGAGCCACATTATGCATGCACTTACGGAGGAGTTTAGGAGGCCTTGACTCTTTTGATCTCGAACAGCCTTCGGTTGCAGGTTGTGGCCTGTGGTTGTTTTGTAGGTCGCCGCTGCAACGCGCCTCTGCCGAAGAGACCGTCGCTGGCAACTAGCACTGGAGGAAAGAGCGGTGCGCGTCTGCGACGTGTCGGGCCTGCGCATCCACCACGGAGACGGAGAACACGAGGCGGAGTCGGCAGCCGTGCATGGGGCTCAATGACAAGGTTGAAGACGACGATGAAGCGGACGACGCCGGCGCCCTGCGTGACACGACGAGGCAGACGACGCCGTCGACCACGCGTAGAGGCTCAACGACGACTCGCACTCGGCTGTACCGAGGTTGGGAGATGACGACGGGGCGGACGGCGCCGGTGGCCGCACATGGCCGTACCGAGGTTGGAAGCGCAGCTGGTTTCTTGTAAGTGCTTGGATTTATGTATGTTTACTTCAGCGGGAATTGATCTGCCGCCGGTGGTCGAAAATAATAACCATCTCCATCATGGCTCGATAGACGCCATGCCCCACGGTGGGCGCCAACTGTCGTGGGAACGATTCCAACAATAATAAGGTATAGCGTAAAAGAGCATGATCTATCGAGATGCACATGGGTGCACAGTAGTTTTAGCGAGTTCGGGCCTCTCGCAGTGGAGATAACAACCCTAAATCTCGTGCTCCGGAGAGGCTTTGTTTTATGTGAGTATGTATCCGAAGATTACAATGTGTGTGAGAGAGGAACGGATCCTCATGCCTGAGCTAAGTCCGGAGACTAATGGCGAGAAAGAGAGAGAGAAAGAATGAGAGCCTGTCTAGTCTAGTGGTGGGGGTGGCTTATATAGAGTGCGCCACCCCCTCACCTACTATGTTACAAAGTGGGGCATTGATGCCATAATGTCAGATGATGCTTCGACTGCCTTGTCGACTGTTGGCCTTCGCATATCCGAGTGAGTCAGTCGACCGAGTGGTCGACTGTCATCCGAGTGAATAGTATGTTGCTTGTCCGACTGGATAGTACGTTGCTTGTCCGACTGGATAGTGTGTCTGTATGAAACTTATCTGGACCCACATGATGTGTGGACCCCATGCTTTATGATATTTCGACCCTTTGTCGGCCTACCTGTTATGTGTATCCCCAACATGCCCCACGGTTGGCGCCAACTGTCGTGGTGATCTCATAGCAGATGCCATAGGATGGCTAAAGAGTGGGACAGACACAAGGGCACCAGTGGGTTTCAGAGGCGAGG
Organism: Secale cereale; assembly: GCA_902687465.1. Taxonomy (NCBI): domain Eukaryota; kingdom Viridiplantae; phylum Streptophyta; class Magnoliopsida; order Poales; family Poaceae; genus Secale; species Secale cereale. The sequence goes on from LR738711.1 coordinate 623,873,251, forward strand.
TTGGCACAAGCAAGTGCAGGACACTAGACGTACCCAGGTTCGGGGCTCTCAGGAGAGATAATACCCCTAATCCTGCCGAATATCGTTTATATGAGATGGATACAGGTTTGCTCCTAGAGCTATTTTGGGGAGGAAGGAAGAGAGGGCAATGCATGCGCTGCCTCCTCGCTATGGGTTTGTGAGTGTGCTCTATGGATGATCTCTATGTGAATGTGAACCCCTCTACATGGGGGACCACTGGGGGTCTTATAGGCTGGCCCCTCGGGGTTACACCGATCATATTACATGGGCGCGGGGCCCGGATGCTAGCGTCTGGAAGCCAGCGCTGGGGCCCGCTGGGTACCACTAGGTTCTCCGGAAGGCACTGTGCCTCAGTTTTCCGTACGTCAGAGAGTGGTTGGGCTGGCTCATCCACAGTGCCACGATGGCTGGTCGCCATCGGTCCTTGTCGATGGGAGGGGCGCACTGTGGCCACGCCCGCACTGGTCAGTGGGGTAGGTGGTGGATTACTGTTGCCACGCTCTCCACCTCATGGGGGTCTTCTCGTATGTCCGGAGGGGAGAGGCGCTGACCTGTGGCCGGGTTGAGGCCCGACCCATGGCCGTGCTTGTTTGTCTTCTGGTGGTTCATCTCCTTGGGTGCAGCACCTGTTTGGGTTGCATTGGGAAGCCTGCCAGGACGAGTCAGATCGAGGGGCGATGTCGGCCTCGATATTTTTGAAAGGACTCTAGGCTCCTTTGCCTGCCCGGGGGCCATCCACCCGACAGGGTGTGTGAGAGTTGTAAATGAGCTAACCAAGGTCGTCTATAGGGAAGTCTCCTCGAGGGGTCTTATAAGCCGAACCCCAGGGTTACAATGGTAATGTTACATGGGCGCGGGGCCTGGTGTCATTGCCGAGGAGCCGCCGGTGGGGGCCGCCGGATCCGCTAGGCGCGGGTCCTGCCGGGTCTGCCGGGCATGGGCCCTACTAGGTCCGCAAGATGCTGGGCCTCCGGCTGCACGACACAATGGCCCGTCCTATCCCGCGTCTCGTCGTGGCAGGCGCAGCCCAGGTACAGTGTCGGGTCGTCCAAGTGTCGCCCACCTCGGTCGGCAGTGCAGGGCGCACTGTAGCCATGCTCGCTTCGGTCGGTGCAAAGGGGGAGCATTGTAGCCATGGGCGTCTAGTGATGGAGAGTTATCTTGTCGTAGGCCTAGGTGGACCGACTGCCAGACTGAGGTCAGCCGGCTTGAGGGGCAGCCGGACGGATCGGTAAGCCAGCCGGACTAAGGAGTGTCAGTTGTCCCGATGTTTTTGTAAGGTTCTGGTTCCGCTGCCTACCCGAGGGTCATCCCCCCGACACCTAGGGCTGCTCTGGTTCTTCCTCTTCAACTTTGCCCCATGATGTGTGATACGTCTCCAATGTATCTATAATTTTTGATTGTTCCATGCTATTGTATTATCTGTTTTGGATGTTTAATGGGCTTTATTATGCACTTTTATATTATTTTTGGGACTAACCTACTAACCCAAGGCCCAAGGCAAATTGCTTTTTTTTGCCTATTTCAGTGTTTCGCAGAAAAGGAATATCAAATGGAGTCCAAACGGAATGAAACCCTCGGGAGGATCATTTTTCGAACAAACGCAACCCAGAAGACTTGGAGTACACGCCAGGGAAGCCCGATGAAGCAGGAGGGCGCGCCCCCACCCTCATGGCCCCCCATAGCTCCACCGACATACTTCTTTGTCCTATATATACTCATATACCCTGAAAACATCCGAGAGCACGACGAAACCCCATTTCCACTGCCTCAACCTTTTGTACCCGTGGAATCCCATCTTGGGGCCTGTTCCGGAGCTCCACCAGAGGGGCAATCGATCACGGAGGGCTTCTACATCAACACCATAGCCTCTCCTTTGAGTTGTGAGTAGTTTACCACAGACCTTCGGGTCCATAGTTATTACCTAGATGGCTTCTTCTCTCTCTTTGGATCTCAGTACAAAGTTCTCCTCGATCTTCTTGGAGATCTATTCGATGTAGTTCTTTTTGCGGTGTGTTTGTCGAGATCCGATGAATTGTGGGTTTATGATCAAAATTATCTATGAACAATATTTGGTTCTTCTCTGAATTCTTATATGCATGATTTAAATATCTTTGCAAGTCTCTTAGAATTATCAGTTTGGTTTGGCCTACTAGATTGATCTTTCTTGCAATGGGAGAAGTGCTTAGCTTTGGGTTCAATCTTGCGGTGTCCTTTCTCAGTCATAGCAGGGGCAGCAAGGCACATATTGTATTGTTGCCATCGAGGATAAAAAGATGGGGTTTATATCATATTGCATGAGTTTATCCCTCTACATCATGTCATCTTGCTTAAAGCGTTACTCTGTTCTTATGAACTTAATACTCTAGATGCATGCTGGATAGCGGTGGATGTGTGGAGTAACAGTAGTAGATGCAAAATCGTTTCAGTCTACTTTTCATGGATCTGATGCCTATATACATGATCACGCCTAGATATTCTCATAACTATGCGCTTTTCTATCAATTGCTCGACAGTAATTTGTTAACCCACCATAGAATTTGCTATCTTGAGAGAAGCCACTAGTGAAACCTATGGCCCCCGGGTTTATCTTCCATCATATTAATCTTCAGTCAACTAGCTATCTTTTATTTTGCAATCTTTACTTTTCAATATATACGACAAAAATACCAAAAATATTTATCTTATTATCTCTATCAGATCTCACTTTTGCAAGTGGCCATGAAGGGATTGACAACCCCTTTATCGTGTTGGTTGCAAGGTTCTTATTTGTTTGTGCAGGTGCGAGGGACTTGCGTGTAGTCTCCTACTGGATTGAAACCATGGTTCTCAAAACTGAGGGAAATACTTACGTCGCTTTGCTGCATCACCATTTCCTCTTCAAGGGAAAAACCAACGCATGCTCAAGAGGTAGCAAGAAGGATTTCTGGCGTCGTTGCTGGGGAGATCTATGCACAAGTCACATACCAAGTACCCATCAGAAACTCTTATCCCTCGCATTACATTATTTGCCATTTGCCTCTCGTTTTCCTCTCCCCCATTTCACCTTTGCCTTTTCTTCACCCTTTTTTTTGTTCGCCTTTCTATTTGCTTGTGTTGCTATGTGCCCTCTATTAGCTTGCATCTTCGCTTGCTAAATTATGGATCCTCATCCAATTGCTAATCTTTTTAAGAGATCCAATTATGATGAACCAATTGCTAGTGAACTGCGTGCACTAGATTATCTTTATGAGGTTTTGCTTGAAATTCGTGAGTCCAAAATCTGTGATGAAGTGTTGAAAGAAGAAGATTATAAAGTGATTCACAATAGCTCCTTGAATGAAAATCATGATTGCAATGATGTTATTATAAATTCTATTAATGTCAATTGTGCTAATGATATGCAAAACACTAAGCTTGGGGATGCTTATTTTGCTATGCCCATTACTTGTTGCAATGATCATGATTGGGGTGATGCTTCTTATGATCTTGAAAACTTATTTAAGCCCCATCATATATATGAGATTGGTAATAATGTTTGCAATACTATTGAAAGTGGGATTGGAAGAGTGTCAATTTTTGATCCCACATATTTGGAGAATATTAAATCTTATGATTTTTTTGATAAAAGTGGGTTTGGAGAGGTCACGACTTTAGTTAATGTTGATCCCACTGTTTTGGAAGAGTGTCAACTTCACATGCATGTGGATCATGTTGAGAATATGTTTTGTGATAGCTATATTGTTGAATTTGCTTATGATCCTACATGCAATTATTCTGAGAGAGGAAAATATGGTTGTAGAAATTTTCATGTTACTAAATTACCTCTCTTCATGTTGAGATTGATCTTTTTTTTCTTTTTCTTCCTTGCGTATGCTAGATATCGCTTGTCTTGATTTGTTTTCCTATAAAATATCGATGCATAGGAATTATGTTAGACTTATATGTGTTTGCTATGTGTTTATGATGCTCTCTTTGCTTCAATTCATATCTTTCATGTGAGCATCATTGAATTCTCAAGCCTATCTTAATGGCTATAACGATAGCGCTTATTGGAAGGCAACCCAATTTTATTTTCTTTGCTTTTACTTCTGTTTAGTAATAAATAATTCATCTAGCTTCTGGTTAGATGTGGTTTTGTGTTTTAATTAGTGTTTGTGCCAAGTAGAACCGTTGGGAAGACTTGGGTGAAGTCTTTGCAATCTTGCTGTAAAAAACAAAAACTTTTGCGCTCACGAGATTAGCTGTCATTTTTTACTAGAGAGTGCTTTTAGGTTGATTCTTTTCGCAGATGATTAATAGACAAATTCCTCATGTCCACCAATTTATTTCAGATTTTTTACAGTAACATAAGTATTCGAAAGTTACAGATTGTTCTGTTTTTGACAGATTCTGTTTTTCGTGTTTTGTTTGCTTATTTTGATGAATCTATGAGTAGTATCGGGGGGTATGAACCATAGAGAAGTTGAAATACAGTAGGTTTAACACCAATATAAATAAAAAATTAGTTCATTACAGTACCTTAAAGTGGTGGTTTGTTTTCTTATACTAACGGAGCTCACGAGATTTTCTGTTAAGTTTTGTGTTATGAAGTTTTCAAGTTTTTGGGGGTAAGGATTTGATGGACTATGGAACAAAGAGTGGCAAGAGCGTAAGCTTGGAGATGTCCAAGGCACCCTAAGGTAAAATTAAAGGACAACCAAAAGCCTTAGCTTGGGGATGCCCCGGGAAGGCATCTCCTCTTTCGTCTTCGTCTATCGGTAACCTTACTTGAGACTATATTTTTATTCACCACATGATATGTGTTTTGCTTGGAGCGTCTTGTATGATTTGAGTCTTTTCTTTTTAGTTTTCCACAATCATCCTTGCTATACACACCTTTTGGGAGAGACACACATGTATCGTAATTTATTAGAATACTCTATGTGCTTCACTTATATCTTTTGAGCTAGATAGTTTTGCTCTAGTGCTTCACTTATATCTTTTTAGAGCACGGTGGTGGTTTTTTATAGAAATTATTCATCTCTCATGCTTCTCTTATAATATTTTTAGAGTACTTTAGAACAACATGGTAACTTGCTTTGGTTATAAAATTAGTCATAATATGATAGGCATCCAAGATGGGTATAATAAAAACTTTCATATAAGGTGCATTGAATACTATGATAAGTCTGATACTTGATGATTGTTTTGAGATATGAGGACGGTGATATTAGAGCATGCTAGTGGAGTAATTGTGAATTTTAGGAATACTTGTGTTAAAATTTTGTGATTCCCGTAGCATTCACGTATGGTGATCCGTTATGTGATGAAGTTGGAGCATGATTTATTTATTTATTGTCTTCCTTTGTGTGGAGGTCGGGACCGCGCGATGGTTAAGTCCTACCAACCCTTCCCCTAGGAGCATGAGTTTAATGCTTTGTTTTGATAACTTATAGATTTTTGCAATAAGTATATGAGTTCTTTATGACTAATGATGAGTCCATGGATTATACACACTCTCACCCTTCCACCATTGCTAGCCTCTCTTGTGCCGCACAACTTTCACCGTTACCATACACCCACCATATACCTTCCTCAAAACAGCCACCATACCTACCTATCATGGCATTTCCATAGCCATTCCGAGATATATTGCCATTAAACATTTCACCATTCCGTTTATTATGACACGCTTCATCATTGTCATATTTCCTAGCATGATCATGTAGTTGACATCGTATTTGTGGCAAAGCCACCATGGATGATTTTTCATACATGTCACTCTTGGTTCATTGCACATCCCGATACACCGCCGGAGGCATTCACATAGAGTCACTCCTTGTTCTAAGCATCGAGTTTTAAGTAAATAAAAGTGTGATGATCATCATTAGAACATTGTCTCATGTGAGGTTATAAAAAAAGAGGCCAAAAAGCCCACAAAAAAAGAGAGCCCAAAGAGCACAAAAATAAAATAAAATAAATGAGAGAAAAAGAGAGAAGGGGCAATATTAGTATCCTTTTTCCACACTTGTGCTTTAAAAGTAGCACCATGATCTTCATGATGGAGAGTCTCTTGTTTTGTAATCTTCATATACTAGTGGGAATTTTCATTGTAGAACTTTGCTTGTATATTCCAATGATGGGCTTCCTCAAAATTCCCTAGATCTTCGTGAGCAAGCGAGTTGGATGCACACCCACTTAGTTTCCTTAGTTGAGGTTTCATACACTTATAGCTCTAGTGCATCCGTTGCATGGCAATCCCTACTCGCTCACACTGATATCTATTGATGGGCATCTCCATAGCCCATTGATACGCCTAGTTAATGTGAGATCTTCCTCCTTTTTATCTTCTCCACAACCACCACTCTATTCCACCTATAGTTGAATTTTTTTTGAAAAAGTTTAAGTGTGAAACAATTGCTTGGCTGAAACCGGGGTTGTGCATGATTTAAATATTTCGTGTGATGAAGATCGAGCATAGTCAGACTATATTATTTTGTAGGGATAACTTTCTTGGCCATGTTATTTTGAGAAGACATAATTGCTTTTTTAGTATGCTTGAAGTATTATTATTCTTATGTCAATATTAAACTTTTGTCTTGAATATTTAGGATCTGAACATTCATGCCACAAAAAATAAAATTACATTGAGAATTATGTTGGGTAGCATTCCACATCAAAAATTCTGTTTTTATCATTTACCTACTCGAGGACGACCAGGAATTAAGCTTGAGGATGCTTGATACGTCTCCAACGTATCTATAATTTTTGATAGTTCCATGCTATTATATTATCTATTTTGGATGTTTAATGGGCTTTATTATGCACTTTTATATTATTTTAAGGACTAACCTACTAACCCAAGGCCTAGTGCAAATTGCTGTTTTTTTTTTCCTATTTCAGTGTTTCACAGAAAAGGAATATCAAACGGAGTCCAAACGGAATGAAACCTTGGGCAGGATCGTTTTTGGAACAAACATAACCCAGAAGACTTGGTGTACACGCTAGGGAAGCCACGAGGCGGCCACGAGTCAGGAGGGCGCGCCTAGGGGGGTAGGCGCGCCTCCCACCCTCGTCGGGCCCTCGTAGCTCCACCGACATACTTCTTCGTCCTATATATACTCATATACCCTGAAAACATCCGAGAGCACCACGGAACCCTATTTCCACCGCCGCAGCCTTCCGTACCCATGAGATCCCATCTTGGGGCCTGTTCCGAAGCTCCACCGGAGGGGGAATCGGTCATGGAGGGCTTCTACATCAACACCATAGCCTCTCCGATGAGTTGTGAGTAGTTTAGGACAGACCTTTGGGTCCATAGTTATTAGCTAGATGGCTTCTTCTCTCTCTTTGGTTCTCAATACAAAGTTCTCCTTGATCTTCTTGGAGATCTATTCGATGTAATTCTTTTTGCGGTATGTTTTGTCGAGATCCGATAAATTGTGGCTTTATGATCAAGATTATCTATGAACAATATTTGGTTCTTCTCTGAATTCTTATATGCATGATTTAAATATCTTTGCAAGTCTCTTCGAATTATCAGTTTGGTTTGGCCTACTAGATTGATTTTCTTGCAATGGGAGAAGTGCTTAGCTTTGGGTTCAATCTTCCGGTGTCCTTTCCCGGTGACAGCAGGGGCGGCAAGGCACGTATTGTATTGTTGCCATTGAGGATAAAAATATGGGGTTTATATCATATTGCATGATTTTATCCCTCTACATCATGTCATCTTGCTTAAAGCATTACTCTTCTTATGAACTTAATACTCTAGATGCATGCTGGATAGCGGTCGATGTGTGGAGTAATAGTAGTAGATGCAGAATTGTTTCGGTCTACTTGTCACATTTGTGATGCCTATATACATGATCATGCCTAGATATTCTCATAGCTATGCACTTTTCTATCAATTTCTCGACAATAATTTATTCACCTACCGTAGAATTTACTATCTTGAGAGAAGCCACTAGTGAAACCTATGGCCCTCGGGTCTATCTTCCATCATATTAATCTTCAGTCAACTAGCTATCTTTTATTTTGCAATCTTTACTTTTCAATCTATACAACAAAAATACCAAAAATATTTATCTTATTATCTCTATCAGATCTCACTTTTGCAAGTGGCCGTGAAGGGATTGACAACCCCTTTATCGCATTGGTTGCAAGGTTCTTATTTGTTTGTGCAGGTGCGAGGGACTTGCCTGTAGTCTCCTACTGGATTGATACCTTGGTTCTCAAAACTGAGGGAAATACTTGCGTTGCTTTGCTGAACCACCCTTTCCTCTTCAAGGGAAAAACCAACGCATGCTCAAGAGGAAGGAATGTGTTTTCTTCGAAGATAATTTTTTATCTAAGCAAGCTGTTGGGGAGACAAAATGGTACTTTACAAACCACATGAGGGGTTCTCGTTTTCTCTGGATCAGAAGTAGATGGATTTACCTCAACATCCCTAGCTCTACTTGTCCCGACTTGTTCCTCATGTCAGCAAGCTCATTATGTAGGCGGCCAAGGGAATCAAGTTCTTTTACCTCCTTTTCTTCTTCCTCCTCCACCTCGGAAAAGTTGCCATCCTTAGGTGGATTGGAAATTGAGGTTTGGTCTTCCACCAATCAGCTCTTTTTTGTGCAATATAAGTCGGGATATTACAAAAGAGCAAAATAAGTCGCATAAATTATAAAGGAGAACAAGATGACTTACATTTGGTGTTGGGTTGCCGGCAAAGAAAGGGGCAAGCCCCACAATGGCTATGTTTTCCCGGGTATCACCAATAAGTTTCTTGAGGGATTTCATGAAGTCACTGGAGGTTAGGTCGTGATTGCTGGAGCGAAGTCGTCATCCAACTCACCAGTATATTCATGCTTGAGCCGGCTTCTAAGGCTAAGAGGTTGGATTCACCATTTCATCCAGCAATGGGTCAGATCAACCCCAGAGAGACCATGGGAAATCAAGGCATTGACTCTGGAATACAAGGGTTCCGGTGCTTTCCTATCTTCCTTAGAGGCATAGGTGGTGAACAATTATGTTGAGTCGAGCCGTTCAAGTCTGAAACACAACACTGGGGATGTATCTTTGCAATACAACCAAGTTTTGTGCCACCCTTTTGGGTGACTCGCCAACGCCATGTCAGGAAAGGCCGAATTCCTCCTTCGCTGAATCGTGACCCTTCCACGCACTAGACTCGGCCTGCCTCAGCATTATGTCTGGTGGTTGCAGTAGAAAAGCTCTTAAATGAGACTAATTGCTTGCTCAATTTGGATATATACCTAACATAAGACTTGAAAGTGGCTTAGGTTAAGTACCGAGTTGGGCGCGAGGTCTTTGGGTCTGATGCCAAAATAGTGAATGATATCACGGAAGAACTTGGAACCCAGGGGGCGAAAACATTTGTCCAAGTGATCAACGGAGATGACAACTTCGTTTGGACCCGGAGCTAGTCGGGTCTCTTCCTCTGGAACCCGCCATTTAATCTAGTTTTGGGCAGGTAACAGACTAGTATTCACCAAATTGTTTTGTTGTGACATGCATGACTTGGTTTAGTTGGCAGATTTTCTCATCTTGGGAGCCATTGTTTTGTTGGGGAACGTAGCATGCAATTTCAAAAAAAATCCTAAGATCACGTAAGATCTATCTAGGAGATGCATAGCAACGAGAGTGGGAGATTGTGCCTACGTACCCTCGTAGACCGAAAGCGGAAGCGTTTTAACAACGCGGTTGATGTTGTCGAACTTCTTGTTCCGACTGATCAAGCACCGAATGTACGGCACCTACGAGTTCTGCACATGTTCTTCTCGACGACGTCCCTCGAACTCTTGATCCAGCAAAGTGTCGAGGAAGTAGATGAGTTCCGTCAGCACGATGGCGTGGTGACGGTGATGGTGAAGTGATTCGCGCAGGGCTAACAATTGTTCATTGGACGGGAGGAGAGGCAGCCAAGGGGGCGCCCCAAGTAGGAGGAATCCTACTTGGGGTCCTCCCCAATTCTGCCAAACCCCCTCTCCTATTCCTATTCGGAGTAGGAAGGGAAAAGGGAGAGAGGGAGGGAGGAAGGAAAGGGGGCCAAAGCCCCTCTTCCTTCTCTTATTTGGCCTCCTTCCTCAGGGGGGAGCGCCACCCCTTGTGGGCCGGTGTGCTCTACTCCTATGGCCCATGAGGCCCGTTATTCCCCCGAGGAGTTCCAGTAACCCCCCCCCCCCGGTACTCTGATATGTACCCGGTACCCCTTGGAACACTTCTGGTGTCCAAATACTATCGTACTATATATCAATCTTTACCTCTTTATGATTCCGAGACTCCTCGTCATGTACGTGATCTCATCCGAGACTCCGAACAACATTCAGTCACCAAATCACATAACTCATATAATAACAAATCGTAATCGAACATTAAGCGTGCGGACCCTATGGGTTCGAGAACTATGTAGACATGACCGAGACACCTCTCGGTCAATAAACAATAGCTGAACCTGGATGCTCACGTTGTCTCCCAAATATTCCACGAAGATCTTTATCGGTCGAACTGTTATGACAACATACATTATTCCTTTTGTCATCAGTATGTTACTTGCCCAAGATTCGATCGTTGGTATCTTAATACCTAATTCAATCTCGTTACTAGCAAGTCTCTTTACTCATTCCGTAATACATCATCTTGCAACTAACTAATTAGTCACTTTGCTTGCAAGGCTTCTTATGATGTGTATTACCAAGAGGGCCCAGAGATACCTCTCCGATACTCGGAGTGACAAATCCTAATCTCGATCTATGCCAACTCAACAAACACCTTTGGAGATACATGTAGAGCAACTTTATAATCACCTAGTTACGTTGTGATATTTAATAGCACATAAGGAATTCCTCCGGTATCCGGGAGTTGCATAATATCGTAGTCAGAGGAATATGTATTTGACATGAAGAAAGCAATAGCAGTAAAACTGAATGATCTTTATGCTAAGCTAATGGGTGGGTCATGTCCATCACATCATTCTCCCAATGATGTGATCCATTTATCAAATGCCAACTCATGTGCATGGTTAGGAAACCTTAACCATCTTTGATCAACGAGATAGTCTAGTACAGGCTCACTAAGGGCATGGTGTTTGTCTATATATTCACACATGTATCAAGGTTTCCGATTAATACAATTCTAGAATGAATAATAAACATTTATCATGAATAAGGAAATATAAAATAACAACTTTATTATTGCCTCTAGGGCATATTTCCTTCATGTTTCAGTTTGGGAAGAAGCCCAACTACAAAGGTTTTAAAGGCAAAACTATGAGCCGGGTTGAAGAATCGAAAAAGGAATGGTACTAGCATAAGTTGACTAAAAGCATCCGAGAGTCGGCAAAAATCATGCCTAAAGTATAACCCGATAGGATTACAAAGGCAATGCTTCGGGTCATGACAGCTACAGACGGCTCATGTTTAGGGTTATTATAAAAAGATATTTGTACAGCTATGGAATACTATGACCCGAGAGCTGGCAAACCGGAGTAAGTGTAAATCGACAAAAATGTCAGTACAACCTGAGACCCGACTAATGTTATGAAGCAAATTCCAGGTCAAGGTATTCATAAACAACTACTGTGCAGATTGAATATCAATCTGGATCTGGAAAATGACTAAAAAGGCCAGGTAAAAGACCTAGATTGACGATATGGTTAGGTATGAAGCGGCAATGAAGTTCATTGAGGCAACATAAGAGATCTAAGGGGTGAATAACTACATTGCAAAAGTATTTTAAGACCCTACAGATGAAAGTTCATGGATAACCTAGATATATAGCCGCATTTTTCAAAGATCACTGACAAACTGGCAAGAACTATGGTCAGAAGAACCACGTAGATACATGAGGTACTTACGGATCCACGAAGAGGAGCCTGAAAGTTTTGAGGCCCGCGAGCACGGCTGTGGCGCTTCTGACGAATCCCGGCAACGGCGTTGATGTTGATGTTGTTGTTGCTCTCGGGGTTAGCGAGCTCGAGGTGGCACGGGGGCGTCAGGGACGAGAGGAAGAAGAAGAGCTCGAGGCAGAAGGGTACATAATGAATCTGGGGCCCTATTTGGTCGCTTTGTAAGGGGTAGAAACCGAAGAGACGGGGCGAGACCCCAGGGTTGCGCAGTAATTTTCAACTAAAGGGATGCCTTGATTTTTGCATTGATTAGATTGGACATATTCACTCAAAGATTCGTTATGATGTCATGCGTATATTCCAGAGCAGAGAAGGTGATGTCATGATAAGAAGTATCGAAATTTGCCAAGTGTGGAAAGAACTATGAGAGCCGGCAAACATTTTTGACCCGACGAGGAAAGGAGGGATAATAACACACACATGATTGATGGAGCAGGTGTCGGCTGGAGAAAAATCTGGACCCAATCATTGTTTTCCTTGTTTTAATTTACAGGATGAACTTTAACATGGATAGCTGCAAGCTAAACTTGGGGTAATGTTGGGGATGTTCCCCACGATTGAGACCCGACATGAGTGTGACCCGTCCCTGAGCCTTGAGGCTCTGTGAGTCGCATCCTTACCGGGTCATGATAAATGTGATCACAGAGGTCTAGAAGACCAAAGTGAGACCGGCAGTAGGCCAGCTCTCATGGGCACTGTGGGCCAACACAGAGAAGAAGGGCCATGAGGGTTTTTTCCTAACTTAAGGAACAACATGGATAAGGAGTTAGAGTAGAACATGGATTAAGAGTATGACCCGGAATCTCGTGTAAATCTAAGGGCTCAACCTATTATATAAAGGGGAGTCCCTAGGACCAAAAGACTAAGTTCCAATCTCTCCAAAGCTAGGTTATCGAATCCACATTCTTGTAATCAAGATCATCCTCAATATCAATCAAGAAGGAGTAGGCCTTGATACGTCTCCAACGTATCTATAATTTTTTACTATTCCATCCTATTTTATATTCTGTTTTGGATGTTTAATGGGCTTTATTATACACTTTTATATTATTTTTGGGACTAACCTACTAACCCAAGGCCCAGTGCAAATTGCTGTTTTTTTTCCTATTTCAGTGTTTCGCAGAAAAGGAATATCAAACGAAGTCCAAACGGAATGAAACCTTCGGGAGAGTTATTTTTGGAACGATACCTTCACGAGAGACTTGGAGTACAACTCAGAGAAGAAAAGAGGTGCCCATGAGGGGGCAGTGCGCGCCAAGGGGGATAGGCGCGCCCCCACACTCATGGGCCCCACGTTGCTCCACCGACGTACTTTTTCCTCCTATATATACCCATATACCCTGAAAACATCGGGAAGCACGAAGAAACCCTAATTCCACCGCCCTAACCTTCTGTTCCTGTGAGATCACATCTTGGGGCCTGTTTCGGAGCTCCGCCGGAGGGGGCATCGATCACGGAGGGCTTCTACATCAACACCATAGCCTCTCCGATGAGTTGTGAGTAGTTTACCAGAGACCTTCGGGTCCATAGTTATTAGCTAGATGGCTTCTTCTCCCTCTTTGGATCTCAATAAAAAGTTCTCCTCGATCTACGAGGAGATCTATTCAATGTAATATTTTTGTGGTGTGTTTGTCGAGATCCGATGAATGGTGGGCTTACGATCAAGATTATCTATGAACAATGTTGGATCCTTTTCTGAAATGTTTTGTGTATGATTATAATATCCTTGCAAGTCTCTTCGAATTATTGGTTTGGTTTGGCCTACTAGATCTATAGTTCTTGCAATGGGAGAAGTGCTTGGCTTTGGGTTCAATCTTGCGGTGTCCTTTCCCAGTGACAGTAGGGGCAGCAAGGCACGCATAGTATTGTTGCCATTGAGGATAAAAAGGTGGGGTTTATATCATATTGCTTGAGTTTATCCCTCTACATCATGTTATCTTGCTTAAAGTGTTACTCTGTTCTCATGAATTTAATACGCTAGATGCATGCTGGATAGCGGTCGATGTGTGGAGTAATAGTAGTAGATGCAGAATCGTTTTGGTCTACTTGTCACGGATGTGATGCCTATATACAATGATCATGCCTAGATATTCTCATAACTATGCGTTTTTCTACCAATTGCTCGACAGTAATTTGTTCACCCACCGTAGAATTCTGCTATCATGAGAGAAGCCACTAGTGAAACCTATGGCCCCCGGGTCTATCTTTATCATATTACTTTCTTTTCAGCTAGCTAAGTTATGTTACCGTTGTTTATTTTCTTTCTTTACTTTCTGTTCTTATACGAAAAATACCAAAAATATTATCCTATCATATCTATTAGATCTCACTCTCGTAAGTGACCGTGAAGGGATTGACAACCCCTTATCGCATTGGCTGCGAGGTTATTATTTGTTTGGGCAGGTGCGAGGGACTCGCGCGTGGTCTCCTACTGGATTGATACCTTGGTTCTCAAAAACTAAGGGAAATACTTACGCTACTGTGCTGCATCACCCTTTCCTCTTCGTGGGAATACAACGCAAGCTCGAGAAGTAGCAAGAAGAAATTCTAACGCCGTTGCCGGGGAGATCGACGCAAAAGTCATATACCAAGTACCTATCACAAACCCTTACCCCTCTCACTACATTATCTTCCTCTTGTTTTCCTCTTCCCCACTTCACCCTTGCCGTTTTACTTCTCCTTCTTTTTCCGTGTATTTTATCGATTTGCCTTGCCGTCATGGCTTGCACGCCTATCATTATCAATACTCCCGAGAGCGAGGTCCTTAATTTTAAACAAAGGGAGGAAGAAAATCTAAGATGCTTGGTATCGAATTTGCAATGCTCAAAATAGATCTACTAGGAAGCTTTCCACTTCCGTGCTTCTTCGCAATTTTTATGTTGGCACCACTCCATGGAATAGATATATTCTTGATACCATTACCAGAGGGAATTTCTTGGGTAGCCATACTTTTGATTCTTATAATGCTATGACAGAATTGTTTGGCCCACCACCTCTTCTGGTTAATGGAACTATTTTGACTTTATAACATTTTATGCAAAGGCTTGAAATTACTGAAAACAAAATTGGCACAGTAGAGCTAGTTGACAGTTTGGATAAAAAGATCCATAACCAAATTACCCAATATGGATCTAAAGTTGGAGTTATTCTGAAAAACTTTAAAGAAAAATAACCTATAGTTAAAGAGAGGATAGATCAAGATTCCACTAGAATTTATAAACTTGAGGATATTATCACTAATGTAGGGTCTGCTTTCTCTGGTGTGAAAAATACTCCAAATCCATCTACCACTAAATTGGCCAAGTTTATGTATATTCATAATAATAAGGGTGAATCATCTAGTAAGGAAACTGCGAATCTCAAATCCATAAGTGTTCATCCCAACTCTCTCACTTTCGTTAGGGAACCTTTTGCTACAAATGAATTTCTTGATTTCTTGCCTAGAAGTTTGATTATTAATTAGAAGTTCCTAAGAATTATAAGTGCTTAATCGAAGAATTGCCTACCAAAGATGGCAATACCTAGATCTATTCTTGTATCGTGCCTAGCTTGGGGCATTAAACAATAGCGCTTGTTGGGAGGCAACCCAACTTTATTTTCTTTGTTTTTGCTTCTGCTTAGGAATAAATATTGCATCTAGCTTCTGTTTAGATGTGGTTTTGTGTTTTAATTAGTGTTTGTGCCAAGTAGAACCTTTAGGAAGACTTGTGTGAAGTTTATGTCATCATGCTGTAAAAAACAGAAAAGCCTAACGCTCACGAGATCGGCTGTCATTTTTTTACTAGAGAGTTATTTTTAGTTGATTCTTTTTGCAGATGATTAATAGACAAATTCCTCACGTCCACCAATTTATTTCAATTTTTTTACAGTTACAGAAGTATTCGAAAGTTACACATTATTATAGACTGTTTTGTTTTTGACAGATTTTGTTTTTCGTGTGTTGTTTGCTTATTTTGATGAATCTATGAGTAGTATCGGGGTATATGAATCATAGAATAGTTGGAATACAGTAAGTCTAACACCAATATAAACAAAGAATAAGTTCATTACAGTACCTTTGAGTGGTGGTTTGTTTTCTTATACTAACGGAACTCACGAGAATTTTGGTTAAGTTTTGTGTTGTGAATTTTCAAGTTTTGAGTATCGATTATATGGAGAATGGAACAAAGAGTGGAAAAAGCCTAAGCTCTGGGATGCCCAAGTCACCCCATGGTAAAATTCAAGGACAACCAAAATCCTAAGCTTGAGGATGCTCCGGGAAGGCAACCCCTCTTTCGTCTTTGTCTATCGGTAACTTTACATGAGACTTTATTTTTATTCACCACATGATATGTATTTTACTTGGAGCATCATGTATGATTTGAGTCTTTGCTTTTGTAACATCCCAAAATTTTCCAAATTTTGGAATGTTAATAATAAGATATTATTGAGTGAATTGCTATGATTTTTAGGGGAAATTAAAATCGTTTCGAGTATTGTTTCAAAACAAAAATAGGGTTTAGATTTCTTCTCTTTCGTACTTCTGTGAAATATTTTGAAACCATATTCGATATTATAGAGTGCGGATAAAATGACTTCCTCAAATATGTTGGATAAATATGTCCTAGAAGATTTATTTGTTATTTGGATTTCTTTTGAATTTGGAATTTATTTGGGAGTTTTTAGTGTCATTTAAATATTTCCAAATAACCCAAATAAAATCTATGAGAGGAGATAATGTGACTTCTCCAAAAATATAGTTAGAAATATTTAAATGCAGCACAATTCTCCTTTTGTGAATTTGCAAAACTCAAAATTGATTTTTGAGTAATTCAATTATGTCCATGAAGCATTAATAGTAGTTTGTACACAAAAATAAAATTTACTTTATTAAATTCTGAAACTATTTTTGTTGGACTCTAAATAATACTTAGGTCAATGTGAACATTTGTTTTCTATTTAATAACTATAATAATAATACCACACATTTAAATATGTAATTAATTATTATTATTATTCTCGCCTAAGCTTGTTGGGCTAAGCCTTCTTTGTCAATATTGCCCAACAGTAGACAGCCCAGCTCTCTTTCTATTTTTTTCTCTTCCTTAGTCTTTTCCCTTAAGTTTTCCTACTCGGCTGTTTCGTTTTCACTAAGGCCCATATCCTTTCAGCCCAACCGATGATCATCTTCCTCCTCCCATCGTTCGTTACAGAAACATGAACACAGAGCTATAGCCATGACGCCTGTACCTCGATCCCTTCCCTCCTCTCCGTCTCCCAACCCATTAACCCCCAGAATCGGTTCCCCTCACCTCCCACGACCCATCCCCTTCAGTAGTACGCCTTAAGGCACCCCCTAATGGCCATTAGAACTCGATGAAACTGCTGCTTTTACTGCCGCCATTAACACTCATGAAACCTCTCAATTCTGACCTTCCCTCCACCTATAAAAGGTACCCCGAGGAGTGTCCCGCAGCCACTCACTTGCCCATCCGAAAACCCCTCTCCACTTCGCCCTCCTATATGAGCAATTGCTCGCCGGAGTTCTGCAACTCCGGCGGCCGCTCTACACCGCGACGGGACTTGTCCGAGCCTGTGACCTTATCTAACAAACTCCCCTTGTCGACCTCTTCGCCGTTCTGCTACTACTGGACGTCGGGAACCTTCTTCCTCAACTCCGGCGGCCTTCTTCCCCAACTCCGGCGACCAACTCCGGTGAGGTCTCTATAATTTCCGTATTGCTTTTTCAGAAAGAGATTCAACCTTAAAAAAATCGTATCTTCCAAAACGTTTGTCCGATTTTGACAAATAAGATATCCCCGAATTCGTTGGAACCTCTAGTTTATTATAAAAATTTAAAATCTCATTTTTGGGCAATTTAAAATTTAGTTCTGATTAAAATGTTAATTTGAGTATTTTTTCTATATTTGTTAATCTATAAATCTTATGAAAATATTTTAGATATGAGAATTGGCCTTATAACCATACCAATCTGTTAGAACTCGTAGGATAATTTTCAGTAAGGTTTAGTTATGGTTTTAGCAGAATAATGTCATTTTGACCTTCTTTGAGCATCCATTAATAAACTATTTAAACTAAAATTTGTTTCATTTTTAAAATCATTAGATGGATTCGTACAAAACCTGTCTGGTTAGTTGTTGTAATCATTAACAAATGAGAGTTAGAAAAGTATTAATTAGTTTATTAACATGAACTATATGCCATTCATATGAACCGGTCCAATTGCATAAACTTGAGTCATATGTGGTTAACTTAGGGCATGAATTATGTGTTGAATGGTTTTGCTTGAGCACTTGTTATGTGAATGTTGATGTGTGGAGTGTCTTACTTAAGTTATCTATCGCGTTAGATTGCGACGAGTGCGAAGGTGAATTCTACAAGGAGGTAGAACCGTGAGACTGCGAAACCGAAGGCAAGTTGCAAAATTGATCATGCTTCGACCTATATTTTCATATTATGCATATCTCTTCGAATTTAAATACTATGCATGGTTATAAAAGTTTTGCAAAATATTACTACTAGCTAAAGCCTTAGGTTCAAGACTTACTACCATGCTTGGCCGCGCTTGCACAAATGGGTGGGTTGAAAATCAAACAAGTTTTAAACAAATAAAGTTGCCCTCTTTTGGGGCAATATTTTGTGAATTTTTTTGAAAAAAAACTATATATTATTTTATTTCTACTCTCTGGACGGAATGGTATTGACGGGAGCGTCTACAAGTGATTGCGCCCATCGGGGTCTTGCAGTGAATGCGCCCGACTGGGGTCTTGCACACAGGTTTTTGGTGGGGACCGTTGTCCAGGGAAATGAGATCTTCCAAGTACAGTTTGATGTAGCTTCCAGTACAGCCACATGCTACTATGGGCTCTGGCTTAGCTTAGTACTAACGGGAAACCCTTACCTCAGGACCGCCAACGGAGAGGGGCTTTCATTGCCTAAGTTGCTGGCGGCTTGGTCAGGTATAGGGGGCTGTCACGGAAAGGCTTTGTCACAATCTTCTCCTAGTCATACACCCAAGTGTGTAATGATAAACGGGGTTGGTTGTGTCATGTGGGGAACGTCTACGACATCTGCAGAGGGTTAAACCTAATCGATTAGCCGTGCCCCCGGTTACGGGCAATTTGAGCAACTGAAGACTTGGACTGAAGAAGAATCTCCCCTCTCTTTTCTAAACATCTGTTTTAAGGGTTACAGTTGAGGAATGAGCATAGTGAATGTGTTTCACTTCAACCATATTTATGTTTTACCAAAATTTGGAGAATGAGCATTGGTGCGTATATCCAAATGTCTCACTCCTACCTTTTAAACTAAAAACTATTTATTTCAAATAAAGTTTACAAAAAATTAGTATAGGAGAAAATTGGCTTTATGCAAAGGAAACCTCCACCAATATTTACCCTGCATGTATATTTTGTTATACTTTTCTTTGCAACTTGCGAGTACATTCCATGTACTCATCTGGACCTGTCATGTGCAGATCTCGACAAATTTAGAGATGATAGGGTTATGGTCTACACTCAACGAGCCCAGTGGCGTTGATGGAGCCCTAACTTAGCGACTACGTATTATTCCGTTGTATGATGTGCCGGCATTGAGCTATGCCAATGGTATGTATTTGGTTAATTATGGATCTACCGTTGTAGTAAAATGATGTATGTTTTACTAATATTCATTTTTGTTACTGTGTGTGCTAGCTACGATCCAGGGATAGCACAGTAAGCACAGAGACTTGGATTTTTCCAAATCCGGGTCGTTACAGCTTTTTAGTTTGACACAATCATCCTTGCTGGACACAGCATTTGAGAGAGATAAATATGATTTAGAATTTGTTAGAATACTCTATGTGCTTCACTTATATCTTTTGAGCTAGATAGTTTTGCTCTAGTGCTTCACTTATATCTTTTAGAGCACGGTGATGGTTTTATTTTGTAGAAATTATTGATCTCTCATGCTTCACTTATATCTTTTGAGTGTCTCTTAGAACAGCATGGTAATGTGCTTTGATTATAAAACTAGTCCTAATACGATAGGCATCCAAGATGAGTATAGTAAAAACTTTCATATAAAGTGCATTGAATATGATGAGAATTTTGATACTTGATGATTGTTTTGAGATATGAGGATGTTGATATTAGAGTCATGCTAGTGGAGTAATTGTGAATTTGAGAAACACTTGTGTCAAAGTTTGTGATTCCCGTAGCATGCACGTATGGTGAACCGTTATGTGATGAAGTTGGAGAATGATTTATTTATTGAGTTTCATCCTTTGTGTGGAGGTCGGGATCGCGCGATGGTTAACTCCTACCAACCCTTCCCCTAGGAGCACGCGTTGAATACTTTGTTTTGATAAGTCGTAGATTTTTGCAATAAGTATATGAGTTCTTTATGACTAATGTTGAGTCCATGGATTATACGCACTCTCACCCTTCTACCATAGCTAGCCTCTCTTGTACATCGCAACTTTCGCCGGTACCATACACCCACCATATACCTTCCTCAAAATAGCCACCATACCTACCTATCATGGCATTTCCATAGCCATTCTGAGATATATTGCCATGCAATTTTCCATCGTTCCGTTCATATGACATGCGTCATCATCATCATTGACATAGAGTCATATTTTGTTCTAGCTTCGAGTTGTAATATTTGAGTTGTAAGTAAATAAAAGTGTGATGATATTCATTATTAGAACATTGTCCCATGTGAGGAAAAAAAGAGAAAGGCCAAAAAAAGAGATGGCACAAAAAAAGAGAGGGGTGCTAAAAAGAAAGAAAAGCCCCACCAAAAAAACAGAAGGGACAATGCTACTATCCTTTTCCACACTTGTGCTTCAAAGTAGCACCATAATCTTCATGATAGAGAGTCTCTTGCTTTGTCACTTTCATATACTAGTGGGAATTTTCATTATAGAACTTGGCTTGTATATTCCAACGATGGGCTTCCTCAAATGCCCTAGGTCTTCATGAGCAAGCAAGTTGGATGCACACCCACTTAGTTTCTTTTGATGAGCTTTCATACACTTATAGCTCTAGTGCATCCGTTGCATGGCAAGCCCTACTCACTCACATTGATATATATTGATGGGCATCTCCATAGCCCATTGATACGCCTAGTCGATGTGAGACTATCTTCTTCTTTTGTCTTCTCCACGACCACCACTCTATTCCACATAGTACTACATCCATGGCTCACTCTCATGTATTGCTTGAAAGTTGAAAGGGTTGAAAGAATTAAAGTGTGAAACAATTGCTTGGCTGAAACCGGGGTTGTGCATGATTTAAATATTTTGTGTGATGAAGATAGAGCATAGCCAGACTATATGATTTACTAGGGCTAACTTTCTTTGGCAATGTTATTTTGAGAAGACGTGATTGCTTTGTTAGTATGCTTGAAGTATTATTATTCTTATGTGTATATAGACTTTTATCTTGAATCTTTCGGATCCAAACATTCATGCCACAATAAAGAAAATTACATTGAGAATTATGTTGGTTAGCATTCCACATCAAAAATTCTGTTTTTATCATTTACCTACTCGAGGACGAGCAGGAATTAAGCTTGGGGATGCTTGATACGTCTCCAACGTATCTATAATTTTTGAATGTTCCATGCTATTATATATTCTGTTTTGGATGTTTAATGGGCTTTATTATACAGTTTTATATTATTTTTGGGACTAACCTACTAACCCAAGGCCCGGTGCAAATTGATGTTTTTGCCTATTTCAGTGTTTCGCAGAAAAGGAATATCAAACGGAGTCCAAACGGAATGAAACATTCGGGAGAGTAATTTTTGGAACGATACCTTCACGAGAGACTTGGAGTACAAGTGAGAGAAGAAACGAGGTGCCCACGAGGGGGCAGGGCGCGCCCCCACCCTCGTGGGCCCCATGTTGCTCCACTGACGTAATTTTTCCTCCTATATATACCCATATACCCTGAAAACATCGGGGCGCAAGAAGATACCCTAATTCCACCGCAGTAACCTTCTGTTCCCGTGAGATCCAATCTTGGGGCCTGTTCCGGAGCTCCGCCGGAGGGGGCATCGATCACGGAGGGCTTCTACATCAACACCATAGCCTCTGCGATGAGTTGTGAGTAGTTTACCACAGACCTTCGGGTCCATAGTTATTAGGTATATGGCTTCTTCTCTCTCTTTGGATCTCAATACAAAGTTCTCCTCGATCTTCGAGGAGATCTATTCGATGTAATCTTTTTTGCGGTGTGTTTGTCGAGATCCGATGAATTGTGGGTTTATGATCAAGATTATCTATGAACAATATTGGATCCTTTTCTGAAATCTTTCATGTATGATTATAATATGCTTGCAAGTCTCTTCGAATTATTGGTTTGGTTTGTCTTACTAGATCTATTGTTCTTGCAAAGGGAGAAGTGCTTGGCTTTGGGCTCAATCTTGCGGTGTCCTTTCCCACTGACAGTAGGGGCAGCAAGGCATGCATAGTATTGTTGCCATCGAGGATAAAAAGATGGGGTTTATATCATATTGCTTGAGTTTATCCCACTACATCATGTCATCTTGCTTAAAGTGTTACTCTGCTCTTATGAACTTAATACTCTAGATGCATGCTTGATAGCGGTCGATGTGTGGAGTAATAGTAGTAGATGCAGAATCATTTCGATCTACTTGTCACGGACGTGATGCCTATATACAATGATCATGCCTAGATATTCTCATAACTATGCGCTTTTCTATCAATTGCTCAACAGTAATTTGTTCACCCACCGAAGAATTCTGCTACCATGAGAGAAGCCACTAGTGAAACCTATGGCCCCCGAGTCTATCTTTATCATATTACTTTCCTTTTAGCTAGCTAATTTCTGTTGCCATTTTTTATTTGCTTTCTTTACTTTCTGTTCTTATAACAAAAATACCAAAAATATTATCCTATCATGTCTACCAGATCTCACTCTCGTAAGTGACCGTGAAGGGATTGACAACCCCTTATCACGTTGGCTGCGAGGTTCTTATTGGTTTGTGCAGGTGTGAGGGACTCGTGTGTGGTCTCCTACTGGATTGATACCTTGGTTCTCAAAAACTGAGGGAAATACTTACACTACTATGCTGCATCACCCTTTCCTCTTCGAGGGAATACAATGCAAGCTCGAGAAGTAGCAGGCTTTGACCTCCACCGCGAGGGGCTGAACCTAGTTAAACCCGTGTCCTTCGTTTCCGATCGACCACGATCAAGCAACCTCCTAGTTGTGATGGCCCCAAGACTTAGTCCTTTCACGAGGATATCTATCATGACAAAACCACGACAACGCCCAAGTCTAAAGCAAGAGGATCCAAGCACGAGTGATAGTGGGCGAGGGAGAGGCTGCGGCATGGGAAGTGTTGAGCACGTGCTGGTCGATCCCGAGACTGCGCTCCCGCGTCAGTCCTTCGCAACTCTCCCACGACGTCGTAGACGGATGCACAATGCCTTCACCGCAACAATGTCAATGCTCTCTGACTCACCATCGAGTTGTCGGGGCAAGAAGCAAACAAGGATGCGGCGGCGAAGGCGAAGGCGGCACGCCATGCGAAGAAGCGAGGCTGCCTGCTCCGTAGGCTGCCGGGCCAAAGGTGCAGCTCTGACTCCGACCTGACGGACGGCTCCACCTCCAGCTCCGATGATGACGCACCTACGCACGTCGATGCCTACATGGAGGAGGGGCACAACTGCACCGAAGATCGGAAGGGAAAGGGGTCGGCGAGGAAATGGTGATTTACTCTGCCTTTCCCATTTTATTTATGTTTTATCTATGTTCTATGTATTTATAGTATGCATTTGCACTGTTCGCCGATGAACTATAGTTTTTTTGTCTCGCGATGAAATGATAATCTAGTGTGTTGATCGTGTTTATACGTCGGAAATGAGGGGTGCGGATGTGAAAGGTAACATATGATGCGTGGCTGATTAAAGCAACCCCATCCGATTTTTGTCCGTTTGGGTCGGCCGCGTGGACGCTCGTCTCTATTTTTTCATTTGGGTAGGCACGTTCACCCAACGCTCGCCCGACCTATTTTTTTAAATGTGGACTTAAAAGGAGCAATTAGGTTCAAATTTAAACATAATTAAATATTAAAAAGGCGTTCAACCGCCGGCCAAAGTCCACATAAACATTAATTTAACATAATTTAAAAAAAAGACTGTGTCGTCGCTCCCGCTCCCCTAGGCGTCCTCGTGATCCGACCTAGGCCGGTGAGGTCGACCAACTCCGGTGTAGGGCCCGCCCAGGGGAATGTCGTCTCCTAAACAAAGACCACGTCGGCTTGCTGCGCTGGGTGCACACGACACTCCTCCTTCTCCTTCCTGCGGTGCTCCTTCTCCTCCTCGAGCTCTATTTGCATGACCCGCTCGCCATAGGGATGCTGCCTCCTACGCCAACATAGAGCCAAGCCACACGGGAGGAGCGGGTTGACCCACTCGCACAGCCCACTGGTCCAGACACGGCGCTCCGTCAACGGCTCCACCGGCGGTGGCTCGACCTTGGGCTCTGGGAGCGTCGACAGAGATGGCGGAATCACGTAGTTGCCAACCGCAGAGAGGGTGAGGGCCTCTGAGGGAGTCCTAGATTTAGGGGTCCTCGGGTGTCCGGGCTACTAAAGCTGGGCAGGACTGATGGGCCGTGAAGATAAAAGCAGAAGGTCATCCCCCGTGTCCGGATAGGACTCGTATGTATGTAGAAAGGAAAGCTAGATGTCCGAAGGTAATGATTCCTTCCTCCCCAAGTCATATTTCTAACCCTAGGCCCCCTCTGGTGTGTATATAAGATGGAGGGTTTAGTTCGTAGAGGCTAGCAGAATCACAACATCACAAGCTAGACTTCTAGGGTTTAGCCATTACGATCTCGAGGTAGATTAACTCCTGTAACCCTATATTCATCAAGCAGGAAGTAGGGTATTACCTCAATAGAGAGGGCCCGAACCTGGGTAAATATCGTGTCCCTAGTCCCTTGTTACCATCGATCCTTAGACGCACAACTTGGGCACCCCTACCCGAGGTCCGCCGGTTTTGACACCGACAATGGTGCTTTCATTGAGAGCTCTGTTGTGTACTCGCGAGAAGAGATTGGTGGCTCGTCCTGTCATCAACTACGATATTACCCTCGGAAAAGTCCTGGCTCTTGGCCAGGTCCTTCAGCTCGGCGGGTTAGCCATATGCGCCCGCGTGGCCGTTAAGCCGACCGTGTCCCCTGCGATCACCGAGCACCACTCCTACATCGGCTCCGAACTCTCCAAAGACGCGAATCCGGCAGACTCCTCATCCTTAAATTAGCTACTGGATCGCATTGCCGCCCTGGGGCTTTCAGCGTCCAATGATCAGATTGGGCCTAAAGCCGGTCAGGAGGAAGACAATTCCACCCCGATCACTCACTTGGTGGTGGCCGTCGAGGAACGGGCCGAAGACACTTCTCCTCGTGAACCGGAGACCTGCTGTTTCCAGATCTCCGAACCCTTTGAGCCAAACATCCTTCCTCCGGGCGGGACTCAGCATCTTTCGAGCTCAGGGACAGACACAGAGCCCAGGGAACGCTCAAATCCTGCTAGGCCTGGGTTGTCTACACCTGAGGGTTTGCAAACCCCAGACACTATATTGGGTTGGGATACAAATTTTACCACACCCACCCACCACAACCAATACTCTCCAAGTACCTCTGGCCCTCCAGACATATGTGACTTATTGTACGTGTGGCAGCAGCCCCAGGAGATGGTCCATCACTTCTGGGCCAGATTATAACTTGTTAAAAACAAGATTAAGGACTGCTACAACGACGACGTGGTTCCAATCTTTCACCACAATTGCACGGACGATGGAGTCCAGAACGCCCTCAACCGCCATCGCCGTACAAAGTTTTACAGAGTTGTCGCACTTAGTACGGAAGAACTGCACCATGGAAAGTACTTGGAAGGCCCAGAATACCCATCTGGAACAACCTATCTTCGGACAATATGCCGCTAAAGAAAAACGGACATACCCTAGCAGGGCATCCGAGCATATGCCCGTCGGCAAGATAAATAAACCCTTTACACAACACAGGTCCATTATGGATGAACTCCTAGATAAACCTTGCCCGATACATGTGACCCCGGGCATGATCCCAACCCACAGCCTTCGAGCATGTTGGGTACTCCAACAGGTAGCTAAAAGTGGTGAAGCCATCCTCGCCACCGCAACTTCAGAGGTGGATAATATTGACGTCCTCGCGGTCTTCGAGACCTTCTCGTCAAACAACCGGCACAAGAGAGCACATCACGAACTCGCCGAGGTTCATCAAATACCCATTGCAAGCCCATGGAACGATGCGACAATCACTTTTACTGCCGACGAAGAACCATGAGTCCGGCCAGTCTGAGCCCCAGCCGCTCTTGTACTAAACCCAATAGTAGATGGCTTTCGCCTTACCAAAGTGCTCATGGACAGCAGCAGCGGACTCATCATATACGAGGACACGCTTGAAAAAATGCAGGTCGATAAAACCCGCATTGAGAAAAGTAATACAACCTTTCGAGGAATCATCCCCAGCCGGGAATCCCGGTGTTCGGGAAGTATTAAATTTGACGTAGTTTTCAGCACACCCGAGAACTACAGGTCATAGGAATTGCTCTTCCACATTGTCCCCTTCAACAGCGGATACCACGCTGTCCTAGGGCGGGATGCCTTCTCACGCTTTCAAGCCATACCCCATTACGGGTACATGAAGCTTAAAATGCCAGGGCCCAATGGAATAATCACGGTCATAAGTGATCCGGACAGAGCACTCTGTGCCGAACACAAAACTGCATCCTTAGACCTAGAGGTACTATCCGAAGCCTTTACAGTCGAAGAATTAACCACCTTACGATCCACGACAGACAAGGATGGCGTAGTCCTTGATAAAAGATCTAAATCTACCTCCTTCAAGCCAGCAGATGAAATTATCAAATTCTAGGTGCATCCGACGGACCCCAATAAGACATCATCCATTGGAGCACGACTGGACCCAATGGTAGACAGCGCTCCGCGCGCATTCCTATGAGAAAACTGGAACATATTCGCCTGGCATCCTTCAGACATGCCTGGGATCCCACGCAGGCTGGCCGAACACAACCTCAACATCATCAAAGGGTTCAAACTAGTCAAGGAGTCACTACGACAATTTTCTGAACCCAAGCTATGGGGGAAGAGTGGCCAAGTTACTGGAAGCCAGATTCATTAGGGAAATCAAACATCTGGATTGGCTAGCCAATTTGGTCATGGTACCGAAGGAGGCTAAATCATGGCGCCTTTGTGTTGATTTTAAAGACCTAAACAAGGCTTGCCCTAAGGATCCTTTTTCACTGCCCCGCATCGATTACATCATCGATGCAACAGTAGGACATGACTCATTATGCTTCCTCGACGCTTACTCTAGATACCATCAGATAAAAATGAAGGAATCCGACCAGGCCGTGACGGCGTTTATCACTCTGTATGGGCCTTTTTGCGTCAACACTATGCCCTTTGGGCTCAAAAACGTTGGTGCCACATATCAACGCATGATTCAAACATGCCTAGAGAAACAAATTGGCAAGAGAGTGGAGGCATACGTCGACGATCTAGTCATCAAGACCAAACGCGTCGAAACATTGGTGGACGATCTCCGCCTCACATTCGATAACCTTCGAACATATGACATACGGCTCAATCCGGAAAAATGTGTCTTCGTCGTTCCGCCCGGAAAGCCATTAGGGTTTATCGTCTCCCATAGAGGAATTGAAGCGAACCCAGCTAAAATCCGAGCCTTGTCACAGCTGGCTACACCAACCGATCTATAACAAGTCCAAAAGCTAGCAGGGTGCGTGGCGGCCATAAGTCGCTTCATCTCCAGACTGGGAGAAAAAGCATTACCACTTTATAGACTGCTAAGCAGCACGAGCAACTTTGAATGGACGGATGCGGCCACAGCCGGACTGGAAGAAATAAAGACCCTCTTAGCGGGCAATCCAATCCTAGCCCCATGTGTCGATGAGCCAATGTTGCTTTATATCTCACCAACTCACCAGGTCGTGAGTGTTGTACTCATCGTCGAACGAGAGGAAGAGGGACATAAATTCCCTGTCCAAAAACCAGTATACTACGTATCAGAGGTTCTTACACTATGCAAGTCACAGTACCCCCATTATCAAAAAAATCGCGTATGCGATGTTCATGGCATCTCGGAAGCTCTCACACTACTTTCAAGAGTGTTCGATTACAGTGGCATCCAAAGTACCACTCAATGATATTGTAAACAACAAAGACGCCACAGGCCGCATAGACAAATGTGCCATTGAGCTCTTGCCGTTCGAAATAACATACAAACCACGCCGGGCTATTAAATCTCAGTTGTTGGCTGATTTTGTTGCAGAAGGTACTGAGGCCGAACTCCCTAAATAGTACGGAGCATACTCCCACTGGACCATGTATTTCGAAGGCTCAAAAATGCTAGCCGGATTGGGGTTGGCGTCATCTTGATATCTCCCACAGGGGATACAGTCCACTACGTACTACAAATCATGTATACGGACTCAAACAATGATGCCGAATATGAGGTGCTACTAGATGGCCTCCGCATGGTCGTATCCATGGGCATACAACGCCTAGACGTGCGCAGAGACTCAAACCTCGCAATATCTCAGGTGAACGGAGAATTTGATACGAAGGATCGGAACATGGCGTCTTACTGAAACGCCATATTAAAAATATCGGCTCGGTTTGAGGGGCTCGAATTTCACCATGTTGCTCGGGATGGTAATTAGGCAGCGGACATACTCACTCGCATGGGCGCCAAGCATGAACCGGTCCCGCCTAACACCTTTGTTGAAAGGTTGTTTAAGCCATCCGTAATATGGCAGGATGAGAGCAGAGAAGCTAGTTCAGACCCGATCACAACCCATCTAGCCGAACTCAATATAGATATCATCGGGGATTCGGATATGGAAATAACATCTTCAGCTCATGAGATCATGGCCATCGTCGCCCCCTGGACCGAACCCTTACTAGCCTACCTCAATTGTCAAGAGCTCCCTGATGATCAAAATGAGGCCCGTCGCATAGTTCGGCGTTCTAAAGCCTATAAAGTTCATGAAGGTGAACTATACAAGAAAAGCACTACTGGTGTTCTCCAAAGGTGCATCTCTCAAGAAGAGGGATGACAACTTCTAGCCGAAATACACGCTGACATGGGTGGCCATCACGCCATAGCTCGGGCCCTCGTAAGCAAGGCTTTCCGAACAAGTTTCTTCTGGCCAACAACCCGAGTAGACGCTCAAGCCCTAGTCTAACATTGTGTTGGATGCCAGCTTTTTGCCAATCAAAGTCGTGCTTCGCACCGCCCTGAGAACCATCCCCATTACTTGGCCTTTTGCGGTCTGGGGGCTGGATATGGTCAGACCCCGTAAAGGGGGAAGCCACAAAAAGAAATATTTACTGGTTATGGTGGATAAATTCACTAAATGGATAGAAGCCAAACTAGTCAGAACAGCTGAAGCAGGGCGAGTGATAGATTTTATATCTGGCATAGTACATCGTTATGGTGTCCCGCATAGTATTATCGCAGATAATGGCACCAACTTTACAGCTGACGAGGTGAAAACCGGTGTGCCAAGTTAGGCATTAAACTTGATTATGCCTCCGTGTACCACCCTCAAACAAACGGTCAAGTCGAACGGGCCAATGGCTTAATAATGAGTGGCATTTAACCTCGACTGGTGCGGTCCCTACAAGAGTCAGATAAACACTGGGTTGAGCAGCTTGCCTCTGTACTACGGGGGTTGCGGACCACACCTAACCGGATAACTGAATATACACCTTTTTCATGGTGTACGACGCCGAGGCTGTTTTGCCCTGCGACATTATTCATGACTCACCTCGAGTGCGTATGTATGAAGAGTGAGAGGCCGAGCTCGATCGGCAGGATGACCTAGACGGCCTTGAAGAGGAGCGCGATATCGCGCAGGTTCGTTCTACATTCTATCAACAACAGGCTAGGCGATACTAGAGAAGAGAAGTGTGGGCCCGAATTCGTTTTGCGCCTCCCGGAGAAGAAAAAGGATAAACTTAAACCAAGATGGGAGGGACCCTTCATTATTCACGAAGTTCTCACCGGAGGAGCCTATCGCCTTCGAAATGCATCAGACAATCGCCTTGAGCCGAATCCATGGAACGCTATTAGACTCCAACAATTCTACGGATAGTTCGGTAGCACCTTTTATTTCTTTTTTTGTCTAGGTTTTTTTTCCTTTGTTTTTCTTCTTCATTTCTTGTTTTTTCCTTCCCAGAAAGTGTTCGGCTATAACGAATTTCTAGGGGTGAACATCTTCAAATGTATATACCTCAAGATACCTGGGGGCTTCTATAAAGACGCTTAACATTAGAAGCTTATTGCTCACAGTACTCATGTCATCTGTTTCATACTGTCTCTTCGCCATTATATGCACCTTTATGACTTAAGTTTTTGCCAAGCTGGGTTGCCTGGCTCTTATGTGTTTATACCCTACATTCCTGATTGCTCGGGTAGGGTGTAGAGGGAGCACCTCTGCAGTTGTTACAACCGGGTAATCCGGACCTGTACCTCAGATGGGTGAAGCCCAAAGCTAGCATTCTTAAGGGAATCATTGGTCGGTGGACAAACGATGAATTCCATTTTTGCACATAAATTCTCAGAGGATAAGCTTCCTGTAATCCTACTTTTTAGGATCAAAGCCTAAGCATGCATAAGTATGATGCTGACCTAGGGAAAGGAATCCTTAACAGAACTATCCTCCCTGGAAGATGTTTCTTACATTAAATAGTAATATAACATAGCTCCCTCAACAAAACTTGTCTGTTCAAGCAAAGTGACCGGATTGCTTGCTTTTCGAGCATACTAAGTGTTCACCACAAGGATAGTATCCGAAAACACTACAAACCTTGGGTTTCGGAGGTTGAAGCCAAAGGTCTGCCATGACAACATTTTTACGAGTTCGGTTGGAGATAAGTTTTATGACAAAGTACATTGTTACATGGAATCAAATGCCTATTCTTCATCAATGCCATCTATAAGACTGTTTGACCTACAGTCTTCTTGTGAATACTTTGCGGCTATCATTACTTGGTCATAGACCAAGCTAACGAGAATTTCTTGTCTGTCCGGTCCCCGAGGTCCAACCTGGGCTATATAATTTGGATCAATCCCGGTATAGCGTGTCTTTACCATGGCCCAAGCCTCTCATGCACCTTCTCGACATGCCGACACCTTCCATAGTTCAAAACGACACTAAGCTCCTTTGAAAAAGTTCACCAGCTCCTCCATAATTTCTGGAGGAGACTCGGATGGCCACAAGGCTTTATCCATATTGTTCATGGCTTTCTGAACTCGCTCATGCACTTTAGAGAGCTCTTGCAGCACATCACCTTGAAATCCAGATACTTCTCCTTCGGGTCGCCCAGTTAACAAACCTACAGGAATAGCATTGTGAAGCTCTGAATCACGGGATAATATGAAAGCTATGTTAAAGGTCATACTGAATATGCCGCCTTTTAACTTTCTATTTTCCTTTAAGGCATCCGACAATTGGGCTTGTAGATCCTTTAGCTCTTTGGCTTGCTTGACATTTTCATCCAGCAGTTTGTTCTTCTCCTTAATGGTCCATGTTAATACACACTAACCAGCGGCTTCTTTCCCTTCGGCGTGTCTTTTGTCCTCCTAAGCAGCCCTTAGCTTCTCCTCTAGTTGATCTGTCGATTGCGTCGCTGTAACTGGAACAATGTATGCTTAAACATCATTGACGGCGCAAATTCGTATTTTCCAAACACTATTCATACTTACCATCAGATCCCTTCTTGGATTTCTTAAAATCTCCCAGCTCGGTGGTGACAGCATTTAGCTTGATCTGGTTTGCTTCAAGCTCCTTGGCCAATGCGTCATTCTTTTCCCTGAGAACCTACGGGCATAACAATCTTTAATACGTTGGGCCAACTGTTTCAAGTCTCGGGGGCTACTGGCATATGCTTATTAAATTTACAGAAGTTCTTACCCGCATATCCTTTGAAAATAGGTGAGTGGCTCCAGCAAGTCCATCCCGAGCAGCTCGGATATACGCATCCGCAGAGTTGAGGGCGTTAAACGCATCCTCAGTAAAAACTGGATCGCGCATGGACTGTTTTCATCGCCGATGGTTCAGCGCACTCTCCACTTTGGTATTTGTAACTGATACATTATATGAATCCTCTTGAAGAGGACAATCCGGCATTACGCCCGTATCGGCTCTTGTCCTTGTGGATGGGCCCGGGGCCGGATTAGTTGTTGTTTGGCCAGCCGGGTCCTCGGACACAGTTCAGTGTATACTTCTCCTGAAATAAGACGAAGGAAAAAATATGACAATCCGGCCTTGCTACCGGGCACATGTTGAAAACTATACCTCTTCGATGAAGGGGGAGCTCCATGGTGTCCCCCGTTTCCTTTCGCTTCAAAGACTCGCCATGCGCAGGCATCGTCTTCTTAAGAGATGCCCTTGATGCAGTACGGCGAGACGAGCACCGCCCCTTCGGAGCATGAGACAGTGCGGTGGGTGAGGCGCCAAGGGGAGGCTCTCTTTGAGGGGATGTCTCCCGGGTACTTACATTGGAGGAGGGAAGAAGTCCAGGGTCATCGGATACAATGGCCACTTCTGTGCCATCATGGCTCGCCTGATGAAAAACTCCATCATTAAGCTCTATGAATATGTCCGGATCTTCTTCAAATCCGGGATCTCTGTCAGGAACATGGTCCTCTGGCTGCGGAGCGGGGCAATAAACCCCCTCGATCACCTTCCTCCATTCCTGTTGGAAACAACCAGATTTAGTTCGGTTAGCATATCTCAGAAAAGAGATTGTATAAAGCTAGAAATTGAAAAACACACCCGGTCAATGGGGTTATACATAGAAAAACCTTCCTGACATTTCAAGCAGACGAAGTCTTCCTTCTCCCCCTTACAAAGAATAGCTAAGATGGCGGCCAAGGCGGCAGGGGTATCCAGACCCTCGCGTAGGCAGCGAGAGGCATCATCTTGCCCATTGTAATGCCACATGGGAAACCCTCTGGACTGAACTGGCTGGACGCATCATTTTATCGTAATGGCCATTACTTCAATTATCGAAAGTCGGAGTGGGCGAGTACTCTGGTCTTACTGACTAGCCTCTTAATCTCCGCATTGTCTTCTTCCTTGAGGCTTCAGGGACGCCAGTTGAAGCATTTCTTCAAAGGAGCATTGGAGAATTCGGGAAGACCTCGCCGGATTGGTTCCGAAAGAACAACGTCTTCGATATAAAACCACTCCGAGGTCCATTCTTCGGATGCCTTCTTAGAGTGACGGACAGGTAACATGTCCCTGCTATGTGCCACACTTCGGCACCGCCCACCTTGAATATATGGGTCCCTTTTGGGTGTGGGGGGTGAGGCAAAAGAATTTCCTCCCTAGCTCGAAATGAGCCTCACAGAACAAAAATAGCTCACAAAGAGAAACGAAGCCCGCAATATGCAGGATAGAGCCTAGCGTGAGATTGTGCGGTTGGACCCATAAAACTCCAGGAAACCTCTGAGGAAAGGATGGATTGGAAATCCTACGCCTCTCAAGAGGAAGGAGACGAAGCACACCCGCTCCTCTTTAGTGAGGTTGGGGAAGTTTTCCGCCAAGGCTTCACCGTCGATCAAGGTTAATCCAGACGAACGGAGACTAGATCCGCGGGAGGGAGATATCCCTCTGTCCGAAGACTGTTCAGATGGGCATGAGATACCGAGCAGCTTTCCCACTCTCCTACTTGAGGTCCGTGGGGGCGTGAGGAGGAGTGGGGAGCGCTGGTCATATTTGGAGTATTTTCCGTGGCTGGCTCTAAGGGTTTCTACGTGGTATGGAATGACATCTGAGATCCAATTGTTGGGGAACGTAGTTTTTCAAAAAAAAATCCTACGATAATGTAGGATCCATCAAGGAGAAGCATGGCAATGAGAGGGTAGATTGTGTCCATGTACCCTTGTAGACCAAAAGCGGAAGTGTTCAGTAACGCGGTTGATGTAGTCGAACGTCTTCATGATCCAACTGACCCAAGGACCGAACGCGCGGCACCTCCGTGTTCAGCACACGCTCAGCACGATGACGTCCCACGAGCTGTTGATCCAGTTAAGGACGAGGGAGAGTTCCGTCAGCACGACGGCGTGGTGATACGTCTCCAACGTATCTATAATTTTTTATTGTTCCATGACATTATATATTCTGTTTTGGATGTTTAATGGGCTTTACTATATACTTTTATTATTATTTTTGGGACTAACCTACTAACCCAAGGCCCAGTGCAAATTGTTGTTTTTTGTCTATTTCAGTGTTTCGCAGAAAAGGAATATCAAACGGAGTCCAAATGGAATGAAACATTCGGGAGAGTTATTTTTGGAACCGTATCTGCACAGAAGACTTGGAGTACACGCGGGGGAACGAGAAAGGCGGCCACGAGGGGGCAGGGCGCGCCCCCACCCTCGTGGGCCCCCTCTGGCTCCCCCGGTGCCCTTCTTCCTCCTATATATATTCACGTACCCTGAAAACATCGAGGCAACAGAGAAAACCCTAATTCCACCGCCGCAACCTTCTGTTCCCATGAGATCCCATCTTGGGGCCTGTTCTGGAGCTCCACCGGAGGGGGGATCAATCACGGATTGCTTCTACATCAACACCATAGCCTCACCAATGAGTAGTGATTAGTTTACCACAGACCTTCGGGTCCATAGTTATTAGCTAGATGGCTTCTTCTCTCTTTTTGGATCTCAATACAATGTTCTCCTCGATCTTCGAGGAGATCTATTCGATGTAATCTTTTTACGGTGTGTCTGTCGAGATCCGATGAATTCTGGGTTTATGATCAAGATTATCTATGAAATACTTACGGTACTGTATTGTGCTGGATCACCCTTTCCTCTTCGAGGGAATACAACGCAAGATCGAGAAGTAGCACGTGGCAACGGTGTTGATGATGTGATCCGCGCAGGGCTTCGCCTAAGCACTACGATAATATGACCTGAGGTGGAATCCCTGGAGGGGGCACCGCACATGGCTAAAACAACTATTAACTTGTGTGTCCTAGGGTGCCCCTCTGCCCCCGTATATAAAGGAGCAAGGGGGAGGTCGGCCGGCCCTATACGTCGCGCCCAAAGGGGGCAATCCTACTCCTACTAGGAGTAGGAACCCCCCTTTCCTAGTCCAACTAGGAGAAGAAGGAAGGAGGGGTGACGGTGTAATGGACTAAGGGGTACTCACCACGTCGTCTCCCGACCAGCTGGGTCGAGCCGAGGACCCCCAAGGCAGTTTACTCATGGGCCAATTCGGGCAGCCCATGCCGCATACAAGGAGGTTTCCACAAGACTTGGTGCACAAGCCGAGGACTCTCCTAAACCCTAGGCCTCTGGTGCATATATAAACCGAGGCCGGGCTAGTCAATAGAACATTACATTACATCACATATTCATTACTACTATCTCGTGGAAGATACATGTACTCTGTACTACACCTATATGAATACAATCAAAAGCAGCATGTAGGGTATTATCTCTTCAAGAGAGCCCGAAGCTGGGTAAAACCTCGTGTCCATGTTACCATAGCTCCAAGACGCCTAGCTTAGGACCCCTACTATGAGATATGTCGGATATTGAACCGACATTGGCGCTTTCATTGAGAGCCTACCGGGTGATCGCCACGGACCGATGGATAATCAAGTGATATTTTTCTGGTCAGATTTGTTCTATACTAGTTTGTTTTTGTGTGAATCATCGCTGTTTTTTGAGCTTTGTTCGTAGATTAGATTGAGATCAAGGTCTAAAAAATTCGCTACCAGCAGTTGCGCTGGTATCCGGCGTTCTACCTCGGTTTCGGTATTGGTAGACCGAGTCGTCTAATCAATGATCAACTGGCAGCTGGCCTCGTTGTCGTATGTAGTGCTGGATCACAGAGCCGAGGAGAAATCCTCGTACGGGCAGCGGCCATCCAGAGCCGCCGGATGACCTTGAAGTCTTTGGATTTGACCGCCTGCTGATCCTTCGCGAGAAGTACTAGTAGCACTAGTTGGGATCGATGATCAATAAAGGGCAGCTGCCGTCCAAGGAGATTTAGTTGATAAAGGGCAGCACGGTCTCTTTTATTCGCTTCTGTCTTCTACGGTAACCGTCGACAAAAGGAGGTATCCTACGGACACTCGTACGTGCCATCGGTCTGGCCAGCCTCTCGTTGTCGCCCGGGTAGGCCGACCTTCGCCGACATCGCCATGCCACGACGTCATCGTGCCATCGAGCTAGCCTCAGCGCTCAGGCCATATTTATCAAACTTTTTCACTTCACATAGATTAATTATGCGCCTTTTCTTTTCATCATTATTATTTTTTGGACTACACTATTTTACATGTGTAGGTAATCGACTTCGACTGCGTCACGCGATCACTTCAGCAAGCCGACGACGTTGTCCCAATCAGCATAAATCGGCTCGCGTGATCACCTTGTTGGTCGAATTGTCATACCGACATGTTCGGTTGCCTCGGGGACTTCGGCATCGATTAGAGAACTCTACATCATCGAGTGTTCGGTACACGGGCCATATTTCTTTTCTTACTAACTTTGCATAAACTATTAATTATGCAACAATTCTTATTTATTAATTATTATTATTATTTGGCTTGCACTACTTTGTGTGCGCAAGCAATCTATTTAGGCTGGGCCACACTAAAACCTCGGTAATCACCTTCGACCGCGTCACGGGGTCAACTCTATTGGCCAACAACGTTGGCCTGCCCGCGTCCATCAAGTTGTGGCACCGCTTCGCCGCGCGTCTCCATGTCAGCATCTTCGCGCGGCCACTCTCTCGGGACGACCTCGGCGCTCCGGCCATACTTCACTTAAATGAATTAAGTAGAAGAATTTTTATTTATTTATTATTTTTTGTTATTACTTCTGGCTCGCACTATTTTATGTGTGCAGATAAAGGATTTTGGTTGGGTAGCGCTATCACCGCGCCGTACTGACGTGGCATGTTGATGTCACCCCGCCGATCTACCGCGTCAACTCAGCTGGACCGGGGGCTTCGCCACTGCTTTATTAATCCACTCCGAGGACTTCGGCCTCACACTGCTGGCCTGCTCCGTCGCCTCGGCCGGAATGAGGGTTTCGCCTCGTCACATCGACCGTAGTATGTCACCACTTTGGAATGCCGAACTCCTCGCTCGGCCATCTCGGGACAGGCTATGGGGCTGGGACCTCGCCCTGTCGCAAGCTCGGCACGTGTCATCACCACCGAGCACATTAACCAGCTAAGTCGCTTTCATGCTCAAAGTTTTAAATTTTTAAGTTGTGCTCGGTTCGACCTTGCTCACATACGTTGTTTGTTAGAAACACTTCTTTCTCCCATGTTAACTGGGGACTCTTAGATTTCTATGAGCCATTCTATAAGAAAAGTTGTTTTCTTAGTCGTTGCAAAGTCTTTTTCTATCGCTCTTTTTTCGATGCGAGTGTGCGGTCAATAGCCGGATAGCCTTGTTTCTCTCTAAAGCCGCTCGAGTTTAGTTCGCTAAATAGGCCTTTGAGAAACACTCCGCCTTTGGGATAGGGAGGTTGAAGCCGAAGGCTGACCCGCTTGAAGTCTTGAGATCGGATGTGTCACATTAATGCATGACAGAAGCACAAAATTTTAAGACCAATTTTCGGATTGTCACCAAATGACTTGATTTAATTCGGATGTGAAGCTTTTACATAAGTTTTTTTTTGCTTTTCGAGCTTATGGCACTTTTTAGCTATTTGTATGTTTTTTTCTTTTAGAAAGCGGGACATCCTCATGACCGAGGTGCCCTGCATAATAATTCAGCTTGGGAGATCTTTTTCGACCCACAGCTCGGCATCTTTCCCGCCGAACTATACCTCAGTGTTGATAAATATACATGCCACATCGGCACTAGTTCCCGAGTAGTGCAATGCTAGACGCCTTTTAGCATTGGCAATATTAACGGGGGGCTGGACTACAGCCGAACCCACAAAAAGCCAAGGTACTCTGAGGAGTCTTCGGAAAAACGTTCCCAGATATTGCTTTATATGCATCGGTTTCGAATTGTGTCTTTGGTCAATAGTTGGGTCGCCCGGCTCCCGTGCTTACCCTTACGTTTCCGATTGTTCGGCTAAGGGTAAAGGGAGAACCAATGCGATTGTGCTTCCAGTTTAACTGGTCAAGCGCCTCAGTGGAGAAAGCCAAAAACTGACTGTCACAATTGGCATAAACTGGTCAGCGATCCAATGGCTGTGTTAAACTATAAGATCGATGGAGGTCACCCCTTGTTAAATGATGGGCCGTTCATAATATTGGCCGAAGTGTTTACGGCTTGACCTCGGCTGTCGCCGAACACTAACCGGGGGCTAGTAACTACCCTCCCAACTTTAAGTTCCTATGACTAAGTGAAAGTTATAAAGTCCGCATATCTGATTGTCTTGTTTCCGCTAACACAGCCGCCATCGGGTACCGAGACGTCGACTAAGGGGTGTCTACAAAGTCCGCATATCTGATTGCCTTGTTTCCGCTAACACAGCCTTGTTTCCGCTAAAACTGCTCTTAAACCGTAGTGTCTACAAAGTCCGCATATCTGATTGCCTTGTTTTGAATTTACTAAACCGCAGAAAGACCCTGCGTAGTGTCTACAAAGGGGTGGAACCCGACGATGGGCCACTTTCAAATGATAAACGATGGCAACAGAGTCAAAATAAACATATGTCATCAACATTTGTATTCATTATACAAGCGCTGCCTTTCGTAATCATCGTTATAAAGCCATAAATATGCATCAATTTGACTTAAGATTTTGGCCAAGCTGGGTTGCCTGGCTTCTGTGCTTACCCCTACGTTCTCGATTGTTCGGCTAGTAGGTAAAGGGAGCACCTCTGTTATTGTTACTTCCGGGTCATCCGTGTTAGTACCTCGGACTGTGAGAAGCCGAAATCTAGCCATCTTAAAGAATATAATTGGTCCGCAACGAAGAAAGTGAAAATTTTGGTTCATTTACACCACAGAGTTCGGAAACTTTCCCCGAACTAAATCCTCAATATTTTGCTCCCACATTGATCGGGGTGAGGTTTCTTGATCATGGTTAGCATGGCAACCCAAAGAAAGGAACTGATAGCGGGTCTTTTTTTCTTGGAAGATGTTTCTTACATTAAAAGGTAATATAACATATCTCTCCGCGTACCTTTGTTTATAAAACCGTATGACCGGATTGCCTTGTTTGTCGTAAATCGTTGCCCTTATAAAGGCTTCATAAAGAAGGACAAACACCCGGCTACTGGCCGAGGAGGTTGAAGCCGATGGTCGGTATATTCTCATAACATTATGAGAATAATATTCTCATAACACTTCCGAACTGCTTTGTTTTTCTGCATTGGAAAGCTATGCGCACTGCACAGATACTGCAACAGAACCTCATGTTTGAGAAAAACTGTACGTGTTGTGTTTTCGGTACCTTTTTTGCTCTAGTTTTTTAATCGTTTATCGGAATTATGCGCGTAATATACCGTTGAAAAGCTATGGAGTAGACGCAACTTCGCCATGTTGAACACTTTTCAAAATTCATCATAGTTTAAGAGCAGTTTCGAAAATCGTACGGCTCATAACGAATGGCAGCGAGCGTTTTTTGGCGTTTTTTTCTAAACCGCTCGTCGGAATGAAACATATGATACACCGTTGGAAAGATATCGTCGGCGCGCATCTTTTTCATATCTATTTTTTTAATTCGCTACGGTTTAAGAGCAGTTTTGAATTTACTAAATCGCGGAATTGTGTTTTTCGAATTTTTTCAAATTTTCGGTACTGTTTTCACTCCAGTTTTCTAACCGTTTGTCTAAACAAGGCGTGTAATATACCGTTGGAAAGCTACGAACGAGGCGCAACTTTCATATGTTGAAATGTTTTTTAGATTCCTTACGGTTTTTAGTTAAATTTGAAAATCGTGCGGCTGACTACGAACGGCAGCGACCGTTTTTTCATGAAATTTTTACAAAACGTTGGTCGGAATGATCCAAATGATACACCGTTGGAAAGATATCGTCGAGACGCTACTTTTTCATGTAGAACACGCCCTTTAATTCTTTACGGTTTAAGAGCA
Organism: Secale cereale; assembly: GCA_902687465.1. NCBI lineage: Eukaryota > Viridiplantae > Streptophyta > Magnoliopsida > Poales > Poaceae > Secale > Secale cereale. The sequence goes on from LR738711.1 coordinate 623,913,279, forward strand.
ATTTTGAATTTACAAAAACGCGGAAACTCTGTTTTTCGCGACAAGAAAATCGACGCGTGCACTGCATCGGACAGAAAAGCGCACTGCTTCAAACTGAAAAACGCACTGCATCAGATAGTCAATCGAACCTCATGATTTATTTTGTTGGACGTAGATTTTTCTCAGAGGAGTTTTGTTGTCATTTTTCCAACTTTTTTTTTCGAAGGAAAGTGGACCGCAACACTCCCGAAAGTAAAGCGGAACACTACCAAAAGTGAACCTCATGATTTGCTGTTGTCTTTTTTCGTACTAATTAATTTTTTACGCGCGTTGAGAAGTATTGAGAAGTGAGCTGCTTTCCGATGTGTTTTTGTTTTTTGATCACCAAGTGAACCACAAAGGTTTTTTTATGGCCAACTTTCGTGAGAGAACAAAGTGAGCTTCAAAGAGTCCTTTTGCAATGGACTTTTTTAGACCAAAGTGCACTGCATTTGTTTGTTTTTTAAATGTAGCTTGTATAGTGAAGCAAACCTCCTCGGAAATGGTATATGTACTGAAAAATCCTTCGTAGCGGATTTTTTTAAGACCAAAGTGCACTGCATTTTGCGTGTTTTTAAATGCATTTTGTTCTAACTGCAGTGTGCTAAAGAGTCCTTTGTAGTGGACCGTTTTTTAGAGCAAAGTGCACCGCAAGATTGAAAATAATGCATCACAACACGACGCGATATGACACATTTTTAAACAAATTCCTGTATGTGTTTCACATTACTGAACTGCAAGTTTCTATACATATTTTTTCTAACGTGTTCCGCACTACAGGGTCTAGAGTAGTGAACTACATGAAACTGATTTCGGGTACAATTTCTCATCCCTACAAATTAGCAAGACAAAAGGAACTGCATCAAACTACAGAAGCCGAAAAAATGCACGGGTTGAATGGCGTCGCGAGCGAACAACATGTTGGTCGCCAGTGCAGATATTTCACACAAAACAACCAAAAAAAGTGGCATCTTCTTGACTGCACACATGAGCCAAGAGACCCGCAAAGTGCATCGGAGCACTGCATTTTCCAAACTGCACGGCCGTGGTCACTACTGTTGACCTTCGCCCGGTAGTGGGATGGCCCCGATCCAGGCGACAGGGGCTGCAACTGAGGTTCGTCGCCCAGATGCCCGACGAGCTGCATGGCACGCTCTCCCGCACTGCATGCGACGCTCGCCTGCACTACACACAGTGCTCGCTGAAAAGGGGTGACCCATCGATTGCTAGGATGGTAGGACCTGCAAACACACACGCCGGCACCCGACAAGCTGTATGCCCTCTTGGGAGGCTGGAGAGGAACAGGAAATAGGATGCATGCACGCAGCAGTGAGGCACCCACAAAACTGCAGGAAATTGGCTATCTGTTAACAACGAGCAAAACAACTAAACACCTTCGATCCCCAATACGTGCAGAATTCACCACCACGAGAACCAAATTCAACAAGAAAGATGGACACGAGATGCAAGATGACCAAGAACCTACTCGATTTTTGGAGAAGAAGGTGCTCGAGGGGGATGAAGGATCTCGCCGGAGGAAGGACGACAAGACACCGAATGACACACGCGCACGCCTACGAGCTTTGTGTCATGCTTTCCCGGACTACAAGCTGCTGTCGCCAGAACCTCGGCCCCAATGGACCTCCTTTATACCTGCCGGTCATGCTTCACGGCGGAGCAGGAGAGGATGGCATTGCAGTGCACTTTAGGCCGGCATCAATTCACCTGCAAAACACCCAAAGGGGTAGGAGCCCGTGCGTCACCCAAATTTGCCGTGGGATGAGGCCGGCGGACTGCATCATCTATCTTTTCTGCAAAAAAGAGAGTAAAACGAACCTCAAGAGCAAAAGTACTGTGGACTGTATTTGCACTTTTATTTGTCTTTAGAAGAACACAAAAAACGCAAATCTTATCAACGGGAACAACAAATTGTAGTGCACTGATTTTCCTCCGAAAATCAAAAAAGTGAACTGCAACAACCTGAAACAATGGTGTGGTTTCCTGTTCGTCAGTGGGGAGAAAGCAGGGGAAGCCGATGCACCGGGGAAATCTCTAGGCCAGGAGGGCGGGCTGCAACGGAGTCGGTGGTGGACCTCATGGGGGTATGCGAGGTGAGCCATGGCCGGGTCGGAGATGAGGCCAGGACGAGGAGGAGGGGGGCAGGCGAGCACCTTGGTGGACCGGGTCCTCGTCCCCGAATCTCACCAAGAAATTGGGCGGGGCGACACTATATGGGGGGGAGACGAGCTAGTTGATATTGGTGGGAGAAGGCAAGTGGGTCTCCGCGCGAGGCCACGAGAGCGGGGCGGCCACCGGGAGCCTGATGGTGAGGCCAAGGCCGCAGGCAGATCCATCACTAGGACCCGCACTCGAGGTGGGCTGCGCCGCGGTCATGGCTGGGCCATGGCACTAGCAGGGCGGCTCGACGTCGGCACTGCCATGGCCATCCGGTGCGGCGGCGGGCAAATCAGCGGAGAGGGTTGGAAGGGGGCACGTCTAGAAGGTTGAGCGCCACCGTCAAAACAACTGCTTTCGTCGGCCATGATGCGTGAAGATCCATGGGAGGTGGAAGGTGCACACCGAGGAACCCGCAGGGCCGCTCCGCGGTAGAAGGTGGGTAGGGCGGAGAGGGGCATCCACGGAGAAGGTGCTCGGTAGAAGGTGGGTAGGGCGGATGGCTCGGGTGGAGGGGAGGTGGGAGGAGGCTGCGTAGGAGGAAGAAGGTGGGAAGGAGGGGATTGGGTAGGATCGGTGGTGGGAGGTGTTATGAGAATAAGCACGGGTGTTATGAGAATAAGGTCTTAAGGGGTGTTATGAGAATAGACCCACCCTATATATATATATATATATATATATATATATATATAAGGGCACATCGATCCCCTGATCTGGTGTTGCCACCCGACCAATGGCCCGGGGGCTACTGCATTGCCTATTCAATGCAGAAAATTCAAAGTGCTCAATGTTCGGCATGAGCCAACTATGGACAAGTGCGTCTTCGGATAGCAATAAGTACCATCTGGGCCTTATCCGGCATCAAGCTGATATATCACGGCGACTTCTCACGACCCTCTCTTAGGGGCCCGTCCGCCGATCACTATTACCTCTAATATATTAGACTACGTTTCTATTCCTACGTATGCTGCCGAGCTAGGAGTTCATCCTCAGTCCGATTTCACGACCTGGGTCTCAGGAGCTACTAGGATCCGCAGTTTCATATTTTCCTTCAGGTGCATCTCGGATTTTAGGCCGACAGACACCTTGATGGCTACTGGCAATTCATCTCGTCCGCAAATAAATTTACCTGCATCGGTAATAAAATCCGCAAACAATCAGCCCATGACCGAGGTGTTGAATCACCTCCGGAGCAGTTCAGTATATAGTTCGGATGGAAGTGGCTGGCTCCTTAGAGGGCATTTCCGGCATTAAGCTTGGCTAAAACTCCTTCAAATTTTTTGAACCAAGGTGATCTATGACACCTCGGATACAGAACGGCGTTGGAGCTTGGACATAGTCCGGTGTTGGACCTTGGACATCATCCGGTGTTGGAGCTTGGACATAGCCCGACGTTGGAGCTCGGCCGCAAAAAGACACCTCGGATACAGTCCGGTGTTGGAGCTCGCACATGAGAGGACACCGCCGCACGGGAAACAATTCAAAGCCGAGGTGTGGCATAAAAATAACAAGGCATTGATAAAGGCCAAAGACTTAAAAGGCTCCTCGGATGCCTGACGTGTGAAACTCTTCAGATTCAGCTCGGCAATCCTCAAGATCAATGATGGAAAGATTTGATTGAACCGGTTTTCAAGACCGACGACCGAAGATGAAGAACAGTTGGAAGAACCGAGGAGCGTCCCCAACTTGAAGACCGGTTCAGGGGGGCTACTAATGGTGTCATGGACAAAGGGGTACTCACCACGTCGTCTCCTGACCAGCTGGGTCGGGTCGAGGACCCCCAAGGCAGTTTACTCATAGGCCACTTCGGGCAGCCCATGCCGCATACAAGGAGGTTTCCACGAGATTTGGCGCACAAGACGAGGACTCTCCTAAACCCTAGGCCTCTGGTGCATATATAAACCGAGGCCAGGCTAGTCAATGGAATATTACATTACATCTCATATTCATTACTACTATCTTGTGGTAGATACATGTACTCTGTACTACACCTATATGAATACAATCAAAAGCAGCATGTAGGATATTATCTCTTCAAGAGACCCCGAAGCTGGGTAAAACCCCGTGTCCATGTTACAATCGCTCCAAGACGCCTAGCTTAGGACCCCTACTACGAGATACGCCGGATATTGATCTGACAAGGGGCGCCACCCATCCCCCGAGTGGGGGGGCACGTGGCCAGCCCTTGGCCGCTCCCTCTCTCTCTCTCCTAAGGCCCAATAAAGCCCATTACTTCCCCAGTGGTTTTGATAACCCTTCCGACACTCCGATATTTATTCGGTGACCCCCGGAACTCATCTGGTGTCCGAATAACATCGTCCAATATATCATTCTTTATGTGTCAACTATTTTGAGACTCCTCATCATGCCCGTGATCTCATCCGGGACACCGAACAAACTTCGGTCATCAAAAACACATAACTCATAATACAAATCGTCATCGAACGTTAAGCGTGCGGACCCTACGGGTTCAAGAACTTTGTAGACATGATCGAGACATATCTCCGGTCAATATCCAATAGCGGAACCTGGATGCTCATATTGGCTCCTACATATTCTACGAAGATCTTTATCGGTCAAACCAAATAACAACATACGTTGTTCCCTTTGTCATCGATATGTCACTTGCCCGAGATTCGATCGTCGGTATCATCATACCTAGTTCAATCTCGTTACCGGCAAGTCTCTTTACTCGTTCTATAATACATCATCTTGTGACTAACTCATTAGTCATTCGCCTGCAAGGCTTATTATGATGTGTATTACCGAGAGGGCCCAGAGATACCTCTCCGGCACTTGGAGTGACAAATCCCAATCTTGATGTATGCCAACACCACAAACACTTTCGGAAACACTTGTAGAGCATATTTATAATCACCCAGTTACGTTGTGACATTTGATAGCACACAAGGTGTTCCTCTAGAATTCGGGAGTTGCACAATCTCATAGTCAGAGGAACATGTATAAGTCATGAAGAAAGCAATAACAATAAAACTAAACGATCATTGTTCTAAGATAACGGATGGGTCTTGTCCATCACATCATTCTCCTAATGATGTGATCCCATTGATCAAATGACAACACATGTCTATGGTAAGAAAACAGAACCATATTTGATTAACGAGCTAGTCTAGTAGAGGCATACTAGGGACACTCTATTTTGTCTATGTATTCACACATGTATAAGGTTTCCGGTTAATACAATTCTAGCATGAATAAAAGACATTTATCATGATATATAAGGAAATATAAATAACAACCTTATTATTGCCTCTAGGGAATATTTCCTTTAGTCTCCCACTTGCACTAGAGTCAATAATCTAGATTACATCGTAATGATTCTAACACCCATGGAGTATTGGTGTTGATCATGTTTTTCTCGTGGAAGAGGCTTAGTCAATGGGTCTGCGACATTCAGATCCATATGTATTTTGAAAATCTCTATGTCTCCCTCCTTGACTTGATCGCGGATGGTGTTAAAGCGTCTCTTGATGTGCATGGTTCTCTTGTGAAACTTGGATTCCTTCGCCAAGGCTATTGCTCCAGTGTTGTCACAAAAGATTTTCAGTGGACCCGATGCACTAGGTATTACACCTAGATCGGATATGAACTCCTTCATCCAGACTCCTTCATTTGCTGCTTCTGAAGCAGCTATGTACTCTGCATCACACGTAGATCCCGCCACGGCACTCTGCTTGGAACTGCACCAACTGACAGCTCCACCATTCAACAAAAATACGTATCCGGTTTGTGACTTAGAGTCATCCGGATCAGTGTCAAAGCTTGCATCGACGTAACCATTTACGATAAGATCTTTGTCACCTCCATAAACGAGAAACATATCCTTCGTCCTTTTCAGGTACTTCAGGATGTTCTTGAACGTTGTCTAGTGATCCACTCCTGGATTTCTTTGGTACCTCCCTGCCAGACTTATAGCAAGGCACACATCAGGTCTGGTACACAACATTGCATACATGATAGAACCTATGGATGAAGCATAGGGAATGACTTTCTTTTTCTCTCTATCTTCTGTAGTGGTCGGGCATTGAGTCTTACTCGACTTCACACCTTGTAACACAGGCAAGAACCCTTTCTTTGACTGATCCATTTTGAACTTCTTCAAAACTTTATCGAGGTATATGATTTGTGAAAGTCCAATTAAGCGTCTTTATCTATCTCTATAGATCTTGATGCCCAATATATAAGCAGCTTCACCGAGGTCTTTCATTGAAAAATTCTTATTCAAGTATCCTTTTATGCCATCTAAAAATTCTACATCATTTCCAATCAACAATATGTCATCCACATATAATATCAGAAATGCTACAGAGCTCCCACTCACTTTCTTGTAAATGGAGGATTCTCCAAAAGTCTATATAAAACCATATGCTTTGATCACCTCATCAAAGCATATATTCCAACTCCGAGATGCTTGCACCAGTCCATAGATGGATCACTGGAGCTTGCACACTTTGTTAGCACCTTTAGGATCAACAAAACCTTCTGGTTGCATCATATACAACTCTTCTTTGAGATATCCATTAAGGAATGCAGTTTTGACATCCATTTTCCAGATTTCATAATCATAAAATGCGGCAATTCCTAACATGATTCGGACAGACTTAAGCATAGCTACGGGTGAGAAAGTCTCAACATAGTCAACTCCTTGAACTTGTCAAAAACCTTCCGCAACAAGTCGAGCTTTGTAGCCAGTAACATTACCATCGGCGTCAGTCTTCCTCTTAAAGATCCATTTATTTTCAATGGCTTGCCAATCATCGGGCAAGTCAACCAAAGTCCACACTTTGTTCTCATACATGGATCCCATCTCAGATTTCATGGCCTCTGTAACGCCCCGGACACACCCGCCGGTGGTCGTTACTCCTGGCGGGATCTAGACTGGCCTCACATATCAATACTAGTCTTTTCTGCGCACTTTGTCCTCACTCGTGCGCACCCGGGGGCAACTTCCCGGTCGGTCACCCATCCTGAAACTACTCCAAGCTGAGCACACTTAACTTTGGAGTAGTTTCAGGATGGGTGACCGACCGGGAAGTTGCTCCCGGGTGCGCACGAGTGAGGACAAAGTGCGCAGAAAAGACTAGTATTGATATGTGAGGCCAGTCTAGATCCCGCCAGGAGTAACGACCACCGGCGGGTGTGTCCGGGGCGTTACAAGTTGGTATCAGAGCATGTACCACAACTGCTAGCTCGAGATCATGTGTGGGATAGTTCTTCTCACTTGGCTTGAGCTGCCGAGAAGTATATGCCACAATTCTCTTATCTTGCATAAGCACACCACCAAGACCTTGAAGAGAAGCATCACAGAAAACTTCATAGGGCTTGGATTCATCTGGAGGAGTCAGAACTGGAGCAGAGACAAGCTTTACTTTGAGAGTTTTGAATGCCACTTCACACTCTGGAGACCAAAAGTATTTGACATTCTTCTGAAGCAAGTTGGAAAGAGGCTTGGCAATCTTGGAGAAGTTCTCAACGAATCTTCTGCAATAGCTGGCAAGACCCAGAAAACTGCGGAGCTGCTTGACGTTCTGAGGAGCTTCCCAGTTGACAATTGCTTCAACTTTCTCGGGATTAACCGCAATGCCGTCAGCTGAGATGATGTGGCCCAGGTATAAAACTTTATCGAGCCAAAACTCGCACTTGGAGAACTTGGCATAGAATTTATGCTCTCGGAGTCGATCAAGAACCAGACGTAAGTGCTTTTCGTGATCTTCTTCATTCTTGGAAAACACCAGAATATCATCCAGATACACAAGCACAAACTCGCCAGTATAGGGGTTGAAGATGTAATGCATCATCCTCGAAAAGGTAGGAGGAGCATTGGCGAAACCGAAGGACATGACGGTATACTCGTATGAACCGTAGCTCGTTCTGAAGGCCGTCTTGGGAATGTCTTCCTCGCGAATGCGAATTTGATGATAGCCCATTCGGAGGTCGAGCTTAGAGAACACTTTAGCTCCTTTGAGCTGCTCAAAAGAGTTCATTGATGTTGGGGAGCGGATACTTGTTCTTAATCGTCTTCTTGTTCAATGGACGATAGTCAACACAGAGACGCTCCGTGCTATCTTTCTTCTTGACAAATAAGACACCACAGCCCCACGGAGACGTACTAGGCCTGATGAGGCCCATACTCTCATGCTTATCAAGCTGCTTCTTCAATTCCTTCAATTCATCCGGAGAGAGCTTGTACGGACGCCGGCATGCTGGCTCAGTACCCGGCTCGAGTTCAATGACAAATTCCACCTGACGGTGTGGAGGCATGCCTGGAAGTTATTCAGGAAAGACGTCTTGATATTCGTTCACCACCGGAATTTGAGATATGGCATTAATTTCGCCCTTATCATTGAGAGAGAAAAGCCTGATAGTGTTATCCCTTGAGGCAAAGATAATCACATCTTCATCAGAATGAGTCATCTTGACTTCCTTCTGTGCACAATCAATATGAGCATCGTGCTGAGAAAGCCAATCCATTCTGAGGATGAGGTCGATGTCAGAATTACCAAGAATCACCGGAGAAGCCAAAAATCGATAATCACCCATGCGAATAGAAACATCCGGAGCATATAATCTAGATGTCATGCATCTTCCCGGAGAAATCACTTGCAACTCCTTTGGCAAGGCCATGGTGCCCACATTATACTTGGATGCAAATGGGAATGACATGAAAGAATGTGAAGCACCCGAATCAAATAACACTTTAGCAGGAAAAGAGTTCACTGGAAGGTTACCCAAAATGACATCAGAAGAATTCTCCGCTTGTGCTGCATTCATCAGATTGACCCTTGCTGCCTTTGGATCATGCCTGACAATAGCTGAACTCACAGGTGGAGGACGTGGAAGACGCTTCGGATTCGGACATCTGTTGGCATAGTGACCTTTCTGAGTGCATTTGTTGCAAGTCACTTCTGAGAGAGGACGGAAATGAGAACCACTTGACTTGGAGCCTTGAGACTGAAACTGCTTCTTCGACTGGTTGCTCGGGTTGGGTGGGTGGGAGAAACCACGACCACTAGAGTTCTTGTAGTTGGAGTTGTTGGAGTTGTTGTAGGGAGCTCGAATCACTAGAGGAGGAGGAAGCCAGAATTTCTGTTGTTTCGCAGCCAACTGAGACGATGAGGAAGAGTGAACGGCATCTCAAATTCTCTTCTTAGAAGCCTCCATCTTAAGCTGAGCTGCTTCTTGTTTCAAAGCCATGTTATAGAACTTGTCGAATTCATCGGGCTCGAACAAGGTGAGAGCAAGCTGAAGTTCATCTTTGAGACCTCCACGAAACTGGTAGATTTTACTCTTGGCATCAGGAATGTCTTGCTTAGCATAGCGAGCGAGGTTTTGGAACTTAACATTATACTGATAGACTGTCATGGAGCCCTGCTTCAGGTTGCGGAATTGCTCACGCATACCCTCGATGACACTTGTAGGAATGTGGTGAGAGCGAAAGTCCTTGCAGAAATTCTCCCAAGAGATCACTTGACCCGTCCTGGAGTCTTTGTACTGCTGCCACCAGTCAGCTTCTTGATCTTTCAGTTGGAAGGCTGCAAACTTCACATAATCCTCTTCTCTTACGTTACTGCACTCAAAATGCTTCTTTATGTCGGTTAACCAATCTTCAGCATCAAGAGGGTCGACACAGTAACTGAAAGCTTTAGGATTGTTGGCCAAGAACTGGTTGAGAGTAGCATGGTGCTGCTGGTTGAAGAAGTTGCCTTGGTTCCCTGGAACACCCTGATTAGCTTGATTAGCTTGCATCTGCTGCATCATCTGCATCAACAACTGGGTGTTCTGAGCTGTAGTCTGCATAATTGCTCTCCAAGCCTCAGGCGGAGGAGGAGGGGAAGGAGGACGATCTGGGACCTCTTCCACCTCTGGGTTAGCGTTGGGAACCTTTTTCGGAGCCATCCTGTAAGAGATGACCACGAATCAGCAATTGATTGACAAAAGGTATAAGCTGAATCAATGGAATGAATTTCATCAAGTCTTCACAATAATCATTCGAACAATAAGAACGAATGAAATCATTCGAACAAGAGGAACGAATGAAATTCTCAGTTAACTGATAACATCAATCTTCACGAGAAGCCACATAGGGGACAAAATGAAAATAAGAAAAACAACAAGGTACGGATGGGAACAAACACAAGAGAGGAGTTTCGTTATAACATCTTTGTGCTGAAAGCATATGAACGCGTTACGAAAAGGTTTTGCAATCCCCGGATCAGCATAGCCAAGGACCCTTTAAGATGCAACTCCTGATAGTAACATCGGTCATATAACCCTTCACTCAATGTAGAACCCCAAACTCACTAACCTGCATTCGTTGGAAGAATGCCTACGATCTACTGGATAAACCCACCTATAGATTTCCGAAAGATTCCAGTTATGCAATCAGGTGTTGGGGATACACGGGAAGCACCGCGCAATCAACTCTAAACCTACATCCAGGTGTATCCATCCTTCAACACATAACCAGTCTTTCTCGGAAACTTTGTACCTCGGACCTTCGAAAAGCATCCACTATAACAAGCTATGGCAATACTCCCGAACTACCTCCCCAGTACTGGGTGATGTCGGGGTTATCTTGGCACTGGCCGTATAGCAGAGATTTTCGATGTCGGCCGTCTTAAGTATTTAGTACTGCCGCGATATGCTTGTGACAACAATACCCCGAAGCTCAACTCCCCGGGAACAGGAGGCATCGAGAACAATATCCTTGTCACAAGAACATCGAAACAATCCCAGAATACTCGCGGGATCCCTAAGTCCCCAGTAATTTAGTTGCTGATGCTATATTCAAACTGCTCTATCTTTTTGTGTGTTGCTCCGATTCGCGCAAATAGCATGTCCAGACGTTCGTGGGATCGTGCACTACGTTTCATCTTTTAGTGTCATGCATGTTAGAGATCATCTAGGTGCTTGTTTTGCTGTTGCAAGAGTGCATCATGATATAAACTGCTGCCATGTGATGTTTTTATGCCATCTTTGCCATGTGATATCTTTTAGCTCGTTTGTCCGAATGATGCAAATGACATGTCCACGTGTTCGTCTTGCCATGCTCTACATGTTGTATGTGCTAGGTAGCATGTTAGATTTATTCTTGCCATGTTTATCATCGTTGCAAAGTGCCATGTGGCTGTGATGTTGTTTCACTTGTTATGAAATGCCATCTTGTTGAGCTCGTTGCTATCGTTGTGTTTATCTCCATGAAGCATGCTTGTGTGTTTCGGAATCACCATCTTGTGTACTTTGATGAGGTGCTTACCACTTGCCATGATTAGTTTCGAGGTGACTTAAACATGCTCTTTTAGATGCTATGATGAAATTGCTGTTTTAGGACTTAGTGGATTTTCACAAAGTCTGAAATATGTAACGTTCCGATGCCATGTTCGTGTGATGTTCTAGGACAAACCATGTTAGTTTTGGAGTGGATCTTGATTGTTCCTTGTAGTATTTATTGTTGTCTTTCCATCCATGTTCTCACATGCCTATTTAAGTGGCTGTAGCATGTTTATCTTTTGCTCCAAAGTTTCAATAAAATTCTGCTGCCAGAATTTTATTGTCAAGTTCAATATGTCCAAGATCATTGCTATTGATCCGTGGCTCCATTGGGGGTGCACCTTTGGACTTAGTTGCTGTAGTATATGTCTAGTTTGTGTTCATGTCCTTTGCCATGATATTTGAGAGCTGTAGTTTAATTATTTTGTGCTCCGAAGTTGCTATGTTGCTGTAATTTTCAGCTTTCGCTCATTTCTTGTTTCGGGCATAACTTTTAGCCTGTAACTCCGATTTCAGCGAATCTTATATGAAACTTGATTGATTTTCCGTGTAGATTCACAATATAATATTGTTATCATGTTTTGAGGTGTTTTGCTTGAGTGATATTTTCCGTGCTCCGTGTGCATCCATAGTGCATCCATCATGCATCCATCTTTTTCGAGTGCGCATTGCATCTTGTTGATTGGTGCTTGGTGTGATTGTTTTGTTTAGAGCCGGAAGCAGAGTCCGAGTTTGAGTACGAGCACGAGGTTTCCAACGAGGTTGAGCACGAGGACCCTTCTTACGATCCGAACGACTTCTCTTCAGGCAAGATGACCGAACCTCGATAACATTACTATCTTTGCCTATTGCTAGTAGTTCCGATCTTTAGTTTTGCCTCGATGCCCATGATCTTCTTGTCAGCCTCCCACTTGTAAACCATTGCCATGTTTAACCATCCTACCTATGCAAACCGTTGCTTGGCTAAGTACGCTTCGCTCAGCCCTTCTTATAGCATTGCTAGTTGCAGGTGAAGATCGAAGATGCTTGCTTCATGATGAAGTTTGGTTGGGTTTTATCACACTATATAAATGCTTAAAATGAAATCATCTATATATTGGCAAGGGTGGAAGGCTAAGCCTTTTGCTTGGTGATTTGTTCCACTCATGCCGTTAGGAACCGTATAAACCGGTGTTATGTTCCTTGATTATGCGTTCCTAACACGGTTGGGGTGTATGGGACCCCCTCGATAAACCGCTAAGTGCTAAGTCTTTTCCAGCAAGTCCCAGCATTGGTACTATTTGCCTAATAACAAACTAAACTTGCATAGGGAGTTATAAACATTTTTTCTTAATCAACAACCCCGGGCCAGTGCTCCACATGAGTGTTGGTCCGAAATGAGCGGACTGCGGGGCCACCTCAAGGAAACTCGAGGTCTGGTAAAAACCTGTAGGATGTCTCATCCGGTCGTGGCCTGAGACGAGATACGCGCGGCTACTATCAGGGTGTCGGCACGCCGGGAGGATTTGCTGGATTAGCCTTACCTTAGTTCGGTATATCTTGAGCACGGGATTCCGAGGATACTCGGGTCTTCCCACTTTGGAGTTGCGACTCCGCGGATCGTGGGCTTGTAATGGGTCAAGTTGGAACACCCCTGCAGGGTTTTGAACTTTCGAAAGCCGTGCCCGCGGTTATGTGGCAGATGGGAGCTTGTTAATATCCGGTTGTAGATAACTTGACACAATGTATCTAATACACTACCAGCGTGTGTTCCGTGACCGTCAATTTCCGAATAGGGATTCGGGAGTTGAACACGGAGGGGTTATGTTTGTGGAGCTTGTAGCTAGGATCACTTCGTGATCACTTCTCGTCCGAGGCTTCTCTTCTCGCTCTCACTCACGTAAGCTAGTTGCTAGTTGCTGCTGCAGACACTTATTCTTTTCTTCAGCCTTTATCCTCTCCCAAAGGCTTAAATAGTCTTGTTACCCGGGAACGGGATTGCTGAGTCCTCTGTGGCTCACAGTTACTTCACCACACCAGATGCAGGTCCAGTTGTGAGCTATCCAGGTGATGGCACCGAGCTAGACTGGGAGTACGACGAGGAGCGTAGTCGGTACTATGTGCGATACCCGGATGATCAGTAGTGGAGACTCCTACTAGGTTTCGATCCGCCTGTGGTTTATTTATTTCAGTTTGGTATCTTGGCATTTGGGTTTGCCCTTAGAGGGCTGTGATATTCTTAATGTATGATGATTGAGACATGTTATGTAATTGTGTGACGTGGCGAGTGTAAGCCAACTATTTATGTTTACAATCCTCTCTTTTACATGAGATGTGCAAAGATTACCAAACTTGAGATCATTCTAGGATGGATTTATGCCTTTAAGTCGTGCCTCGACACGTAGGAGGTATAACTCCATCCTGGGCATTACAGCCTCAAGCCATTTTACGGAATCTAGGCTCATCATCGCTTCTTCATAGTTTGTAGGTTCATCATGGTCTAATAACATGACTTCCAGAACATGGTTACCGTACCACTCTGGTGCAGAACGTACTCTGGTTGACCTACGAGGTTCAGTAGTAACTTGATCTGAAGTTTCATGATCATCATCATTAGCTTCCTCACTAATTGGTGTAGGAATCACTTGAACTAATTTCTGTGATTATCTACTTTCCAATTCGGGAGAAGGTGCAATTACCACATCAAGTTATACTTTCCTCCCACTCACTTCTTTCGAGAGAAACTCCTTCGCTAGAACGGATCCATTCTTAACAACGAATATCTTGCCTTCGGATATGTGATAGAGGGTGTACCCAACAGTTTCCTTTGGGTATCCTATGGAGACACATTTCTCTGACTTGGGTTCAAGCTTATCAGGTCGAAGCTTTTTCACATAAGCATCGCAGCCCCAAACTTTAAGAAACGACAACTTGGGTTTCTTGCCAAACCACATTTCATAAGGTGTCGTCTCAATGGATTTAGATGGTGCCCTATTTAACGTGAATGCAGCTGTCTCTAAAGCATAACCCCAAACCGATAGTGGTAAATCGGTAATAGACATCATAGATCACACCATATCTAATAAAGTACGGTTAAGACGTTCGGACACACCATTACGCTTTGGTGTTCCAGGTGGCGTGAGTTGTGAAACTATTCCATAGTGTTTAAAATGAAGACCAAACTCATAACTAAAATATTCGTCTCCGCGATCAGATCGTAGAAACTCTATTTTCTTGTTACGATGATTCTCTACTTCACTCTGAAATTCTTTGGACTTTTCAAATGTTTCAGACTTGTGCTTCATCAAGTAGATATACCCATATCTGCTCAAATCATCTGTGAAGGTTAGAAAATAACAATAACCGCCGCGAGCCTCAACACTCATTGGACCGTATACATCAGTATGTAAGATTCCCAATAAGTCAGTTGCTCACTCCATTATTCCGGAGAACGGAGTTTTAGTCATCTTGCCCATGAGGCATGGTTCTCAAGCACCAAGTGATTCACAATCAAGTGATTCCAAAAGTCCATCAGCATGGAGTTTATTCATGCGCTTTACACCAATATGACCTAAACGGCAGTGCCATAAATAAGTTTCACTATCATTATCAACTTTGCATCTTTTGGCTTCAATATTATGAATATGTGTATCACTACGATCGAGATTCAACAAAAATAGACCATTCATCAATGGTGCATGACCATAAAAGATATTACTCATATAAATAGAACAACCATTATTCTCTGATTTAAATGAATAACCGTCTCGCAACAAACAAGATCCAGATATAATGTTCATGCTCAATGCTAGCACCAAATAACAATTATTTAGGTCTAAAACTAATCCTGATGGTAGATTTAGAGGTAGCGTTCCGACGGCGATCACATCGACTTTGGAACCATTTCCCACGCGCATCGTCACCTCGTCCTTAGGTAATCTTCGTTTAATCCGTAGCCCATGTTTCGAGTTACAAATATTAGCAAGCGAACCAGTATCAAATACCCAGGTGCTACTAGGAGCATTAGTAAGGTACACATCAATAACATGTATATCAAATATACCTTTGTTACTTTGCCATCCTTCTTATCCGCCAAATACTTGGGGCAGTTCTGCTTCCAGTGACCAGTTCCTTTGAAGTAGAAGCACCCAGTTTCAGGCTTGGCTCCAGACTTGGGTTTCTTCACGGGAGTAGCAACTGGCTTGCTATTCTTCTTGAAATTCCCCTTCTTTCCCTTGCCCTTTTTTCTTGAAACTAGTGGTCTTGTTAACCATCAACACTTGATGCTCCTTTTTGATTTCTACCTTCGCAGCTTTGAGCATTGCGAAGAGCTCAGGAATAGTCTTCTCCAACCCTTGCATATTATAGTTCATCACGAAGCATTTATAGCTTGGTGGCAGTGATTGAAGAACTCTGTCAATAACACTATCTTCATCAACTTTGACTCCAAGTTGAGTCATGTGATTGTAGTACCCAGACATTCTGAGTAAGTGCTCACTGACGGAACTGTTCTCCTCCATATTGCAGATATAGAACTTGTTGGAGACTTCATATCTCTCAACCCGGGCATTTGCTTGAATTATTAACTTCAACTCTTGGAACATCTCATAGGCTCCATGACGTTAAAAACGTCTTTCAAGACCCAATTCTAAGCCGTAAAGCATGGCACACTGAACTATCGAGTAGTCATCAGCTTTGCTCTGCGAGATGTTCATAACGTTCGGTGTTGCATCTGGAGCGGGCTTTTCACCTAGCGGTGCTTCCAGGACATAATTCTTCTGTGTAGCAATGATGATAATCCTCTAGTTAGGGACCCAATCCGTGTAGTTGCTACCATCATCTTTCAACTTAGCTTTCTCTAGGAACGCATTAAAATTCAAGAGAACAGTAGCACGGGCCATCTACAATAGATAGATATGCAAAAACTATCAGGACTAAGTTCATGATAAATTAAAGTTCAATTAATCATATTACGAAAGAACTCCCACTTAGATAGATACCCCTCTAGTCATATAAATGATCACATGATCCAAATCAACTAAATCATGTCCGATCATCATGTGAGATGGAGTAGTTTTCAATGGTGAACATCTTATGTTGATCATATCTACTATCTGATTCACGCTCGACCTTTCGGTCTCCAGTGTTCTGAGGCCATGTATGTACATGCTTGGCTCGTCAAGTTTAACCTGAGTATTCTGCATGTGCAAAACTGTCTTACACCCGTGTATTTGAACATAGAGCTTATCACACCCGATCATCACGTGGTGTCTGTAAGTGCATCTAGTGCCCCTTAGTGATTTTGGTGTATTGAAGACTTATAGGTTAAGGGACTAATGTGTTTATGAGTGTACACAGGTCTATAAGTCTATGAGGAGTTTGATAATTACAAGGAAAGTCGACCCCTAAAAATGAAGTTCTTCGACTGAAGACTTTGGATTTCTGAAGACTTTGAAAGTGAAGAAATTGGTGTGACCCTGAAGACTTGATATTCATTTGAGGATCATGAAGCATGAAGACTTTTGTTTTTATAGTTTCATTTTCTCTTTCTTGAGTAATAGAAAACACCGTACTATTAAAGGGGGTCGAGGAAATACTAAGGAAAAATTTCCATGGGATGCTCAAGTCAAAATCCTACACCTACCAATCCCTTCGAGTGAAGTCATTGGAAATCTCATACAGTTCAGTCATATTCTTCACTGACAGAGACGAAGTTCTTCTGGTCTCTGAGGAATTTGGTCTGACTGAGGAGTTAGGAATTCGCCAGTGCGGATTACCTACACAGTGAGGAACATGATAGCCCTGAGGAATTTGATACTCAAATTTCCGACCGTTGCTGTGCTAAGCGCCAACTGTCCCAAAATATCTACCTACCTAACAGTCATATCATTAAAGGGCATTTATGTCTTATCATGTCGGGATGCTCCCTAGGCTATAAATAGCCGCCCCCTACAACCACTAGCCGGTTGGCTGCTCCGTGAGAAACTGACACTTGTCATAAGAGCAACCCATCCTCCGAGGACTTTGAGCGAAAATCATCAAGTGAGGAAAAACCCAAAACCAAACCTAAAACCTTCAAACCCAAAAGTGATTGAGCATCACTGAAGAGATTGATCCTGCATGGATCCGACACTTGTTACCTTTGAAGATTGTGCTTCTTCCAAACGGTTAGTCATCATGGTCTAGAGCATTCAAGAGGAATTGTGGATCGCCGAGTGACCAAGTCTGTGAAGGTTCGGAAGTCACCTGAAGACTTACCACGAGTGATTGGGCGAGGTTTGTGTGACCTTAGCTTAAGGAGAATACAGTGAGGACTTGGTGTCTTGGACTGTGTGTCCTTGACTGGGTGTCCGAGACTGTGTGTCCTCAGATTTAAATACCTAGCCGCTCCAACCAGATGTACAACTGAGACAGTGGTTGGAACTGGTCTACCAAATCATTGTCTTCACCAAGCTTACTGGTTCTATTTCCTCAACTCTTTCATTTCCTCATATCTATGTTGTGTGCTTGTTCATATCTGTTTGAAGACTTTTACTGAAGACTTTATCTATTTCCCCAGTTCAATTTCTTCAGTCTGTTTGTCTTCATTCCGTGTTATCCTGTGATTACGCTTTCTGTACTCTATGTTCGTCTTCATTTCTTCATGATGACCATGCTTGTATTCTACTGTGTTTACTTCTGAATACTTAGTCCGCTGCAAGTAG
This sequence comes from Secale cereale, assembly GCA_902687465.1. Classification (NCBI taxonomy): domain Eukaryota; kingdom Viridiplantae; phylum Streptophyta; class Magnoliopsida; order Poales; family Poaceae; genus Secale; species Secale cereale. The sequence goes on from LR738711.1 coordinate 623,931,446, forward strand.
TTCTTCACTAAGGAAATTCCTCAACAATAAATTCCTCAGTGAAGAATTCATAAAAATCACCTATTCACCCCCCCTCTAGTCGGTATAACGCGCTTTCAATTGGTATCAGAGTAAGGTACTCCCTTGTTCTATGTGATTTTGGTTTAACCGCCTGGAGTTTTAGTTATGTCGACCGCAGGTATGATCAAGATCTCAGCTGGGTGTCCTACCTTTGATGGGACAGACTACCCCTACTGGAAGAACAAGATGCGAATGCATCTTGAGGCAATTGATAACGATCTCTGGCATGTTGTGGAGAATGGTGTTCCCTTGGTATCACCTTCTCTGAATGCTGCTGATGTGAAGAGATTCAAGCAACTCGACTCTCAAGTGAAGAATATCATTTGTGGCCATCTGAGCAAAGGACAGTATGGAAGAGTGAGTGCTTTGGAAACTACGAAGCTTATCTGGGATAGGCTGTCCAAAGTCAACGAATGAGTCTCAACACAGCGTGACTCTCGAGTTGATGTTCTTCGCAATCTCTTCAACCGGTTCAAAAGACTTGACAATGAAAATGTTCGGCAAACCTTCAATCGTCTCACTGACATGTCAAATGAACTTCTAGCACTTGGTGCCACTGACATCACCGACCATGAAGTGGTGAAGAAATTGCTGAGATCGCTTGATTCCTCGTTTAATACTCTGGCATTGATCATTCAAGAGCGTGGTGATTACAAGTCACTTGATCCCGCTGATATCCTCGAAAGGCTAAACACTCATGAGTTCCAGCTTGCTGAAAAGAGAGATCACTATGGTCCAAGCTATGGACGATCACGTGCCCTGAAGGCCAAGGCCGTCTCTGAATCTGAAGGTGAAGATTCTGGTAGTAGCCTTGGTGATCCTGAAGAATTGAGCCAGGAGCTAGCTTTGCTTGTGAAGAAATTCCAAAGGTTCTCAAGACGTGGTCGCTTTGGAAAGTTCACTAAGAGAAATGGTTCCTCATCCAGTGACTACAACAAGCGGCTATGTCACAAATGCAAGAAGCTTGGTCACTACATTCAAGATTGTCCTCAGTGGGAAAAGGAATCCAAAAATAAGAAATACAAGGATTACAGTTCTGATGATGCAAAGAAGAAGAAGAAATCGTCAAAATCTTCATCATCAAAATCTTCAAAGTCTTCATTTCACAAGAAGAACAACTCCAGAAAGTCTCGGGCATTCATTGGCAAGGAAATGGACTCTGAAGCTGAATCTGAGGATCATGAGGAAGAGGAGGAACCTGAGGAATCCGAATCTGGTGTGGCAAGTCTAGCTCTCGCTACTGCATTCGTGAGCAAGTCTACCTTCAACACTGAAGAAAATGGTCTCACCACCAAGGCTGATGAAGACAATGATGACTATGCTCCTACCTATTGCTTCATGGCAAAGGTTGCCAAGGTACTCAAATATCCCTCCTCTGAATCTAGTGAGGAAGAATCTGATGAAAACCTTAAGCCCAGCTATTCTAAACTTGCTAAAATTGTCGTGCAACAACAAAAGGCTCTTGATAAGGTTCAAAACATGCTAGATAAAAGTGATGATATGTTGGGTGAAGAAATGGATCGAACTAAAATCTTGACTGAAAATCTTCAGAGACTTCAGTCCAAGTGTGATAACCTTCAAAGTCATCATAACACTCTCTTGTCTGATCATGAGAAGCTTTCTTATGAATTTCTTCAAAGAAAGCAAGATCTTGAAAAGCTAAGAGTGAGTTATGAAGATCTTCAGAAGGAGCACGATTCATTACTTGCTCAACAAATCAGCGCTTCTCAGGAAGAATTTATTCCTCCATGCTTGAAATGCATTGAACGTGAAACTGCTAATTCTTCACCTGAATGCTCAAATTCTACAAATTCTTCAACTGCCTCTGCTATCACTAATTCCTCATCTGAGGACATTGCTAGTATCACTGACAATGCATGGTTGAAGGAATTGTACATGACACGCATGTACAAAAGCCTCAAAGGGCATCAGACTCTTTGTGATGTGCTTAAAAAGCATATCCTCAACAGGAACCCTAGGAAAGAGGGAATTACCTTTGAGAGGAAACTTAATGCTGATGGTTCATATTGGAAGCCTGAGCAGTATTCCAAAACCTCATGGGTTGCTGCAAAGGGACCTCCAGTTGATCCATCCAATTTATGTGGCTTTACATGTGAATCTCCTCATTCTTCTGATGAGTCATTTGACTCCAACTATAAATTGTTCAAAAATCAGAATGGTGAAGTATTTGCTAGATATGTTGGAACTAACTGCAGGAATGGTCCCCCTATGAAGAAAATCTAGGTCCCTAAGAGGCACCTCGAAAATCTTCAAGTGAATGTCCTCATGACACCTCGTGTGAGGAATAGGAACCCCAGATCCAATTCTTCATATGGATCAAAATCTTCGGATGGAGTAAAATCCCCATACGGATTCAATTCCTCGTATGGATCAAATTCCTCAAAAGGATCAAATTCCTCATATGAACATCATCGTGCTAACAACTCTGTTTTGCAGGGAAGAGCTAAGGGCTATGAATATGAGCATTATTCTTCTAACCATTATGTTCATAAGTCCTCGAAGAATTACTCTGCTTATTCATATGCTTATCCTAACTCCTCTTATGTGAAACGAAACGGGCTGGCGTCTATGCCACCTTTCTCGTATGGAGCTCGCAGAGTGATGAACTCTTTGCCACCCCTTCAGATGTGGGTGGTGAAGAAAAAGAACTAATCTCTTCTGCAGGGTCAGGTCTCTAGACGTGCTCAAACGTCTGAAGAATTTGCTGGAGACCTAAAATGTGCCTGAAAGGACGCATGCTAATCACGAAGAAATGAACTCTCATTTCTCACGTCCTCATACTGCTTTATCGGTTGCATTGCTTGATGAAATTGATCTGATGATTTGATGTCATATTCTTCACTGGTGAACTATATGAGTTTGTAAGCTGCACTAATTCATCTGCAGGATGATCGACCCAAAGCCACTGAGTGGGTCCTCGATAGTGGATTTACAAATCACATGACTGGTGACAAGAATCTCTTGATGGATGCCCCCTTATCACCATCTCATCTGAAGCACATCATCTTCACTAACAAAGCCAAAAGTCAGGTATTGGGTCTAGGTAAGGTTGCGATCACTAGGGATCAACACATGGACAAAGTCATCCTTGTCGAGTCCTTAGGATACAACCTCGTGTCTGTCTCAATGCTTTGCGATTTGGATATGGTTGTTGGTTTTGGCAAACACCGTTGTTCCGTGATCATGGAATCTGACAACTCTATAGTCTTCAAAGGCTTTAGGAGAGGAGACTTGTATATTGTTGATTTCTCTACAGGACCTCAACCAGCTGTGTGTCTACTTGCAAAAGCTTCAGAAGGCTGGCTATGGCATCGATGACTTGGTCATGCAGGCATGAGGAATTTGCACACGCTTGCGAAGAAGAAGCATGTCATTGGCATTGAGAATGTTAAATTCCTCAAGGATCACTTGTGCGGTGCCTGTGAAGCTGGAAAGATGACCAAGGCCAAGCATCCAGCAAAGACTATCATGACTACTACTCGGCCATTTGAATTGCTTCACATGGATCTCTTAGGTCCTAATCATTATTTTGCAGTTTCAAATGATGCTTCTCAATATGGCTTTGTTATTGTTGATGATTACTCTCGATATACATGGGTACACATTGTTACTTACAAACATGAAGTGCAGGAAGTCTTCAAACGATTTTCCTCGAGGGCTTAAACCAACTTTGGTGTGAAGATCAAGCACATCAGAAGTGACAATGGAACTGAGTTCAAGAACTCTGGTCTCGATGACTATCTTGATGAACTTGGTATTACTCATGAGCTATTTGCTCCTTATACTCCTCAGCAAAATGGCATCGTGGAGCGCAAGAGCAGGACTCTTGCTGAGATGGCTCGCACTATGCTTGATAAATACAAAACGCCTCGTCGTTTCTGGATTGATGTTATTGATACTGCGTGCCACTTCATCAACCGAGTATATCTTCACAAATTCTTCAAGAAGACTGCTTATGAACTCCTCACTGACAAGAAATCCAATGTGAGTTATTTCAAAGTCTTCGGTGCTAAATGTTGGATTAGATATCCTCAGCACAACTCAAAATTTGCACCGAAAGCCCATGAAGGGTTTATGCTTGGTTACGGAAAGGACTCGCACACCTACCGAGTCTTCAACAACGTTCTTCACAAGGTTGTTGAAACTGTAGATGTGCGGTTCGATGAAACTAACGACTCGTAAAGAGAGCACCTGCCTACTATGATAGATGAACCAGCTCCTGAGGAAACTATCAAATTCAAGGCTACTGAGGATGTCATTCCCACCGAAGAATCTGCTCAAGAATTCGTTCCAGAACTTGAAGAACGTCGAGCTGATGCACCTGAGGAAAATGCTGAAGAAAATGGTGCTGAAGAAAATGCTGATCAAATTCCTCGACGACAACCAGCTCATCCTCGCGTTGCGAAAGAAGTGCAGATTGAGAACATCATCAGCGACATCAATATACCAGGTCGTCTCACACGCTCAGAAGCTTCACACGTATCTAACTTTTGTGGGCACTTTGCTTTTGTCTCTATCACAGAGCCCACTAAGGTAGATGAAGCATTTGTGGAGCCTGAGTGGATTCAAGCTATGCAAGAAGAATTACATCAGTTTGAACTCAACAACGTGTGGGAACTAGTCAATCGTCCAGATCCTCGCAAGCATAATATCATTGGCACAAAGTGGATCTACCGCAACAAGCAAGATGAAAATGGCATCGTGGTAAGAAATAAGGCACGGCTTGTAGCTCAAGGCTACACACAGGTTGAGGGAATTGACTTCGATGAAACTTTTGCACCTGTTGCTAAACTTGAGGCTATTCGCATATTACTTGCTTATGATAACCATCATGATATCATTCTCTATCAAATGGATGTGAAAAGTGCATTCCTCAATGGTAAGCTTGAGGAAGAAGTATATGTTGCTCAACCCCCAGGTTTTGAAGATCCAAAGAATCCTGACAAAGTCTTCAAACTCAATAAGGCTCTCTATGGTCTCAAGCAGGCCCCTCGGGCTCGGTATGATACTTTGAAGGAATTCCTCATGAAGAAAGGCTTCAAACCCGGTTCACTCGATCCAACTCTTTTCACTAAATCTTATGATGGTGAATTATTTGTGTGCCAAATATATGTTGATGATATTGTCTTTGGCTGTACTGACCAATGCTATAGTGATGAATTTGCCTATATGATAGAATATCAAATGTCTATGATGGGAGAGTTGAAATTCTTCCTAGGTCTTCAAATTCGTCAACAACGCAATGGTATATTCATATCTCAGGAGAAATACCTCAAAGATGTACTGAGGAAATTCAGCATGCACGATTACAAAGGCGTCAAAATTCCTATGCCCATAAATGGCCATCTGTGCACTGATGAAACTGGTATTGACTTCGATCATAAGGTATACCGCTCCATGATTGGTTCTTTATTGTACTTATGTGCATCTAGGCCAGATATAATGCTTAGTGTTTGCATGTGTGCCCGATTTCAAGTTGCACCGAAGGAATCACACCATAAGGCTGTGAAACATATTCTTTGATATCTAGCTCACACACCAACACTTGGATTATGGTACCCCAAGGGCTCGGCTTTTGATCTCATTGGATACTCAGACTCTGACTATGCTGGTGATCGTGTGGACCAGAAATCAACATCTGGTACATGTCATTTCCTCGGAAGATCTTTGGTCTGTTGGTCCTCGAAGAAACAGAACTATGTATCACTATCTACCGCTGAAGCTGAGTATATTGCTGCTGGCTCTTGCTGTGCTCAATTATTATGGATGAAGAAAACTCTCAAGGACTATGGTGTCAGCGTGAAGAATGTGCCTCTACTGTGTGACAATGAGAGTGCCATCAAGATTGCTCACAACCCAGTTCAGCACTCGAAGACAAATCACATTCAGATTCGTCATCACTTTCTTCATGATCATGTGTTGAAGGGCGACATCTCTATTGAACATGTGAAGACTGAAGAACAGCTAGCCGATATCTTCACAAAGCCCTTGGATGAGAAGAGATTTAGCAAGTTGCGGTGTGAGCTAAATATCTTAGAATCTTCGAATGTTCTTTGAATTGGACACTCATCCTTACACTTATGCAAAATTGATGAATTAGATGTGCAACACATAAAGAGTTTGTTTTTCTTCAATCAATGAAGAATAACGCTCTAAGTGTGAAGAAATTAATGAAGAAATTGATTGTCAGAACCCTACGACAATTGTACGTGGTGTCTGAAATCATCATTCTTATATGGTGGGTCACGCCACCACAAAAGTTGAAAATCTTCAATTTGAGTTTTTGAATTCCTCAGTTTGTCATATTCTTCAACTTTGCAAAATCTTCACTGTTTCCGTCTCTGTTCTTCATTGGCTATATATATGAGTTTATGTCCTCTACATCATTCACTTATTGCTATTTCTTCAAGTTGTTTTTTTTGCTAAGTGAATGTGATCGGACCCTTCCCCCTCTATGCTAAACTCAACCCATTCCATTCACAAATTCTTCATATGCGTTCTATTTGAAACTTTTTCAAAATCTTCACTGTGTCCTTGGCAGCTGAAGAAATTGTGAACGCAACGTTAAAATTTATCCTTTCCAAAATTTTCGGTTTTGCCACTCAAAACATTCCGCTTCCCACGATTATACTTATGTACTCACCCACGATCTCACACGATCTCCACTACACAGTACGTGGGAGACACATGTCGTGCGAATAAGAAGGGTCAGGGGCACGTTCGTCCTATTTCTTCGGTCGAACGGTTTTTCACCTCAGCTATAAATACCCCTCCCTTCCCTCACTTCACTTTTTACTCCGCTTGTTCTCACTCTCCCGCTCGAGCTTCTACAACCCTAGCGCCGCCGCTACTCCATCGTCGCCGGTGAGGAAGAGCTTCACTGCCTTGACCTCGTCGCCGTCGTACTCGCGCCGGCCGCGGATTTCTTCACTCCGCCGCCGCCGTAGCTGTCTTCCTTCGCCAAGTTAGGGCATGGAAGATCTGCACAGACGAACTTCACTTCTCCATCCCACAGTTCGTCGTGTTCTTCATCCAGGGTAATTAAAAGTTATTTTTACTGCCCTCTTTGATTTAAAAGTGTTCTTCAAAATTCTCAAAAGGTGTTTTCTTCATCAAATCTTCACACACAAAACACCTCACATATCATCTGTTCTTGATTTGATTTCTCTAAGCTATGATTTTCTTCAAGATTCCTCAATTGTGTGGATTTTTCAATCTATACAACTATGGAACCTAAGACAAATAACGCTTTGTGAAATTCTTCAAGACTCATCTGGTCAAATTCCTCAAACTTGTTCTTTTTTACAAAATCTTCTGAGAACGCATATGACCTCTCCAAATTCCTCGCAACTATACTCTGTTCACAGGTACTCATGTCTTCTGCTGAATCACTAGGTTCTCATCAACTTAACTCATTTGCAGCGTTCCTTGAAGAAAAGTTGCATACTTCTTCAGAGAGTTCGATTGTTCAAATTCCTCATCTGAAGAAAATGGCTGATGGGAAGAAGCCGCAGAAAGGAGGAAAGAAACTAGAGGTCAATACTGCTTTTGAACTACCTAAAGACATTTATGCTGGTTATTGCACTCCTGATGAGGCAAAATTCGAAAAAGAGGACAAGAATCAGCGCAAAGTGCACATACAAAGAATAGAGAGGAGATGGGCACGTGAGTGGAGGGAGTACAGATATGTCACTCCAAAATACATGAAGAAATTCGCATTCAATCCTCCCTGCCCAAGACCTCCACTGGCACATGGCCAAGTTGCTGATCCCACAAGCATCAAGCGTGGTGAGGACTTTCCTGAAGAATGGGCTAAGCGCCAGGCCAAGTTGGCCAGACAAGCAAAAGATGCAGTGAGGAAATTCAATGAAGACTCTGCTGCTGCTGCTGCCTCTGCTGAGGCTTCTGCTTCCAAGCCTAAGAAAGCCATGGCTAAGAAGCCTGCTCACAAGCCAAGTGCTTCTTCCTCAGCAATGCCCTTATGGCCAGTTTCTTCAAAGCCCTCATGGCAAATTCCTCAGATTGCGCCTGCTCTTGCAAAGTCCTCAGCTCCTCCGCAAAAGTCTTCGGATGCTGCAACAAAATCTTCTACTCCAGTGCATCTTGCCACATGTCAGAGGACTACAGGCATATCCATTGCCTCATGAGCCTCTGCAAGCTCCTCAGCTGCCCCAAGTTCCTCAGCGATACCAAGTTCCTCAGCTGGTCCCTCGCTGCTGAAGAAAAAGACAACTGCTAGACGAGGCTCTCGCCCAAGTCCTCATAAGAAGCAAGTTGCTTTCCAAGTGTCGTCTGATGACGAAGCTGATGATGAAGAACTTGTTCAAATCATTAGAGACAGGCAAGAAAAGGCCGCTAGAGCCAAAGTAAGTGAAGTACCACTGTTGTTGGATCCCAAGGTGATCCTTGATTTCATTTATCTCTGGCACAAGGACCCCAACACTCCTATGCCTGATTTCAACCTGACTCCTGGCCAAAGTCATATGCTGACGGCCTTCATAGGTGAAGAAAAATGGAAGTTTGAATAGGCCAAGCAGACCAAGAAAGCGCAGTACAAGAAGGAGCGCATCCTGAAGAAAAATGATGTCAACATGACAACTGAAGAACTAGTCAAGATTCAGGGTGAATCAAAGCCCTCGGTAATGAATTTGAAGTATATCATGCTGACTGGTTGGGCGCCAAAGTTAGATTTGTCAATCTAACCAAAGGTTTTTCTTCAAGTGATGCTCGTAAGACGCACATTGAAATTCCTCAGGCTCAAGCATCTGCTCAGTCTGCTGAAGGACATGCCAGCACTGCTGAAGAACATCAGGCTGGTGAAGAACATCCCAGGGCTGATGACTCCACTCCAGCCGCTGAAGAAATTGCTAGGGCAACCTCTAGTGTTGCACCTAAAGAAAATGTCAGGCCAGCTGAAGCTCCAAGAGATGTGCCTGAAGATCATGAAGAAGTCAGGACAACTGCATCAGCTGTGCCTAAAGAAATTGAACCAGATTCCTCTGTTGCTCCTGCGCCCACTCCAACTCCAATCTTTCCATCTGCATTAGATGTGAAGAAGACAAAGGCTACAGAGCGTGCAACTATGAAGAAAAGGAAGGCATCAACTTCTTCAGATTCTTCAGTTCCGAAGAAAATGAAGCCATTGACAAGCTTAGCTGAGAATCCAATTGATGTTGTTCCAATTTCATCTATGCCATCAAAGGACCTTGTTCCTTTTGATGATGAATATGTGATTCCAAGTGAATCGGATGAAGACATTCCCTCTGTTGCCTCCTCAGAGCAGACGGATGAAGAAATTGAAGTGGATGCTATCCCTTCAACCCCTGTCATCTCCTCGCCTATGCCTTAGTTTACTGCTGAAGAGGACGGTGTTGAAGAAATGGAAGAACAAGACTCTGACGTGGACATTGGAAATGCCACTCCACTGTTGACTGATGAATTCTGGGATAGTCAGCATCCCAACTCCCCTTTGTTCACGCCACTCCAACAAATTCCTCATTCACCAGCACCAACTGTTCCATTGGGCTCTAAGGAAACTCATCCCACACAGTCTGTTCATGAAGACATTCCAGCCACTAGTGCTGAAGAAACTGCTGCTGCTGCTGCTGAATCGATGAAGACTGCTGCTGAAGAGGAACCAGAAATTCCTCAGACTGAAGAACCTGAGATTGCAAATCCAGAGGTGGTGATGCAATTGACAGATACTCCTCAACCGAAGCCAAAGGATCCTTTCTCAAGGAAGTAATCTTTCAAGAAGGCTGATTTCTTCGGCGAGCATGTGTTCTTCACTGATTTCAATCCATATGACTCTGCTCGCATAAGGAGGAGGCGTTTCTAGACTGCAAGTCAGGCGAATTTCTATTCTTGAGTGCTTTACAACAAAGATAAAGTCTTCAATCATCAGCATATTCCTCACGTGGATATGGAGTCTCTGCCGTGTTTTGTACCGGTCCTTAGTGTTCTTCACGACGCTGGACTTCTGGGTTTTTGCATAGATATATGTGACTGGAATGAAGAGCTGATTCTTCAATTTTATGCAACCCTACACATCACTGGCAATTCTGAAGACATAAATTCATGGGTGCTGGACTGGATGCCTGAAAACACTCATTACAAAGCTCTAGCCTCTGAATTCCTTCAGGCTCTACCCCTCAGTCCTCCAAATGAAGCAGCACGTTGCATGTATGAAGAAACTGAACTCACTGATCACTACATGCAAGTGCTCATGAAGCCTTTGAAGCCAGGACAAGCCCCTCGGAACAAATTCCTCGTGAAGGAATTGTTGTTTCTGCCAAGGACTATCTATCGCATTCTGACGAAGACTTTGAGTCCAATCAAGGGCCACGACTCGAATGATGAAGAAGTCGTTGGCATCATGAAGAATCTACTATTCAACATCATCCATGGCGTTCCCGTCAACTACCATGATTTCTTCATGAGGACAATGGTAAATGTTGCACTGTCCCCTTTCAACCTGAAGCCTTATGCTCCATGGATTATGAGATTCATCAGGACAAGGTCTTCAGTGAATTACAAAGCTGACACTCTCAATCATTGCAGCTACTTGCCCCCAATTGAAGTCCTCAAACGGACATTTTCCTCAGCTGATGACAAGGACAAGGCCACTGCTGTTTTTGATGAAGGCACTCATCCATTGGATGGCCAGTTTCTCAAAGCTGCATCTTATTCCACCAATGATGACTCTGCCACTCATGACTCTGTCACCAACGCTCCAAAGCAAAATCCTCAAGGCACATCTCCCAGGGTGATGACTGATCATGAGCTTCTCCTCAGTCTTCATCAGAAGGTTGACCACAATCACAAATGGGTCAAGCGTCAGTTTGGTTCAATTCTTCACAACATGACCTCCACCCATAATGCAGTGAAGAAAAACTATTACTACCTTCATGAAACCCTCAAACGCACCTGGGCTATTCTGTCTCATCTATATGGCGAAGAAGATCTGAAGAAAATGGGTCTCAAGGATGACTTTGACTGGTCTGCTCCTCCTGCGAAGAAATACAAGAAGGTCAAAGTTCCTCCCTTGGTGGTCAACTCCTATTCTTCATCGCGCGAGACCGACGAGTATGAAGACTTGGACGACACTGCGGCAGGCCCTACCTCAACCATCGACCCCAACAACGCTGGCGCTCCTTCATCATCTTGAGATTCTTCAGGGGCGTTAGTCCTTAGTTTCAATCCTTTTGGTCATTCGATGACAAAGGGGGAGAAATTTGAGTTGTCTTCAAGCGGGTCTGTATATATGGGCGTTTTTTGCTAAGTTACAACTCTCGTTCTTATGATGACTTTGAGGATCGAGTTGTAAACTTAAACTCTATGGTGACATGATACTTTTGATGTGGTGTTTCTGCATGCTTATTCCTCATTATTGTTATGCACGCATGCTGAATTACATCAGTCACCATATTTCATCATGCATTTCAAATTCTTCATATCCTTATATGTCAAATGCGTGTATGAATTACAAGATATAGGGGGAGATCTCCATGATTCCACTCTTCAAGTGTGCAATTGCTTCAAAAGCAAATTCCTCACTATGCACAACTTTAGGGGGAGTTCTTCTATATCTTGCAATCAAATTCCTAAATATCAGTAATTACACTTCATATGTTTATCCCCATTGAAAACTTAACCTATATTGTCATCAATCACCAAAAAGGGGGAGATTGTAAGATCATCTAGTGCCCCTTAGTGATTTTGGTGTATTGAAGACTTATAGGTTAAGGGACTAATGTGTTTATGAGTGTACACATGTCTATAAGTCTATGAGGAGTTTGATAATTACAGGGAAAGTCGACCCCTAAAATGAAGTTCTTCGACTGAAGACTTTGGATTTCTGAAGACTTTCTGAAGACTTTGAAAGTGAAGAAATTGGTGTGACCCTGAAGACTTGGTATTCATTTGAGGATCATGAAGCATGAAGACTTCTGTTTTTATAGTTTCATTTTCTCTTTCTTGAGTCATAGGAAACACCGTACTGTTAAAGGGGGTCGAGGAAATACTAAGGAAAAATTTCCATGGGATGCTCAACTCAAAATCCTACACCTACCAATCCCTTCGAGTGAAGCCATTGGAAATCTCATACAGTTCAGTCATATTCTTCAGTGACAGAGACGAAGTTCTTCTGGTCTCTGAGGAATTTGTTCTGACTGAGGAGTTAGGAATTCACCAGTGCGGATTATCTACACAGTGAGGAACATGATAGCCCTGAGGAATTTGATACTCAAATTTCCGACCGTTGCTGTGCTAAGCGCCAGCTGTCCCAGAATATCTACCTACCTAACGGTCATATCATTAAAGGCCATTTATGTCTTATCATGTCGGGATGCTCCCTAGGCTATAAATAGCCGCCCCCTACAACCACTAGCCGGTTGGCTGCTCCGCGAGAAACTGACACTTGTCATAAGAGCAACCCATCGTCCGAGGACTTTGAGCGAAAATCATCAAGTGAGGAAAAACCCAAAACCAAACCCGAAACCTTCAAACCCAAAAGTGATTGAGCATCACTGAAGAGATTGATCCTGCGTGGATCCGACGCTTCTTACCTTTGAAGACTGTGCTTCTTCCAGACGGTTAGGCGTCATGGTCTAGAGCATCCAAGTGGAATTGTCGATCGCCGAGTGACCATGTGTGTGAAGGTTCGGAAGTCACCTGAAGACTTACCACGAGTGATTGGGCGAGGTCTGTGTGACCTTAGCTCAAGGAGAATACGGTGAGGACTTGGTGTCTTGGACTGTGTGTCCTTGACTGGGTGTCCGGGACTGTGTGTCCTCAAGTTTAAATACCTAGCCGCTCCAACCAGATGTACAACTGAGACAGCAGTTGGAACAGGTCTACGAAATCATTGTCTTCACCAAGCTTACTGGTTCTATTTCCTCAACTCTTTCATTTCCTCATATCTGTGTTGTGTGCTTGTTCATATCTGTTTGAATACTTTGACTCAAGACTTTCTCTATTTCCTAAGTTCAATTTCTTCAGTCTGTTTGTCTTCATTCTGTGTTATCCTATGATTACGCTTTCTGTACTCTGTGTTCGTCTTCATTTCTTCATGATGACCATGCGTGTATTCTACTGTGTTTACTTCTGAGTACTTATTCCGCTGCAAGTAGTTCTTCGCTAAGGAATTTCCTCAACAGCAAATTCCTCAGTGAAGAATTCATAAAAATCGCCTATTCACCCCCCTCTAGTCGATATAACGCACTTTCAGTGTCTCGGTACGACGAACTATCGTAATGGTGCATACTCAGGAAGAACACTTGTACCTTCAATTTTTGTAAGGGATCATCTTATAATGCTACCGCCGTACTAAGAAAAATAAAATGCATAATAAGATAAACATCACATGCAATCAAAATATGTGACATGATATGGCCATCATCATCTTGTGCTTTTGATCTCCATCTCCAAAGCATCGTCATGATCTCCATCGTCACCGGCTTGACACCATGATCTTCATCGTAGCGTCGCGGTCATCTCGCCAACTATAGCTACTACTACTATCGCTGACTCATAGTCGTAAAGTAAAGCAATTACATGGCTTTCGCAATTGATACAATAAAGACACAACCATGAGGATCCTGCCGGTTGCCAATAATTTACAAAACCTGATCATCTCAAACAATAGCGTATAACTCATCATGTCTTGACCATATCACATCACAAAATGCCCTGCAAAAACAAGTTAGATGTCCTCTACTTTGTTGTTGCAAGTTTTACATGGCTGCTACGGGCTTAGCAAGAACCATTCTTACCTACGCATCAAAACCACCACGATTTTTCGTCAAATGTGTTGTTTTAACCTTCAACAAGGACCGGGCGTAGTCACACTTGATTCATCTAAAGTTGGAGAAACTAACACCCGCCAAACACCTATGTGCAAAGCACGTCGGTAGAACCAGTCTCATGAACACGGTCATTTAATGTCGGTCCGGGCCGCTTCATCCAACAATACCGCCGAATCAAAGTATGACATGCTGGTAAGGAGTATGAATATTATCGCCCACAACTCATTGTGTTCTACTCGTGCATATCATCTACGCATAGACATGGCTCATGATGCCACTGTTGGGGATCATAGTATTTCAAAAAAAAATCCTATGATCACGCAAGATCTATCTAGGAGAAGCATAGCAACAAGCGGGGAGAGTGGGTGTGTCCACGTACCCTCGTAGACCGAAAGCGGAAGCGTTTAGTAACGCGGTTGATTTAGTCGAACGTCTTCACGATCCAACGGATCCAAGTACCGAATGTACGGCATCTCCGTGTTCAGCACACATTCAGCATGATGACGTCCCTCGAGCTCTTGATCCAGTTGAGGACGAGGGAGAGTTCCGTCAGCACGACAGCGTGGCGACGGTGTTGATGATGTGATCCGCGCAGGGCTTCGCCTATGCACTACGACAATATGACCTGAGGTGGAATCTGTGGAGGGGGGCACCGCACACGGCTAAAACAACTGTTAACTTGTGTGTCCTAGGGTGCCCCCTGCCCCCGTATATAAAGGAGCAAGGGGGAGGTCGGCCGGCCCTATAGGGCGCGCCCAAAGGGGGCAATCCTACTCCTACTAGGAGTAGGAAGCCCCCTTCCTAGTCCAACTAGGATAAGAAGGAAGGAGAGGGGGAGGAGAAGGAAGGAGGAGGCGCCGCCCATCCCCCGAGTCAAATTCGGACTAGGCCCATGGGGGGCGCGGACAGCCATTTGTTGCTCCCTCTCTCTCTCTCTCCTAACGCCCAATAAGGCCCATTACTTCCCCGGTGGTTCCGATAACCCTTCAGACACTCCGATATTTATCCAGTGACCCCCAGAACTCATCCGATGTCCGAATAACATCGTCAAATATATCATTCTTCATTTCTCGACCATTTCGAGACTCCTCATCATACCGTGATCTCATTCGGGACTTTGAACAAACTTTGGTCATCAAAAACCCATAACTCATAATACAAATCGTCATCTAACGTTAAGCGTGCGGACCCTACGGGTTCAAGAACTATGTAGACATGGCCGAGACATATCTCCGGTCAATAACCAATTGCGAAACCTGGATGCTCATATTGGCTCCTACATATTCTACGAAGATCTTTATCGGTCAAACCGCATAACAACATACGTTGTTCCCTTTGTCATCGGTATGTTACTTGCCCGAGATTCGATCGTTGGTATCATCATACCTAGTTCAATCTCGTACCGGCAAGTCCCTTTACTCATTCCTTAATACATCATCTCGTGACTAAGTCATTAGTCATTTGCTTGCTAGGCTTATTATGATGTGTATTGCCGAAAGGGCCCAGAGATACCTCTCCTACACTCGGAGTGACAAATCCCGATCTTGATCTATACCAACACCACAAACACTTTCGTAAACACCTGTACAACATCTTTATAATCACCCAGTTACGTTGTGATGTTTCGTAGCACACAAGGTGTTCCTCCGGTATTCGGGAGTTGCACAATCTCATAGTCAGAGGAACATGTATAAGTCATGAAGAAAGCAATAGCAATAAAACTAAATGATCATTATGCTAAGGTAACGGATGGGTCTTGTCCATCACATCATTCTCCTAATGATGTGATCCCGTTGATCAAATGACAACACATGTCTATGGTTAGGAAACACAACCATCTTTGATTGACGAGCTAGTCTAGTAGAGGCATACTAGGGACACTCTGTTTTGTCTATGTATTCACACATGTATCAAGTTTCCAGTTAATACAATTCTAGCATGAATAAAAGACATTTATCATGATATATGACGAAATATAAATAACAACTTTATTATTGCCTCTAGGGCATATTTCCTTCACCAATATCTTTAAATAGACGCCATCCCCGCACGACCAATGGTTTATTTGTAAAAAGTACATGGATTGTTCCCATTCGTCTAACAGGTGGAAGCCGAGGAGACGATAGGAAGGAATCAACATGGCGCAGTATCAAAATCAGAACCGAACTGTCATTTGTTCTGAAGAAGAACCTGCCTTGCAAGACCGAAGACATGAAGCCAGATACAACCTCGACATTGAAGGCAAGTTTGGGGGCTACTGAGGGAGTCCTGGATTCAGGGGTCCTCGGGTGTCTGGGCTACTAAAGCTGGGTCGTGAAGATAAAAGCAGAAGGTCATTCCCCTTGTCCGGATAGGACTCCTATGTACGTAGAAAGGCAAAATAGATGTCCGGATGTAATGATTCCTTTCTCCCCATGTAACCATAGGCCCCCTCCAGCGTGTATATAAGCTGGATGGTTTAGTCCATAGAGGCTAGCAGAATCACAACATCGTAGGCTAGACTTCTAGGGTTCAGCCATTACGATCTCGAGGTAGATCAACTCTTGTAACCCTATATTCATCAAGATCAATCAAGCAGGAAGTGGGGTATTACCTCGATAGAGAGGGCCCGAACCTGGTTAAATATCGTGTCCCTAGTCCCTTGTTACCATCGATCCTTAGACGCACAGCTTCGGCATCCCTACCCGAGGTCCGCCGGTTTTGACACGGACAGCCTTGCCCGGTAGGCTGCCTCCTCCTCCTCTACGGCCTTGCGCCGCTCCTCCTCGATGGAGGTCCGCATGGCTGCCGCCAACGCCGCCTAGTAGGTAGCCTCCTCCTCCTCTGGCTTGACCATGGGGGTGGCATATGATTGGTGTGGTGATAGTGGATGTTGCGACAGCGTTGCTCCTCATACTCGAGGGGAAACCAGACCTCCCGATTGGTCGAGTCTAGCGCGTAGACCGGTAGCCGCCATTGCTCCGGGATTAAGAGCTCCCGACGCCAGTGCACCTCCTCAGCATGTGCCCACTGCGATCACGGCACCACCGACACTAGGATCCGTTGCAGATCTGCATGCCAGTCGTGCGGTAGCGTGATGTCTGGGTACGACAGCGGCTGTCAGTACTTTCAGTGTTGGAAACATTGCATGGAAAACAAAAACAAAATCTACGCACACACAATGATCTATCCATGGAGATGCATAGCAACGAGGGGCGAGCGTGTGTCTACGTACCCTCATAGACCGTAAGCAGAAGCGTTTCACATCCGGTTGATGTAGTCGAACTTCTTTGTGCTACAACCGATCAAGTACTGAATGCACGTCACCTCCGTGTTCTGCACACGTTCATCTCGGTAACATCCCTCGCCTTCTTGCTCTAGCAAGTCATTGAGGTGGCAGATGAGTTCCGTCATCACGACGGTGTGGTGATGGTGATGGTGAAGTGGTCTTCGCAGGGCTTCGCCTAAGCACTACGAAAATATGACCGGGGGAGTAAACGGTGGACGGGGGCGCCGCACACGGCTAAGACAATGTTGTCTTCTTGTGTGGTGCCCCCTCCCCACATATATATAGGTGGGAGGGAGGGAGCAGCAGGCATAGGAGGCGCTCAAGTAGGAGAAATCCTACTTAGAGTCGCTCCCAAGCCGCGCCCCCCTGCCATGTATAACCGAGGGGGAAAGGAAAGAGGGGGGAGAGGGAAGCACTACAAAAAAACACTTCATGATAATACGTGTTTGTCACAGTAGGTCACGTTTTCTGTCATGCATGCACATCCATGATGATTTTATGACAAAATCAAGATAGTCATACCAGTGTTGTCGTAGAAGTGTTCCATGACAATACCGAAATTATCATCGCGGAAGTGTTTACTTCCATGACGATAAATGGCGAGTCATGGAAGTGCTTTCGTCAAGGGTAACCGACACATGGCATCCACCGTAACGGGTCGTCGTTAAGCTATCCGGCCTGGTTTTGGATCCGATAATCCGCTAATAGAGAGGACCAATGGGAAATTTCCACATGTAAAATTCTCATTGCCGAATGAACCACGTGTTAGCTCCACGTGCTGACAGATGTCAACCAACCAATGGACAGGAGGCGCCAATGATACATCGACACGTGGCACGGCCCAATAGGGGCCCATTCAGGTCTAAAGGCCAGCCCATTTGACTTGGTCAAAGGATAATGGGTTGGCCCATCGAAAGCCTGCTAACGGCCTACTCGCATATATCCCATTCAGGCCCGATAACTCACAGCCCATTATGGCCTTTCCTAATTGGGCCCACTAGCTTCATCTGGGCCGTCCAATATGATTCCAGCCCGTTGTAACTTCCGGCCCATGTATGTCCCATGACGTCTTTCAGGCCAGATGAGGCCCTTTGTAACTCTTCGCCCATTAACGTCCTGTAGTGAAAGTGGCCCGCAATGTATAGTATATCGCTTCATACCCATTAACCGCCCATTACTCCGTTGGGCCATTCCCAGCCCGTGTTACCTTTCGACCTTTTAAGGGCCCATTTATTCTTGGGCTGATTTGCAGCATTCGGTAGCTTACGGTCCGTTACTGGCCTTTTCCGCTTGTGGGCCAAATTCAGCATGTGGTTAAAGTCGGCCCATTTGTGGCCCGTTGACCCGTTGGGTCGTTTTCTTAATGGCCCATGAACCGACGACTGCCACTCTAGCCCGTTTACGGCCCATAATGCGGTCTGTTGTTTGGCCAATTGATCATACCGCCCATAGAAGGCCCATTGATTCCACGGCCCGTAGAAGGCAATGGTGACAACGGTCTGCATGTTGCCCATGGTTATTGTGGCCTAGTTTTAAATAATAGGTTATTGCGGCCACTAGCAAACCACGGAAAAAGAACTGCACTGACTATAAGCAAACAAATAAACAAGACAATGAGGAAATAAATAAGCAAGCAACATACGCTAGGCTATTACGGCTATTACACATATTACAACCACTGGGCATCAAAGTTCGCCACTAGTGTAAATATGGGGAAGAAAGCAGCATATTACATACACTGTTGTCAAAGTTGGCGACCAGTGCAAATAAACGTCGTAGAAAAACAAGTCCAGAACTGAAACCACTTCACAAGATCGCAAGAAACAATATCCTGGGTATCCACCATGCTGGCAAGACGCTTAGCAAGCTTATTAGCTTTCTCTTATTTGGCGCTTAAATCCTCCAGCACTTGTAGTTGCACCAGAAAGTATGCATCTGAATTCTGCAGGGACTTCCTCAGTCCTTCGGCTTCCTATCGCAGCACATCTAATTGATGTCTTTCAACTTGAAGTTGAGACTCAAGAAGCCGAACTGATTGAGGCAGTGAGTTCGAAGAGCTTCTGCCAGCATTAGTGACCAGTAACTCAAACACTACCTCAAGGCACGAATTTGGGGCAGTCTCACTGTCCACAAGATAGTTTTTATCAGCTTTCTTGGAGACCAATAGGGTTGTCTCACTATCTTGAACCTTATCTGCATAACTTTCTCTACCATTGCATAATGGGGTGCTCTTCTCCAATATTTTGTCGGCATTATACAAGAGGAACAAGCAGACCCGTCATAGGTTTACCATGTTGTATATGAAACTCATTTTGGAAAACCAGTTTAGTTGTAAGGTGGATAGGATAACAACATGAAACAAAGATATATCTATGTAGTATGGTCACTGTATGGTCTAGATCATTCTAGTTTATGTTGCCAAATCAAGATAGAGACAGTTCAAACCATATATGTTTAAGACAAAGCAGCATAGACAAAATATAAGTGTGGGAAACTACACAACACTAACAACACTTGTAATTTGCATGCCAGAGAACATAATTGTTTATTCAATTGAAACTGAAATCAACATAGAGCAAGTTACAATAGCAAACCAGTTAAATAAATAGGTTTAAAACATACCTTTTGCACCATTGGAGTTTCAATTGCATCCTTCAAATTTGGAATTAGTTGGTATGAGTAAATACAGTGATGCTAGAGCAAAGGAGTATGAACCATAGCTACGGAACCTGACCTAAGAATAATTATTCTTTTGCTTTAAGCGTTGACTTGGGGTTCGGAGTGGTGGTCCTCGTGCTTTGGGAACTGCACTTGCCTTACTAACTGCTCGTGTTTGGGTGCTCTGTGGTGGAGACGGTGTTGTGTCAACTGGAACCGGGTTATTGTCTGCTAGGGTTGGGGTTAGAAGGGGTGTACCTGGTTCTCTGTCCAACTGGGTAGGGGTACCATCTGCGTGAGTTTGGGTTATGTGTGGTAGGGCTGGTTCTTGGGCAAGTACAACCGTGGTTCTATCTGCATCGACGGGTGGCACGATCTTTTCTGAAGACCGTGTTTTTACTCCCATAGATACTGTCATCACCCTCTCCAATTAAAATGGCTGATAAACAAGAAAAGTAATTGAATGTACTTACATTGTATGATAGACAGGTGCTATGGATAGTAGGGAAGAAAACAAGGCATGAAATAATTCACATTTATGTTGTCCAACCAAACAGGATAGCATGACATAGTTTCACATATATGATAGCTAATTAAACAGGATAGTATGACACAAATTCACATATATGATGGCTAACTAAACAGGATAGAATGCCATACTTCAAAAATTGATGACTATGTAAAAGGATGACATGATATAACTATACTATGTGTCTATTAAAGTGGTTGGCATGCCATAATTCACATACATGGATGGAAACATTATGGCATGATATAATTCATGGATAGAATGACATAATTCAAAATATGATGACTATGTAAACATGATGAGATGATATAACTATATTACTTCTTTAGAAAATGGGTTGGCATGCCATAATTGAGATACATGTTGTCTATGCAAACATCATGGCATGATATAATTCAAATATATGATGTATATACTAAGCAAGTGAGCAGAGGGCAATCACATATATGATGTGTCAACTAAGTAGGTGGCATTCAATATTGTGTATATGATGTAAAAACTAAGCATTGCAAGACAACATATGCATGATCTGAGTAATATAACCCTGCCAAGTTTGAGCATACACCTCAGGGGGAAATAGGACTGGTCATTTGTCTCTGAATCCTCCTCTGAGGAGCTATCTGTAACCAGCAAGTTATCTGCTTTAGCAGGTAGCATTTTCTGCTCTGAGGACCTTGTTTTCACTCCAGATTTTTGCATCACCAATTCAAATGGCTGATGTAGAGGAAGAGTAGTTGAATATAAACATTCTGGGCAAATGGAATACGTAATAAAAAAAGATGGCATGATATAATTCACATATATGATGCTTGGCTAAACAGCATGGGATTGCATAATTCACATATATAATGCCTTGCGACAAGATAGCATTACATAGTTCACATATATAATGTCTTGCAATAAGATGGTATTGCATAACTCACATATATGGTAACTAGACACTAAACATGTGGCACTCGCACAAAACATGTCTAAACTAAGCAAATAACATGGCAATGCAAGACACCATATGCACGATATGAGCAATATAACCCTGCCAAGTTAGAGCATGCACCTCGGGGGGATAGGACTGGTCATCTATCTCTGAATCCTCCTCTGAGGAGCTATCCATAACCAGCAAGACATGCGCTTCATCAGATAGCATTGTCTACTCTGAAGACCTTGTTTTCACTCCAGATTTTTCCATGACCGTGTCGAATGGCTGATGCACAGGAAGAGTAATTGAATGTACTGACATTGTTGACAAATTTATTACATAATAAAAAAGGATGGCATGATATAATTCACATATAAGATGACTAGCTAACTAGGATGGCATTGCAAAATTCACATATATGATGCCTGGCTAAACAAGATGGCATTGCATGATTCACATATACAATATAGAAACTAAATAGATGGCATTCACACAATAGATGTCTAAACTAAGCAGATGGCATATTTTATGTGTAAAGTAAGCAATGCAAGGCACCATATGCATGATATGACCAACATCAGCATGCCAAGTTAGAGCAAAAGACCCGAGGGGTTAAATAGGAGTGGTCTGGTCAATCTGAATCCCCCTCTGAACAGTTATCCTCCTCTCGATTATAGTATGGAATGGGGGAGAGGGGGTTGCTTTTGCGCCCACCATGGAGCAACGTTTGCATGAAATTTTATTGCCACGCAAGGCTCGTCTCTTTTGCTCTACATGTTCAGTACCATTGTGTACAATAATTGACATGCATAGGAATAAAACATAGTGAGATTACGTAAGGAGTTCATACTATGGATAGACCCAAAACCAATGATAGCAGGCACATAATAGCTTCAGTTAAAAAATACAGATAATGGCTCCTTTAATTTTTGTTTCCACCCAACATGAAACTCATAATAGACACCCGAGATTAATCAGATAGTAGACATATAGTATTGATTGCTGCCCCAATATATACCCCACGACCATTTAAAAACACAAGTTTGAGCATTAGTTTGGACCTGACTCGGAGTCTAATCGGTGAACATGACGATAAATTAGCATGTCATCATGTTATAAGCGATGCATAACGTAAGCAGACACGAAAGAGTGCGACCTCTCTTGCAGACATGTGTATTCCTCAGGGTCCTCTGCTCAATTGATGATGCTAATGCGGTTGTCGTGGCTGCCGGTGGTGGGGAAGAAGATCTGAGGCGGCGAAAGACAGTCTGGAGGACGGATCCCTGCTGTGGTGAACCCTTCCGTCGTTGGAGCAGCT
Source organism: Secale cereale (assembly GCA_902687465.1). Lineage (NCBI taxonomy): Eukaryota > Viridiplantae > Streptophyta > Magnoliopsida > Poales > Poaceae > Secale > Secale cereale. The sequence continues at coordinate 623,954,021 of LR738711.1, forward strand.
GAGCTGGGGTGGACCACAGCGCAGCAGGAGCGGGACAAACCACACAAGGTTTTCTTTGACACATATATGTAATAGAAGTAATTCTGTTAGGGCTTGTTTGAATTGGAGGATTGTAACAATGCTGGGATAGGAAATACACAGGAATAGGATAGGAATGCACGTGCAAAACTGAGAATTTAAAAACACAAGATTTCTCTCAATCTGGGTGTTTGGTTCACAAGAACTGGAAGATCACAGGAATGCAAAGAAGCATGGTGAAATTACGTCAAACCACAAGGAAATGTACAATTATAATGCTATTATGCTACTATCTCATAGTCTTGTGCTTCATGAATAGGAATTTGAATAGGAGGCCAAGTGGATATTTAAATTCCTACGGTTTTTCTATCAAGGAGACACTAAAGGAACAAATCCTACAGTTTTCCTTTGCTCCATTCCTTTCAACCAAATGCATGAATAGTAGCACCATAGTTAACTTTCCAATTCCTATGTTTTTCCTTCATTTTTCCTTTCAAGCACTGGCGATTCTAGTAGGCAGGCTTGAACAGGGAAAAGCCTACACTCGAACAATGTTTTTGTGCTACTTCTACTACTTTGGACCTAGGCCACTGCCCTACTAGCTCAACTCCCAGGCCCATCTAGAAATGCATATCTCAAACACGCACATATAATTATGGTTTTCAAGAGAGTCCACCACGGATAGCTAGGTTTCCTGGTACCTCACTGCTTGTTATATAGGAGAAACTAATCGTATTTCACGTTACTACGTGTGCTCGGTGGACAATATATATAACATGCAGAGTAAAAAAGTGATGCAGCAAGTGTACAACCTCTTTGGCGAAGCCATGTCGATCTCAGCATCATTGGGTTGGTCGCTGAGGATGCTGCGGCTGATGTGGCAGTTGGAGGAGGGGAAGAAGATCTTAGGCGCCTGGAGATGGACCCAAGGGTACTGCTCGGCTGTGATGGAGGGTTTCGTCGTTGGAGCAGCTTCGATGAGTTGTACGATGGTGAGGCTGAAGCAGGACAAGAGAGACAACGTTAAATTTAGTGGAATTCTAATAGCATCTCCAATAGATGATGTAAAATACATCACCACAAAGTGCTAGATGTAAAATACATCAGCCGCTCATCTCTGAACTTAACTGTCGAAACTGAATTTAACTATAGAAACTGAATTTTACTGACGAAACTGAATTTTGCTGTCGAAACTGAATTTTACTGTCGAAACTAAACGCACAAGTAGCAGAAAAGCAGTAGTAGTAGCAGCAGCGCGTGTGAGAGCCGGGGCAGCTTTCGTGTAGCAGTATCTCGGGTAGCAGCTACAGGGGCTCGAGAGAGAGCAGGATCTGTTGCTCGTGCAGCAGCAGTGCATGGAAGACTAGAGCAGCAACACAAGCAAGAGCAACAACGCAAGCAAGAGCAAGAGCAGACCAGGTAGAGGACCGGAGAGTAAGAGCAGAGTAGCAGTGCGAGTGAGTGAGAGCAAAAGCAGTAGCAGCTTCGACTGATGTGCACGTCGCCGCCGAGGGAGTGACACCGTAAGGGAAGTGGCCGGCGGCACCACCGTAGATGGAGATGCGCCATGGTCGCTCGGGACCGAGCGTCGGCAGCACCATGAGATCGAAGCAAGAAGAAAATGCAGCGATTACTGTAGAACCTCTTTGGTGGAACCGATTAGGCCTCTGCTTCATCCCAGGAATCAATTATGATGCTACTCTTCCATAGGTGTGGGAATGGAGGTGGCGCGAAAGACGAGGTGAACGTCGGGGCAGCTCCTTGGAGGTGGAGGACGGGGTGGCTGAATCACCGGGACAACGAGATCGACGACGGAGCCTCATCTGGTGCGATGGATGAGGGAGGTCGAGGTGTTGCGGTGGACGATGTTGTCGAGGAAGAGGTTCTGACTGGGTGGCGGACGGAGGAGGGTGTGGGGCTTCGCGGGTTTTTGTGGCCTTGGTGTCTGAATGGGGGCGGCGAAGGGGGTAGGAGGGGGGAACCATGGCTTAGGGAGGCGCTTGTCCGAAATGTGGGGTAAGTTACGAAAATACCCCCATCGATTTGAACTAGGTGGTTCTTTCAGTTCAGGGGTTATCACAGGAATTTCGCTTGTCGAGGTTTCGCAAGAGGTGGGAGTGTTCGCGCGTGTTGTAATTTTGAGATGGCAACACGCGGGTTGAGATGAAGGGAATTTTCCGAGCACAACGAGACAAAGCGATAGTTTCAAATTTTGGGATAACAAGGCGCGTGTTAATTTTCAGGAGAACGGTACGCTACCAAATCAATTCGCACAACACAAGATAGTGTCTTGTCCCATTTTGTTGTATGAATTACTACAAATGCCATTCAATGCTTTGAATCCATGTTATGTTTGTATAATGCATGTAACCTACTCGAATGAACATTTTAGGGCATTCCAAATGTATACTACCGGCTGCAATATGAACTAAATTTGAATTTGTTTCTCTATTTGAACAAGATCTACAATCATGATTGTTGTCAAGTTAAACCATTTGAATTTGTTTCTCTATTTTAACAAGACCTACAATCATCATTATTGTCAAGTTAAACCATCGTTTGTATAGTATCTTCATAGCACACCACATGATTACTGTCGAGTTAGATATGAACTATGTGTACTATATGAACTCGAACTTGATTACTGTGGAGTTAGATATGAACTATGTGTACTATATGATTACCGTCGGGTTAGATATGAACTTTGTGTAGTATATGAACACGAATTCAATTTTTTAATCCACTTTATGTTGGTTTCAAATCACAGTGCATTTCAAGCTCTAGCTAGACCTTCATAATCTAAACCATGTCTCATATGTATAATGTGTTTATCACATAATGTACGGTGCACCGCCCCTACGCCTACAAGTATTTACCTGTGTGTTGCAAATGCCACACATTATCACGAATTCAAATAGAATGTGAGATTGTTCGATATATAATGTATGGTTTAGATTGTTAGATATTTAGCTGTGAGCTGCAAACGCCACACGCTATCACAAATTCAAAAAAAGTGTGAGATTGTTCGATAAATAGTATGGTTTAGACTGTTCGATATTTAGCTGTGAGTTACAAATGCCACGCATTAGCACATTATAGTATAACATGTCCAAAACCACACCACGCGTATCACCGCTATATTCATGAATGCATAGGTTTATAAAACTATGATCTCTTATTCAAATATATGAATCCACTTTCATATCAAATTATGATATTTGTTTGTCTCTTACATCCAAACAATCCTCTAAACTTTGCAGCTAGCGCTAACTTTCTCTTGTGCATGCACACGCCCTCCTCGCCCTCCCCCTCCCTCAGCATTCTATCCATCGCGCACATTCATTTATTTTTTTATGTCATTCTCCCATGATCTCCACAACTTCTTCTTTCCGACATACACCGATCGACAAACCTCTATAAAGATGTCTCTCTACCACATACGCACACACTTCCCATCTCCTCCTTTCCCTAACCATGACTTATGCATGTCTCTTACGGTCCCACACACGTGTAAACTCTCGCCCCTCTTTTCATTGATCTCACAATCGCACACTCCTCCCCTGACCCCTATGTAGTAGGCCCCTCGCACCACCTCCTAGCTCCATCCCTCTCTCTCTCTCTAACCATCTGTCTCGGCCTTATTTGCCTCTAACAAATGGATGTACACCAACCGGTCTCCCACTATACATAAATTTATCTAGGTCGTTTATACCTCATTTCCCCATGCGTCGATCGATCTAACTCATTAGTTATTTCTCTCCCTTCCCGTGACACACAACAATTGATCTACTGATCTAGTTAGGTGTGCTTACCAAACACATATGGCCCCTTCATCATCCATGCGTGCCTCC
>LR738711.1:623958007-623996441 GCA_902687465.1 Secale cereale
ACACACACACACACACACACACACAGAGAGAGAGAAACACATCCCCTCTCTTCTTGATACTGCAGTTGTACCCTCAGTTTGTCTAGTATCCCCCTCCGGCACTCTACCTCTCTCTCTCCCAACCTATTTCCTGTCCTTCACGTATGTATGGATGTCGACCGATCTCCCTCCGAACATAGCGTGTTCTCTCCTTCTCATCACATATACAAGTCGATCTACCTCTTTAGTTAGGTCTCTGCCTCCCCCCACCCACCCACACACACTGATACATCGAGCACTCTAGTCATGTCTCCCTGCCACATACAAACTTGCCCTCTACCCTCTAACGATCCGATCGGCCAGTCGCCCTATATCTTTGACGTGCACACACACAATTTCGATGGCTCTCTTCATCGATCTCGCATACACACACTTGATCCTCTCTTCGACTCTATCGATCTCTATGACCCCTCCCTCTCTTCTCGTGGATCGCCCCTCTATATATGATATAGACAGGCCTCTATTTCACACACATTGCATGTGTCACATTTTTGTTTGAGATATCATCGACACATATTCCCACAAATACATTCACGAAACCCCTAACAAAAAACACTCACGAACGCATGCCATCTCTGTAGGTTTGTATCTCTCTCACACACACCCCCACGTAGGTGAGGGACGTGCACGAAGAGAAGAGGTGCATGCACGGCACACGTACTGTACTCTCGTATATTTCGATAGCCCTCTTTCCCAACCACACCCGCGTGGGCACACGGTGGAGCTCATTTCTGTATGAAAAGGCAGCCCATGTGGTAATTCAACACGTGTACTGGTTGTCCACTTGATGGAGGATCATGTACCACGGATGAAAAAACAAATTGCGAATTGACGCATTATTTAAAAAAAGAGGCAAACCATGTGGGGCCTACCTTAGAGGCAAGGGTCTATACACTGGAGATGCTTTGTGCTACTTTTGATCTGTCGCATCAACTCGCAGAACGAGGAGAAGCTTGTGTTGGGGATCGTAGCAGAAAATCAAAATTTTTCTTACGCGTCACCAAGATCTATCTATGGAGTAATCTAGCAACGAGCATAAAGGAGAGTGAGTGCATCTACATACCCTTGTAGATTGCGAGCGGAAGCGTTCAAGAGAACGGGGATGATGGAGTCGTACTCGTCGTGATCCAAATCACCGATGATCCTAGCGCCGAATGGACGGCACCTCCGTGTTCAACACACGTACGGAGCGGGGACGTCTCCTCCTTCTTGATCCAGCAAGGGGGGGAGGAGAGGTTGATGGAGATCCAGCAGCACGACGGCGTGGTGGTGGAATTAGCGGGATTCCAGCAGGGCTTCGCCAAGCGCTGCAGGAGGAGGGAGATGTGTCACGGGAGGGAGAGGGAGGCGCCAGGGCTTCGGGTGCTGCTCCCATGCGCCTCCCCACTATATATAGGGGTGGAGGGGGCTGGTTTCTTGCCCTCCAAGTCCATTGGGGCGTTGGCAAAGGTGGGGGAAAGAAATCCCATCATTTCCTTTCCCCACCGATTGTTATCCCCCCTTTTTAGGGATCTTGATCTTATCCCTTCGGGATATGATCTTATTCCTTCTAAGGGGGGATCTTGGTGCGCCTTGACCAGGGGTGTGGGGCCTTGCCCCCACTACCCACGTTCATGTGGGTCCCCCCATGCAGGTGGGCCCCACTTCGGAACCTTCTAGAACATTCCCGGTACAATACCGAAAAATCCCGAACATTTTCCGGTGGCCAAAATAGGACTTCCAATATATAAATCTTTACCTCCGGACCATTCCGGAACTCCTCGTGACGTCCGGGATCTCATCCGAGACTCCGAACAACTTTCGGGTTTCCGCATACTTATATCTCTACAACCCTAGCATCACCGAACCTTAAGTGTGTAGACCCTACGGGTTCGGGAGACACGCAGACATGACCGAGACGACTCTCCGGTCAATAACCAACAGCGGGATCTGGATACCCATGTTGGCTCCCACATGCTCCACGATGATCTCATCGGATGAACCACGATGTCAAGGATTCAATCAACCCCGTATACAATTCCCTTTGTCTATCGGTACAGTACTTGCCCGAGATTCGATCGTCGGTATCCCGATACCTTGTTCAGTCTCGTTACCGGCAAGTCTCTTTACTCGTTCCGTAACACATCATCCCGTGATCAACTCCTTGATCACATATTGTGCACATTTTGATGATGTCCTACCGAGTGGGCCCAGAGATACCTCTCCATCATACGGAGTGACAAATCCCAGTCTCGATTCGTGCCAACCCAACAGACACTTTCAGAGATACCTGTAGTGCACCTTTATAGCCACCCAGTTACGTTGTGACGTTTGGTACACCCAAAGCATTCCTACGGTATCCGGGAGTTGCACAATCTCATGGTCTAAGGAAAAGATACTTGACATATAGAAAAGCTTTAGCATACGAACTACACGATCTGTGCTAGGCTTAGGATTGGGTCTTGTCCATCACATCATTCTCCTAATGATGTGATCCCGTTATCAACGACATCCAATGTCCATGGTCAGGAAACCGTAACCATCTATTGATCAACGAGCCAGTCATCTAGAGGCTTACTAGGGACATGGTGTTTGTCTATGTATCCACACATGTATCTGAGTTTCCTATCAATACAATTCTAGCATGGATAATAAACGATTATCGTGAACAAGGAAATATAATAATAACCAATTTATTATTGCCTCTAGGGCATATTTCCAACAGTCTCCCACTTGCACTAGAGTCAATAATCTAGTTCACATCGCCATGTGATTAACACTCACAGGTCACATCGCTATGTGACCAACATCCAAAGAGTTTACTAGAGTCAGTAATCTAGTTCACATCAATATGTGATTAACACTCAATGAGTTCTGGGTTTGATCATGTTATGCTTGTGAGAGAGGTTGTAGTCAACGGGTCTGCAACATTCAGATCCCTATGTACTTCGCAAAACTTTATGTCATATCGTAGATGCTGCTACTACGTTCCACTTGGAGCTATTCCAAACTGTTGCTCCATTATACGTATCCGGTATCTCCACTTAGAGTTATCCGGATAGGTGTTAAGCTTGCATCGACGTAGCTGTTTACGTCGAACTCTTTATCACCTCCATAACCGAGAAACATTTCCTTATTCCTCTAAGGATAATTTTGACCACTATCTAGTGATCTACTCCTGGATCACCTTTGTACCCTCTTGCCAGACATGTGGCAAGGCACACATCAGGTGCGGTACTTAGCATGGCATACCGTATAGAGCCTATGACAAAAGCATAGGGGACGACCTTCGTCCTTCCTCTTTCTTCTGCCGTGGTCAAGCTTTGAGTCTTACTCAACTACACACCTTACAACTCAGGTAAGAACTCCTTCTTTAACTGACCTATTTTGAACTCCTTCAAAATCATGTCAAAGGTGTGTGTTCCTTTGAAAGTATCATCAGGCGTCTTGATCTATCTGTATAGATCTTGATGCCCAATATGTAAGCAGCTTTATCCAGGTCTTCCTTTGAAAAACTCCTTTCAAAACAACCCTTAATGCTTTCCAGAAATTCAACATCATTTCGGATCAACCATATGTCATTCACATATACTTATCAGAAATGTTGTAGTGCTCCCACTCACTTTATTGCAAATACAAGTTTCTAACAAACTTTGTATACCCAAAAACTTTGATGACTCCATCAAAGTGTATATTCCGACTCCGAGATGCTTGCTTTAGTCCATAGAAGGATCGCTGGAGCTAGCATATCTTTTAGCATCCTTGGGACCGACAAAACCTTTCTGATTGTATCATATACAACCTTTCCTTACAAAAAACTGGTAAGGAAACTTGTTTTGTCATCCATCTGCCAGATTTCATAAATGTAGCTAATGCTAACATGATTCCGACGGACTTAAGCATCGCTACGGGTGAGAAAATCTCATCGTAGTCAACTCCTTGAACTTGTGAAAAACTCTTTGCCACAAGTCGAGCTTCATAGACGGTGACATTACCGTCCACGTCCGTCTTCTTCTTAAAGATCCATTTATCTCAATGGCTTGTCAATCATCAGGCAAGTCCACCAAAGTCCATACTTTGTTTTGATACATGGATCCTATCTCGGATTTCTCGGTTTCTAACCATTTGTCGGAATATGGGCCCACCATCGCTTCTCCATAGATCGTAGGTTCATCGTTGTCCAACAACATGACCTTTAAGACAGGATCACCGTACCACTCAGGAGTAGTACATATCCTTGTCGACCTACGAGGATCGATAGCAACTTGATCTGGAGCTTCATGATCACTATCATTAGTTTCCTCTTCAACTGTCGTAGGTTCCACAGAAACATCTTTCTGTGTTGCACTACTCTCTGGTTGAAGTGAGGGTTCGACAACCTCATCAAGTTCTATCTTCCTCCCACTCAATTCTTTCGAGAGAAACTCCTTCTCGAGAAAGGACCCGTTCTTAGGGACAAACATTTTTGTCCTTGGATCTGAGATAGAAGGTATACCCAACCGTTACCAGTGGGTATCCCATGAAGATGTATTTGTCCGCTTTGGGTTCGAGCTTTTCCCGGCTGAAGCCGTAAGCATCGCAGCCCCAAACACTGAGAAACGACAACTTTGGTTTCTTGCCAAACCTTAGTTCATATGGCGTTGTCTCAACGGACTTAGATGGTGCCCTATATAAAGTGAATGCAGCTGTCTCTAATGCATAACTTCAAAATAATAGCGGTAGATCGGTAAGATACACCATAGATCGCACCATATCTCATAAGGTTCGATTACGATGTCCGGACACACCATTACGCTGTGGTGTTCCAGGTGGCTTCAACAGCGAAACAATTCCTTAAGTGATTGCCAAACTCACAACTCAGAAATTCTTCCCTTGATCAGATCATAGGAACATGATCTTCTTGTTATGATGATTCTTAACCTTCACTCTGAAATTTCATGAACTTTTCAAACATTTCAGACTTTTGCTTTATTAAGTAAATATACCATATCTACTCAAATCGTCAGTGAAGATGAGAAAATAACGATATCCACCACACGCCTTAATTCTCATTGGATCACATACATCAGTATGTATGATTTCCAACAAGTCACTTGCCCGTTTCATTGTACCTGAAAACGGGATCTCAGTCATCCTGCCCATGAGGCATGGCTTGCATGTGTCAAGCGATTCAAAATCAAGTGACTCCAAACATCCATCAGCATGGAGTTTTTCATGCATTTTATGCCAAAATGACCTAAGCGGCAGTGCCACAAGAAAGTGGTACTATCATTATTAACTCTACATCTTTTGGCATTAATATTATCATCATGTGTATTACTATGATCGAGATTTAACAAACCATTGGGTGCGTGACCATAAAGGTATTATTCATGTAAACAGAATAACCATTATTCTCTGACTTAAATGAATAACCGTATTGCAATGAACATGATCTAATCATATTCATGCTCAACGTAGACACCCGATAACATTTATCTAGGTTCAACACTAATCTTGAAAATAGAGGGAGTGTGCGATGGTGATCTTATCAACCTTGGAAACACTTCCAATACACATCGTCACCTCGCCCTTAGCTAGTCTCCGTTCAGTCCGTAGCTTTTGCTTTAAGTCACTAATAATAGCAACTGAACCGGTATCCAATACCCAGGTGCTACAAGGAGTACTACTAAGGTACACATCAATAACACGTATATCAAATATACTTTGTTAAAGTTGCCAGCTATCATATCTACCATGTATTTGGGGTGGTTCCGCTACCATGTGACCGTTCCCCTTACAATAGAAGCACTTAGTCTCGAGGTTTGGGTTCAACCATGGGTTCCTTCATCAGAGCGACAACAGGTTTGCCATTCATGAAGTTTCCCTTCTAGCCCTTACCCCTTTTGAAACCAGTGGTCTTGCTAAACCATCAACACTTGATGCTCCTTCTTGATTTCTACTTTTGCGGTACTAAGAACCGCTAATAGCTCCGGGATCATCTCTATCCTTTGCATGTCATAGTTCATCACGAAGTTCTAGTAGCTTGGTGATAGTGTCTAGAGAATTCTGTCAACCACTATCTCACCTGGAAGATTAACTCCCACTTGGTTCAAGTGATTTTAGCACCCAGACATTCTGAGCACATGCTCACTAGTTGAGCTATTCTCCTCCATCTTTTTGGCAAAGGAACTTGTCAGAGGTCTCATACCTCTCAACACGGGCATGAGCCTGAAATCCCAATTTCAGCTCTTGGAACATCTCATATGTTCGATGGCGTTCAAAACGTCATTGGAATACCGATTCTAAGCCGTAAAGTATGGTGCACTAAACTATCAAGTAGTCATCAGGACGTGTCTCTCAGGTGTTCACAACATCCACAGACAACGTTGTAGGGGTTTGCACATTGAGCGGTGCATCAAAGACGTAAGCTTTCTGTGCAGCAGTGTGACGCCCGAGACTGACGTCCCAGAAGATTCCAGAAGCTTCCCGAAGATTCCAGATGTTCCGGGTTGCCCGTGTGGTTCTTTGTGCTTGTGTTATTTATTTTCGCATTGCATCATGTCATTTTAATTTTTGCATCTCAACCTAATAAATTGTGTGGGCCTCCGGTCCATTTAAATCGAGGGAAGATGTCTTCTCTTTATAACATATAAAAGTCTCTCATTATTTTAGAGAGCTATATTAAATATTTCCATTTGTTGGAAATCACCGTAACACACTTGCAATATTTCTCCATGCATTTCTATCTCAATTCTTGCCTCAAACCTTGCCAATAATTCTTTCCGTTGTTTCGAGGTTCCTCCAAAAATTTGAACATTTTTGGAGACTTCAATATTCAAGTCTTAGTTCAAACTATTTGAATTAAAATTCAAATATGTTTGAATTATTTCTCCGTTCACGCCTTTTTCTATTTTCTCGGACAATACTCTTTTTATGCTGCCCGAGAAAAATACCTCCTTGTGTGCTATCTTTTTCCTCTTCCCTCCTCTTTTCTTTCTTCTCTTTCTTCTCTTTTATTTTCTGCTAAAGAAAATAAAAAGAAGAATAAAGGCAGCCTTCCGGGCCATTCCCTGGCCCATCCTTCCCTCCAGCCATCCAACTCCCTTCTCCTCCCTCTTTTGGCCCAGGCCCCAGCGGCCCATGCTCCACCAGGCCAGCTAGCCCGCATACTCCCCACCGAAACCCTAGCCCTTCGCACTCACCTCCCGCATCTCCCTCTCCCCCTCGTGCGACGCCGCCGCCACCCGTTCCCTCGCACGCTCGATCTGGCCCGAGCCCGTTCCCTTCTCCCTCGCTCTGCCCGATCTAGATCGGCAGCCTCCCTCTCTCCCTCGAGCCTGCTGGCTCCCTCCTCCCTAGCGACGCGAAGCCAGGCGCCCCTCCGCCCTGAGGCCGCGACCCTCCGGCGCGGTTCCTCCTCCCTGCGCCAGGAGCGCTGCCCCGAGCGCCATGGCCGTCCAGGCTTCCCTTCCCGCGAGCTGGCCAGAGGCCTCCTGCCGAGCGCCTCGGCTGCCTCCTCGTCCCGACCGTCCGCCCCAGATCGGCGCCTTCCCGCCGCGGATCCAGCCAGAGCGCCCGGCGGCCCCCTCCCGGCCTCGTTCTGCCCGCGGCCAGGCCGCCTCCCGGAGCCCGGCGCCGCCCCGTCGTCCTCGCGCCTCTCCTCCAGCGAGCTCCAGCGCCGCCTCGCCTCGCCATCCGGCCAGGAGCCCAGGCCGGCGCCCCCCTTCCTTCCAGAGCGCCCGCAGCCGCGGCCGGAGCTGCTCACTCCGTTCCTCCCTTCGCCACGACGCCGTCCAGAAGCCGCGCCGCTGCACCTCTCCTCGCCCGAAGCTCCGATGGCGCCCCTCCACTTCGTCCCGTCTTCCGGTTCCCGCTGCTGCTGCTGTGAACGTGGCCGTGGCCGCCTTGTTTTGTTTTGTTGTTTGTGCACTGTTGTTGTTTTTGTCAAGTGCACCGCAGGCAGACCCGATCTCCGAATACGCCAAGTTCCTCTACGGTTTTGTGTACATCTACGGGAGTGAGCATGTCTACGAACAAGATCCGTGAACATCTACAAAACGCTCCGTGTACGCCTACACGACACAAGACGATGCGACAAGTACCCCTTCGATGCGCCGAGACCAAGTTCCACTACGTCCACGACGACCCGAACGACTACCGTCGCGTGTACCACTACCGTCGCCCGGAAGCACCATGTACCACAACCGTCGCCGAAACCTCAAGTACCTCTACGAACGAACGGAACGAGTACATCTACCGTCGCCCGAGAACAACTACTTCCTCTACGAGTTGCGAGAACGACTACTTCCCTCTACGGAACGACTCCTTCCTCTACGAACTCGAACCGCCCCGAAACGCACGCTTCAAAGGTATAACCCCGAGACGTGCCCGTGACCCGTGTGATGCTTGCTTGTGTTGTATGAAATGTCTCTCGTGTGAGCTCCGTGTCCGTTTCGTCCCTTTTGTTGTCCCTCGGTTGCCTCGTCACCGACTCGTGGGAACCCGGTAACGGGATCGCCCCACCTTTCATCTCGTTTGACTCACTCCGCCTTTGCTTTCGTACCGGACTCTCAACGAGTTACCGGAACCGATATGATGCCGTTGCATCATTTTCGGAATCGTTGCCGTGGCACTCTTTTCTTTCCACCACGGTGACAAATGCTTCATATCTTGTTATTTGTCAACCTTTTAAAACTTGCATAAAAACTTGATCATGTCATCCGCATCATGTTAACAACATTGATATGTTTAATTGTTGTTTGCTTATAATTATTAAACATGCTCATGGGGATTTTCCGGACTTGTTGTTGTTATTCCGGCCTCATTTAAAATGTCTTAATAGTGTAGTTTCTTTATGCTTCACCTCTTGCCATGTTAAAAACATTTAATCTTGTCTTGTAAATAATGAGAGTCAACTAAATAATTATTATGTGGTGTTTCGTCAATATGCAACTCGTTGCATATTGATCTCCACTTAACTTGTAGTTTTTGTTTGTGCACTTTGCCATGCCATGCATAATTAAACCGGACATGCATCATACTTGTTTGTGCATCTTATGCCATGTCTATGCTTGTGTGTTCACCCTGTTGTTTGTTTCTTTCCGGTTGCTTCTCTTGTTAGCTTCGGTTCCGTTCCGGAGTTGTGAGGATCCGCTCGACTGTTGCTCCGTCTTCTTCTTGGATCTGTTCTTCTCCCTTGTGGAATTCCAGGCAAGATGACCGAACCCGGATACCATTACTATTTTTGCCTCTTGCTAGAAGTCTCGATCTATAGTTTTGCCTCGATGCCCATGTTCTTCTTGTCAGCCTCCTACTTGTAACCATTGCCATGTTAACCACCCTACCTACGCAAACCGTTGCTTGGCTAAGTACGCTTCGCTCAGCCCCTCTTATAGCATTGTTAGTTGCAGGTGAAGATTGAAGATGCTTGCTTCATGTTGAAGTTTGGTTGGGTTATATCACACTATATAAATGCTTAAAAAATGAAATCATCTATATACTGGCAGGGTGGAAGGCTAAGCCTTTTGCTTGGTGTTTTGTTCCACTCTTGCCGTTAGGAACCGTATAAGCCGGTGTTATGTTCCTTGATTATGCGTTCCTAACACGGTTGGGGTGTATGGGACCCCCTTGATAAACCGCTAAGTGCTAAGTCTTTTCCAGCAAGTCCCAACATTTGGTACTATTTGCCTCATAATAACAACTTAATTAATTAATTAAATTTGCATAGAGGGTCGCTCCCTCGAGGATCCTTTATTTCTACATAGCAGGGGGGGCCAGTGCCGTTGGTGTTGGTCCCAAACGGGGAGTCTGCGGGAACCACCACGGGGAAACTCGAGGTTTGGGTCCTGTAGAATCGCCCATCCGGTCGTGTCCTGAGACCTAGATACGCGCGGCTACTATCAGGGTGTCGACACGCCGGGAGGATTTGCTGGATTAGCCTTACCTTAGTTCGGTTTAACTTGAGCACGGGATTCCGAGAATACTCGGGTCTTCCCACCTATGGAGTTGCGACTTCGCGGATCGTGGGCTTGTAATGGGTCAAGTTGGAACACCCCTGCAGGGTTTGAACTTTCGAAAGCCGTGCCCGCGGTTATGTGGCAGATGGGAGCTTGTTAATTCCGGTTGTAGATAACTTGACACAATGTTTCAATACACTACCAGCGTGTGTACCGTGACTGTCAATTTCCGAATAGGGATTCGGGAGTTGAACACGGTGGGGTTATGTTTGACCGGCTTTAGTTAGGATCACTTCGTGATCATCTTTCGACCGATGCTCTTCTCTTCTCGCTCTCTATTACGTAAGTTAGTGCTAGTTGCTGCTGCAGACTCTTGTTTGTTCCTTCACCTCTCGTTCTTTCTTCAGCCTTATCCTCACCCAAGGCTTAAATAGTCTTGTTACCCGGGAACGGGATTGCTGAGTCCTCTGTGGCTCACAGTTACTTCACCACACCAGTTGCAGGTTCAGCCGAGCTCGATGCAGGAGCTGGTTCAGTCCTTCACCAGGAGTTCGTTGAAGAGTGTGGCCGTTTGCTTGTGACGTTTCGATGTTCAGTAGTGGTTTCTACTAGGATTCGATCCTGACCTGTGGCTTTTGTTGTTTTGGTATCTTTCTTTTGGTTCTTCACCCGTAGTCGGGTTGTGATGTTCTGTATGATGATTGCTTATGTAATGTATTGTGTGAAGTGGCGAGTGTAAGCCAACTATCTCCTTTTGCAATTTAATCCCTCTTTTACATGAGTCGTGCAAAGATACCAAACTTGAGATCATTCTAGGATGGATTTATGCCTTTAAGTCGTGCCTCGACACGTAGGAGGTATAACTCCATCCTGGGCATTACAAGCAGTGAGGACACTCCTCGGACTACGGACCTAGTCCGCATCCTTGCTTACAATATCTTTCAACTTAGTCTTTCTCTAGGATCGTATTAAACAGGGAGCTACAACGCAGTTATTGGTCTACAACATAATTTGCGAAGACAACTTAGACTATTGTTCATGACAATGAAGTTCATCTAATGAACTCCCACTCAGATAGACATCTCTCTAGTCATCTAAGTGATACATGATCCGAATCGACTAGGCCGTGTCCGATCATCACGTGAGACGGACTAGTCATCAACGGTGAACATCTTCATGTTGATCGTATCTTCTATACGACTCATGTTCGACCTTTCGGTCTTCCGTGTTCCGAGGCCATGTCTGTACATGCTAGGCTCGTCAAGTTAACCCTAAGTGTATCGCGTGTGTAAATCTGTCTTACACCCGTTGTATGCGAACGTTAGAACCTATCACACCCGATCATCACGTGGTGCTTCGGAACAACGAACCTTAGCAACGGTGCACAGTTAGGGGGAACACAATTCTTGAAATTTTAGTGAGAGATCATCTTATTCACTACCGTCGTTCTAAGCAAATAAGATGTAAAACATGATAAACATCACATGCAATCAAATAGTGACATGATATGGCCAATATCATCTTGCTCCTTTGATCTTCATCTTCGGGGCTCCATGATAATCATCGTCACCGGCATGACACCATGATCTCCATCATCATGATCTCCATCATCGTGTCTCCATGAAGTTGTCTCGCCAAACATTACTTCTACTACTATGGCTAACGTTTAGCAATAAAGTAAAGTAATTACATGGCGTTATTCAGTGACACGCAGGTCATACAATAAATAAGACAACTCCTATGGCTCCTGCCGGTTGTCATTCTCATCGACATGCAAGTCGTGATTCCTATTACAAGAACATGATCAATCTCATACATCACATATATATCATTCATCACATCCTTTTGGCCATATCACATCACACGGCACATGCTGCAAGAACAAGTTAGACGTCCTCTAATTGTTGTTGCAAGTTTTTACGTGGCTGCTATAGGTTTCTAGCAAGAACGTTTCTTACCTACGCCAAAACCACAACGTGATATGCCAATTTCTATTTACCCTTCATAAGGACCCTTTTCATCGAATCCGATCCGACTAAAGTGGGAGAGACAGACACCCGCTAGCCACCTTATGCAACTAGTGCATGTCAGTCGGTGGAACCTGTCTCACATAAGAGTACGTGTAAGGTCGGTCCGGGCCGCTTCATCCCACGATGCCGCCGAATCAAGATAAGACTAGTAACGGCAAGTAAATTGACATGATCTACGCCCACAACTACTTTGTGTTCTACTCGTGCAAGATACTACGCATAGACCTAGCTCATGATGCCACTGTTGGGGATCGTAGCAGAAAATCAAAATTTTTCTTACGCGTCACCAAGATCTATCTATGGAGTAATCTAGCAACGAGCATAAAGGAGAGTGAGTGCATCTACATACCCTTGTAGATTGCGAGCGGAAGCGTTCAAGAGAACGGGGATGATGGAGTCGTACTCGTCGTGATCCAAATCACCGATGATCCTAGCGCCGAATGGACGGCACCTCCGTGTTCAACACACGTACGGAGCGGGGACGTCTCCTCCTTCTTGATCCAGCAAGGGGGGGAGGAGAGGTTGATGGAGATCCAGCAGCACGACGGCGTGGTGGTGGAAGTAGCGGGATTCCAGCAGGGCTTCGCCAAGCGCTGCAGGAGGAGGGAGATGTGTCACGGGAGGGAGAGGGAGGCGCCAGGGCTTCGGGTGCTGCTCCCATGCGCCTCCCCACTATATATAGGGGTGGAGGGGGCTGGTTTCTTGCCCTCCAAGTCCATTGGGGCGTTGGCAAAGGTGGGGGAAAGAAATCCCATCATTTCCTTTCCCCACCGATTGTTATCCCCCCTTTTTAGGGATCTTGATCTTATCCCTTCGGGATATGATCTTATTCCTTCTAAGGGGGGATCTTGGTGCGCCTTGACCAGGGGTGTGGGGCCTTGCCCCCACTACCCACGTTCATGTGGGTCCCCCCATGCAGGTGGGCCCCACTTCGGAACCTTCTAGAACATTCCCGGTACAATACCGAAAAATCCCGAACATTTTCCGGTGGCCAAAATAGGACTTCCAATATATAAATCTTTACCTCCGGACCATTCCGGAACTCCTCGTGACGTCCGGGATCTCATCCGAGACTCCGAACAACTTTCGGGTTTCCGCATACTTATATCTCTACAACCCTAGCATCACCGAACCTTAAGTGTGTAGACCCTACGGGTTCGGGAGACACGCAGACATGACCGAGACGACTCTCCGGTCAATAACCAACAGCGGGATCTGGATACCCATGTTGGCTCCCACATGCTCCACGATGATCTCATCGGATGAACCACGATGTCAAGGATTCAATCAACCCCGTATACAATTCCCTTTGTCTATCGGTACAGTACTTGCCCGAGATTCGATCGTCGGTATCCCGATACCTTGTTCAGTCTCGTTACCGGCAAGTCTCTTTACTCGTTCCGTAACACATCATCCCGTGATCAACTCCTTGATCACATATTGTGCACATTTTGATGATGTCCTACCGAGTGGGCCCAGAGATACCTCTCCATCATACGGAGTGACAAATCCCAGTCTCGATTCGTGCCAACCCAACAGACACTTTCAGAGATACCTGTAGTGCACCTTTATAGCCACCCAGTTACGTTGTGACGTTTGGTACACCCAAAGCATTCCTACGGTATCCGGGAGTTGCACAATCTCATGGTCTAAGGAAAAGATACTTGACATATAGAAAAGCTTTAGCATACGAACTACACGATCTGTGCTAGGCTTAGGATTGGGTCTTGTCCATCACATCATTCTCCTAATGATGTGATCCCGTTATCAACGACATCCAATGTCCATGGTCAGGAAACCGTAACCATCTATTGATCAACGAGCCAGTCATCTAGAGGCTTACTAGGGACATGGTGTTTGTCTATGTATCCACACATGTATCTGAGTTTCCTATCAATACAATTCTAGCATGGATAATAAACGATTATCGTGAACAAGGAAATATAATAATAACCAATTTATTATTGCCTCTAGGGCATATTTCCAACAGCTTGCTTAGTACGCCCTCCCACGGGCGCGGTGGCTCAGAGAGTCGCAGGATGAGGAGAAGCTTGCTTAGTATGCCCTCTTCCCCGCCTACTACGCCTACGCCCGCTCCCTCGCCCACGCGCGCGGTGGCTCGCAGGACGAGGAGAGGCTAGTTGTAATGGGAAGTATCATATATTTTAGTTAGAGATACATCCCTTTTTGTCCATTTTGATGACAAGTATTGTCGGACGGAGGGAGTACTTGTATCAAGATATGATACCATACCCTCTCTTTCCTCATTTAATTGTGCTCCACATCATCCAAAAAGTCTAGCTGGCATGTATGATACCGCTCGCCTACGCCCGCTCCCTTGCTCACACGCGCGGTGGCTCGCATGACTAGAAAATTTTACTACTCCCTCCATTAGACGTATATATACTCCTCGTCACTACCTTTGTTAGAGAGATTATCCTATTGTTTGAAATATAGGTATTTTAGCAGATTTCAACATGAAATACTAGTACATACTCCAAACACTGATGTATATAGACATATTTTACAGTGTAGATGCACTCATTTTGCTCCGTATGTAGTCCATATTGAAACGGACGTAGTAGTACGCACTCTCCCTCGCTCCTCGCCCCTCGCCCACGTGGTGGACGTGCAACAATTCATTAGTAGCAGTGGGTTTTTATTTATATCAGTGAATGATATTTCTATGTCCTGATTGACATGGCTATATTATTAACCATGTCGTGGAGGTAGCAGCGGGTTTATATTTATTTGCGGAGGTAGCAGCGGATGGATATTCAACGAGGAGTGAAATGATGTCTGCTTCCTCCGTCAAACATAGTAGAGAAAGGTGGGCCTCGTGATTTGATGGCTCATTAATCATTATTACTGCATATACTATTTGCCCATGTCATAATCGTGTGGTAGAGTAGTTGGCTATTTTTAATAACCATGCTCGAAGAGAAGAGGTGCACGCACCCATGCATGTAGTACTAGTAGCACTCTTTGCCTCTTCCCCAACCACACATGTGACACGGTGGAGCTCATTTCTGTACGATGAAGCCCACGTGATAATTTGACGTGTCTAGAGTTACTCACTTTATGGAGGGTCGGGAACCACGCATGAGCGGTGCCGCGTTATTTCAGATAAAGTTTTTTTCTTCAGTGGCACGTACGCAATATAAATAGGTTTATATGGAGGGACAAAGAAACCGCTCCCCTATATACATAGCCAGGAGCCTACAAGGTTGCTTGCTGGGGTTGCTCTCTTCACACTCTCTCACACAAGACGACTATGGCCACATCTCTAACATCCGGCGGATCATGTCGGCTAGGGGGAGGGGTGGATGCTTTGTGTAGATGCGGTCACCTTCGGCGAAAACCTACTATCGGCGCGTCCCGATCAGGAGTGCCCGCCGATCTCTCTAACAAAGCCAGTGTGGTTGCCTTCATCCCTTGTTCACTGCCGCGGCGTGGGCAGTTGCCACCTCCCGCAGCCCTCCTCAAGATTCACCCGACATCCCTCAGGTACACCTTCCTCTATAGACGGCTTGCACCACTGCCCCAGCTGCCCACATTGCTCCATGTGGATATTTTTCTACTTCTTTGCCCCACACGTACCTCTACTGGCTTCTACTCTATTTGTGATGAGTTGATGTCTCATCAACTAGTCTCACTAGTCTTATTCTAATCAAGCTTCTTCAATTTCTTTGCCACGGGGATGCGCAGCTCGATTTTAGTGAAACTGCACAAAATGATTCGATGGTCAAAGGGTTGCAAAATTCATTTCGTCGGAAGCTTCAACATTGCCAGCAAATTAAAGCCTGGCTAGGGTTTAGGGTTCGAGGTCGAGGGACTACATGAATTGTTTTTTTCTTTAGTTGTCTCTGTTCCAAAATAAGTGTCAACTTTAGTACAACTTTGTGGCATAAAGTCGAGACACTTATTTTGGAATGGAGGGGGTACATGTTGGCTATGATCTATGAATCATTGAGATCCAATAGCATGCATGTTAGTCTCCTTTGTATTTGATGGACTGTTGCAACCTTGGATGCAAGATACATGAAACAGAAGCTGGAAGCTTTATAGAATTGTAGAAATATATCTCCCTAAGAAATTATAGTACATACAAATATATCATGCACCAAAGTAAAGTGTACAGTGCAACTGAGACTCAGCACGGTCGTACCACGTCAGTAATAATGGCCAATGATCTGTCAAATCACATAGACCCGGCGTAAGTTGATAGGACGAAGCCACCATCACTCTTTAATCCGCTTCTCCCTTCAACGCATGCGCCAGTGAGAGGTCGCGTCCGCTCTATCCGGGCATGAATGCGGCACCAATTCTTTGGAGTGGCGTTGACCGTTTCGGGCAGGAAGCGCGCGCGGGCGATGGATGGGCCTTGGGTGGGCCAGGGTGGTTAGGAGCGGGCTTGGCAGTTGTTGTTCACTTCGGAGGGTCATGTATCACACGTGAACGATAGTAAGTGCGACCGGGAGGCGTGCAGCATTAATTGCAAGTTGACTCCTTTGAGCATTAAATTTTCTTCACGTATTAGCATTGCCCTAGTATTCTTCACTACATCAACTATATACGTTAAATAAATAGTTCCATTTCGTGCACAATTTAAAACGAATTTTATGGAGAGAGAGAAAGAAAACCACTCCAACTAAATAAAGAGTATGCTGCAGCCTCGGTGATTGTTTTCTAGGGTTTGTCTCTTCACAGTCTCTCTCCACTGTATATATACACGTTGGAGCCTCAGTGCTTCTAGTTGCTCTCTTCACGCTCTCTCACCCTCTCCAGATCTAAACAAGACTACATTGACATGTCTCTCTCTCCCCCACTGCTGGTTAAAGAGCCGACAGGATCCCGTCTGTCGGGGAAGGGAAGGAGGCTTAACGTTGTTGCAATAGGCGAGGGAGGGAATCCACTACCGGCGATGTTTTTCTCTTTCACCTAGCGATGGCACGGGAGGGCCTCCGACCCCTTCTTCCTCGTTGCCGTAAATAGTGTAGGCAGATCGGCCTCCGGCCACCCACTGAGCCACACCTCGAGAACCTTAAGGTATAATTTACTTAATCCACATGCATTGCTCTAGCTGCATATGGATTTTTTTTCTCTTCTGCACTCGAATCTAGGTGTTGGATCAAATAGGAAAGTAGTGTGGAAAGTTGTATAGCATGAATCTACGATGTGGTTCAAAGAGGAAAGGAAGGGGGAAAGTAGTACAGACTAGCTATCCAGGACCTACGTTGGTCGAAAAGGCAAAACAATGACAAACACAGTACACACATTTGTAACGAGCTGATCTTTCTATGGGGGGGGCTAGATTTGCTGCCCTCGCCTAGGGAAAGATGTCTAAAGTTAAAAAAAACTTGGACCAACACAAATATTCTCCTTTATTGTTTGTTCTTTGTTGCAACAGGTTGTGCATCACCCCTTTATACATTGGTAGATGCACATGGTGCTGGTGCGTCCACTGTCTTGTACATGGTGCTGGTGCATCACCCCTTTAGCGTTGTTAATCTAATAATGCCGCTGGAAAATTGAAGAAATGCCATAGTTAAAAGCAAATTACGTGCTTAACGAATTTTATTGTTAATATAATCTCTTTGTTAATATGAAACAATGCAGCTGTTTGAGAAATGCTATTGTCTTGCTTTCTTTCCCATTTACATATGTAAGATGCTTCTTTTTGTGGGCTTCTGTGTCATTCACCGTTATTGACCAGTAATTGTTTCATTTGCACCTCTATGTAAACAGGGTTATCTACTTCACCTTCTTGCCATTGCGAACTTTTGTTGCACTGCACAAAACACTTTTGCCTTAAGAGCATTTTGTGCAGTTCAACTAAAATGTCACATCAACAATGTTGCCTGATTGCTTGATCTTAGTGGAACTGCACAAGAGGAGATCTGACTTCCTATCTATGTTGGCAAGTTTGTTTCAGATCTTCTTCTTGTGAGTTGTTTGAATTCCGCGTCATGAGAGGTCAGTAATCGCCTTCTTCGTGTGCAGTATGCTTTTAGATGTTGTGCTACTTATACGGTAATGTTGCTTGATTTTAGTGAACTGCACTAAAGGAGACCAGACTTCCCATCTGTATGTGCACCGTAATATACCATTGAGGTAAGATAATGATATTTCACAACTGTTGGCCTGTATTTTGCTATTGTAATCAGAAAAGTAATGTTGTTGTTTAGTGCTATACTTGTGCTGCCTAATTGACATGCCAAATCTTACATTGAAGGCGAATCTTGTCTGTTATTGAACCAAGTGATGAAGAGGAAGAACAAGCGGAACAAGAAGAAAAATCAACTCTTGGTGTTGTAATGAAGCACTGGAACTATGATGACACAAGTAATGGTATAGTCTTGCATCTTAATTTATTGCTATGGCTGGAACGAGCAATTGTTTTGCCACTGTGATTTGATGCCACTCTTAATGTAATATGTAATTCTCTCTACTTGTGCAAACAGGGATCTTGTTTGAAGATAACATATATTTTAATAGAACTGTACAAGAAGGTGTTGGAAACATTACACTAATCGAGGAGTTTATAGTAAGCTTGGCAACAACAGTAGATAATAACGGATGGTTCCGGAGAAGTGCTTCATCTGCATCCTTTGCATGAAAGCCTCCTGACAAAGGTTGGTCCTGGCCCACGGATTTCATCCATATGATTGGGCTTTGTCATCTCTATTGGTGTTGTGCTACTGTTTAGCTACTGTCATGAGAAAGTAGTATTGTTTCGCATGTTAATCTAAGGTTGCTAATAAATTGATGCACCGGTTTGCCATCGTTATAATTAAATAATAATGCAGTTCAAGTTGAGTTGTTGTGTTTGGTATCGTATCATTTCCTATGAGGACAGTGAGGATGCATCGCTTTGTGACTAGACATTTCATCAGCTTCTCCCTTTGTTAATGTAATGGTTGTTTTAAATATTTACTTTCCTTTTTTTGAGCAAACAGGGATGCTAGTATTTAGTTGTTCTCTTGTCTTTGCACAACAGGATCCTCCTCCTCTGAAGAAGAATATGAAGGGCCTAGTTCTGATTATTCCAGGCTGAAGAAGCCCAGTCTATCTTCTCAGATCAGTGGAAGGATCGATACATTACTCCCCACAAGACCAAACTAACTTCAGCTCAGAAGGACTCACAAATTTCCATCTTTTTTGCTGTGATGGGCAAGTACAATGTTGTTCTAGGATTCTTTCTGGTGAGTTCCATTTTTTAAATGTGTCCTCTGCATGGACCATGTAGGTGTGTGTGTGTAAACTGCAAATTCATAATATTGTTTGCTTTACTAATCACTTTTTTGTATTTATGCAAACAGAGGTGCTCAGCTTGATTTCAGTGGGAACTGCACAAAATGTTCTAATGGTTCGTGTCCATTATACTTCATCATGAACAATACATCGAATATTCTTGAATCATTCATTTCCACCTCCAGCCACATAATTAGCTACAAGAAAGGAGGTGGCGATATGTTCAAGGCGTTGCAACATATAAAGGTTAAATCATACAAGCTACGCGTGAATTTGGTTGATTTTGGTGGAATTGCACAAAAAGAACAGCTTGTTTATTCAGCACAAGGTGCCATGTCAATGTTCGAACTGATCACAAACCCCACCCATTCCACAATCGTAAGCATTTGATACTTTGGAATGGGAAAACCTTGTCAAAGTTTGCTCATTGATGTACGCAAAAAGACACGCACTTGATATTTTGGAATGGAACAACCTTGTCAAAATTTGCTCATTGATGTTAGCAAGAAGACATGCGTTTGATATTTTTGAATGGGACGCCCTTTGCTGTCAGGAGCATCGATCAATTTTTCTTTATTCTTTAGTTGTAAAGTAATATTTCCTCTGACATGTGATCGCTGATATGCATAATCATCGATTGTTTTGAATGTTCTCTATGAATTGGCAGGCCTATGAGTTTGATTACAATGCACAGGCACGCTAAAAAGCTGCTCAAACTTTGTACTCCCTCTATTCCTTTTTACACTGTGAATCTAAAAATGTACAGTCACGCTAAAATCTGCTCAAACTATATATACTATGAAAGTATATTGTTTTTACATTGTGAATGTTGATACTTTTTATGTATAAGACTAGCAAGATGCCCGTGCGTTGCACGAAACATCAAGGTGTTGCTATATGAGTAGTTTATCTGTAGCCTGCCATGCTGCCATTGATGGGGCGATCAGTATTGGGGCAAATCGAATCATCTTTGAGTCTGATTCCTTAACCCTTATACATGCTTTGAAGAGCATCGAAAACGAATATGACAAGGAAACCATTGGTGTGTTAGTGAAGGAAGCTAGAAGCCTATGCATTATAAACTTTGATTCCTATGCTTTTTCTTTCAGTCGACGCACTTGTAACTCTATAGCCCATGAGCTTGCCAAGCTGGGTTTTCATTCTGGGTCTGATGACTCCTTCTGGGAGTCCTCTGCCCCCAATTGTATTGTAAAATTGTTAGCCAGTGGCATTGTCGT
Source organism: Secale cereale (assembly GCA_902687465.1). Classification (NCBI taxonomy): domain Eukaryota; kingdom Viridiplantae; phylum Streptophyta; class Magnoliopsida; order Poales; family Poaceae; genus Secale; species Secale cereale. The sequence continues at coordinate 623,978,486 of LR738711.1, forward strand.
GTGTGAATTTTAATGCAATTTCCATTTTCCCATAAAAAGTAGTTTATCTTGTGGGAGATAAGGATGAACGAGAGAAGGCCTTATCTGCAAATGTTGGTAGGAGTGCAGGTATCTTTTTGCAAATTGGTCATGGTTTCCTTCCTATCCGTCAGATATAGATCGAACAGCCTATATTGCAGGATGGCATGCACACCATCATCACCAACTCTGTTTTCTATTAGGGTCAAGGTAGAGATACTTTGACTTCAGACAAAACTTATATGCAGACTAAAAAGGACCAGAGGGAGTACGTGTGAAACTACTGCTAATGAGGTGATCACCATGCGTCCTGGGAATAATGCTAGTACGTATTGTTTTGCATGTTCATTGATACGTCTCCAACGTATCTACTTTTCCAAACACTTTTGCCCTTGTTTTGGACTCTAACTTGCATTATTTGAATGGAACTAACCCGGACTGACGTTGTTTTCAGCAGAACTGCCATGGTGTTCTTTTTGTGCAGAATAAAAAGTTCTCGGAATCGCCTGAAAATCAACGGAGAATTATTTCAGAAAATATAAAAAATATCTGCAAGAAGATCCACACCAGGGGGCCCATGGCCTGTCCTCGAGGGTGGGGGCGCGCCCCCCTTCCTAGGGCACGCCCCCCTGCCTCGAGGGCCCCCTGATGCTCCACCGACGTACCCCTAGGTCCTATATCTTCCGTTTCGGGGAGAAAAAAATCAGAGAAAAAGAATTATCGCGTTTCACGAGACAGAGCCGTCGCCAAACCCTAATCTCTCTCGGCAGGGCTGATCTGGAGTGCGTTCAGGGTTCCGGAGAGTGGAGATCGTCACCATCGTCATCATCAACCTTCCTCCATCACCAATTCCATGATGCTCACCGCCGCGTGTGAGTAATTCCATCATAGGCTTGCTGGACGGTGATGGGTTGGATGGGATCTATCATGTAATCTAGTTAGTTTTGTTAGGGTTTGATCCCTAGTATCCACTATATTCTGAGATTGATGTTGCTATGACTTTGCTATGCTTAATAATTGTTACTAGGGCCCGAGTGCCATGATTTCAGATTTGAACCTATTATGTTTTCATGAATATATGTGTGTTCTTGACCCTATCTTGCAAGTCTATAGTCACCTACTATGTGTTATGATCCGGCAACCCCGAAGTGACAATAATCGGGACCACTCCCGGTGATGACCATAGTTTGAGGAGTTCATGTATTCACTATGTGTTAATGCTTTGGTCCGGTACTCTATTAAAAGGAGGCCTTAATATCCCTTAGTTTCCAATAGGACCCCGCTGCCACGGGAGGGTAGGACAAAAGATGTCATGCAAGTTCTTTTCCATAAGCACGTATGACTATATTCGGAATACATGCCTACATTGCATTGATGAACTGGAGCTAGTTCTGTGTCACCCTAGGTTATAACTTCTACATGATGAATTGCATCCGACGTAATTTCCCATCACCGATCCAATGCCTACGAGCTTTACCTATATTGCTAGTTGCTTATTTAATTTTCCGCTGCTACTATCACAAAAAATACAAAAACACTATCGTTACTTTTATTGCTGCTACCGCCACTATCATATTACTTTGCTACTAAATTACCTTGCTGCAGATACTAAGTTTCCTGGTGTACTCACTGCTAATACTTAAGAGTATTCTTTGGCTCCCCTTGTGTCGAATCAACAAATTTGGGTTGAATACTTTACCCTTGAAAACTGTTGCGATCCCCTACACTTGTGGGTTATCAAGACTATTTTCCGGCGCCGTTGCAGGGGAGCATAGCTCTATTCTTTAAGTCACTTGGGATTTATATCTGCTTATCACTATGAAGAATATGAAGGACTCAAAAACCAAGATCTTACCCTCAACTACGAGGGGAGGTAAGGAACTGTCATCTAGCTCTGCACTTGATTCTCCTTCTGTTATGAGTAAACTGGCGACACCTACTCCTGCTATCGAATCTGATATGTCGTATGTTCTTGATGATGCTACTTCTGCTATGTATGATGAAACTACCTCTATGCCTGATACTGTGCCACTAGGTGAATTTCTAGATGAACAAATTACTAAGGTTAGGAAGAATGCAAATATTGAAACTGATGATATTTATGGAAGTGATGATGAGGCTACTCCCAATAGATATGAATTACCTGTTGTTCCCGAGGGTTATGTTATGGATGAAGAAACTGCTAGAGACTTTCTTGCTTGCGATGATAGATATGATCTTAAGAAGTTATTAGCTAAGTTGAAAGAAAAGTCCTTGAATGCTAGAATGAAACATGACCCTGCTTTTGCTACTTCACCTACTTGTGTCACTGATAAGGGTTATGAATTCTCTGTTGATCCTGAGTAAATTACAATGGTTGAATCTGATCCTTTCCATGGCTATGAGTCTGAAACTGTTGTGGCACATCTTACCAAGTTGAATGATATAGCCACCCTATGTACCAACGGTGAAAAGATTCGTTACTATTATATCCTTAAGCTATTTCCGTTCTCGTTAAAGGGTGATGCTAAGACTTGGTTTAATTCTTTCGATCCTGGTTGTGTGCGTAGTCCCCAGGATATGATGTATTACTTCTCTGCTAAGTATTTTCCCGCTCATAAGAAACAAGCTGCCTTACGGGAAATTTATAACTTTGCTCAAACTGAAGAAGAGAGTCTCCCACAAGCTTGGGGGAGGCTTCTCCAGTTACTTGATTCTTTGCCTGATCATCCTCTTGAGATGCATGATATACTTGATGTCTTTTATAATGGACTAACCGATGCTTCCAGAGACCACCTGGATTTTTGTGCTGTTTGTGTTTTCAGGGAAAGAACAGTGGAACAAGCTGAATTATTATTGAATAATATGCTAGCCAATGAAAATAATTGGACACTTCCTGAACCAGCCCCTAAGCCAACTCCAAAGAAAAGAGGTGTTCTATTTCTCAGTCCTGAAGATATGCAAGAGGCAAAGAAATCCATGAAAGAAAAAGGTATTAAAGCTGAAGATGTTAAGAATTTACCGCCTATTAAAGAAATACATGGTCTTGATAACCCGACACAGGTAGTAAAGGTAAATTCTCTTTATAGATTTGATGAAGGTGATATTCCTCGTTGTAAGTTTGCTAGCCAATGCTTAGATGAGTTTGACAATTTTATCGTGAAACAAGAAAACTTCAATGCTTATGTTGGTAGACAATTACAACACAATGCTCATATGATTGAACTCTTGAGTGATTATCTGTCAAATGCTAAAGATGAACTGAAAATTATTAGTATACATGCTTCTATGGTCACCACTCAAGTAGAACAAGTACTGAAGGCTCAGAATGATTTGCTCAATGAATTAAATTGTAAGGATAATGATAATGCCATTAGAGTTGTGACTAAAGGTGGTAGAATGACTGAGGAACCTTTGTATCCTGAAGGCCACCCTAGGAGGATTGAGCAATATTATTAGAGAGCTAATTTAGATGTACCTAGTTCTTCTAAGAAGAAGAAAAAGAAAAATGATAGAACTTTGCATGCCTCTAGTGAACCTGTAGCTCACCCACCTGAGAATCCCAATGATATATCTGTTTCTGATGCTGAGGCACAATCTGGTAATGAACATGAACCCAATGAAAATATTAATAATGATGTTCATAATGATGCTCAACCTAGCAATGATAATGATGTAGAGATTGAACCTGTTGTTGATCTTGATAACCCACAATCAAAGAATCAACATTATGATAAGAGAGACTATGTTGCTAGGAAGCACGGTAGGGAAAGAGAACCATGGGTTTAGAAGCCCATGCCTTTTCCTCCGAAACCATCCAAGAAAAAGGATGATGAGGATTTTGAGCGCTTCGCTGAAATGATTAGACCTATCTTTTTGCGTATGTGTTTGACTGATGTGCTTAAAACAAATCCTTATGCCAAGTATATGAAAGATATTATTACCAACAAAAGAAAGATACCCGATGTAGAAATTTCCACCATGCTTGCCAATTACACTTTTGAGGGTGGAATTCCTAAGAAACTAGGAGATCCAGGAGTACCTACTATAGCTTGCTCCATTAAGAGAAACTATGTTAAAACTGCTTTGTGTGATCTTGGAGCCGGTGTTAGTGTTATGCCTCTCTCTTTATATCGTAGACTTGAAGTTAATAAGTTGACACCTACTGAAATATCTTTGCAAATGGCCGATAAATCAACTACTATACCTGTCGGTATTTGTGAGGATGTGCCTGTTGTAGTTGCAAATGTTACTATTCTACCGGACTTTGTTATACTTGATATTCCCGAGGATGATAGTATGTCTATTATTCTTGGAAGAACTTTTTTGAATACTGCAGGGGCTGTTATTGATAGCAACAAAGGCAATGTCACTTTTCATGTCAATGGTAATGAGCATACGGTACACTTTCCGAGGAAACAACCTCAGGTTCATAGTATCAATTATATTGGAAAAACCTCACTATTGGAGGTTTTGAGTTTCCTATTCCTACTATCAAGAAGGCTTATGACATTCTTATTGTTGGGGACATACATATCCCCGTTGAGGTAACATAGTGTTATTCGAAAATTCTCCGGTTTCATGTTACTCGGAAAGAGTTTATTAACAAGACCTGATCAACCTTGTTAATGGATTCCTTTTGATGAACATGGGATAGGTGAATCTCGATAGCACAAACCTTCTGTACCCTCTTTTACTTTCTGTTAATTAGGATGAATAAAAGAAAAATAGCATTATCTGTCTGTTTCCAGACTTATCCGTACAATAAAAAAAATCCCGAAAATAAAAGTTCTCCAAATGCCATGAAAATGAAATATGATTTTTTTTCTAGAATATTTAAGAAAATATGGCACTGAACACACAACGAGGGGAGCCAGCACGTGGACTCGAGGGCACAGGGCGCGCCCCCTGCCCAGGGCGCGGCCCCTGCCTCGAGGGCCCCACGTGGGCCCCCTCCACTTATCCTTCCACACATGCTCTTCTTCTTCCTCCCAAAAAAATCCCCAACCATCTCAAACCCGAGTTCTAGCTCATTTTGCTGCCATTTTCGATCTCCTTGCTCAAATCACCTTTCACCAAACTGCTTGGGGAGATTGTTCCTTGGTATGTGACTCCTCCATTGGTCCAATTAGTTTTTGTTCTAGTGCTTTATTTTTGCAAATTTGTGCTACTGTGGTGACCTTGTTCTTGAGCTTGCATGTCAAATTTTCTTGGTCCCAAGTAGTTCTAATGCATGATATAGCATCTAGGCACTTATAGAAGTTGTTGCTATCAATCTTGTTGAGTTTGGATAACTTTTATTGTGAGTTACTAAAAATTCTAGAAATTTTCAGAAAAATGTCTAGGAGGAAATTCCAAGGTGGCCCTTCAAGGAAGCAAGAACCGAGGCTCTCGTTCCGTGAGCCGGACGATGGACCACCGATGGATGCTGATGTGCGGCCTTGTGAATGGCTGTCAGATGAATTTATGAGTCAAGCGGGCATCAAAGACAAATTTTATGCGTATGTGCGCAACGCTGACCTCGAGGACTTCATACAATATCAGTGTCCTCAATACCGTGGCTTAACTGATAGCTTTTTGAGAAGGTTTAAATTTTCATCCTCATGTAATTCTCACACTGTCTTGTTTGACCTTTATGATAAATCTTATACCATGGACTTAGAGGATTTTAATGTCGCCTGCAAGCTCCCACAGTGGGGCAGTATGAGTGACCCTCGCAAATCTGAATTTAGAATTCCTTGCTAGTATACCATAGGAGAATCCAGGGACGTCACACAAGCTACCACGGGGAGCATACATTTTCCTGCTATTCATTACTTTGCTCTCTTTATCGGTAGATGCATAAACGGTAAAGATGAGGCTTGTCACATGTGTGTCCCTGATCTGAGTGTTCTCAGGAGTGCTGTACTAGGTGATAGGCAATATAACCTGGGAGCAATTGTTGCACGTAGACTACAGCATAATGGTTTGTATGGAGATTTATTTGGTGGGATCTATGCTACTCGCATAGCCCGCTACCTTGGTGTGTCTGTGCACGCGTATGATGATCCTTTACCTCTTGCTTATTTAGACTATCATGCCATGGCTAGTCACCGGTTTATAGAGTGGGATAATCAAACCGTCAAATATCGACTAATATTTAACCGGTAGCATGCCATCCCTATTGTTCTTCCTGCCCCTACTTTCTTTAACTTTCAGAAAAAGGGAAGATACACTATAACTATGGAGGAGGCGAATGCCTATTATAACATGAAGGAGGCAACCCGCCTTCGAGCTGCAGCTCAGCAGGCAGCATCTGCTGCATCTTAGTACGGCCGCAACCACAACTTTGGATATCCGTCAGGCCAGTACTGGCCATAGACCAACTTAGGCTAAAAGCCTAAGCTTGGGGGAGTACGTGTTTCTCACCGACTTACATTCATGTTCACACTTATTCTAGTTGTCGGTGCTCACACTCTTTCACTGTACCATCCATGCTTAGTTTCAAAAAAAAATTCTTAGTCTTTTTCCTGTGTGCTAGAAAAACCCAGAAAAAAATTAGTTGTAGCTTATAGCTAGTTTACTTTCTTTGCTTTTAGTAGCAACTAAAAATGAAAACCCAAAAAGATTTCCCGTTCTTCTTTTGCTTGTTGGGAGCTTTCCCGTGTAAATAGTTTCTTTTCTTTTCTTTAGGGGTTAAGAGTAGAAGACCAAGATTAAAATGCTTAGTGGCTCCCATATGCTTTGTTGTTGATTGAACCTTGAGCCATATTACCTTGTCTTCTCTCTTGTATTAAATGCCTGCAGATTCCAGCTTAGTCCAATGCACGTGCACAATTATTATTATCCACACCGTTCGGTCGTGCGAGTGAAAGGCAATAAGGATGATATATGATGAACTAATTGAGATGAGAAAAGCTGGTATGAACTCGACCTCTCTTGTTTTTGTAAATATGATAGCTCGTCGTTCTTGATTCAGCTTGTTATGAATGAAACATGTTTGCAATGACAAGTAGAGATCATAGCTGCTTATGCCATGCTTAATTAGCTGAGAGTTTATAATGGTCTATCTTGAATGCCAACATGATATTAAAATAGTTGTGATGTGGTATGATGGGTGGTATGCTCCTTTGAACGATTTAAGTGACTTGACTTGGCACATGTTCACGCATGTAGTTGAAACAAATCAACATAGCCTTCACGATATTTATGTTCATGGTGATTTATATCCTACTCATGTTTGCATTCATTGTTGATTAATTTTAATGCATGTTCATGATCGTTGTTGCTCTCTAGCTGGTCGCTTCCCAGTCTCCTTCTAGCCTTCACCTGTACTAAGTGTGAATATTGCTTGTGCATCCACTTCCATATACCCCAAAGTTATTCCATACGAGTCCACCATACCTTCCTATATGCGGTATCTACCTGCCGTTCCAAGTAAATTTGTATGTGCCAAACTCTAAACCTTCAAATGAAATTATGTTTTGTATGCTCGAACAGCTCATGTATCAACTAGGGATGTCTATATCTTCCATGCTAGGTGGGTTATTCTCACGATGAGTGGACTCCGCTCATCATTCATGAGGAAATGGCTGGTAATCGGGATGCCCAGTCCCATGCTCAAAATCATAATAATTAAACAAAACTCCCCCAGGGCTATTGCTTGTTTGGACGGTAACCCATGGATTCAGCTGGCCGTGGAGTGTGCTTGTTGGTCGTTGGGGGAGTATAAACTTTACCATTCTGTTTGGGAACCGCATATAATGTGCGTACCATGGGAGATATCGAGATTCTTGGTTGCTATGTTGACAATGAAAGTATACTGCTCAAAATGTTATTCAATCTCTATTTAAACACAAGCTCTGGCACCTCTACCAATCCCCGCTTCCCTCTTCGAAGGGCCTATCTATTTACTTTTATGCAGAGTCAGCACCCTCTTATCAAAGAGCACCAGTAGGAGAGCACCTCTGTCGTCACATGTATTACTATTAATTTGCATTGAGTATGATCATGACTGGATCTCTTTTACCATGAATTACAATGTCTAGTCAGTCCTTGATCTTTAAAGGTGCTCTGCATTTATGTTTTGCGGTCTCAGAAAGGGCTAGCGAGATACCATCATGTTATATCATATCATGATTGTTTTGAGAAAGTGTTGTCATCTGAGGTTTATTATTATTGCTCGCTAGTTGACTATGCCATTGATGTGAGTAGTCTTGAGACCTGAAAGTTATTGTGAATGTGGTTAGTTCATGATCTTGTTGAAATCCTAAATGCTATTTTACATATTTACAACAACAAGAGCAAACAGAGTTTGTCAAAGTTTTTCTTTATCACTTTCAGTTTATCAACTGAATTGCTTGAGGACAAGCAAAGGTTTAAGCTTGGGGGAGTTGATACGTCTCCAACGTATCTACTTTTCCAAACACTTTTGCCCTTGTCTTGGACTCTAACTTGCATGATTTGAATGGAACTAACCCGGACTGACGCTGTTTTCAGCAGAACTGCCATGGTGTTGTTTTTATGCAGAATAAAAAGTTCTCGGAATCGCCTGAAAATATAAAAAATAACTACAAGAAGATCCACACCGGGGGGCCCACGGCCTGTCCTCGAGGGTGGGAGGCGCGCCCTGTTTCGGGGAGAAAAAATCAGAGAAAAAGAATTATCGCGTTTCACGAGACGGAGCCGCCGCCAAGCCCTAATCTCTCTCGGGAGGGCTGATCTGGAGTCCGTTCGGGGCTTCGGAGAGTGGAGATCGCTGCCATCGTCATCATCAACCTTCCTCCATCACCAATTCCATGATGCTCACCGCCGTGTGTGAGTAATGCCATCGTAGGCTTGCTGGACGGTGATGGGTTGGATGGGATCTATCATGTAATCGAGTTAGTTTTGTTAGGGTTTGATCCCTAGTATCCACTATGTTCTGAGATTGATGTTGCTATGACTTTGCTATGCTTAATGCTTGTCACTAGGGCCCAAGTGCCATGATTTCATATCTGAACCTATTATGTTTTCATGAATATATGTGTGTTCTTGATCCTATCTTGCAAGTCTATAGTCACCTACTATGTGTTATGATCCGGCAACCCCGAAGTGACAATAATCGGGACCACTCCTAGTGATGACCATAGTTTGAGGAGTTCATGTATTCACTATGTGTTAATGCTTTGGTCCGGTACTCTATTATAAGGAGGCCATAATATCCCTTAGTTTCCAATAGGACCCCTCTGCCACGGGAGAGTAGGACAAAATATGTCATGCAAGTTCTTTTCCATAAGCACGTATGACTATATTCAGAATACATGCCTACATTGCATTGATGAACTGGAGCTAATTCTGTGTCACGCTAGGTTATAACTTCTACATGATGAATTGCATCTGATGTAATTTCCCATCACCGATCCAATGCCTACGAGCTTTACGTATATTGCTAGTTGCTTATTTACTTTTCCGCTGCTACTATCACGAAAACTACAAAAACACTATCGTTATTTTTATTGCTGCTACCACCACTATCATATTACTTTGCTACTAAATTACCTTGCTGCAGATACTAAGTTTCCAGGTGTGGTTGAATTGACAACTCAGTTGCTAATACTTAAGAGTATTATTTGGCTCCCCTTGTGTCGAATCAACAAATTTGGGTTGAATACTTTACCCTCGAAAATTGTTGCGATCCCCTACACTTGTGGGTTATCATTCATCCAAAAATTCGAACTAATCGAACTAAATTCATTCATACACGGCCGGATTTCATATAAACATGCCGGATTTCATTACATTTCATACATTCTTCAGCTAAAAAGGGGTGCACTTGAGCTATAATTAATTAGCGTAATCTTTGATCTCCGGCACCTATTTCTCGTGTCCGGCTGAGCCGAAGTGCCGAACAGAAGCTTATTCTCCAGAACAGCTCTCTGACTCCACGTCGCCGCGAAGATGCTAATCGGCCATCAATGTTCAACCCGGCGAGCTTGGCTTCAACCGGAGGGTAGCAGCGGCGGCCTTACTTGGACCCGAGCGGCAATGACATACCGTCTTATACTCTTCCTTGTTTTTCGTGTCGCGTGGCCTCGTTGCCGGCTGGGCGGGGCCTCGACGGAGCCGCCGATGTCCTCTTTCTCTTTGTCGGTGGGGCTACGCCTCGGTGGAGCGGGGCCTCGGAGGAGTTGGCAATGTCCTCTGCAACGTTGCCAGCGGGGCAGGGCCTCGCCGGAGCCGACGAAGTCCGCCGGCTTGTTACCAGCTTGGAGGGGCCTCAGTGGAGCCGGCGATGTTCTCTGCCTCGTTCCCGACGGGGTGGGGCCTCGGCGGAGCCAGTAAAGTCCTCCGGCTTGTCGCCGGCGGGGCGTTGCCTCGATGGAGCCGGCGAAGTCCTCTGCCTCGTCGTCGGTGTCGCCAAACAGCACCTCGCCAGCTTCAGCGTCCTCCTTGTAGACGACCGCAACCTCCGCCACCTGCATGCGGTACCGCCAGCGCGCGAGCCGGCTCTCGCGTGCGGAGCGGTACAACTCTAGGAGTGCCTCCTGGTCCACCCGCTCCACGGCAATCTGCTCCTCCGCCTGCAAGTGCTCCTGGAGGACATGGTGGTTGTAGGCGGCATCGACATGCGCCTCTCGGAACTGCTCCTCACGGTGCTGCCTCACCGAGTCCATGTATTGGGCACGGGCCTCGCCGATGGTCATGGTGCAATGGTCCGGCAAGGATGGTGCGGAGGAGGAGGTGGCGCCGGATCATTGAATACCACGTTATCCATTGGGACGTCGTCCTCTGGCTGTCTGCCGGCCAGCCTGTCGTCAGCAATGGCTGCCATCTCCTTCTGGTTGGTGTTCGCCCGCCCTGAAGAGCATTGGAGCGCGAGGAAGCCATGGTGGGAGTGGTGTGGATAGGATAAAGGGAACGGAGGCAGATGACCGCAACTCTAGCCGGCGTAGCAGTTTATATGGAAATGGTGGGCGGTAAAGGGACGGACAGGTTGTCGCTGGAATAGCCGCCTCGGCAACCGTGTATCATTAATGCGGGCGGAAGATAGACGGACGGACGACACTTTTGTCCTTTGAATGTGGAGCAATCGCCTGCACCGGGAAGCGGCGCGGCCCGATTCGGCCAGAAAGCGCGCGCAGGCTAGGGAGGCGGTCTGGGTGGGCCAGGGCGGTCAGGCTCGTGCTTGGCAGCGGTCTGGTCTAGCAGCCGGACATGCTGGTTCGCTAGCGAGCTCGTCGAGCTGAGCGACGACAATCAGACGATGGACGTGGCTTCCGACCAAGAGTCAGCGCCACCGCCCAAGCCGGTTCATGCCGTGTTCACAATAGAGCAGGTGCGGCCGCACTTCGATGCCCTAATGGCGGAAGAGCTACCAGCGCAGGAGGACCTGTGCTACAACCTCCGTCTCCTCAACGAGCACCGGCTCGCGGAAGGATGAATTGTCGGCGAACAAGCGAATGACAATGCCATCGCCGACATGTGGCCTTATGATCCTGGCTTCCTGGATGAGCAGCGGGCGATGTATCAGACCATCCGTACGGCCCGCGAGGCCCTGTCCGTCGTCCTTCGAGTTGTTGCGCTCGCTGTGGCGCCGCCACCTCACGTTGTCAACATGGCCAACGAACATGAGAAATCAGGAGATGACTTTAATTGGAGAGGATGACAGTGGGGACCCACTAGGGCCATAGCCGCACGTACGCAAGTGCCTCCTTATTATATACAACTATTTTTTTTCTTTCATCCTCGTTTCCTGACATCACGGTCCCACACCATTGTCAACCTATGTAGTCAATAAATGAGAGAATTGCACAAGGAGCGGCCGACAGCTGGGACCCAGCAGCTCGAGCAATATTTGTGTTTTTGAGGTGTGAGCAGAGTTTTTCTTGAGCGATGTTTTTGTTGTTGTTCAGATGAGCAGGTATCGACTTGGCGGGCTGTGGCCCGTTTAGCACATGCTATTATTTTATGTCGTCCAAATATCCAGCCGAGATATTATTATTATTCAAGCTGAAAATGGCTAGCCCAGCTATACTTTTTATTGAGGAATACCCAGCCCAGGTCAACTTCTTATTCTCCGCCCCGCTGGGCTACAAATCTTTCCTAGGAGGGATGCATTAGGCTTAACAACAAAATGGGCTTTAAGAAATAATAAATGGGATGTAATTTTAAAAACTGAACTATAACTTTAAGAAAATGCACCAAACACGTAATTAGTTAAAAATATATATTATTTTTTGATTTTGAAAATTTTAATTTCATTACTTGTTGCGCGCGCAATATTTCGTTGGATTTTTACGTAATACAAATTTATTTTGAAATTATATTTAAGGTGACTTGAAATATTGGGATAAAAATATTTCGGATCCGATCAAAATGTGGGAAATTTTATTAAATTCTATTTTGAGCGGTTGGTTGAAATTATTAATCGTTGTCCTAGCTAGAAAATGGGCTGTAATTTTAATAAACTGTAAATGGGATGTAGTAAATTCCATTAGAATTCAAAAATGGGTTGTACATTCTTACATATCGCAAATGAGCTATATATTCTGTGCCACACACTTGTGGTCCTACTAAGTTGACGCTTACGCAAGGCTTTGTCAACTTATAGCCAACACACGGTTCTAGCAGCAGTGGTCGTTGGATGTCCATCCAACGGATGTCGTCCTTCTTCTTGAATCTCGGATTTTTTTTTCGGCCGCCCAAACCACCGCCGGCGGTACCGCCTGCTACCGCCTCCCGTGGCCAGCTGTGCTGCCGTGCAGGACTCACCGGCCCACCCTACTCCCATTGCTGTCCAGGCCATTCCTCTAATCACCAGCACCTCATGTTATTCTCCGGCGACGGCAGCCTCAAACCGCAGCCGAACCAGTGAACCCTCGTACTCCCCTCCTCATGGGCATCCACTTGCCTTGTCTTCGCTGGCTCTGCGTCGTTCCCTTCCTAGGCCTCGCCGTCGTCCACCGCCTGGGTGTTGTCCTCGTGACGTGGTCAATGTGGTCAACAAACGACAGCCATCGGAAGAGCACTCTACGCGGCAAAGCTGACAGATGGACCCACCAGCTACATCTTCGCACACAAGGAAGTGCATCCATATTACGGGCAAAAAATGATTCTCCCCCTGACCACTGGGACCAACCATCAATAACTTCGCACGTAAGGAAGTGCCTCCTTATCCTCCCTGACAGTCGGGACCCACCTAGTCGAAGCGTACGTAGCGTTGTCATTCTGGTCGCGAACGTGTACGTACATACTGGTCAATCGATCACTCTGCAATGATGAACCGTGGACAAGCAAGGAGCGACACGTGTAGTAGTAGAGCCCCCGACGTAGTAGTTCAGGCAGTCCAGTCTACAGATGCCAACAAATACTGCCACATATGTACATACAGGCGGGGTTTCGAATGCCTAGCTAGTCGCGCATACATACGGCCAGGGCACGTGTACATGGAGAGGCAACGGATGGCAGCAACGGTGTCCTGTTCATCGGCAGCCAAGCGGATGGGTCGGCACGGAAAAACAGTGTCCTAGTCATCGGGAGCGAAGCCATAGGGTCGGAACGCGTCGTGTTCACTGGGAGCCAACTAGCTTGGACGGAAGAGCTGGAACGGGGTCTGGCGTACTGCAAAATGAAGGAAAACGGCCTTCTGTTCGAGCGCGTACGGTCGAAACAGGGTCCTGGTCATCGCGAAGGGTCTCGCGTACTACAGAACGGAGGAAACGGACTTGCGTTCGAGCTCCTACGGTCGAAATGGGGTCCTGTTGATCGGCAGGGGTGTGGCGTACCGTAGAATGGAGGAAACAGACTTCTCTTCGACCTCCTATGGTCGAAACGGGGGTCCTATTCATTGGGAGGGGTGTGGCGTACCGCAATACGCGACTCCATGGGCCACTGTTCATCCACCATCTACTGCCTCGTTCTAGCCTCCACATGCTACTATTCATCCACCGTCTACTGCCTCGTTCTAGCCTCCACATGCTACTATTCATCCACCGTCGACCTCCTCCAGCCTCCACCTGCGACTGTTCATCCACGGCGTCTCCCTCCTGCCTCCACCAGCTATTGTTCATCCAGCCTCCACCACCCCTCCGCCAGCTACTGTTCAACCACCCCACCACTGACTACTGTTCAACCATCCCTCCACGCGGTCCTGTTCATCCACCCCCAACCGGCTCGATCGGGGTCCTGTTCATCCAGCGGCAATGGCCTCTAGCTACTATACCATGGGGTCATGTTCATACAACCCCACCGAGAACCGTTCACCCAACTCCCAACAACGCTCACTATTCATCAAGAGGCAATAGGTTCGACTGGCTTTAGTTAGCAGCAGTAGCGAAGGAATCACTCGATCAGTTTCAGTTAATAGCCAGATCGATCGATCGCTCAGGTTTAGTAACGCGTAGCCTGCAGCACAATCTCTCGGGTTCAGTAGGTGAATGCTTCGCTCGGGTTCGGTTAGAGCTCAACGCCTCGCACACACGCGCGTACCCGTAAGAGAGAAACGCGCAATCCCTCCATGCATCGCTCGGCCTCGACCACCCACCGTAACCGGGAACTCCCTGATATTTTCCTCGCCCTCGCTTCTACCATGGTTTTTTTCGTCATGGACGGCCCAAAGAATGTCATGCAGTTGCGTCTCCGGCCCGCCTAGGACAAAAAGCCCATTTTCTGTCATGATTTTTTGTCATAGATGTAGGAGCCCACCACATCTATGATGATACCGGGTTTTTTCATAGTTATCGTCATAGAAGTGTCATAAGCATGACAGGAAAAAATCATTTGGCCCAAAATGTCACGGATGTGTCTTTTTTTAGTGAAGGAAGTGGGAATCCTAATCCACACTTTCCTTTCCTTTCCCCCTTTCCTTCTCGTCCTTCGGCCAGCCTGCTATGGGGGGCACACCAGCCCCTTGTGGCTGGTGCATTCCCTCTCTTGGCCCATAAGGCCCATAACTTTTACTGGGGGTACCCGAAACACCTTCCGGTGACCCCATAAGTACCTGATACCCTCCGGAACACTTCCGGTGTCCGAATACCATCGTCCTTTATATCAATCTTTACCTCTCGGTCATTTTGAGACTCCTCGTCATGTCTGTGATCTCATCCAGGACTCCTAACAACATTCGGTCACAAAATCACATAACTCATATAATACTATATCGTAAACAAATGTTAATCGTGCGGGTCCTATGGGCTAGAGAACTATATAGACATGACCGAGACACCTCTTTGGTCAATAACCAATAGCGGAACCTAGATGCCCATAGTGGCTCCTACATATTCTACAAAGATCTTTATCGGTCGAACCGTTATGACAACATATGCAATTCCCTTTGTTCGTCGGTACGTTACTTGCCCGAGATTCGATCGTCTGTATCTCTATACCTAGTTCAATCTCGTTACCGGCAACTCTATTTACTCGTTCTATAGTACATCATCCCAATACTAACTTCATTAGTCATTTGCTTGCAAGGCTTATTATGATGTGTATTACCGAGAGGGCCCAGAGATACCTCTCCGATACTCGGAGTGAAAAATCCTAATCATGATTCATGCCAACCCAACAAAACACCTCTGGAGATATGTAGAGCATATTTATAATCACCCAATTATGTTGTGACGTTTGATAGCACACAAGGCATTCCTCTGGTATCCGGGAGTTGCATGATCT
The DNA here is from genome assembly GCA_902687465.1 of Secale cereale. Lineage (NCBI taxonomy): Eukaryota > Viridiplantae > Streptophyta > Magnoliopsida > Poales > Poaceae > Secale > Secale cereale. The sequence continues at coordinate 623,994,113 of LR738711.1, forward strand.
CATAGTCAAAGAATATGTATTTGACATACATGAAAGTAGTAGCAATAAGTTGTACGATCAAGTACTAAGCTAAAGGATGGCTCTTGTCCATCACAACGTTCTCATAATGATGTGATCCCGTTATCAAATGAAAACTCATGTCCATGGTTATGCAACCTTAACCATCTTTGATTAGCGAGCTAGTCTAGTAGAGGCTTACTGGGGACACGGTATTTGTTTATGTATTCACACTTGTTTTTAGGTTTCTAGTCAATGCAATTCTAGCATGAATAATAAACCTTTATCATGGTTAATGAAATATAATAATAACCATTTTATTATTGCCTCTAGGGCATATTTCCATCAGTCTCCCACTTGCACTAGAGTCAATACTCTAGTCCACATCGTCGTGTTATTAATGCCCCAAGAGTTTGCGAGAGTCAATAATCTAGTTCACATTGCCATGTTGTTAACACACATAGTTCACATCGCCACGTGATTAACACGCAAAGAGTTTACTTGAGTAAATAATCTAGTTCACATCATTATGTGATTAACACTCAAAGAGTTCCAAGGTATGATCATGTTTTGCTTGTGAGAGAGGTTTTAGTTCAGATCCGTGTGTACTTTGCGACTTTCTACGTCTACAATGCTGTGCATAGAGATACTCTAGCTAATTGCTCCTACGTTCAATACGCCTCTAGATTTATACTTAGAGTCATCTGGATTAGTGTCAAAGCTTGCATCGACGTAACCCTTTAAGATGAACTCTTTATCACCTCCATAATCGAGAAATATTTACTTATTCCTCTAAGGATAATGAAATAACAAGTGCTCCCTGGGTGATTTTGGTAATTAATGTCAACAAATCTATTGTTGGACTAATACCTTTACCCAGTGTATTTCAGATGAGTTCAACATTGGAGTGGCATGGACAAGAGGGTGTGGAACCCTTCAAAATGCTATGGACAAAGATTGTCAAAGGCTCAAGACTCTTTATTTTTATTTTAGTGATCCAAGATCACATTGAGTCCATAGGAAAGCCAATACTATTAAAAGGCGATGAGGTGTTGCTTAATGGTCTACTTGCTCAAGTGCTTAGTGATATTTCTCCAAAAAAACAGCCACTTTCTCAAATTCCAAATATGTCCAAAACCCAAAATCAAACTCGGCCCCACTGATTTGATCTACCCGGCGCCACCGAGTTCACTTGACATAGCCCAGAAACCCTAGACAGATCGGTCTCACCGATATGGCTTTCGGTCCCACCGAGATGGTTCTTCAAACTCTCTGTTGCCTATTGCATTTATTTCGGTTTCACCGAAATGGCAATCGGTCCCACCGAGTTTGCTCCGCCAACTCTCTGTAGCCCAGTTGTTTTACTTCAGTCTCACCGAGATAGAACAATCGGCGCCACCGAGACCCAGTGTTGCCCAAGACCTAGCACATCGATCACATTGAGATGTATACATCGGTCCCACCGAGATTCCTAACGTTCACATTTTGAACTGCTTTAGCTTGGCCGAGATATCCTATTCGGTCTGACCGAGTTGGGTCAAATGTGTGTAACGGCTGGATTTTGGGTGGAGGCTATATATAGCCCTCCACCCCCTTCTCCATTTGAGAGAGAGCCATCAGAATGTGCCTACACTTCCACTACTCATTTTCTGAGAGAGAACCACCTACTCATGTGTTGAGACCAAGATATTCCAATCCAACCACAAGAATCTTGATCTCTAGCCTTCCCCAAGCTGCTTTCCACTCAAATCATATTTCCACCATATCCAAATCTGTGAGAGAGAGTTGAGTGTTGGGGAGACTATCATTTGAAGCACAAGAGCAAGGAGTTCATCATCATCACACCATCTATTACCTTTTGGAGAGTGGTGTCTCCTAGATTGGTTAGGTGTCTCTTGGGAGCCTCCGACATGGATTGTGTAGTTGAACCATGAAGTTTGTAAGCGCATGGAGATCACCTACTTCGTGAAGATCTACCCGAGTGAGGCAAGTCCTTCGTGGGCGATGGCCATGGTGGGATAGACAAGGTTGCTTCTTCGTGGACCCTTTGTGGGTGCAACTATTACCCTTCGTTGGTTGAAGTCTCCATCAACGTGGACGTACGATGGCACCACCTATCAGAACCACGCAAAAAATCTTCGTGTCTCCAATTGCGTTTGCACATTCCAATCCCATCCCTTTACTTTCTTGCAATTAGCATGCTTTATCTTTTTGCTGCTCATACTCATGACATGCTTGCTTGAATTGTATTGTGAATGCTTAAACTGGTGCTAAAACTCCACCTCAACATGAAGAAATTAAAAACTGTTACTTTTGCTTGTTGAGGGTCTAA
>LR738711.1:623996504-624096026 GCA_902687465.1 Secale cereale
CCCCTCTAGATACCTCTTCTCGATACTTTCAGATAATTTTGAACGTTGTGCAGTGATCCACTCCTGGATCACTCTTGTACCCCCTAGCCAGACATGTGGCAAGGCACTCTTTAGGTCTGGTACACAACATGGCATGCTTTATAGAACCTATGGTTGAGGCATAGGGAATGATTTTCATTATGTCTCTATTTTTTCTTCTGTGGTCAGGCTTTGAGTCTTACTCAACTTCTTACCTTACAACTCAGGCATGAACTCCTTCTTTGACTGGTCCATTTTGAACTTCTTCAAAACATTATCAAGGTATGTGTTTTGTGGAAGTCCTATTAAGCGTCTTGATATATCCCTATAGATCTTTATGCCCAATATATAAGCAGCTTCATCAAGGTATTTAAATGAAAAACTCCTTTCAAACGATCATTTATGCTTTCCAGAAAATTCTACATCATTTTTGATCAACAATATGTCATCCACATATACTTATCAGAAATTTTGTAGTGCTCCCACTCACTTTCTCGTAAATACAGGCTTCACCGTAAGTCTATATAAAACCATATGCTTTCATCACCTCATCAAAGCGTACATTCCAACTCCGAGATGCTTGCACTAGTCCATAGATGGATCGCTGGAGCTTGCACACTTTGTTAGCAACTTTAGGATCAACAAAACCTTCTCGTTGCATCATATACAACTCTTCTTTAAAAATCCATTAAGGAATGTAGTTTTGACATCCATTTGCCAGATTTCAAAAAATGCAGCAATTGCTAACATGATTCGGACAGACTTAAGCATCGCTACGGGTGAGAAATTCTCATCGTAGTCAACACCTCGAACTGGTCGAGAACCTTTTGTGATAAGTCGAGCTTTGTAGATAGTAACATTTCCATCAACGGCTGTCTTCCTCTTCAAGATCCATTTATTCTCTATGGCTTGCTGATCATCGGGCAAGTCCACCAAAGTGCATACTTTGTACTCGTACATGGATCCCATCTCAGATTTCATGGCCTCAAACCATTTTTTGTAATCTGGGCTCATCATAGCTTCTTCATGTTCGAAGGTTCGCCGTTATCTAACAGCATGACTTTCACGACATGATTACCATACCACTCTGGTGCGGTATGTGTTATGGTCGACCTTCGAGGTTCAGTGGTAACTTGATCTGAACTTTCATGATCATCATCATTAGCTTCTTCTCTAGTTGGTGTAGGCATCACGGGAATAGTTTTCTATCATGAGCTACTTTCTAATTTGAGAGAAGGTACAATTACCTCTTCAAGTTCTACTTTCCTCCCACTCACTTCTTTCGAGAGAAAACTCCTTCTCCAGAAAGGACCCACTCTTAGCAACAAATATCTAGCCATCGGATCTATGGTAGAAGGTGTACCAAATTGTATCTCTAGGGTATCCTATGAAGACGCACTTCTCCGATTTGAGTTTGAGCTTATCAGGCTGAAGCCTTTTGACATAAGTGTCACAATTCCAAACTTTAAGAAACAACAGCTTTGGTTTCTTGCCAAACCATAGATCATCCGGTGTTGTCTCAACGGATTTAGATGGTGCCCTATTTAACATGAACGCATAACCCCAAAATGATAATGGAAAATCGGTAAGAGAAATCATAGAATGCACCATATTCAATAGAGTACGATTATGATGTTCGGACACAGCATTACACAGTGGTGTTTGATACGTCTCCAACGTATATTTTTTTTATTGTTTTATGCTATTATATATGATGTTTTGGATGTTTAATGGGCTTTATTATACACTTCTATATTATTTTTGGGACTAACCTATTAACCCAAAGGCCCAGTCCAGATTGCTATTTTTTGCCTATTTAAGGGTATTGCAGAAAAGGAATATCAAACGGAGTCCAAACGGAATGAAGCATTCGGGAGACTTATTTTTGGAACGATATCTTCATGAGAGACTTGAGAACCAAGGCAGAGGAGATACTGGGTGCCCACGAGGGTCTAGGGCACCCCCCCTCCCCCTGGGCGTGGCCCCCACCCTCGTGGGCCCTACATTGCTCCACTGACGTACTCTTTCCTCTTATATATACCCATGTAACCTGAAAACATCGAAGAAACAGCGAAAACCCTAATTCCACCACCGCAACCTTCTGTTCCCGTGAGATCCCATCTTGGGGCCTGTTCCGGAGCTCCGCCAGAGGGGGGATCTTCCACGGAGTGCTTCTACAACAACACCGTCGCCTCACCATGAGTTGTGAGTAGTTTACCACAGACCTTCGGGTCCATAGTTAGTACCTAGATGGCTTCTTCTCTCTTTTTGGATCTCAATATCATGTTCTACTTGGTCTTCGAGGAGATCTATTCTATGTAATCTTTTTGCGGTGTGTTTGTCGAGATCCTATGAATTGTGGGTTTATGATCAAGATTATCTATGAGAAATATTTGGTTATTTTCTAAATTCTTTTATGTATGATTATAATATCCTTGCAAGTCTCTTCGAATTATCGGTTTGGTTTGGCCTACTAGATCTATAGTTCTTGCAATGGGAGAAGTGCTTGGCTTTGGGCTCAATCTTGCGGTGTCCTTTCCCAGTGACAGCAGTGGCAGCAAGGCACGTATTGTATTGTTGCTATCGAGGATAAAAAGATGGGGTTTATATCATATTGCTTGAGTTTATCCCTCTACATCATATCATCTTGCTTAAAGCATTACTCTGTTCCTATGAACTTAATACTATAGATGCATGCTGGATAGCGGTCGATGTGTGGAGTAATAGTAGTAGATGCAGAATCATTTCGGTCTACTTGTCACGGACGTGATGCCTATATATAATGATCAGGCCTAGATATTATCATAATTATTCGCTTTTCTATCAATTGCTCGACAGTAATTTGTTCACCCACCATAGAATTCTGCTATCATGAGAGAAGCCACTACTGAAACCTATGGCCCCCGGGTCTATTCTCAACATATCAATCTACAATCTACTTTACTTTGCTGTTTTTACTTTCTCTTCTTATATCCAAAAATACCAAAAATATCAAACAATCCAATCTATCATATCTCACTTTCGTAAGTGACCGTAAAGGGATTGACAACCCCTTATCGCGTTGGCTGTGAAGTTATTATTTGTGTGTGTAGGTGCGAGGGACTCGCACGTGGTCTCCTACTGGATTGATACCTTGGTTCTCAAAAACTGAGGGAAATACTTACGCTACTGTGTTGCATCAACCTTTCCTCTTCGAGGGAATACAACGCAAGCTCAAGAAGTAGCAAGAAGAATTGCTGGCGCCGTTGCCGGGGAGGCTTACGCAAAAGTCATATACCAAGTACCTATCACAAACCCTTATCCTTCGCATTACATTTATTTGCCTCTCGTTTTCCTCTCCCCCACTTCACCCTTGCCGTTTTATTCGCCCTTTTTCCGTTTGCCTTTCTCTTTGCTTGTGTTGCTATGTGCCCTCTATTAGCTTGTATCTTCGCTTGCTAAGTTTTGGATCCTCATCCACTTGCTAATCTTTTTAAGAGATCCAATTATGTTGAACCTATTTCTAGTGACTTGGGTGCACTAGATTATCTTTATGAGGTTTTGCTTGAAATTTGTGAATCTGAAAATTGTGAGGAATTGTTAAAAGAAAAAGTGATTCACGATAGTTCTTTAAATAAAAAGCATGATTGGAATGATGTTATTATAAATTCTATTAATGTCAATTGTGTTAATGATATGCAAAACCCTAAGCTTGGGGCTAATTTTTTTAAATAATACATTTTTTAATTAAATTTCATAAATATTACGCGGCCAAAAGAATTTTCAAAAATAATACACTGTCGGCCCGCAGCAGGCCAACTGGGCCTAGTCGGCCCACAGCTGGCCGACTGGGCTCCAATCGGCTTGCTACTAGCCGATAAGCCTATCGGCCACGAGCTCTCCAGCAGTCGGCCTGCTGCTGGCCGACAGGAGCTCAGTCGGCTTCCAGCTGGCCGACAGGACCCCTATTGGCTAGCCGCTGGCCGATTGCATGCAACTAAACACCTCCCGATGCATCTTCCACGTTGTTCACTCCTTCCTGCCATATTTTCCCCCCTTTGCTCTTTCCCGCCATAGGTTTCCGCATAGCTCGTTTCCGCCATATTTTTCCCGCTCTCTACTTGCCTCCCCCTTTGCTCGTTCCCGCCATATTTACCCGCTTTGCTTGTTCCCGCCCTATTTTTCCGCTTTGCTCGTTCCCGCCAAATTTTCCCGCTTTGCTCATTCCCGCCATTTTTTTCCCGCTTTGCTCGTTCCCACCATTTTTTCCCGCTCTCTAGTTCCCGCCAGTATCTCCCGCTACCGAGTTCCCGCCTTTCTTTGTGTTGTGAGTCTATAAAACACCCTCAGCAGTAACATTGTTGTAGTCTCGTAGTCTCGCCAAGATGTCCGGATATCCTTTCGATCGTAGTTTTCACCCTAGTATGTCCAGATGTCTTCTGGATTTTGCCGCCGATTTCAGGGTAGACAACAAGATAGTTCAATGGGAGAAGCTCATCAGTACTGACACCCTACTGAATGAGCTGGCTCACGCACTAAGTAGGTGCGGGTGGCCTTCCAGGACCTTTGAGGAGATACGGGAAGAACTTTTGAGGTTGCAGGGGAGATGGAAGAAGCAACAATCGAAGGGTGAATCATACCTAAAGTGTGCAGCCGAACATACTTTGCTATGGACTGAGGACAGTGAGGATGATGAGGATATCTTCATGGCGCCACTTCCGGGTTCTACATATTCGAAGGGTAAGAGTTCAGCATCGTCAAAGGGCAAAAGTTCTCCATCGTCGAAGAGCAAGAGTTCTGCATCGTCGAAGAGCAAGAGTTCTTCATCATCAAAGGGCAAGAGTTTTTCATTGTCGAATGGGCAAGAGTTCTGCATCGATGGAGGATGACGATGATGACTTTATGTAGTTTTTATCCTTTATGTTGTCAGTTAAGTTGTATGTGTCGTTTTATTTAGATGTAGTTCTATCTAGTTGTTTGTACTTTCTTGTTGTATGAGCATTATATTCTATCTAAATAGCAGAGACTAAAATAGAGTAATCATATGTCTCATACATAAATACATAGTCATTTGTCTCATACATAGAATAGACATAAGTCTCATACAGAATTAAATGGTCATGTCTCTACTGATAAATAGAAGCGTCACTCACGACGTCTGCCCTGGCGCGGAGGCGGATCTTGCGGTGTCGTCCATCCGTACCTATGTATTGGCCTGATGTTACGAGGCGGAATCTCAGACTCACCCTGGTGATACTGTGTATCCTGTGTCGGGCCAGGTGGAGGAGTCGAAAACATGTCTGGCCACTGGATGTGCTGCGACATCTGACCCTGTATGTTGTCCTCAAGACGTTGATCACTCCCCCATGTATCATGTGATGCAGACATAGACGCATGATATCCGTAGGCTCCTGAACGATGGAACATTAAGTCATGCAGAATAAGGTCGCCTAAATTAATATTGAAAACAATACACATACCTATTGGTTGTGACGGCTGCTCTGGCTGAAACACAAAGCTCGACGAGGGACCCGGTTGTCGTGGCTGTGGAGAAAACACGAAGCTCGACGTGGGACCAAAGTGGTCTGGGTGCTGCCACGTCGAACTGCCATGTTGGTCAGGAGGGGGTGCCCTCATAGTCGGCTGATGTGTAAGACGCGGACGTGGCTAATGTCGGTGTGTGGAGTGACGCGGCGGCTGCTGCTGGTGCTGAACAACGTCGCTCCTCCGGGTGCACGTGATAGCCTCGTAGACAGCCCGAATCTTGTTCTGCATACGTTCCAAGAAGGGCTGTAGCACAGGACGGTGCTGAAGAAGAGGTCCAGACAACAGTGATCGTCCAAAGGTGGTCATGTCGTTGTAGAGTTCGTGTGTCAAGCTAGCCTGCAAATTCTCGCCTTGGTTATTAAGTATGCACGTCAAAAATATGTGACAACTAAATTTAAGAACAATATGTCTTACTGCGTACTGTCTAGAGCCTGAAGTATCATAGCTCGGGTACATATCCGATGGAGTAGGGTCAGGTATCTCCTCTGGGTGAGAGTGCTCAACAATGCGCAACCGTGTTCCGTTCATGTAGCGCCGCAAATAGAGATTGAATTCATTGAGATCAAAATCATGATTCTGGTGCCATAGATGTGTGTTTGCTGTCTCCCATTCTATAACATACGGCTCTAGTCTAACTAGCCACTCGGCAGTTGTCCTATTCGTGCCCTTCCTTGTCGTCCTAAAATAGCGGTGTATTTTCAACAATTATTATGTGCTTGAAAAGAGTACTATGAAAGATAATGCAACATTGAAAAACTAGTAAATACCTGTGGATGTGTTTTGGCACCGGGTTCTTTGTAGGGGGCGGCAGCTCTGACTGCAGAAGACCAAATTGCCTCATAACCCTTTGTTGTGCCATCTCCTCGACAAAGACATCAAAGATGATCTTCGATTTTGTCATCCAGTAATCTCGGTCCCTTGTGCATAGCATAGACAAACCACCGGGGTATCTCGCTTGTATGGTTGCTTCCGTGTAGGGCTGCCAGATGACCCCAGTGTACGTATCGAACTGCTCGTTCAATGCCGTGTATGCCTTCCTTGTCTGATCACTAGCAAATCGCCTCTGTAGAAAACAAAAGTTAGTACCCGGTAGCATAGAACTATCTTTTTGTGCTAAAAAAGTTGCATTAAACTATACACCAATACATACCTCACGACGTGTCCAACACAGACCGAAAGTGGGCATGTCGATGCCGTCAGAATCGAACCTGGCGTCTATAGGCTGATTCACAAGTACGTCTGGTCGCCCTATAGAGAACCTCTCCCACGACCATAGCTGAAGGAATAGAGGGCATCCAAGAAGGGCTGGCTTTTTCGATGTAAGTTGACAGCCGTTGCACATACCTCGGTACGTAGCCGCTAGGACCGCCGAACCCTAACTCTGTCTGATCTGATCAGCCATCTGAGCACTCGCTATCTTGAGTGCCATAGGGATGTAGAGCGCGCTAATAGTGGTGACATGGTTCTCTGTGAACATCACCTTGCCAAAAAGCCACATTAAGTAGGCCTCCAGGCTCCGTGTGATCTGTTCCGCAGTCATCGGCGCCGGGAACTTCTGTATCTACAGTAAGCATAAAGAAAGTTTTAGTAAGCCACATGTATTTTCCATAAAACTATGGGCACGATAAGTTGAAGATACTAGGTAGGGAATTTTACCTGGAAATTGAGCAACCACTCATACTTAGGTCCGTGATGCTCCCATACTGGATCCGGAACATTCGGATAAAGAGCATGAAAACGATGTGTAAGACCTCGTCCCAATCAGCCGGTGCGTCCAACGGTCCTATGGCATGACCTGCCAATGGTAGTCCGAGCAAAAGTGACACATCCTCTAGAGTAGGAGCCATCTCTCCCCATCGGAAGTGAAACGTGTGTGTCTCTGGCCTCCAACGGTCTACTAAGCAGCTCAACAAGGAGGAGTCGATGGCGAGGCATTTGCAGCCCGGGATAGACTCAACCACACGCGCGAAAGGTAAAAGGCCGGCCCATTTCAACCTTCATCACAGAACATTACAGTTAGTGTCTCCAATTAATATGCATGTCAGTGTGCAAATTAAAAAGCATGTACCTTTGTTCCCATCCTCGGTGTATCCTCTAGTGCTCCTTAGGAGTGCGAGTGACCAGAGGCTCAAGCCTCCGCTCAGACCAAATCGCAGCACGATGACCCCTATCAATGTCCCCATGCAGCAACCCCATTCCCGACATTCCTGCACATAAAGCCACACTTAATACAAATTTCAAACAATGTGCCACACTTAATACAAATTTTCAAACATAGTGCCACACTTAATACAAATTTCAAACATAGTGCCACACTTAATACAAATTTTCAAACATAGTGCCACACTTAATACAAATTTCAAACATAGTGCCACACTTAATACAAATTTTCAAACATAGTGCCACACTTAATACAAATTTCAAACATAGTGCCACACTTAATACAAATTTCAAACATAGTGCCACACTTAATACAAATTTCAGAATATAGTACTGCTGGCTTAGTTTCTTCCTCTACGTCTTACTCCTCTACCTCCTCTTCGTCCCCGGTTGCCACGTCGACTGGCCGTGACAAAAGTGGGACAATTAGTGTCCCTATGGCCAAATTCATTGCATAGAATGCATTGAATTGTTGGGCCTCTTGCTTCAAATTCATCCATATCATTCCGGATGCGACGACACTGACGTCTGCCTCTACTTGTACGCTTATGCTCTGGGTTTGGAATGTAACGCCTTTCAGAGGAGTTGACGGTGTTGAAGTTACCCATTGATCGAAAACCCATCAGCTCACCTGTCCAGGTATTCAGGACAGCCTCTTTTAGAAAATATGGAGACACAAACGATATTGCGTCCAATCCAAGCAGCCCGCAAGCAGCAAGTACATGTGAGCAAGGTAGGTGCCACAATTTTGGTTTGTTGCATGTGCACTCACATGTTGGCCAGGCTTCATTTCCAATTTTCACCTCATGTGTCCTCATCTCATTTGCACATCCGAATTTGTTGTTGGCTAAGCGGACCTCAAACCTTCTTTCTTGATTACCGATGGTGACTACAGTGTGTGACCTTGCTTTCTGCATCTTGTTCTCCATGTACTTCGTGACTCTTTCACAGTAACGTGTATTCGGGTTGTTCAAGATATGTTGCTCTGCTTTTTGACGTCTATCTCTGAAATACTTCATGGTGCCATAGAAAATACCCTCAACGATGGCTGTAAGCGGCAATGCCCGGTTTCCTCTGAGGACAAAGTTGTATGTTTAAGCGAGGTTGGTTGTCATGACACCGTACCTTGCTCCATGTGTGTCATGTAGCAAAGACCACCTCTCAAGAGGCTCATGCTCTATCCACTGCTGGAAGGTTTTAATCGACCTCCCGAGCCTTCTCCTAGTACCTGGTGGGTCAAATCCTCGCAAGTCACATAGCCCAACAGGCTCCTCCTCCACGGCCGTTGTTCCTGTTGCCAACTGTGTAGCTACTGCTTCAACATGTGCCCTCACCGCTGCATCTCTTGCAGCTTTCTTGTCCCTAATTCTGGCATGAAGAGGTCTTGGATATCGATATAGGTGCCTGGGTTCCGCTGCTGCAGTATACCGAGGAGCTTGACAACAGAGTCATATGCATCAAAATATGAACCAAATCTCCTCTCCAGCTCCAAATGCTTAGCCCTCCAAGCCTTGCCATAAGAAATTCTGTACTTAAACCTGGTGAAGACTTTTGTCTGGATTGCCTTCACTTCCATAGCTTTGCCCTGCACTATCTCATCGTAAAACAACCGAGCAATAAGCGGCGATGAAAGGTTGGCATGATCTTGAGGGATGCACGGAATAAGACAAGTGTGATGCACTAAGTCACTGATCACCCAACTTGTGCCATACTTAGGTAGATAGCCATGCACCCTGGCAGGGCAATCTGCATTCTTGCATACCATTGTGAGGTATTTTTGACTTGACACCTCAGCTGTGAAAACCCTTTGCGTGGACATTGCCCAATTAATTATTGCATCTTTCATAGCTTGCTTGTTCGGATACATAGCTCCCGTCGCAATATTGTTCTGGTGATATTGCCAGGCAGAATCATGTCCATCGTTGACTATCATTGCAGATGAGAAGTCATGATTCCATGATGCAGGATTCGGGGCCATCTCTTCATTGTCTTCCTCATCCGACTCATCAGAATCATCGGCATGACCCATATCAACATCGGTGTCTTCTTCTTCCATCTGGTCCTGCATGTGCCCATCTACCTCGTCAGCGTCCACCTCGCCAATGTAATCACCATCAGCATTTCCTCCTTCTACCTGACTACTCTGCCCTGGTTCGTAACCAGCAGCATTTCCTCCATCTACCTGACTGCTCTGTCCTGGTTCGTAACCAGCAACATTTCCTCCTTCTACCTGACCGCTCTGCCCTGGTTCATAACCAGCATGCCCAGCATTTGACATAGATAACTGCCTCCCTCCACTACTCAGCCCAGGATCATAGCCACCCTCGCCTTCATGTGTGGTGACCTCATTCACGACGGGAATCACTAAGGCAACAGGATTGCATCCCCTGCGTTCACAACCTTGTAACCACCGCACCAACTCGGAGTCTCGCTCAATTGGCCTCAAATAAAAAAATATTGTTGAACTTGACCGTGTCCACAATGAATGAATACCGACTGTGTGCGTTACAGTATCTAGCCCTAAACTTGCCGCAATCCATTCTTTCAATTGACTGACTGACCATGTTTGAGGCGCGTTCAGTGCCACCTCTATGTGAGCAAATTCACTCAGATCAGCTCCAATCTTAGTTGTCTGGACAGTACCAGTACCGTAGTAAAATATGAACTTCACTACATCAGACATCTCGGCTCACCTAATTTTTTTCCAACAACGACAGACAAATAATAAGCAACGCTTTCAAATGTCCGCACTACTGAATATTAGACATGTATATATGTATGGACCAACTAAAAATATTCACATACCTAAAAATATTCACATACCTAAAAATATTCACGGAGTAGATTGAGGTATCCCTTAGCTCCCCTCACTACGTAGAACCCATTCTCGGTGCCAAATCCGCAAAAAAATGGGTGAGTTGGGTGTATAAATTCGAGAATATATGTGTGAGGAGAGGGACAAAGAAGAACAGAGAAGAGAAGAAGATAAGAACGAGCTGAAGAAAGAAGAAGGGAAGGAGAAAGGGGAAGGAGCCGGCCGCGGTGGGGCCCGCACCCTGTCGGCCCGCAGCAAGCCGATCGGTTTGCGGCTGGCCGACAGGGGCGCCCGTGACCCAGCCACACCGACAGCGCCCAGTGCGACGTGGCCTGGCCAATAGTCGGCCTGCGCGAGGCCGATTAGCGACCTGTCGGCCCGCAGTTGGCCAATAAGGCTGAGTCGGCCCGTTGATGTCTGACTAGGCTTAGTCGGCCTACTGCTGGCCGATTGGGTAATATTTTTGAAAATTCTTTTGGCCGCGTAATATTTATGAAATTTACTAAAGAAAATGTATTATTAAAAAAATTAGCAAGCTTGGGGATGCTAGTATTGCTATGACCACTACTTGTTGCAATGATCATGATTGGGGTGATGCTTCTTACAATCTTGAAAACTTATTTAAACCCCATGATATATATGAGATTGATAATAATGTTTGCTATAATATTGAAAGTGGGCTTCGAAGAGTGTCAACTTTAGATCCCACATATTTTGAGAATGTTCGATCTGATGATTTTTTTGATAAAAGTGGGTTTGGAGAGGTCATGACTTTAGTTAATATTGATCCCACTATTTTGGAAGAGTGCCAACTTCGTATACATGTGGATCATGTTGAGAATATGTTTTGTGATAGATATATTGTTGAATTTTCTTATGATCCTACATGCAATTATTAGGAGAGAGGAAAATATGGTTGTAGAAATCTTCATGTTACTAAATTACTTCTCTTCATGTTGAGATTGATCTTATTTCTATCTTCTTCCTTGCATATGTAAGATCTTGCTTGTCTTGCTAATTTGTTTTCCTATAAGATGCCTATGCATAGGAAGTATGTTAGACTTATATGTGATTTTCACATGCTTCATGATGCTTTTTTGTGTGCCTCAAATCTTGTCTTTCATGTGAGCATCATCGAATTCTCAAGCCTATCTTAATGGCTATAAAGAAACAGCTTGTTGGGAGGCAGCCCAATTTTATTTTCTTTGTTTTTGCTTCTGTTTAGGAATAAATATTGCATCTAGCTTCTGTTTAGATGTGGTTTTGTGTTTTAATTAGTGTTTGTGCCAAGTAGAACCTTTGGGAAGACTTGTGTGAAGTTTATATGCTCTTACTGTAAAAAAACAGAAACGTTAGCGCTCATTAGAATAGTCACCAGATTTTACTGGAGAGTGCTATTTAGTTGATTATTTTTTCATATAACTAATATACAAATTCCTCATGTTTACCAATTTATTTCAATTTTTTTGGAGTTACAGAAGTATGCGAAAATTACAGATTACTACAGACTGTTCTGTTTTTTGACAGATTCTGTTTTTCGTGTGTTGTTTGCTTATTTTGATGAATCTATGAGTAGTATTAGAGGATATGAATCATAGAGAGTTGGAATACAATAGCTTTAACACCAATATAAACAAATAATGAGTTCATTACAGTACCTTTGAGTAGTGGTTTTTTTTTTCTTATACTAACGGAGCTCACGAGATTTTTGGCTAAGTTTTGTGTTCTGAAGTTTTCAAGTTTTGAGTATGGCTTTGATGGACTACGAAACAAAGAGTGGCAAGAGCCTAAGCTTGGGGATGCCCAAGGCACCCCAAGGTAAAATTCAGGGACAACCAAAAGCCTAAGCTCGGGGATGCCCCGGGAAGGCATCCCCTCTTTCGTCTTCATCTATCGGTAAATATACTCGGGACTATATTTTTATTCACCACATGATATGTGTTTTACTTGGAGCGTCATGTATGATTTGAGTCTTTGCTTGTTAGTTTGCCACAATCATCCTTGTTGGACACACCTTTTTGAGAGAGATAAATATGGCCTAGAATTTGTTAGAACACTCTATGTGCTTCACTTATATCTTTTGAGCTAAATAATTTTGCTCTAGTGCTTCACTTATATCTTTTAGAGCACGGTGGTGATTTTATTTTGTAGAAATTTTTGATCTCTCATACTTCACTTATATCTTTTTGAGAGTATTTTAGAACAGCATGGTAATGTGCTTTGGTTTTAAAACTAGTCCTAATATGATAGGCATCCAAGATGAATGTAGTAAAAACTTTCATACAAAGTACATTGAATATGAGGAGAAGTTTGATACTTGATGATTTTAAGATATGGCGATAGTGATATTAGAGTCATGCTAGTGGAGTTATTATGAAATTGAGAAATACGTGTGTTGAAGTTTGTGATTCCCGTAACATGCACGTATGGTGAACCACTATGTTACTAAGTTAGAGCATGAGGTATTTGTAGAGTGTCATCCTTTGTGTGGATGTCGGGGGCGCGCGACGCTTAACTCCTACCAACCTCTCCCCTAGGAGCATGCGTTGATTGCTTTGTTTTGATGACTCGTAAATTTTTGCAATAAGTATATGAGTTCTTTATGACTAATGTTGAGTCCACGGATTATACGCACTCTCACCCTTCCACCATTGCTAGCCTCTCTTGTACCGCGCAACTTGCGCCGGTACCATACACCCACTATATACCTTCCTCAAAACAGCCACCATATACCTTCCTCAAAACAGCCACCATACCTACCTATCATGGCATTTCCATAGCCATTCCGAGATATATTGCCATGCAACTTTCCACCGTTCTGTTCATATGACACACTTCATATTGTCATATTGCCATGCATGATCATGTAGTTGACATCGTATTTGTGGCCAAGCCACCATGCATAATTTTTCATACATGTCACTCCTGATTCATTGCACATCCCGGTACACCATCGGAGGCATTCATATAGAGTCATATTTTGTTCTAGTATCGAGTTGTAATCTTTGAGTTGTAAGTCAATAAAAGTGTGATGATCTTCATTATTAGAGCATTGTCCCATGTGAGGAAAGGCCAAATAAAAAAAGATGGCCCAAAAAAATATATAGAGAGAGAGAGGGGCTAAAGAGAGAGAGAGAGAGAGAGAGAGAGAGAGAGAGAGCCCCTCCAAAAAAAGAGAGAAAAGAGAGAAGGGACAATGCTACTATCCTTTTTCCACACTTGAGCTTCAAAGTAGCACCATGTCCTTCATGATAGAGAGTCTCATGTTTAGTCACTTTCATATACTAGTGGGAATTTTCATTATAGAACTTGGCTTGTATATTCCAACGATAGGCTTCCTCAAATGCCCTAGGTCTTCATGAGCAAGCAAGTTGGATGCACACCCACTTAGTTTCTTTTGATGAGCTTTCATACATTTATAGCTCTAGTGCATCCGTTGCATGGCAATCCCTACTCGCTCACATTGATATCTATTGATGGGCATCTCCATAGCCCGTTGATACGCCTAGTTGATGTGAGACTATATTCCTCCTTTTTTTCTTCTCCACAACCACCACTCTATTCCACCCATAGTGTTATATCCATGGCTCACACTCATGTGTTGCGTGAAAGTTGAAAGGTTTGAAAAAATTGAGTATGAAAACAATTGCTTGGCTGAAACCGGGGTTGTGCATGATATGAATATTTTGTGTGATGAAGAGGGAGCATAGCCAAACTATATGATTTTGTAGGGATAACTTCTTTGGCCATGTTATTTTGAGAAGACATGATTTCTTTGTTAGTATGCTTGAAGTATTATTATTTCTTATGTCAATATAGACTTTTGTCTTGAATCTTTCGGATCTGAACATTCATGCCACAATAAAGAAATTACATTGAAAATTATGTTGGTTAGCATTCCACATCAAAAATTCTGATTTTATCATTAACCTACTCGAGGACGAGCAGGAATTAAGCTTGGGGATGCTTGATACGTCTCCAACGTATCTATAATTTTTGATTGTTCCATGCTATTATATATGATGTTTTGGATGTTTAATGGGCTTTATTATACACTTTTATATTATTTTTGGGACTAACCTATTAACCCAAAGGCCCAGTCCAGATTGATGTTTTTTGCATATTTCAGGGTTTTGCAGAAAAGGAATATGAAACGGAGTCCAAACGGAATGAAACCTTTGGGAGAGTTATTTTTGGAACGATATCTTCACGAGAGACTTGAGGACCAAGGTAGAGGAGATACGGGGTGCCCACGAGGGTCCAGGACGTGCCCCTTCCCCTAGGCGCGCCCCCACCCTCGTGGGCCCCATGTTGCTCCACCGACGTACTCTTTCCTCCTATATATACCCATGTGCCCTGAAAACATCGAAGAAATAGAGAAAACCCTAATTCCACCGCCGCAACCTTCTGTTCCCATGAGATCCCATCTTGGGGCCTGTTTCGGAGCCCCGCCGGAGGGGGGATCTTCCACGGAGTGCTTCTACATCAACACCATCGCCTCACCATGAGTTGTGAGTAGTTTACCACAGACCTTCGGGTCCATAGTTAGTACCTAGATGGCTTCTTCTCTCTTTTTGGATCTCAATACCAAGTTCTCCTCGATCTTCGAGGAGATCTATTCGATGTAATCTTTTTGCGGTGTGTTTGTCGAGATCCGATGAATTGTGGGTTTATGATCAAGATTATCTATGAGAAATATTTGGTTCTTTTCTGAATTCTTTTATGTATGATTATAATATCCTTGCAAGTCTCTTCCAATTATCGGTTTGGTTTGGCCTACTAGATCTATAGTTCTTGCAATGGGAGAAGTGCTTGGCTTTGGGTTCAATCTTGCGGTGTCCTTTCCCAGTGACAGCAGGGGCAGCAAGGCACGTATTGTATTGTTGTCATCAAGGATAAAAAGATGGGGTTTATATCATATTGCTTGAGTTTATCCCTCTACATCATGTCATCTTGCTTAAAGCATTACTCTGTTCTTATGAACTTAATACTCTAGACGCATGCTGGATAGCAGTCGATGTGTGGAGTAATAGTAGTAGATGCAGAATCGTTTCGGTCTACTTGTCATGGATGTGATGCCTATATATAATGATCATGCCTAGATATTCTCATAATTATTTGCTTTTCTATCAATTGCTCGAAAGTAATTTGTTCACCCACCATAGAATTCTGCTATCATGAGAGAAGCCACTAGTGAAACCTATGGCCACCAGGTCTATTCTCAACATATCAATATACAATCTACTTTACTTCGTTATTTTTTCTTTCTATTCTTATATCCAAAAATACCAAAAATATCAAACTATCCTATCTATCAGATCTCACTTTCGTAAGTGACCGGAAAGGGATTGACAACCCCTTATCGCGTTGGCTGCGAAGTTCTTATTTGTTTGTGCAGGTGCGAGGGACTCGCGCGTGGTCTCCTACTGGATTGATACCTTGGTTCTCAAAAACTGAGGGAAATACTTACGTTACTGTGCTGCATCACCCTTTCCTTTTCGAAGAAATACAATGCAAGCTCGAGAAGTAGCAGTGTTCCACGTGGTGTGAGTTGTGAAACTATTCCACAATGTTTTAAATGAAGGCCAAACTCGTAACTCAAATATTTGCCTCCACGATCAGATCGTAGAACTTTATTTTGTTTTTACGATGATTCTCTACTTCACTCTGAAGTTCTTTGTACTTTTCAAATGTTTCAGACTTGTGTTTCAT
Source organism: Secale cereale (assembly GCA_902687465.1). Taxonomy (NCBI): domain Eukaryota; kingdom Viridiplantae; phylum Streptophyta; class Magnoliopsida; order Poales; family Poaceae; genus Secale; species Secale cereale. The sequence continues at coordinate 624,012,736 of LR738711.1, forward strand.
CAAGTAGATATACCCATATCTACTGAAATCATCTGTGAAGGTGAGAAAATAACGATACCTGCCGCGTGCTTCAACACTCATCGGACCACATACATCGGTATGTATTATTTCCAATAAGTCATTAGTTCGCTCCATTGTTCCAGAGAATAGAGTTTTAGTCATCTTTCCAACGAGGCATGGTTCGCAACTATCAAATGATTCATAATCAAGTGATTCCAAAAGTCCATCAGCATGAAGTTTCTTCATGCGCTTTACACCAATATGACCTAAACGGCAATGCCACAAATATGATGCACTATCATTATCAATTTTGCATCTTTTGGCATCAATATTATGAATATATGTATCACTACGACCGAGATTCAATAAACCACTAACATTGGGTGTATGACCATATAAATTTTTATACATGTAAACGGAATAACAATTATTCTCTGACTTAAATGAATAACCGTACTACACTAAACATGGTCCTAACTTGTTCATCATCAACGCAAACACCAAATAACATTTGTTTAGCTTAAACACTAATCCCGAAAGTGGAGGGAGTTTGTGATGATGACCATATCAATCTTAGAACCACTTCCAACACACATCGTCACCTCACCCTCAACTAGTCTCCGTTTATTCTGCAACTCCTGTTTTGAGTTACTAATTTTAGCAACCGAACAGGTATCAAATACCCCAGGGGCTACTACGAGCACTAGTAAGGTACACATCAATAACATGTATATCAAATATACCTTTGTTCACTTTGTCATCCTTCTTATCCGCCAAATATTTGTGGTAGTTCCGCTCCAAGTGACCATTCTCTATGCAGTAGAAGCACTTAGTTTCAGGCTTAGGGCTAGCTTTGGGCTTCTTCATGGGAGTGACAACTTGCTTGCCATTCTTCTTGAAGTTCCCTGTTCTTTCCTTTGCGCTTTTTCTTGAAACTAGTGGTCCTGTTAACCATCAACACTTGATGTTCTTTCTTGACTTCTACCTTCGCCGATTTCAGCATCGCGAAGAGCTTGGAAATCGTTTTCGTCATCCCTTGCATATTATAGTTCATCATGAAGTTCTAGTAGCTTGGTGATAGTGACTAGAGAACTCTGTCAATCACTATCTTATCTAGAAGATCAACTCCCTCTTGATTCAAGTGATTGTAGCACCCAGACATTCTGAGCACATCCTCACTAGCTGAGCTATGCTCCTCCATCTTGTAGGCAAAGTACTTGTCAGAGGTATCATACCTGTCAACATGGGCATGAGTCTAAAATACCAATTTCAGCTCTTGAAACATCTCATATGCTCTGTGGCGCTCTAAATGTTTTTGAAGTCCCGGTTCTAGGCCATAAACCATGGCGCACTAACTATTAAGTAGTCGTCATATCGAGCTTGCCGGACGTTCATAACATCTGCTTCAGCCCTTGTAGTAGGTGCATCACCTAGCGGTGCATCAAGGACATAATTCTTTTGTGCGGCAACAAGGATAAACCTCAGATCACGGACCCAGTCCGCATCATTGCTACTAACATCTTTTAACTTAGTTTTTTTTAGGACCATATCAAAAAACAGGGAGCTAAATCGCGAGCTATTGATCTACAACACAGATATGCAAATACTATCAGGACTAAGTTCATGATAAATTAAGTTCAATTAATCAAATTACTAATGAACTTCCAATTAAATCAGCATCCTTCAGGTTATCTAAGTGATACATGATACAAATCAACTTAAACCATGTCCGATCATCACGTGAGATGGATTAGTCATCATGGTGAACATCTCTAAGTTGATCATATCTACTATATGACTCATGTTCGACCTTTCGGTCTCTAGTGTTCCGAGGCCATGTCTGTACATGCTAGGCTCGTCAAGTTTAACCCAAGTATTCCGCGTGTGTAAAATTGTCTTACACCCGTTGTATGTGAACGTAGAGTCTATCACACCCGATCATCACGTGATTTCTTGAAACGACGAACTGTAGCAACGGTGCATACTCGGGAAGAACACTACAAACTTGAAATTTAGTGAAGGGGTCATTTTATAATGCTACCGTCGTTCTAAGAAAAATAAGATGCATAAAGGATAAACATCACATGCAATCAAAATATGTGACATGATATGGCCATCATCATCTTGTGCTTTTGATCTCCATCTCCAAAGCATCGTCATGATCTCCATCGTCAGCGGCTCGACACCTTGATCTCCATCGTAGCGTTGTGGTCCTCTTGCCAACTATTGCTTCTACGACTATTGCAAACTCATAGTGATAAAGTAAAGCAATTACATGGCGCTTGCATTTCATACAATAAAGAGACAACCATAAGGCTCCTGTCGGTTGCCTATAATTTACATAACATGATCATCTCATACAATAACGTATAACTCATCACGTCTTGACCATATCACATCACAATATGCCCTACAAAACAAGTTAGATCTCCTCTACTTTGTTATTGCAAGTTTTACGTGGCTGCTACGGGCTTCTAGCAAGTACAGTTCTTACCTATGGCACAAAACCACAATAGTGATTTATCAAGTTTGATGTTTTAACCTTCAACAAGGACCGGCCGCGGTCAAATGTGATTCAACTAAAGTAGGAGAAACAGACACCCGGCAGCCAACCTTACGCAAAACAGGTTACATGTATGTCGGTGGAACCGGTCTCCTGTACGTGGACATGTAAGGTTGGTCCGGGCCGCTTCATCTTAAAATACCACCGAATGAAAATAAGACGTTGGTGGTAAGAAGTATGACGATCACCGCCCCCAACTCTTTGTGTTCTACTCGTGCATATCATCTACGCATAAACCTGGCACATGATGCCACTATTGGGAAACGTTGCATGGAAAACAAAAAAAATTCTATGCACAGGCAATGATCTATCCATGGAGATGCATTGCAATGAGGGGGAGAGTGTGTCTACGTACCCTTGTAGACCGTAAGCGGAACCATTTCACAACGTGATTGATGTAGTCGAACTTCTTCGCGCTTCAATCGATCAAGTACCAAACGCACGGCACCTCCGTGTTCTGCACATGTTCACCTCAGTGATGTCCCTCGCCTTCTAGATCAAGCAAGACGTCGAGGTAGTAGATGAGTTCCATCAGCACAACTGCATGGTGACGGTGATGGTGAAGTGATCTCCACAGGGCTTTGCCTAAGCACTACAAAAATATTACTGGGGAAGTAAATGGTGGATGGGGGCGCCGCACACGGCTAAGACAATGTTGTCTTCTTGTGTGGCACCCCCTCCCCACATATATATATAGGTGGGAGGGAGGGAGGAGCATCCATAGGAGGCTCCCAAGTAGGAGGAATCCTACTTGCATTCCCTCCCAAGCCGCCCCCTGCCATATATAACCGAGAGGGAAAGTAAAGAGGGGGGAGAGTGAAGGAAGTGGGATTCTTAATCCACACTTTTCGTTCCCTTCCCCCTTGCCTCAAAGTCAAAGAATATGTATTTGACATACATGAAAGCAGTAGCAATAAATTGTACGATCAAATGCTAAGCTAACGGATGGGTCTTGTCCATCACATCATTGTCATAATGATGTGATCCCGTTATCAAATAACAACTCATGTCCATGGTTATGAAACCTTAACCATTTTTGATTAATGGGCTAGTCTAGCAGAGGCTTACTAGGGACACGGTATTTGTCTATGTATTCACACATGTATTTAAGATTTTGGTCAATACAATTCTAGCATGAATAATAAATCTTTATCATGATTAAGGAAATATAATAATAACCATTTTATTATTGCCTCTAGGGCATATTTCCATCATTCAGTGCCACCGTGATTGTTGCATTAGAATGTTCAACCGCTGCCTCACGGGGCAGGCAAGCGCCAGCTACGACGGGGGAGGAAGCGTGTGAGACGACCTGGCGCCGGGAGTGAGCTTCCTCATGGTCTTGCCGTTGTCGTAGAAGAAACCCATGTTGGTAGGATTCACTTGTTACCGACGAGGGAACACACTGAGGCTTGACATGGACATGAAGTGGAAGTGGATGAGGCCGCCCCTCTCCCACACGCATCGATTAAAAAAGGATGGCCTCCCGTAGCTTCCATTCACTGACGCGTGAGCCCATGGTAAGTGGTCGCCATAAATAAGACCGTGTGTAGTGCTTGTCCGACTGACAAGTGGGGCCGTGACGGACACCGAGGGGACGCACGGCACGTCCATTTCGTGTTCGCTCTGACAAATATCAGGCCCAAATTTGTGCCGAAAATGCGTCATCGAGGACATAGAGTGGACGCGTTTTGGGTTCGGGTCGGTGCGTTGAGCTTTCATTTTGGTCCGCTTTGACCCAACTGGACATGGGCAGACAAAATGGGTCAGGCGGATGGAGTTTCTCTTAGGGTGTAGCGACTACGATCCCAATGGATCGAAGTCTTTGTGCTTAAGTGTCATCCCTGGATCGGTATGCTGACACACACAGTACTTGAGGAATTATAGCAGAGTTTCAATCACACACTTATTTCATCAAGATCCTCATAAAGAGTATTATTACAAAAATATGACTAAAGGCCAACTAAATAACTTACTGCAGAAGCTTCGAAGATAAATGAGTCCATCCAACTCCACGGCAAAACTGAGTGCATGACAACGACCTATCGCACCTTAATCCTTGTCTGAAAACTCTACAACATGAGATGTTGCGTCCGTGTAGGTCAGCACATTGAATATCCTAGCAAAGTCACACTGCAGCAATAATGATGAGCAAATATCTACCACTACATGCATATTTGGGTGGTGGAGGCTCTAAGTTTAATTTTGCATAAATCTATTTTTCCCTACAACAAAGGAATAAATTTTTATTTGCTACTAAGTTAAATTAATCAATATTGAGAAGGGTCCTCCAACTCAATCCCAAAATAACCAATGTCATTAACAACCCAACAATTTAATTTAATAGAGTGATGAGATCAACAAATAATTCAAATACCAGGATACTCAAGATGTCCATAACTAGGGACACGGCTAACCATGATTAGTTTGCACACTCTGCAAAGGTGTGCGCACTTTTCCCCACAAGACTCGACTACATCCATGATCATTAAATCGAGACATAGCCTTTCAGGAGCATTAACTCGATACTCTGGGTAGACTGGTACACCTACTTTCCCCTACATCTGCTAGTCCACCACTAAAAGAGGTCAAACAACTTACTCAACTATGCCAGAGCCCATAATGGCTTGTGGCTGCACACGGATGTTTCTAGGCATGAAAAATTATATGATCCCTTTGAGCCTGGGTGGCATTCCATAGGATGATCACACGGTTCCTCCGGGATCTCCTAGGACAACACAAGATTCCCTAGGTGCCCTGCAACCAATCCACCCAGATGTGTATTGATGTTGCCACCTTAAACTTTCCCTTAGTTGTTATTACTCTTGCAACTTTCATGAATCTCACATACCAATCCCGTCTACGAGCATGGCTAAGCAAATAGTAACAAAATGTATATTCCCAGGGGGGATCACAAGTCATAGGTTCCTACCTCATGAACTACCTAGCAATAACCACATGTATCCAAGTCCTACTCATACAAATCTTTGAGGGTATAACTAATGCAAGTAAAACTAGGTATTGAAGAGTATGCTCAAAGTGTAACTTGCCTTGCTGATGATCGTTAAACCCTAGAGACTCGTAGTAGCAAGCTTCGCACTCCGGAAAGTCTATCGCAAACAAACAATAGCATACATAAGCACTCATGCACAAGATTCAAAGAAAAGATCTCAGAAAACTTTGAAAACAAGAAAATAGCTCTTGCAATATAAAACAATTTTCAACAGTACCAAAATTATGTGGATTAGTCCTTAACATAAATTTTAGGTCAAGAGCTTGGATTTCCAAAAGAATCAACTCAAACGGAGTTACGAAACTCATGATACGGTCAAAAGAAGTTCAAATTCAAATCTGTTTGAATTCAAAAATTAAAAGTTTCAAAAATAAATTTGAGTTGGTTTTCAGGATAGATGACATCATACTAAAGTTTTTGGCGTTGGTTTCATCGAATTCGGACAAACGAGTAAAGAGTAATAAGCGTTTGAAGATCAGGGACTAATCTATAAAAAAATACTAGCGAATAGATCACTGGCAGAAAATAAAAGAAAAAGAAAAAAACTACAGTACCTATTCAACGAAAATGTTCACTAAAACTATCTAAACAGAAAACGTTCGTTAAATAAAAACAAATCGGGTTTTAAAAGAAAAACCGAAAAAAACGAAATCGATCGGTTTGGTTTGGAGGTGGCGGTTTTTTACCGGTCCATGGTGGTTTGGCGGTTCCGGCGGCTGCGGGCGGCTCCGGCGGCAGCGGCGGCGCGGGGCGCGGTGGCAAGCGGCGGCGGCGGCAAGCAGCGGCGAGCGAGTCGGGGCGGCGGCGGCTGAGGGGGAGAAGAGGGCCGGGGCACCCTATATATAGAAGGGGTGGTGACTTGGGGAAGGGGTAGGGGCGGCGGGGCGTGTGGCGGCGGCGGACTCCGGCGGGAGTCCTGCTTGGATACGGAGGCGAGACGGTGGCTCGCTGGCGTTGGGCTAGGCCGCGGCCTCGCGGCCGAGCCGGGCCGGCCCAGTTCGGCGGTCCACAACTTTATTTTTTAAATAACTTTTTTCCAAAAATTAGAAAAACATAATAAATATTTTTTTAAAATCCAAGAAAAATTCACACATAACTAGGGCCTTATTAATGACCTTGTGAACATTTTTCTGGGCCTAAATGCCTAAAATAAAAACAAATATTTTAGTACTAATAAAATTGAAATAAATAAATATTTTCGCGAATAAATATATTTTTACTAAAAATTCAATTTCCAATATTTTTATTCTGTTTTTGAAGAAGTCATGTTATCTCCTCTCATTATTTTATTTATTTTTAGAAAAAAATGGAACTGAAAATTGACAAAAATTGTTTGATCCAACCCACTTGGAAATAAATAAATCGTGGGCCCTTTTTGGAAAACTTCCAACTCTCTCATTTGGTCCTTGAGTTGCTTAAAGTCTCTTGGATCAATTTTCCAACAATATTCAAATTCAAAAATGCTCGAATGATGAATGCATACGAATGATCTATATGATAACATCAAAACTGAAAATTGGGATGTTACAAACCTACCCCCCTTAAGATGAATCTCGCCCTCGAGATTCGGGTTGGCTAGCAAAAAGATGTGGGTGGTCCTCTCGAAGGTCGTCCTCTCGTTCCCATGTGGCTTTGTCCTCTGTATGGTGACTCCACTGAACTTTGCAAAACATGATGACCTTGGTGAGGGTAACTCGGTCGGCAAACTCGAGAATCTTGACGGGCTTCTCCTCATAAGTCAGGTCACTATCTAGCTGAATTACTTCCAGGGGCACTGTATCTCATAGAGGAATATCGGCCATCCCTGCGTGGCACTTCTTCAAATGGGAAACGTGAAACACATTGTGGACTCCGGGCAAAGTTTCGGGTAATTCCAATTGATACGCAAATTCTCCTCTGCATTCCAAAACCCTGTACGGTCCCACAAATTGGGGTGCCGATTTACCCTTAACTCCAAAACGCTTCACACCTCGAATTGGAGACACACGAAGGTATGCTCTATCCCCGACTTCGTAGGTTACCTCCTTGCGTTTAGTATCGGCATAACTCTTTTGTCTGGATTGGGCTATCTTGAGTCTGTCACAGATCAGCTTGACCTTCTCCTCTGAATCTCTGATTAAATTGGGTCCAAATAACTTGCGGTCTCCGACTTCATCCCACATCAATGGTGTCCTGCACCTCCTTCCGTACAAAGCCTCGAAAGGGGCCATCTGCAGACTGGTTTGATGACTATTATTGTAAGAGAACTCTGCGTAAGGCAAATTATCATCCCAACTAGATCCATAATCTAGCACACAAACTCTCAACATATCCTCCAGAATCTGATTGACTCTCTCTCTCTATGTCCATCTGTCTGTGGATGAAAGGCTGTACTGAACTCAAGCCTAGTACCCAAAGTTTCGTGCAGCTGCTTCCAAAACTTTGAGGTAAATTGTGTTCCTCTATCTGATACGATGGTCCTTGGAACTCCATGCACACATACGATCCTTGTCATGTATATCATGGCCAACTTAGCACTCATGTAAGTGGTTTTCACGGGGATGAAATGGGCTACCTTAGTAAAGCGATCAACTATAACCCAGATATAATCGTACCCTGATCGTGTCCTGGGTAATCCTGTGATAAAATCCATTCCGAGCTTGTCCCACTTCCAATCTGGTATCGGTAATGGCTGAAGTAACCATGCTGGTTTCTGATGTTCAGCCTTAACTCTCTGACAGACGTCGCACATTGCTACATACTCTGCAATGTCCTTCTTCATACCGGTCCACCAGATACATCTTGGTGTTGCCTGGGTGTATTGAGTAAGGCGAACCGTGAGCTTCCTGGAGAATCAACTTCCTGATCTCCAGGTCATTGGGCACGTATGTACGCTCTTTGAACCACAGTGTTCCGTATTCGTCCTCACGGAATCCTTCTGCCTTTCTTTGGTTCATTATGCCCTTTATTTCTGCAATACCTTCGTCCGTCTTGTGGGCTTCTCGAATCTTTCCCAGCAAAGTGGACTAAATCTCCAAAGTGGCAACATAGCCTCTCGGAACTATCTCCAACTGTAGGTCTCGAAGATCCTCTGCTAACTCCTGGGGTAAACCTCCAGTTATGAGAGTATTAACATAACTCTTGTGACTCAAAGCATCTGCCACGACATTGGCTTTCCCCGGGTGATAATGCAATCTCATGTCGTAATCCTTTATGAGTTCCAGCCATCTCTTTTGCCTAGGATTTAACTCCTTCTGCGTTAAGATGTACTTCAAAGTCTTATGATCCGTGTAAACATCACAATGGTTTCCAATAAGAAAGTGCCTCCAGGTCTTGAGTGCGTGCACTACGACTGCTAACTCCAAATCATGCATGACATAAGTCAACTCATGTGGTCGAAGCTGACGTGAGGCATATGAAACAACTCTTCCTTCTTGCATGAGAACGCCTCCAAGTCCCTGACGAGAAGCATCGCAATACACCTAAAAATCCTTGTGTACATTCGGAAGAATCAGCACTGGGGTTGTGACTAAACATTTCTTCAACTCCTGAAAGCTGGTCTCACATTCTTCGGTCCAATTGTACTTAGTTTCCCTTTTCAACAACTCTGTCATGGGCTTCGCAATTTTGGAGAAATTCTCAATGAACCTCCAATAATATCCTGCGAGTCCAAGAAAATTGTGAATCTCTCCAACTGAGGTGGGTGCTTTCCACTCGGTGATGGCCTCTACCTTGGAGGGGTCTACTGCTATATCATCTCCTGATATAACATGTCCGAGAAATCTGACTTCCTTCAACCAAAACTCGCATTTGCTGAACTTGGCATATAACTGATGTTCCCTCAGCTTCTCGAGAACCAAACACAAATTTTCTTTGTGTTCCTCTTCGTTCTTCGAGTAAATCAACATGTCATCAATGAATACCACCACAAACTTATCAAAGAACTCCATGAACATCTTGTTCATCATACTCATAAAGTAGGTTGGGGCGTTAGTCAAACCAAATGACATAACCATATACTCATAAAGCCCGTACCTCGTGGTAAAAGCTGTCTTAGGTATGTCTTGTTCTCGGATCTTCAACTGATGATATCTAGATTGTAAATCGATCTTAGAGAAGACTTTGGCTCCTTGCAACTGGTCAAACAAATCATTGATCATCGGCATAGGGTACTTGTTCTTGATCGTCACCTCATTCAGCGCACGATAATCCACAATCATCCTTAATGAACCATCCTTCTTCCCAACTAGGAGCACTGGGGCTCCCCAAGGTGAAGAACTCGGTCGAATATAGCATTTATCCATTAACTCCTTGATATGCTTCTTAATCTCCTCCAAATCATTTGCGAGCATCTGATACGGTCTCTTGGATATTGGTCCGGTGCCTGGTAACAACTCAATCAAAAACTCGATGTCTCGATCCGGTGGCATGCCTGGTAATTCCTCTGGGAACACATTGGGATAATCCTTAACAATTTGGTACTTCTTCCTGTACAACTCCCGAGAGGGCATTCACTTGTGTCCTCCTTGGTGTGTGCCTCGACACATACTTGATCCTCTTTCCTTCCGGGGTGGTGAGGAGAATAGATTTACTAGCGCAATCAATGTTTCCCTCATACTTGGATAGCCAATCCATACCTATGATTACGTCCAAACCCTGGGATTCCAAGACAATGAGGTCGGTGGGAAAAACATGTCTCCCAATAGTAGATGGCAATTGATAACATCCTCGACAAGCCATGTATTATGCTCTAGGGGAACTCACTAACATAGGTGACTTAGGGGCTACGGTTGGCCAATTATACTTTTCCTAAAAACCCCTTGATCATATGTATGAATGCGATGCACCAGTGTCAAAAAGAACGAGGGCTGTAAATGCATTAACAAAAAACTTACAAACCACTGCGTCGGGCTGCTCATCAATTTCTTCCACATTGACGTGATTCACCTGTCCTCTGGTGAAGGGAATGGGCTTCTTTCCTGAGCATGCATTGCCATTTCCATTCTTTACCTCAGGACACTCGGTGGCGTAGTGACCGGTCTTCCCGCACTTGAAACAAATAATGTGACTCATATCCTTCTTGGCGGGGGTTGATGGGGTGGAACGGCTCTGACTATTGTTTCCTCCATTCCCATTGCCATTCCTGGGGCCACTATGGTTGTATGAATTTCCTCCATTGTGAGAATGGACTCCATGGTTATGTCCTCCATGGGTGGGATGGGTATGTCCTCCTGAGTACGGGGAATAGCGGGGCTTCTGTTGAGCTCCAGAGTTGTAATTCCCATGTCCATACTTCCGCTTGTGGCTGTCTACCTGCTGCTGCTTTCCTTCAATCATGATGGCCCTATCTACCAGCTCCCGGTAGTTGTTGAAAGCTGCCACCATCAGCTGCACACTCAGCTCATCATTGAGTCCCTCAAGAAATTTCTCCTGCTTCGCGGCATTTGTGGCCACGTCATCTGGGGCATAGCAAGCTAACTACCTGAAGTCATCCACGTACTGCCCCACAGTACGGTTTCCTTGGCGTAAGTTGCAGAACTCACGCTTCTTCAGGCTCATGGCTCCAACTGAAATATGTGCAGTGTAGAAGGCTTGTTGAAACTGATCCCATGTAACTATAGCAAGGGGATAAGTGGCGGTGTAGTTCTCCCACCAAGCAACTGCTGGTCCCTCAAGCTGATGTGCGGCAAAGCGCACTCTCTCTGCATCTATGCATCCAGCAGTTGCTAGCTCTCTTCCCATCTTGAGGAGCCAGTCATCTGCAACAATTGGCTTGGTGCTATTAGAGAACACCGGTAGATTTAACCTTAGGAAACGGGTCAGGTTGTCAACTGGAGGAGGGTTGTTGTTGTTGGTGGTGGTGTTGTTGCCTTGGTTCTGGACAAGTAGTTGCATCAAAGTGGTCTGCTGCTGGATCAACTGGGTGAGCTCGAGTGGGAAAGTGAATTTGGGTTCACGTCTCGGAGGCATTTGATAGGTTAGAGGGGTGAGAAATAGAATAGAATAAGGTCTAGGGAGATATTTCACTACCCATATGCTCATGAGACAAACATATTCATATCACACCACTCAATTTCAAACAAGATGCACACAAATGATTTCCTAAGCTACTATTACAAAACCTCGTGAATGATCCTAACTACTTGGGAGAATCCTAATAGTAATAAGGTGGTCATCTAAAAAATTTGATCGGCAGAAGACTCCATAATATCAGCTCCAGCTTCCTCTTCATAACCATCACTGTCTTCACCACTGTCTGTGTCGGTGTCATCTAGTATGATGTAGTCTTCCAAACGAATGCCCATCTCAGGTTCCGGCTTCACCACGGGTAGTCCTAGCTTCTTCTTCTTCAGGTCTTCATTCTGCTCCAGTAGCACAGCAATTTCTTCTTCATATACATCTCGTGTTGCCTTGAGTTCTTACTCTAGCTCAATATTCCATGTCATCACCGTCTTGGTTTACAACATGATAGTGCACATCTGATTCTCATATCGGCGAATGTGCTGGTCCATCTCTTGTATGAATGCTGCAATAGATTTATCATTCCTCGCGCGGATCATCTCCCATTGCTCATATTGGCGTCCACAAATCTGGTAGGTGGTGTCCTCAAGATCCTTGTTGTAAACCTCACAAATACATCTAAAGGTGATGTGCGCCACCATACTCTTTCCAAAGCTCCAAGTTGGTGCATCAAAGATAAGCTCGATGGGCTCCGTAACTGGTGCAATAGTCCTCCCAAGAACACAAACTTCGACCTCCAGCGCTCCTCTTCTGGTAAAGTTGCAGTGAAGGTTCCAGTGAAACTTGGTATTATGATGTTTAGGTACTTCGTGACTTTCTTCAAGTGTCTTATGAAAGGGGTGTTGTCATCGGGCTAAGTAAACTTGTTCCTGGGGTCTGCCATCTATAGGGTAGAAATAGAGAAGGATTAGAAATGAGTAGAGAAGAGTATCCTATGGCTTTTCCTAGTGGTCGCATCCTAAAGTCAGCGTGTGCTCTGATACCATCTTGTAGCGACCACGATCCCAATGGATAGAAGTCTGTGTGCTTAAGTGTCATCCCTGGATCGGTATGCTGACACACACAGTACGTGCGGAATTATAGCAGAGTTTCAATCACACACTTATTACATCGAGATCCTCCAAAAGAGTATAATTAAAAAATATAGCTGAACACCAACTAAATAAGATACCACGGAAGCTTCGAAGATAAATGAGTCCAACCAACTCCACGGCAAAACTGAGTGCATGACAACGACCTATCACACCTTAATCCTCGTCTCAAAACTCTGCAACATGAGACGTTGCAGCCGTGTAGGTCAGCACATGGAATATACTGGCAAAGTCACACTGTAGCAATAATGATGAGCAAATATCTACCACTACATGCATATTTGGCTGGTGGAGGCTCTAAGTTTAATTTTGCATATAGCTAATTTTTTTTCCCTACAACAAAGGAATAAATTTTTATTTGCTACTAAGTTAAATTAATTAATATTGAGAAGGGTCCTCCAACTCAATCCCAAAAGTACCAACGTCATTAATAACCCAATAATTTAATTTAATAGAGTGATGAGATCAACAAATAATTCAAATACCAGGATACTGAAGATGTCCATAACCGAGGACACGGCTAACCATGATTAGTTTGTACACTCTGCAGAGGTTTGTGAACTTTTCCCCACAAGACTCGACCGCATCCACGATCGGAAAATTGACACATAGCCTTTCAGGAGCATTAACTCTTTACTCTGGGTAGATCGGTACACCTACATTAGTCTACATCTGCTAGTTAACCACTGAAAGAGGTCACACAACTTACTCAACTATGCCAGAGCACATAATGGCTTGTGGCTGCACACAGAAGTTTCCAGTGTTGGGGAACGTAGTATTTCAAAAAAAATCCTACCATCACGCAATATCTATCTAGGAGAAGCATAGCAACGCGCGGGAGAGTGTGCCCATGTACCCTCGTAGACCGAAAGCGGAAGCGTTTAGTAATGCGGTTGATGTAGTCGAACGTCTTCACGATCCAACCGATCCAAGTACCGAGCGTACGTCACCTCCGTGTTCAGCACACGTTCAGCGGGATGACGTCCCTCGAGCTATTGATCCAGTTGAGGACGAGGGAGAATTTCGTCAGCACGACGGCATGGTGACGGTGATGATGAAGTTACCGGCGTAGGGCTTCGCATAAGCACTACGACGATATGACCGAGGTGTGTAACTGTGGAGGGGGGCACCGCACACGGCTAAGAGAAGACTTGTTCTGCGTGTGGTATGCCCCCCTCCCACGTACATAAAGGAGGTAGGGACGAGGAGGCCGGCCCCCTAGGGGCGCGCCAAGTGTGGAGAGTCCTACTAGGACTCCCGAGTCCTAGTAGGATTCCCTTTTGTTTTTCCTTTTCCAGAGTAGCAAAGAGGGAAAGCGAGAAGGAGTAGGAGAGGGAAAGGGGGGGGCGCCGTCCCCACCTCTTGTCCAATTCGGATTGGCAAGGGGGGGGGCTTGCGCCACCTCCTATGGCCGGCCCTCTCTCCTCCACTAAGGCCCATGTTGGCCCATTACCTTGACTGGGGGTTCCGGTAACCTCCTGGTTCTCCGAAACTTATCTGATACTTTCCGAAACCATTCTGGTGTCCGAATGTAACCTTACAATATATGAATCTTTACCTCTCGACCATTTCGAGACTCCTCATCATGTCCGTGATCTCATCCGGGACTCCGAACAAACTTCGGTCATCAAATCACATAACTCATAATACAAATCGTCATTGAACGTTAAGCGTGCGGACCCTACGAGTTCGAGAACTATGTAGACAAGACTGAGACACATCTCCGGCCAATAACCAATAGCGGAACATGGATGCTCATATTGGCTCCTACATATTCTCCGAAGATCTTTATCGGTCAAACCGCATAACAACATACGTTGCTCCCTTTATCATCGGTATGTTACTTGCCCAAGATTCGATCGTCGGTATCATCATACCTAGTTCAATCTCGTTACCGGCAAATCTCTTTACTAGTTCCGTAATACATCATCTCGTGACTAACCCATTATTCATTTCCTTGCAAGGCTTATTATGATGTGCATTACCGAGAGGGGCCAGAGATACCTCTCCGACACTCGGAGTGACAAATCCTAATCTTGATCTATGCCAACACCACAAACACCTTTGGAGACACCTATAGAGAATCTTTATAATCACGCAGTTATGTTGTGACATTTGATAGCACACAAGGTGTTCCTCTGGTATTTGGGAGTTGCATAATCTCGTAGTCAGAAGAACATGTATAAGTCATGAAGAAAGCAATAGCAATAAAACTAAACGATCATAATGCTAAGCTAACGGATGGGTCTTGTCCATCACATCATTATCCTAATGATGTGATCCCGTTCATCAAATGACAGCACATTTCTATGGTCAGGAAACTCAACCATCTTTGATTAACGAGCTAGTCTAGTAGAGGCATACAAGGGACACTCTGTTTTGTCTATGTATTCACACATGTATCAAGTTTCCGGTTAATAAAATTCTAGCGTGAATAAAAGCCATTTATCATGATATATAAGGAAATATAAATAACAACTTTATTATTGCCTCTAGGGCATATTTCCTTCAGTTCCCTACTTGCACTAGAGTCAATAATCTGGATTACATAGTAATGATTCTAACACTCATGGAGTCTTGGTGTTGATCATGTTTTGCTCGTGGAAGAGGCTTAGTCAATGGGTCTGCGACATTCAGATCCATATGTATTTTGCAAATCTCTATGTCTCCCTCCTTGACTTGATCGCGGATGGAGTTGAACCGTCTCTTGATGTGCTTAGTTCTCTTGTGAAACCTGGATTCCTTCGCCAAGGCTATTGCTCCAGTGTTGTCACAGAAGATTTTCATTGGACCCGATGCACTAGGTACTACACCTAGATCGGATATGAACTCCCTCATCCAGACTCCTTCATTTGCTGCTTCTGAACTCCGCTTCACACATAGATCCCGCCATGACGCTCTGCTTGGAACTGCACCAACTAACAACTCCACCGTTCAACAAAAATACGTATCCGGTTTGGGACTTTGAGTCATCCGGATCAGTGTCAAAGCTTGCATCGATGTAACTATTTACGACGAGCTATTTGTCACCTCCATAAACGAGAAACATATCCTTCGTTCTTTTCAGGTATTTCAGGATGTTCTTGACCACTGTCCAGTGATCCACTCTTGGATTACTTTGGTACCTCCCTACTAGACTTATAGCAAGGCACACATCACGTCTGGTACACAGCATTGCATACAGGATAGAACCTATGGCTGAAGCATAGGGAATGACTTTCATTTTCTCTCTATCTTCTATAGTGGTCGGGCATTGAGTCTGACTCAACTTCACACCTTGTAACACAGGTAAGAACCCTTTCTATGACCGATCCATCTAGAACTTCTTCAAAACTTTAACAGCGTATGTGCTTTGTGAAAGTTCTATTGAACGTCTTGATCTATCTCTATAGATCTTGATGCCTAATATATAAGCATCTTCACCAAGGTCTTTCATTGAAAAATTCTTATTCAAGTATCCTTTTATGCTATCCAGAAATTCTACATCATTTCCAATCAACAATATGTCATTCACATATAATATCAGAAATGCTACAGAGCTCCCACTCACTTCCTTGTAAATACAGGCTTCTCCAAAAGTCTGTATAAAACCCTATGCTTTGATCACCTCATCAAAGCGTATATTCCAACTCCGAGATGCTTGCACCAGTCCATAGATGGATCGTTGGAGCTTGCACACTTTGTTAGCACCTTTTGGATCGACAAAACCTTCTGGTTGCATCATATACAACTCTTCTTTCAGATATCCATTAAGCAATGCAGTTTTGACATCCATTTGCCAGATTTCATAATCATAAAATGCGGCAATTGCTAACATGATTCGGACAGACTTAAGCATCACTATGGGTGAGAAAGTCTCGTCATAGTCAACTCCTTGAACTTGTCAAAAACCTTTCGCAGCAAGTCGAGCTTTGTAGACAGTAACATTACCATCGGCGTCAGTCTTCCTCTTAAAGATCCATTGAATTTCAATCGTTTGCCGATCATCGGGAAAGTCAACCAAAGTCCACACTTTGTTCTCATACATGGATCCCATCTCAGATTTCATGGCCTCAAGCCATTTTGCGGAATCTGGGCTCATCATCGCTTCCTCATAGTTTGTAGGTTCCTCATGGTCTAGTAACATGACTTCCAGAACCAGGTTACCGTACCACTCTGGCACGGAACACACTCTGGTTGACCTACGAGGTTTAGTAGTAACTTGATCTGAAGTTTCATGATCATCATCATTAGCTTCCTCACTGATCAGTGTAAGAATCACTGGAACTAGTTTCTGTGATGAACTACTTTCGAATTCGGGAGAAGGTACAATTACCTCATCAAGTTCTACTTCCCTCCCACTCACTTCTTTCGAGAGAAACTCCTTCTCTAGAAAGGATCCAATCTTAGCAATGAATATCTTGCCTTCGGATCTGTGATAGAAGGTGTACCCAATAGTTTCTTTTGGGTATCCTATGAAGACACATTTCTCCGATTTGGGTTCGAGTTTATCAGGTTGAAGCTTTATCACATACGCATCGTAGCCCCAAACTTTAATAAACGACAATTTTGGGTCTTGTCAAACCACAATTCATAAGGTGTCGTCTCAACGGATTTAGATGGTGCCCTATTTAACGTGCATATAGCTGTCTCTAAAGCATAACCCCAAAATGATAGTTGTAAATCGGTAAGAGACATCATAGATCGCACTATATCTAATAAAGTACGGTTACGACGTTCAGACACACCATTACGTTGTGGTGTTCCAGGTGGCGTGAGTTGCGAAACTATTCCACATTGTTTCAAATCAAGACCAAACCTGTAACTCAAATATTCGCCTCTACGATCAGATTGTAGAAACTTTATTTTCTTGTTACGATGATTCTCTACTTCACTCTGAAATTCTGTGAACTTTTCAAATGTTTCAGACTTGTGTTTCATCAAGTAGATATACCCATATCTGCTCAAATCATCTGTGAAGGTCAGAAAATAACGATACCCGCCGCGAGCCTCAACACTCATCGGACCACATACATCAGTATGTATGATTACCAATTAGTCAGTTGCTTGCTCCATTGTTCCGGAGAACGGAGTCTTAGTCATCTTGCCCATGAGGCATGGTTCGCAAGCACCAAGTGATTCATAATCAAGTGATTCCAAAAGCCCATCAGCATGGAGTTTCTTCATGCGCTTTACACCAATATGACCTAAACGGCAGTACCACAAATAAGTTGCACTATCATTATCAACTTTCCATCTTTTGGCTTCAATATTATGAATGTGTGTTTCACTACGATCGAGATTCAACAAAAATTGGCCACTCATCAAGGGTGCATGACCATAAAAGATATTACTCATATAAATAGAACAACCATTATTCTCTAATTTAAATGAATAACCGTCTCACAACAAACAAGATCCAGATATAATGTCCATGCTCAACGCTGGCACCAAATAACACTTATTTAGGTCTAAAACTAATCCCAAAGGTAGTTGTAGAGGTAGTGTGCCGACGGCGATCACATCGACTTTGGAACCGCATCGTCACCTCGTCCTCAGCCAATCTTCGTTTAATCTGTAGCCCCTGTATCGAGTTACGAATATGAGCAACTGAACTAGTATCAAATACCCAGGTACTACTACGAGCATTAGTAAGGTACACATCAATAACGTGTGTATCAAATATACCTTTGTTCACTTTGCCATCCTTCTTATCCGCAAAATACTTGGGGCAGTTCCGCTTCCAGTGACCAGTCCCTTTGCAGTAGAAGCACTCGGTTTCAGGCTTGGCTCCAGACTTGGGTTTCTTCCCGGGAATAGCAACTGGCTTGCTATTCTTCTTGAAGTTCCCCTTATTTCCCTTGCCCTTTTTCTTGAAACTAGTGGTCTTGTTAACCATCAACACTTGAGGCTCCTTCTTGATTTCTACCTCCGCAACTTTGAGCATAGCGAAGAGCTCGAGAATTGTCTATTGCATCCCTTGCATATTATAGTTCATCACAAAGCCTTTATAGCTTGGTGGCAGTGATTGAAGAACTATGTCAATAACACTGTCATCATCAACTTTGACTCCAAGTTGAGTCATGTGGTTGTGGTACCCAGACATTCTGAGTATGTGTTCACTGACGGAACTGTTCTCCTCCATCTTGTAGTTATAGAATTTGTTGGAGACTTCATATCTCTCAACTCGGGCATTTTCTTGAAATATTAACTTCAACTCTTGGAACATCCCCTATGCTCCATGACGTTCAAAACGTCTTAAGTCCCGATTCTAAGCCGTAAAGCATGGCACACTGAACTACCGAGTAGTCATCAGACCGCGTCTGCCAGACGTTCAAAGCGTCCACATTAGCGGGAGGGGGCTTGTCACCTAGCGGTGCTTCAAGGACATAATTCTTCTGTGCAACAATGAGGATAATTCTCAAGTTATGGACCCAGTCCGTGTAGTTGCTACCATCATCTTTCAACTTAGCTTTCTCTAGGAACGCATTAAAATTCAACGGAACGGTAGCACGGGCAATTGATCTACAACAACATAGATATGCAAAAAAAACTATCAGGACTAAGTTCATGATAAATTAAAATTCAATTAATCATATTACTAAAGAACTCCCACCTAGATAGACATCCCTCAAGTCATCTAAATGATCACGTGATCCAAATCAACTAAACCATGTCCGATCATAACGTGAGATGGAGTAGTTTTCAATGGTGAACATCTTATGTTGATCATATCTACTATATGATTCATGCTCGACCTTTCGGTCTCCAGTGTTCCGAGGCCATGTCTGTACATGCTAGGCTCGTCAGGTTTAACCCGAGTATTCTGCATGTGCAAAACTTTCTTACACCCGTTGTATGTGAACGTAGAGCTTATCACACCCGACCATCACGTGGTGTCTCAGCACGACGATCTATCGCAACGGTGCATACTCAGGGAGAACAGTTGTACCTTGAAATTTTGTAGGGGATTATCTTAAAATTCTACCGCCATACTAAGCAAAATAAGATGCATAAAAAGATAAACATCACATGCAATCAAAATATGTGACATGATATGGCCATCATCATCTTGTGCTTTTGATCTCCATCTCCAAAGCATCGTCATGATCTCCATCGTCACCGGCTTAACACTATGATCTTCATCGTAGTGTCGTGGTCGTCTCGCCAACTATTGCTTCTACTACTATCGCTAACTCATAGTGATAAAGCAATTACATGGCATTTGCATTTCATACCATAAAGAAACAACCATAAGGCTCCTGCTAGTTGCCGATAATTTACAAAACATGATTGTCTCATACAATATCGTATAACTCATCACGTCTTGACCATATCACATCACAACATGCACTGCAAAAACAAGTTGGACGTCCTCTACTTTGTTGTTACAAGTTTTACGTGGCTGCTACGGGCTTCTAGTAAGAACCGTTCTTACCTACGCATCAAAACCACAATGATTTTTCGTCAAGTGTGTTGTTTTAACCTTCAACAAGGACCGGCCGTAGTCACACTCGATTCAACTAAAGTTGGAGAAACTGACACCCGCCAGCCACCTGTGTGCAAAGCACGCCGGTAGAACCAGTCTCATGAATGCGGTCATGTAATGTCGGTCCGGGCCGCTTCATCCAACAATACCGTCAAATCAAAGTATGACGTTGTTGGTGAGCAATATGACTATTATCTCCCACAACTCTTTGTGTTCTACTCGTGCATATCATCTACGCATAGGCCTAGCTCATGATGCCACTGTCGGGGAACATAGTATTTCAAAAAAAAATCCCACGATCACGCAAGATCTATCTAGCAGAAGCATAGCAACGAGCGGGAGAGTGTGTCCACGTACCATCGTAGACCGAAAGTGGAAGCGTTTAGTAACGCGGTTGATGTTGTCGAACATCTTTACGATCCAACCAATCCAAGTACCGAACGTATGGCACCTCCGTGTTTAGCACACGTTCAGCATGATGACGTCCCTCGAGCTCTTGATCCAGTTGAGGACGAGGGAGAGTATCATCAGCACGACGGCGTGGTGACGGTGATGATGAAGTTACCGGCGCAGGTCTTCGCCTAAGCACTACGACGATATGACCGAGGTGTCTAACTATGGTGGGGGCACCGCACACGGCTAAGAGAAGACTTGTTCTGCCTTTGGGTGCCCCCTCCCACGTATATAAAGGATGGAGGGAGGCGAAGGCCGGCCCCCTAGGGGTGCACCAAGTGTGGGGAGTCCTACACAAATCGTCATCGAACGTAAAGCGTGCGGACCCTACGGGTTCGAGAACTATGTAGACATGACCGAGACACATCTCCGGTCAATAACCAACAGCGGAACCTGGATGCTCATATTAGCTCCTACATATTCTACGAAGAACTTTGTCGGTCAAACCGCATAACGACATACGTTGTTCCCTTTGTCATTGGTATGTTACTTGCCCGAGATTCGGTCGTCGGTATCATCATACCTAGTTCAATCTCGTTATCGGCAAGTCTCTTTACTCGTTCTATAATACATCATCTCATGACTAACCCATTAGTCATTTGCTTGCAAGGCTTATTATGATGTGCATTACCGAGAGGGCCCAGAGATACCTCTTCGACACTCGGAGTGACAAATCCTAATTTTTATTTATGCCAACACCACAAACACCTTCGGAGACACCTGTAGAGCATCATTATAATCACCCAGTTACGTTGTGATGTTTGATAGCACACAAGGTGTTCCTTCGGTATTCGGGAATTGCATAATCTCATAGTCAGAGGAACATGTCTAAGTCATAAAGAAAGCAATAGCAATAAAACTAAACGATCATAATCCTAAGCTAACGGATGGGTCTTGTCCATCACATCATTCTCCTAATGATGTGATCCCGTTCATCAAATGACAATACATGTCTATGGTCAGGAAACTCAACCATCTTTGATTAACGAGCTAGTCCAGTAGAGGCGAACTAGGAACACTCTGTTTTGTCTATGTATTCACACATGTATCAAGTTCCCGGTTAATACAATTCTAGCATGAATAAAAGACATTTATCATGATATATAAGGAAATATAAATAACAACTTTATTGCCTGTAGGGCATATTTCCTTCATCTAGGCATGAATAATTATATGATCCCTTTGAGCCTGGGTGGCATTCCATAGGATGATCACATGGTTCCTCCGGGATCTCCTAGAATAACAGTGGATTCTCTAGGTGCCCTGCAACCAATCCACCCAAATGTGTATTAATGTTGCCACCTTAAACTATCCCTTAGTTGTTATTACTCTCGCAACTTTCATGAATCTCACATACCAACCCCGTCTACGAGCATGGCTAAGCAAATAGTAACAAAACGTATATTCCCAGGGTGATCACAAGTCATAGGTTCCTACCTCATGAACTACCTAGCAATAACCACATGTATCCAAGTCCTACTCATGCAAATCTTTGAGGGTATAACTAATGCAAGTAAAATTGGGTATCGAAGAGTATGATCAAAGTGTAAATTGCTTTGCTGATGATCGTTAAACCCTAGAGACTTGTAGTAGCAAGCTTCGCACTCTGGAAAGTCTATCACAAACAAACAATAGCATACATAAGCACTCATGCACAAGATTCAAAGAAAAGATCTCGGAAAACTTCAAAAACAAGCAAATAGCTCTTGCAACAGAATAAAATTTTCAACAGTACCAAAATTATGTGGATTAGACCTTAATAGGAAGTTTAGGTCAAGAGCTTCGATTTGCAAAAAGAATCAACTCAAACGAAGTTACGAAACTCAAGATACGATCAAAAGAAGTTCAAGTTCAAATCTTTTTGAATTCAAAAATTAAAACTTTCAAAAATAAATTTGAGTTGGTTTTCTGGATAGATGAGATCATACTGAAGATTTTGGCATTGGTTTCATCGAATTCGGACAAACGAGTAAAAAGTAATATGCATTTGAAGATTAGGGACTAATCTGTAAAAAAAATACTAGCGAATAGATACGTGGCAGAAAATAAAAGAAAAAAAAAACTAACGAACGAATCGTTCGCTACAGAACCTATTCGACGAAAACGTTCGCTAAAACTATCTAAACATAAAACGTTCGTTAAGTAAAGTAAAATAAAACAAATCGGTTTTAAAAGAAAAACAAAAAAATGAAAACCGATCGGTTCGGTTTGGAGGTGGCGGTTTTTTACCTGTCCATGGCGGTTCGGCGGTTTCATCGATGACGGCAGGGATTCCGGCGGCGGCGGCGGTGCGGTGGCTACGCGGGGCGTCGCGGTGGCGACGGCGAGCGGTGGCGGCGGCACGGCGAGCGAGTCGGGGCGACGGCGGTTGAGGGGGAGAAGAGGGCCGGGGGCGGTTGAGGGGGAGAAGAGGGCCGGGGGCGCCCTATATATAGGACACGGGCGGTGACTTGGGGAAGGGGCAGGGGGCGGCGGAGTCGGACACGACGGCGGGGCGCGTGGCGGCGGCGGACTCCGGCGAGAGTCTTGCCTGGAGACGGAGACAAGGCGGCGGCTCGCTGGCGTCGGGCTGGGCCGCGGCCTGGCGGGCGAGGTGGGCCGGCCCAGTTCGGTGGTCCGAAAGTTTTTTTTAAATAACTTTTTTCTGAAAATATGAAAAATTAGAAAAACATAATATATTTTTAAATTGCAGAAAAATTCACACATAACTAGGGTCGTATTAATGACATTGTCAACATTTTTTTGGGCCTAAATGCCTAAAATAAAAACAAACATTTTAGTACTAATAACATTGCAATAAATAAATATTTTTGCAAATAAAAATCCAATAAATATATTTTTACTCAAAATTCAATTTCCAACATTTTTATTCTGTTTTTGAAGAAGTCATGTTATCTTCTCTCATTATTTTCTTTATTTAAAAAATATTGGAACTGAAAATTGACAAAAAATGTTTGATCCAACCCACTTGGAAATAAATAAATTGTGGGCCCTTTTTGGAAAACCTCCAACTCTCTCATTTGGTCCTTGAGTTGCTTAAAGTCTCTTGGATCAGTTTTCCAACAAAATTCAAATTAAAAAATGCTCAAATGATGAATGCATATGAATGATCTATATGATAACATCCAAATTGAAAATTGGGATGTTACATAGGGAAACTCCAATTCACGATCCCAAACGGGCGTCTATTTTGTCAAGATTTCGTCCGTTTGGGGATGGCAATGGGGCGGTATCCACCCCGATTTCTGGATACGCCGGTCATGTGCCCAACATGCGGCCGCATCTTAGGCCACATCTTGTCTGTCTGCATGCAATTTTTTCAAAGGAATAAATGATGTAGCTAATGCCAGCAGCCATAGTTCACGCCAGCGGCCGTGGTTCATGCCGGCTAGCAATAAAGCCAGCGGCCTACAGAATGGTCACCCCATAGTTTTATGCTGGCAAAAAGGCCGGCACACTAGCCAACCTTCAAAATGAACAAGTTTTTGATGCGAGCAGCGAAGCTAATGTCCCGCACATGAGCCAGCCTTGAAAATGTACAAGTTTTTGGCGCCGGCAACATAGCCAGCGCCCAGCACACTAGCCAGCCTTCAAAATGAACGGCCATAGTCCATGACCGAGGTCTCACCTAGTTCAGGCCATCTCTGGCGAAGATCTCCTTCTTTCCGTTCATGAACGAAGCCTTCCTCTTCGGTGACATGTTGTTCTTTCCGACGCTCATGATCGCGAGTGCACCTCTTTTACTTGGTGTTGGCATTTGTGGCCTCGATCTCGAGCTTCTTCAGTTGAGTGGAATCCTCAATGTCAAGCTTCCTCCTCTTCGTGGCCTCCTCCATGTCAAGCTTCTTCATTTGGAGCTCTAGGTATATCTTCATTTGCTCCTCCTTCCCTTTGCTCCTCGTCACCTCCCTTGCTTCCTTTTGACTCAACATGCTTTCCAAATTAAGTTGTTTGCAAGGCCATGGAGGACGCATCACGCTTCTCGTCAGCCTTCGAGTTGGTCTTGTACCTCACCCTCTTGAGCAATCTCCCTCCTCAGGCACGACCACCTTCCCTCCTTTCTTCTTACGAGTGGCATATTGGTCTTTGAAATTGGGAAAATCTTTGATGAGTGAGCAATAACAATGCGTGAGAGTAAATTGCTTGTTCTTGTGCCGAGACTTGAAGGCTTCCAAAGATTTGAATGCTTACACAATCAAAGATGTGTCCGCAATTGTAACATGGAAGGACACAAGATGCATGAAACATAAATGGCATGCCAAGATGAAAGCACACAAGATGAAAAAAATTCGAAAGGTTCATACAAGTCACCAACGCCCAGGCCACTCACGGGACGGACTTCGGCGCTCTCAAGCGCGACAGAATACTTGTTGCACTCTTGTTGAATGAACCCCCATCTCTTTTGGATTGAGTTGATACCACGACTGCTCGCAAACTGGTAGGAGACAACCTTCCTTCGCTCATGAAATGTTTTGTGAACTCTCGTCCAAAAGACAGATCCTTTTTGCTCGATACCTTTCATGGGATATTGGCCTATCTCCATCCAACTCTCACAAATCAAAGTGCCCTCCTCTTGGGTGTATGATCCCGTGCGAATGCTTTGCCTCTTCTTTTGTGCGTCGGCCCTTTGGGTGAATTCATCGATAAAAAGGGCTCCTCCGCAATGTCGACCTCTTCCTCATCTTCACAATACATGTCATCATTCTCATGCCATGAGTTCCCATGGTCATCGATCTCATCTTCATCATGGCCGGCGAATTAGGTGTCACCATACTAGCCGTGGCAGTCCTGGCTTTGGGTCGCGTCAGCATCAAAAGGTTGGCCTTGGCTGTCGATGTGCAAGGCCTCACCACGGCCCTCGAAGAAGAGATTCTCCATGAACGCGGCCTAGTCGGGGTCGTTGACCATCGGCGTCGGTAGTGACATTTCATCTAACAGCTTGCGGGCGCCGGCAAGGTTGGCCGTAGGAATCGACGGGCGCTGCTTCCTTTGCATCTCGTCGGACGACTGGCCAGCCAATGTACCCTGGCGTCACGTTGAGGTCAGTGATGCCCGAGGGCGTGGCCGATACGACTACACTCCCATCCGCCGACGTTGAGAACCGGGTCTGGCCATGGCCATGCAACAAGGGTGCACGATACCCGGGCATCTCCTGTGTGACAGACCTCGAGGGCCGGTACTGCGGAGGACGAACAACCGATGAGCCTGTGCTAGCCGCGGCCATGATAGCGACCGAGATAATGGCCGGTGGGGGTCGGCACAACCCTAACATGAGGAGGGCATGCGCCTTGGCGACTATGGACTCCTTGTCATCAACGTTGGCTTGCTGCTGCGTGGCACGCAACGCAGCAGCCTCATCGGTGTAGCCGGCAGCGGCTTTCTTCTCGCAACCTTTGTCCGTCGGTTCCTCCTCTTGGTCATTTCGTCGTCCAGCTTGGTGAGCTTCGCCGGCGTGAGCTCCGACTGCGGCTTCTTGGGATCCTTCTTCTTCGTCGCGGGGTGCTCGGCCTTGGCCGGGTCGCCGGGATTCGTCGGGGCGCCGACCATGGAGGAGGGGTGGGAGGGGTGCGCCGGAGGGTTTGGGTGAAATGGAGGGAAAGTGGGCGGGTGTGCCCCCCGAAGGGTGGGTCAGGAGAGGAGAGTGACACATGCCTTGCCTGCCCACGCACGATCCGTTTGAGCCTGAAATGGACCGAAAGCGGACCGTTTGCAAAATATGATGAGTGCTTGTGTGATCATGCACAATATGATCGTAGAAGACGAGCGCCCGGAACATCTGTACGATCAAGGCTTTCAGTTTCAGGGTGAGAATGTTATGCCTGAGCATGGAGTAGCGGCAACATTTGAGCAGTTCTCTCAATTTCATGAAGACATGCGTGATTGGGAAACTCATGTGCAGCTGCAAAATGATTTGGTTGAGTATATGTGGGCTCATGTTGGAAACCAATAGATGTATCTTCTTTTATTCGTTTGCAAAACTATGTGAAACATTTCTATTTGCATTTGGCTTGTAAAACTATATTATTTATTTGGGCGGCCAGACTATGTAAAATATTTTTATTTGACAATATGTTGAATGCAAATCAATGTAAAATTGGGCGGCCAACCGGCCACGCCGGCACATATGAGTCGGCATGTTGGATGCGCTATCGACCCATATCAAAAACAGGACGGACGCCGGGAGGGCGGCCGGCCCAAACGAACAAAAACCGGACAAAATCGCCGTCCGTTTGAATCGGTCCGTTGGAGTTGCTCTTAGTGACCGCGAACATGCACTGCATCGGCGGACGTTTGAGGAGCTAGATTGGCCAAGTCCGGGCTGTACATGCTCTAAAAGTTCTAATGATGATATCAATCATTCAGCATTCGTCGGGACGGGATGGACGTGCAGTTGGAGCTGTGGCTAGTTGCAGAGAAGAAAGGAGGCGTGCCGTCAGCCAGCGGTGACCTGACCTGGGCCGGGCAGGGGGAGGTCCACCCGCGCAGCAGAAGGAAGAGCATGGCATTTCCAGCTAGGAGTAGATGCGTAGCGTGCGCGGTGATCACGTGGCAGGCGGTCGCACGCGCGATGGATGCTTGCGCACGGCGAGCACTTACGGGGCGTGACGACTGACGACGACATCACAACACGGGAGAGGATATTCTCTCGTCTTCTCTTTCTCTCTATCAAGATGAGAGACGACGAGCTTTTCCCGCCGAGGAATGCGTGACGGGAAAGCTTTGATGGGAGGGAGGCGTGGCGCTCTTTCAATTGCATGCGTTGCGTACTCTCTACCAAGCCCTCTGCTCTTCCTGCAACCTGGCAAAACGGAAGGAACAAGGAGGTCCATGGCATAGTAGCCGGAAACGGGGAACGGTGCCACGTTCCCTGTACCGGGAACATCGACCCGGATCGAGGGTCGGGGTCGACAGAGGGAACGACGCGATTCGGTGACGGGAACGCGACCCCGGATACGTGGGTTCGCAGCTCCGACTCAGCAATCCCAATCCAACTTGCCAAGGAACGGAAGGCCAATTGGATAGAGTCTGAGACTTACCTGGAGCCTTCGACCAAAACCATGCGTGCCGGAGGCTGGTGTGGACATGCGGATGCAGTTCTCGGCGGCACCGGCGGCTGGTGTCGACGTGTGGATGCAGTGCTCGGCGGCGCCGGCGGCTGGTGTCGACATGCGGACTGTGGATGCGATGCTCGGCGGCGGACTGCGGAAGTGGTGCTCTGACTGCCGGACGGCACCGGCGGTTTGTGTCAACGTGCGGACGGCGGACGCAGTGCTCGACGGCCGGACGGCACCGGCGGTTGGCGTGGACCTGCGGATGCGATGCCCGACTTTCCTCTGCCCATCCTCTTGGTTAGAGTTTGGGATTTGGGAATCATACGTAGGGGCTGATTTTGTGGAGTAGATTACTTTCCGCTGTCAAAACATTCAGTGGAATATGTTCACACTTTCTCTCCCTCCATGTCATCTTCCAAAAATAAAATGTGCTTTCCTATATTCTCTGGAAAATGTATAATTTGACAAGATTCGCGTTTCTCGACCCGCCGTGTCGTTTCGGGGTCATCGTTCCCAAATTAATTGGATCACGTTCCACCTATCGATCGGTTCGCTGGAAAGATGTATACCCCCATCGTTCCCTACTGTTGGCCACCTGGCGATTCTCGACCCTCGTTCCCGTCCCTCGTTCCCGTCGTCCCGGGAACTTGGCAACTACTCCATGGCTGCAGGCAGACGCGCTCGAATCTTTTTTTTTTTGGGGTCATGATCATCACTGTGACAGTATACATTGATGCCAGCTTGGGGACCGTTAACCTTGCCTGCAAGAAATTCGGATCTTGGGTCCCATGCATCAGCTGCCGCAGCAATTGCGACCATGTGCTCGCTATATGTTGAGGCATCGTGACTCCCGGTGGACAGACCGGGGATGGTACTACCAGCTTCAGACATCGGCACTTGATTGCTAGAGTAGTAGTATCATCCATCAACAACGGGAAACTAGAAACTTCATGGGAATATCGATCTAGCCGCCTCTTGGATCCAGGTCGACTCCCATATCCAAAACAAACTTGCGGGGATAGATAGATAACGCGATCCTGTTGTCGATCATATCATCGTAGCGTGCAGATCAAGTAGTACGTGCCGACTGGACGTGGTTGCAGCTAAGCTTTGCATGCAGTACGGGCCGGACGTAGGAAAGGGCATGTCAACCACGCTACACCTACGCGGCCAGACTTATGATGCCACCATGATGAGCGGAGTAAATCCATGGATCCTCCCATCAAAATCAGTATGGAAGGAAGATCCCACAGCCATACTGCTATAGCCACTGCACTGCACTGCACCCATGCCCATCATAACGTCGCGTGTGCATCTCGGGTTTTCCGTACGTCGTGCGTGCAATGCCTCGTGTTTATTCCCCGGGGACGGGGGTCGATCCATTCATCCAGCTGAGAGATGGGACTCGACTCGATTGACGTCGTTTTATGCCTAGGAGTAACTAGCGTCCCTCCGTCCTACTTGATCATGTCAGCGTCCTACTACGATAGAGTATTTGTTTTGTCAGTACTAGTAGTTGCCAGTGACTTCACCTACGTTGAACAGTCGCCACTGACCTCGTGTCAGGATGCATATAACCAGGCTGCGCCGTAGCACTTCTACTCAATGGGCTGTAGCACTTCTGTTCTATCGTGAGAAAAATAAAGAAATAAAGAGGAGCTCTTTGTAGCGTTTGAGTAACAACATATACCAAGACTTCCCTCCCTAGGAACGAGATCCTCTGACGTACAGAATACTACTGCAGAGAGACGTCAAAGCATGTACACCGTTCATTGTGAATCCAACGACAGCGGGTGAAACTCATAGAAACACGAAGGAGTCAACTCGCCGGCATGCCCAGCTTGATGGTCGTGGAGACGTGGACTCGTGCTCGGCTGCACCACGCCGTCGAGGCCGCTCTCAACTAGTGATCAAAGGGACAAACACGAGCTCGTGAGAGTTGCCGGCCAGCCGGCCGCTAGACTGCACGCTGCACGCACGCACACCGTACACATGCTCATGGACGCACAACACACGCACACGACATGCAGGCTGTTCCCGCTGCCCCACACACTGGATAGCACCGTCGTCGCCGCCTAATGCGGATTTGGGCAAAGCTTCCACCGGCGGTACTTCGTAGCCTGAAGCGTGGGAGTGAGGACCCTGACTTGTGCGCTGGACAGCCGCGGCTGTGGGGCGGGGGCGGAACGGTGGTGCTCAGCGAAGGAAGCACGTCGGCCGCAGGGGAGGAAGTGGGTCGGCGGCGGCCGCGCTCCGGCGGAGGCTTGGGCGGGGCCGACGCGGTGCGGGCTGCGAAGAAAGGGAAGCACGTGCTCTCGACGAGGTAGTTGAGAGTGGCCTCGACGGCGTGGTCCAGACGAGCACGAGTGCACGACCATCGAGCGGGGCGTGCGGCGAGCTGACTCCGGCGTGTTTATATGGGTTTCACTTGCTGCCGTTGGATTCACAATGAACGGCGTACACACTTTGACGTCCCTCTGCAGTAGTAAGCACGAGTCCACGTCTCCACGACCATCAAGCTGGGCATGCCGGCGAGTTGACTCCTTCGTGTTTCTATGAGTTTCACCCGCTGTCGTTGGATTCACAATGAACGGTGTACACGCTTTGACGTCTCTCTGCAGTAGTATTCTGTACGTCAGAGGATCTCGTTCCCCCTCCCAAATGGTATATGTTGCCACCCTTATTTTAATAACTATGGAAATGCCGCCCCTATTTTTATATCTACTTCAGACCGTTACCCTTTATTTTCTCGAATACGCACCTAAAGAGTACCCTAACTTGCCACGCTAGCCCAACGTCTCCAAAACCCCAAGAAAGTGTCAACCTCTCCCTTTAGAAGTCCCGCTCGCTTCCTCGTTCTACCCTCGACTTCCGCCCTATGAATTACATGGTGTAGAGATGGCATCGCACCATCGAAAACGATAGTGTTACGATGTTTTCATAGTTCCCACGTTACAAGTATCATGATCGCCCGAGCGTCTTTCATTCGTAGGCAACCTCCAATCTTGTCCATGCGCCACTCCGTTAGCTTCACGCCCCTTGTTGGAGCCCACTCTGATTTGTTCATCGCTTGGCAAACTTGAATCTGGACTTCTCTTGCAAACACACAATCAATCAAAAATATGATTTATGCTTTCCTCTTCCTCGCCTCACACGGGCAAGCCTCCTAGTGGTCTAGTCCATGTCGTGCTAGTCTGCGAGAAGTCCCACACATGTTCTGAAGAGGGAGCCACGCGAAGAAACGACATTGCAATGTTGCTTTGGACTTCCACGTAAAATCCTCATTAGGGACCACTTCTCTTCCCCAGAACTTTGCAAGATACGTCGAGGAAGTTGAGAAGTTACCGTAGACTCCCACGCCGAGACGGCAAAGTCTCTCAGCTCATCGTCAAGCTGCATCGTCATTGTTTCAGTCCATAATGCAAGGTATTCCTGGAGCATATTGGTCGTGAGCTCTGAGTTTACATCGCGAGCCCAGGCTCCATCCTCCAACTCTTGGCATACCATGTGTGTTGCCCTCACGCGCTTCCCCACCCTTGCATAGATTGTAGGTGCAAGATCTTGGACTCTGTCGCCGTGTAACAATCGATCCTCCCAAAAGAAAGTGCTTTATCCATCACCAACCGATGACCGTGAAGCGGCTATGACTAGTTGTAGAGATTCCTCCAACACTTGATGTTGAATTCAGCCCATGGTCTTGAGGTCTTCACCCATTTCATCCATGGGCATCGGGCTTGCATATCAACATTGAGCCACTTCAGGTTCGGGATTCCTGCGCCACCAGCCCACGTGGTGCACAAACGGTTTCCCAAGCCACCATACATTGTCCACCATTTTCCTGAGCCTTTGCACACCATAGAAATCCATGACAAATTTTGTTCATGGCGGAGATAGTTTTCATAGGTAGATCAAGCGCAAGCATTGCGTGGATTGGTATTGCAGAGAGTATCGACTGGATAAGGAGAAGCCTTCCACTCTTCGGCATAGAAGCTGCTGTAACATCCCAAATTTTCAATTTGGAATATTATACATAGATCATATTGCATTTGCATGTTTTTGCATTTTGTTCGTGGAGTTCCTCGAAATTCTAAGCAACTCAAGGACCTACGGAGAGAGTTGGGAATTTTACCGTTTTCGTATTTGAGTTCGCTCGAATACCGGTACGAGGACAGTGTGATTCTAACTATTTTTCTCTCCCAAAAATATTTCTAAATACAAAATATGAGCGGAGATAATATGACTTCTCCAAAATAACAGAAATATTGGAGGAAAAATGTTAAAATCACTTTTGGTATTTTTCTGGTTTTATTTGCGGATTTATTTGCATAGGAAAAATACGCGTTTTTCAAAATTGCATTTAGGTCCGGGAAAAATGTTCACTTTGTCGTAAATATTATTAGAGGACGGTGAAAATTTATTTTGGGAATTTCGGAATCAGTTTGGTATTTCTTTCGTTAGTTTTATTTGCGCTGGGACTCTTAAAAAAAGGAAACCGACTAGGAGTCTTACTAGCCCAGGACTCCTGGGCTTTATAAGCGCCCGATCCGGCCCGTCGCCCCAGCCAGCCCGCCTCGCCCGCGCCGCCCAAACCCTAGCGCCGCCCGAGCCCCGCGCCGCCGCCGCTCGCGCCGCCGCCGCCGCCGCGCCGCTCGCCGCCCGCGCGCCGCCGCCGCCATCCGCCGCCTGCGCCGCCGCATTCCCGCGTCGCTGCACCGCCCCGCCGCCGCGACCGCCGCCGCCGCCGCACCACCGTCGCCGGACCGTCGCCCCGCCGCTGCCATCTCGCCGGAGTTCGCGAGGTAGATGCCGTTTTTCTTCTAGAAACCGCTCGGTTTTTTTAAAAAAAAATCCGTAGATCTGTTTTTTTTAGAATAGATCGGTTCGATTTTTCGGTTTAGTTATTTAGCGGACGTTCGTCTTAACGAACGGTTTTCGTTAGTTAACCGCAGACAGCGAACGTTCGTTCGTTAGCCTGTTCGTTATTTTTCTTTTTCGGGGTATTTATCCGCGGTTTTTCCGATCGCGATTTCTGTCCTGATCTTGTTTTTCGTTTTTCTTTTCGCTCGAGAGTCGGAATCAGGTGATTCAAAATCCCAGATCTTCGTCTCGATGCCCTCTTTACGTTTAATCAACTTGAACAAAGTTTTGGCTACTGTAAAATTTGACTTTGGGCCAACTAATAATTCGGAGCTCGTTTCTTTCGCAGTTTGAGTTTCGTTGCTTCTTTCGAGTTGATTCTTTCTGCAAACCGGAGTTCTTAAGTTGAACTTTTTGGTTAGATCTCTTATTTGAGTTTTACCCGTGTATTAGTTAAGTACTTATTGTATGCTTGTTTGATTGCGATAGAGTACCCGGAGTGCGCCGCTTGCTACTTTGAGTCTCTAGGTTTTGCGGATCATCAGCAAGGCAAGTAACACTTTGATCATGCTTTCCAATTACCCAGTTTTCATTGCATTAGTCCAAGCCTCACACATTGCATGAGTAGGATCAATTAATTTGTGGGATTGGGAAGTAGTTTGAGGTAGTACCTATTACCTGCATTACATTCAAACCTTTGTGAGTTACTTCTACGTTTGCTGTTAGGACATGCTATGCTCGTAGGCGTGGATTGGGTGAGTGAAATCCATGACAGATGTGAGATTGTTAATTAATGGTTCAACTTAAGGTGGCAACATTAATACACATCTCGGTGGATTGAGGCATCTGGGTATTCCAGTGATTGCCTGTTTTTCTTTTGGACCGCCACCCAGGCTCAAAGGGATCATGAGATTTTTCATACTAGAAACTTCCGTGTGCGGCCACATGCCAATATGGGCTCTGGCATAGTTGAGTAAGTTGTGGGAAACCTTTCCATGATGGGCTAGCAGATGTAGTGAGTTTTGTAGGTGTACCGGCCTATCTATCTGGTTAAGGGGACCTCTTCGGAAAGACTGTGTCTCGGTCATCCGTTTCTCAAACACCATGCAGTGCGAGAAACCAAACGGAGGAGATCGAGTCTTGTGGGGAAAAGTGCACAAACCTCTGCAGAGTGTACAAACTGAGCATGATTAGCTGTATCCCCGGTTATGGACGTCTTGAGTATCTAGTACTTGGATTATCATGTGAATCTCATCATGTTACTTTAATTAATTTTGTTGGGTTTAATGATTACTTTAATTGGGGTTGAGAGGATGTCTATCTTCTCAACGATGTTTCAACTACCATGATAGTTAATTAAAATGCATTCCTTTGAAGTAGGGAAAAATTGGCTTTACGCAAAAACTTAACCATAGAGCTTTCCACCAGCCATATTGCATATAGTATAGCTTTACTTGCATTGCATTCTCTTGTGTTACCTTGCCAGCATATTCCATGTGCTGACCCGTTTTCGGGCTGCAACGTTTCATGTTACAGACTCAGACAACGAGTAAGATGCCCTTTTAGGTCGTGGTTCTATACTCAGTGATGCCGCTGGAGTTGATGGACTCAGTTATCTTCCAAGCCTTTCGCTGTTATCGTGTTAGATGGCCTTCAGCCATATTATTTGTAATAAGTTCATCGTTGGACTATCGATGTAATAAGTGTGTGATTGTTACTCTGTTATAAATCCTTCAAGTACTGTGCGTGTCAGCATTACTGATCCAGGGATGACACTGATGCACAAAGATCAGACTGTTTGTGGTCTGGTCGCTACAAGATGGTATCAGAGCACACGCTGACTGTAGGACACGACCATTAAGACAAGCCCTAGAACACAATTCACTCTTCTCTTTTCTGACTCCTCATCTTTTCTACTCTTTAGGATGGTGGAAGCAAAGCACAAGTTCATGCAACCGGATGATGATACACCATTTGGACGACACCTGAAGGAAGTCACCAGATATTTAAACATTGGATTACCAAGTTTCACCGGAACCTACAATGCCACTCTACCTGAGGAGGAGCGTTGGTTGATTCAAGCCCAAGTTCCAGGAAGGACGTTCGCACCCGTCACCTCACTCATATCATTTTCCTTTAATGCACCCACATGGAGCCTAGGAAGGAGTATGGCAGCCCATATTGCTATGGGAAGGATTGGAGAAGTCTACCAGCAGGAGCTAAAGGACACTATCTACCAGATTTGTGGACGCCGAGATGAGAATTGAGATATGATCAGCACCCGGAAGGGTATATCCATTGCAGCATTCATCTAGGAGTTGAACCACCACATTCGTCGCCAGGAGCACCAGATGTGTGCTGGGATGATAGATTTGAAGAAGGCCCTAAATAGGAATTTGGAGCTAGAAGAAGAACTCAAGTCTACACGCGACAGATATGAGGAGGAGATGAAGATACTTGTGGAGAAGAATGATGATTTGACCCAGAAGTTAGGGATACTCATGGGAGAAGAAGACGAGGAAGAAGAACCCAAGAAGATTCCATCGGAAGATTATATCATCATAGATGACACGGATTCGGAAGCTGAGGATAGCAAGGACGAAGACTATGAAGATGAAGCTGGAGCAGATATTATGGAATCCTCTGCCGATCAATATTTTTAGATGACCACCCTGTGACTAGTAGTTACTACCATATATTAGATTTAGAGCACCTTTGTAACGATCGTTAGATTTGTAAGACCTTGTTTGAAATTGATTGGTGTGATATGATTGTGTGTTTGTCTCATGTGCATATGGGTAGTGATTTTCCCTTAGACCTCTTTTCTATTCTAATCTCTTCCCTCTACACCCATCAGATGCCTCCAAGACGTGAGTTCGAGTTTCCCCCTGAGCTCACCCAGTTGATCCACCAGCAGAACACCCTGATGCAACTTCTTGTCCAGAACACTCAGAACAACTAGAACAACAACAATAACCCTCCACCACCACCATCTGTGGACAACCTGACACGTTTCTTAAGGTTGCAACCACCCGTGTTTGCTAGCAGCATCGAACCAATTGTGGCTGATGACTGGCTACGCAAGATTGGAAGGGATTTGACCACCGCCAATTGCTCAGATGCTGAGAAGGTGCGATTTGCCGCACACCAGTTGTCTGGACCAGCCGCAGCATGGTGGGAGAATTACACAACCACTTACCCCGTAGCCAATGTGACTTGGGATCAGTTTTAGCAAGCTTTTCGTATCGCCCATGTCTCAACTGGAGCCATGAGTATGAAGAAGCAGGAGTTTCGCAATTTGCGTCAAGGAAATCGTACTGTGGCCCAGTACGTGGATGAGTTTAGTACCCTATCTCGTTATGCCCCAGATGATGTGGCCATAGATGCCAAGAAGCAGGAGAGATTCATGGAAGGGCTGAATGATGAGATGAGTGTACAGTTGATGGTGGCAACTTTTCAATAACTACCAAGAGTTGGTTGACCACGCCTTAATGATTGAAAGGAAGCACCAGCAGATTGAGAGTCGCAAGAGGAAGTATGGGCAAGGAAAGTATAATTCTGGAGCTCAGCAGAAGCCTCGCTTTACCCCTAAAGCGGTAGGACAGTTTCAGCATACCCATGGAGGAAGTAGCTCACACAACCACAATGGCACCAAGAATGGCAATGGTAATGGGAATGGGAATGGAGCCAATGGAAACCAAAACCGCCCTACACCGTCCACACCCACCAAGAGGGATTTTAGCCATGTCACTTGTTACAAGTGTGGGAAGACTGGACATTATGCCAATGAATGCCCAGAAGTTAAGAATGGGAACGGCAATGGAAGCGCCGGGAAGAAGCCCAACCCGTTCAATAAAGGACAAGTGAACCACGTGACCGTGGAGGAGGTAGAAGAGCAACCAGATGCTGTTGTCGGTAAGTTTTTGGTTAAGACATTTACCGCAATAGTTCTTTTTGATACTGGTGCATCGCATTCATACATTTCAAGGGGATTCGTAAATAGACATAAGATGTCCACCCGAGTTCTTAAGACCCCCATGTTAGTAAGTTCACCTGGAGCAGATTATATGGCACACCAAGGATGTTTTCAGACGCCATTGATCATAGGACGCCACACTTTCCCCTCTGACCTAATAGTTCTGGAGTCACAAGGATTGGATGTGATATTAGGCATGGATTGGCTATCGAAGTATGGAGGTAACATTGACTGTGCCAGTAAGTCAATTTTGCTCACCACCCAGGAGGGAAAAAGGATTAAGTATGTATCTAGGCATTCGCCTACAAGGACTCAAGTACATTCTCTCACGGGAGTTGTTCAGGAGGAAGTGCCTGTAGTGAAGGATTATCCAGATGTGTTTCCAGAGGAGTTACCTGGCATGCCACCGGATAGAGATATAGAGTTTTTGATTGAACTTTTGCCAGGCACCGGGCCAATTTCTAAGAGACCATATAGGATGCCCGCAAAGGATTTGGAGGAGATTAAGAAGCAGATTAAGGAGTTACTGGATAAAGGATTCATATGCCCAAGTTCTTCGCCTTGGGGTTCGCCAGTACTTCTAGTGGAGAAGAAGGATAGATCCTTAAGAATGGTTGTTGATTACCGAGGATTGAATGAAGTAACGATCAAGAATAAGTACCCATTACCAATGATCAATGATCTGTTCGATAGATTGCAAGGAGCTAAGATATTTTCCAAGATCGGTCTACGATCAGGGTACCATCAATTGAAGATCCGAGAACAAGATATACCTAAGACGGCCTTTACCACTAGGTATGGGTTGTACGAGTATACCGTTATGTCGTTTGGTCTGACGAACGCACCGGCATACTTTATGAACCTGATGAACAAAGTGTTTATGGAGTATTTGGATAAGTTCGTCGTAGTGTTCATAGATGATATAATGATCTTCTCGAAGGATGAAGAGGAGCATGCAGAGCATTTGCGTTTGGTATTGGAGAAGCTCAGAGAACATCAGTTATATGCCAAGTTTAGCAAATGTGAGTTTTGGTTGAAGAAAGTCGGATTTCTCGGACACGTTATATCCGGAGAAAGAACAGCAGTAGATCCCGCTAAGGTGGACACTGTGACCCATTGGGAAGCACCAACAACAGTTGGAGAGATCCGGAGTTTTCTTGGACTCGCAGGATACTACCGGAGATCCATCGAAAATTTCTCGAAGATTGCAAAGCCAATGACGGAGTTGTTAAAGAAGGACACCAAGTTCAGTTGGACGGAAGAATGTGAGGCCAGTTTTCAGGAATTGAAGAAAAGGTTGGTCTCATCCCCTGTGTTGATTTTGCCAGATCAACATAAGGATTATGAGGTGTACTGCGACGCTTCACGTCGAGGACTTGGAGCTGTTCTTATGTAGGAAGGAAGAGTTGTTTCGTATGCTTCACGACAACTGAAACCTCATGAGATGAACTATGCCACCCACGATTTGGAGTTAGCAGCTGTAGTGCATGCACTAAAGACGTGGAGACATTTTCTCATTGGAAACCATTGTGAAGTATATATGGATCACAAGAGTTTGAAGTATATATTCACTCAGAAGGAGCTGAATCTTAGGCAAAGGAGATGGCTGGAACTCATTAAGGATTATGACATGAGATTTCATTATCATCCCGGAAAGGCTAAGTAGTAGCTGATGCGCTAAGCCGTAAGAGCCATGTCAATACCCTAATGATGGAAGAATTTCCAAAGGAGTTAGCCGAGGACCTACGAGAACTACGTTTGGAGATAGTTCCGAGAGGCTATGTAGCAACATTAGAAATCCAGTCTACCCTGATGGATAAAATCAGAGAAGCTCAGAAAGCTGACAAGGAGGTTGTCGCTATAAAGGAGAGGATGAGCGAAGGAAAAGCTAAAGGATTTCGTGAGGATGAACACGACACCCTATGGTTTGAGGATCGAATCTATGTGCCAAATGACCCAGAGATCAGGAAGTTGATTTTACAAGAGGCCCATGATTCACCATACTCGATTCACCCAGGAAATACTAATATGTATTTGGATTTGAAGGATATTTTCTGGTGGACCGGTATGAAGAAAGATATTGCGGAGTATGTAGCAGTTTGTGATGTATGCCATAGAGTGAAGGCAGAACATCAGAAGCCAACAGGATTGTTACAACCTATGCCAATACCCGAATGGAAGTGGGAGAAGCTTGGCATGGATTTTATCACCGGATTGCCCAGGACCAAAGCAGGATATGATTCAATCTGAGTAGTAGTAGACCGATTGACGAAGGTAGCCCATTTTATCCCTGTGAAAATGAGACGCCCCCGATTTGTCCGTACACTAATCATGCACGCAAATGTGTACGGCCAAGATCAGGGACTCACTGGTAGATATCACAACACAACTCTAAAAGTAAAATAAGTCATACAAGCTTCATATTACAAGCCAGGGGCCTCGAGGGCTCGGATACAAGTGCTCGATCATAGACAAGTCAGCGGAAGCAACAAATATCTGAGTACAGACATAAAGTTAAACAAGGTGCCATAAGATGGCTAGCACAAACTGGGATACAGATCGAAAGAGGAGCAGGCCTCCTGCCTGGGATCCTCCTAACTACTCCTGGTCGTCGTTGGCAGACTGCACGTAGTAGTAGGCGCCTCCGGTGTCGTAGGAGTCGTCGTAGGTGGCGTCTGGCTCCTGGGCTCCATCATCTGGTTGCATCATCCGAGAAGAAGGAACAGAAGGGGGAAAAGGGGGAGCAAAGCAACCGTGAGTACTCATCCAAAGTACTCGCAAGCAAGGATCTATACTACATATGCAATGGTAACAATGATATGGGTAGTATCGGTGGACTGAACTGCAGCAAGCCAGAATAAGAGGGGGGTAGCTAATCCAAACGAAGACTACGCTTCTGGCAGCCTCCATCTTGCAGCAGTAGAAGAGAATAGATGGTAAGTTCACCAAGTAACATCGAATAGCATAATCCTACTCCGCGATCCTCCCGCACATCCCCCTGTGAGAGAGCAACCACCGAGTTATATCTGGAACTCATCTGGGTGTGTTTTATCAAGTGTCCGGTTCTAGTTATCATGAGGTCGGAATACAACTCTGGGTCGTCCTTTTACCGAGGGACACGGCTATTCGAATAGATTAACTTCCCTGCAGGGGTGCACCACATAACCCAGCACGCTTGATCCCATTTGGCCGGACACACTTTCCAGGGTCATGCCCGGCCTCGGAAGATCAACACGTCGCAGCCCTACCTAAGCACAACAGAGAGGTCAGCACGCCGGTCTAAGTCCTAGGCGTGTAGGGGTCCGGGCCCATCGCCCAACGCACACCTGCACGTTGCGTACGCGGCCGGTGAGCAGACCTAGCAACCTCCATTACTAAGGAAGTTGCGTTACGCGGTCCAACCCGGCGCGCGCCGCTCAGTCGCATGACGTCAAGAAGGCTTCGGCTGATACCACGACATCGAGTACCCATAACTATTCCCACGTAGCTGGTTAGTGCGTATAGGCCAACGGCCAGACTCAGATCAAATATCCAAACTCGTTAAGCGTGTTATTATGAAATAACCGCGGACAACGACCAGGGCCAGGACACCTCTCCACTGGGTGTCTCAACCTGCCCTGTCGCTCCACCACAAAGATCCACACAGAGGGCCGTCGGGAAAGTATGTCCTTTCAGCCCCCAATTCGTGAATCAACCGCGGGTACTCAACGAGCCGACCCGACTTTAGTCACATCAAGTATCATGTATATGTGTATGTAATATATACCCGTGATCACCCCCAAGTGATCACGGCCCGATAGAATAGCAGGGCAGACGGACAAGGGTGTAGGGCCAATGATGGAATACTAGCATCCTATACTAAGCATTTAGGATTGCAGGTAAAGTATCATCAGTGGTAACAACAATGACAGGCTATGCAGCAGAATAGGAATATCGAAAGCAGTAACATGCTACACTACTCTAATGCAAGCAGTATAGAGAAGAGTAGGCGATATCTGGTGATCAAAGGAGGGGGCTTGCCTGGAAGCTCGGCAGCCAAAGTGGGGTCGTCAACACCGTAGTCGATCGGGGCAGCAGCAGCATTGGTCTCGTAGTCTACCGGAGAGAAGAGGGGGAAGAAACAGTGAATACAATGCAAACAGATGCATGACGATGCATGACATGACATGTAGCGGTGCTAAGTGTGCCCTAACGCAGTATCGGGTGATACTGACGAAGGGGGGAAACATCCGGGAAAGTATTCCCGGTGTTTCGCGTTTTTGGGCGGATGAAACGAAGGGGGAAAGTTGCGGGTTCGGTATGCTAGGGATGCGTGGTGGATGAACGGTCTGCGTATTCGGATGCGTCTCGAAATTCTGAGCAACTTTCATATATAAAGTATTTTCATCCGAGTTACGGTTTATTTTATATTAATTTTTAAAGTTTTTAAATCATTTTCTAATTTATTAATTATTAAATAATCAACATTATCCAGAATAGTGCATGCTGACGTCAGCATGACGTCAGCAGTCAACAGAACGTTTGACTGGTCAATCTGACGTGTGGGACCCGCGTGTCATTGACTGTAATCTAACTAATAGTTTAGTTAGGTTAATTATGTTTTAGTTAAATATAGATTAGGTTAATTAATGATTAGATTAATCTAAAGGTGATTAATTAACTTAATTAATTTGTTAATTAATTAATTAATTAATATATTTATTTATTTATTTATTTTTATTATTGTTTTTTTAATTTTTTTCTGTTCTGGGGGGCGGACCCCCCTTGTCATTGGGCCAGAGGGGGGGCTGGCGGATCGGGCTAATGGGTTCGGGCGCTGGCGCCCGACTGGGCGAACCCAGCGCGGGGCGAGGGGTGCCGAGGCCCCGGCGAGCAGGCGCGTCGGCCGGCCGGCGGCGACGGCCGCGACAGGCGGGGCAAGGAAGGGGCGTAGCAGGGCGCGGGCGCCGGAGCGCCGGAGGGGGCCATGGGCGTTGCGGCATCGGCGACACAGGGGACTGCAGCTGTGGGAAGCAGTCGACGCAGCCGGCGCGGGCGGCGCCGCGGCAGAGGCGGCGGTGGA
Source organism: Secale cereale (assembly GCA_902687465.1). Lineage (NCBI taxonomy): Eukaryota > Viridiplantae > Streptophyta > Magnoliopsida > Poales > Poaceae > Secale > Secale cereale. The sequence continues at coordinate 624,054,271 of LR738711.1, forward strand.
GAGCACGGTGGCCAGGAGAGGCGGGGGGAAGGTCGCGGTCGCGGTGGGCGGAGCCGGCGAGCCCAGGCGCCGGAGGAGGGACGGGCTGCAGCGGTAGTGGCCGGAGCTGGCAAGGGCGAGGGCGAGGTGGCGTACGGGAGGAGTGGGGCGCGACAGGGGCCAGCGGCGTGGGGGAGCGCGGCCACGGGCGCGCGCGCCGGCGGGAGTGGCAAGGCCACGGCGAGAGAGCGGCGGCTGCGGGGCGGCTGAGCCGTAGCAGCGGAGGACCGAGTACTGGCGGCGCGTGAGCGCGTGCTCACGGGGGAAGAGGAGGAGAGGGGGAGCTCACGGGGGAATCGTAGGGATTGGGCAGTATGCTCGGGGAGGGGGACGAGGAGGTCCGGCGACGGTGGCGAGGCAGCTCCAGGCGGCGGCGATCGAAGGCCGGCGTCGGGCGTCGATGGGGTTTCCGTTTGCTCCCAATCCAATCGAGAGAAGGGCGGGGGGAGTGTCGGTGGGGTGCGGGGGATATTTTCCCCACAGTGGGGTGGGGGTGTTATAGGTTGAGGTGGTAGTGGGCCGAGGCCCAGTAGGTTAGGGTAGGTTAGTTTTTATTTTATTTTTGTTGTTGTTTGTTTTTCCTTTTCTTTTATTTAATTATTCCTTTTCTGTTTTATTTTATTTAAATTACTTAGGCATTTTTAGAAATTGTAATAACTACACCATAATTGATCTTGCAATATTTAGCACCGCCCGAACATTTTTATTTAACATTTTGAAAACTTATATTGTTTATTTATTTTTCGGGTTCTTATTTCGAACGAGGGAACGGGGTTTTCGATTAACGTGATGTTATCAACAGTAACACGATGACGTGGCATCATTAGCAGAGAATTACTGTAGCGTGATTACCCGGGCGTTACAAATCTCCTCCACTACAAGAAATCTCGTCCCGAGATTTAGGAGGTAGAAGGAAACAGTGCGGGGTATTCTTCACGAAGACGATCCTCGCGTTCCCAAGTGGCTTCGTCTTCAGAGTGATGCGACCACTGGACTTTGAGGAACTTGATCACCTTCTGACATGTGCGACGTTCAGCTTGGTCGAGAATGCGGACCGGATGCTCTTTATAGGAGAGGTCCTGTTGCAACTCGAGCACTTCGTGATCCACTGCGCGGACTGGGTCCTTGAAGAAGCGGCGGAGTTGAGACACGTGGAACACATCGTGAACCCGAGAAAGGTTCGGTGGCAGCTCCAGTTGATATGCCACCTTTCCACGCCTTTCAAGAATAGTGAAAGGACCAATATAGCGAGGAGCTAATTTTCCCTTGATCCCGAAGCCGTGAGCACCCTTCATTGGTGTAACTCGAAGATAAGCCTTTTCGCCAGGTTGATAGACCATGTCTTGATGATGACGATCATACTGACTTTTCTGACGTGACTGAGCAGTCTTCATATTCTCGCGAATGACGCGGACTTTCTCTTCAGCGTGTTGAATAATATCCGGACCGAAGAGTGAACGTTCCCCAAATTCTGACCAGTTCAGAGGGGTTCGGCACTTTCGTCCATATAACACTTCGAAGGGAGCCATCTTCAGACTAGCTTGATAGCTATTATTATAAGAGAACTCAGCATACGGGAGAGATTCCTCCCATTTCTTGCCGAAGGAAATAACACAAGCTCGAAGCATGTCTTCGAGAACTTGGTTGACGCGTTCAACTTGCCCTTGCGACTGAGGATGAAAGGCAGTACTGAATGACAGATGTGTTCCCATAGCTTCTTGGAAACTTGCCCAGAATCTTGAAGTGAATAAACTGCCACGGTCTGAACTGATAACCAGTGGAATACCGTGAAGTGTAAATTCTGGACATGTAGAGAGTTGCCAGCTGACTAGCAGTAATTGTTTCTTTGACTGCCAGAAAATGTGCAACTTTAGAAAGCCGGTCAATGACGACAAGAATTGCATCATTACCTCTCTGCGATTTGGGAAATCCAGTGACGAAGTCCATTTCAACATGGTCCCATTTCCATTCGGGGATAGAGATAGGTTGCAAAGTTCCAGCAGGCCTTTGATGTTCTGCTTTGATACGACGGCAAACATCACACTTAGCAACATAACGAGCAATGTCTTGCTTCATATTAGATCACCAGAATCTCTGACGAATGTCCTGGTACATCTTGGTACTACCGGGATGAATAGTCAAAGGTGTATCATGAGCTTCTTTCATAACCTCCTGAGTCTTGTCCAGGTTTTCTCTCTTACTCGAAACCACTAGGCGGCCTTTGAAGTACAAGGCGCCATCATCAGCAATAGTGAAGAATGAGGCCTTTCCTTCTACGAGATAGTGTTTAATCTTATCGACTTCAGGGTCAAACTGCTGCATATTTTTTATACTGCTCACGAGATCGGGTACGATAGCCAGGGTATTAAGGGAACCCTGGGAAACAACACAAAGATTCATCTTCTGAAATTCTGGACGAGGGGGAGCGAATGCTCCAGGAGGAACAATATGGAGGTTTAGCTTTCTGATTTCTTCAACAAGCGAGGACTGAACCTTGTGAACCCGGAGGTGGTTGCAATATGACTTGCGGCTTAAGGCATCAGCCATCACATTAGCCTTGCCCGGGATATAGGAAATACCCAAGTCAAAATCTGCTACGGTCTCCATCCATCTCTACTGACGGAGGTTCAGGTCTGGTTGAGTAAACAAGTACTTCAGACTTTGGTGGTCGGTGAATATCTCGCAACGGTTACCGAGAAGGTAATGTCGCCATTGTTTTAGCGCATATATGACAGCAGCAAGCTCAAGGTTGTGAACTGGGTAGTTCTCTTCATGAAGACGCAATTGACGAGAGGCATAAGCAATTACCCTGCGCTCTTGCATTAGGACACAGCCTAATCCTTGACGAGAAGCGTCGCAGTAAATGACAAAGTCCTTCTTAGTATCAGGTGGAGCAAGCACTGGAGCAGAAGTCAGCTTGTCCTTCAGCGCCTGAAAACTTTCCTGGCATTTGTCTATCCACTCGAACTTGACGCCCTTGTGAAGTAGACCCGTCAGAGGCTTCGCGATCTTGGAGAAGTTCTCGACGAATCGACGACAATAGCTGGCGAGGCCGAGAAAACTTCTGACTTGCTTGACATTCTTCGGAGGAGTCCAATCGAGAATGGCCTGAACTCGTTCAGTGTTGACGGCAATACCATCCTTGGAGATAACATGACCAAGGTAGGTTACTTCAGGAAGCCAGAATTCGCACTTGGAAAACTTAGCATAAAGTTGATGCTCTCGAAGCTTTTCCAGTACAAGGCGAAGATGTTCAATATGTTCTTCCTTATTCTTGGAAAATACAAGGATATCATCCAGATATACCACGACGAATTTGTCGAGGTATTCCATGAATATGTAATTCATCAGGCGAGAGAATGTAGCTGGAGCATTGGTCAAGCCGAATGACCTGACGGTGTACTCGAATGAACCATATCGAGTTACAAAGGTGGTCTTTGGAATATCCTCTTCACGAACACGGATCTGGTGGTAACCCAACCTGTTTAGAGAACACTGATGAACCAGCCAGTTGATCATACAGATCATTGATCCGAGGAAGCGGATATTTGTTCTGAATAGTTGCTTGGTTGATAGGACGGTAATCTTGGACCAATCGGTTTGTCCCATCCTTCTTCCTGACAAAGAGGGAAGGTGCTCCCCAAGGAGAACAACTCGGGCGGATGAAACCACTAGCAAGAGATTTGTCGATTTCCTCCTTAAGCTCAATGAGTTCATGAGGTGGCATCTTGTAGGGTCGTTTGGCTATAGGAGTGGTGCCTGGTTTCAAGTCGATGATAAACTCGGCAGCTCTAGCAGCGGGAATCCCTGGAAGTTCCTCAGGAAAGACGTCCTGGAACTCGCATACGATAGGAATGTTTTTGATGCCCTCGAGTGGTGAAGCGTTCAATGCATAAAGACGTGCTTCAGCATTTTGAACCAGACAAGCTTGATAGCTTACTATCTCATTGGAAGGGTGTAACACGTGGACTGTCCTGGTGGCGCAAACTATAGAAGCAGTATGGGCTTTTAACCAATCCATTCCCAGAATGAGGTCGATGTTGGACGACTTCGGGATAATGGGAGAGGCATAGAACTCCAACCCTTCGATTTCAACGGGAACGTCGTGACAACCCATAGAGGTTTGACATTGGCCGTCAGGGGTTTTTACCACTACCGAAGTGTTCATTTCATCACATCTAATGTCGTGCTTATATGCAAAATCTTCTGACATGAATGAATGCGATGCTCCTGAATCGAATAAAACAGATGCAGGTACTGAATTAACGAGAGTACCCATCACGGTAGCAGGTTGGTCTTGAGCTTCATTGAGATCAACGTGGTTGGCCTGAGCACGGCCATAAGGCTTGGCATTGTTGTTGCGGGGCTGATTGTTCCCACGGCCAGCTATAGGCAGTGCAAGCTGGTTCTGATTCTGGAAGCAGTTCCTGGCAAGGTGTCCTGGCTGACGACACTTGTAGCACAGACCATCATTGGGGGCAGAAGCAGGAGCTGGGAGTGGTGCAGCTGGAAGTCTTGGCTGCCTAGGTGGTGGAGGCAGACGAGGTGCAGCATAGGACTGCCTTGGAGCAGGTGCAGCTGGACGGTACACATTGTTGGGAATCCAGACCCTACGCTTCTGTGAGGGAGGGCCCAAGGATGAGCTTGGTTCACGGTTGCGCCTGATAGTGTTGTGGTGTTCCTGCAGACCAGTCTCAACCTGGATGGCTTTGTTCACCAAGGTGGCGAAATCTCCAAAGTCATGCACAAGAAGTGCGAGCTTGATGTCAGCTTGAAGTCCGTCACGGAACTTTTCCTGTCTACGAGCATCAGTGGCAATGTCTTCTTCAGCATAGCGGGATAAGTCCAAAAACTCCCGCTGATAAGCATCCACAGTCTTGTTGCCCTGCGGAACTCACGCTTCTTCCTATCCAGAATTCCCTGAGGAATGAAGCGGGCACGAAAGGCAGCTTGGAATTTCGGCCAAGTGATGATTGTTCCATCAGGCAGTGTACGCCTGTGGCTGTCCCACCATTGAGCAGCGGGACCCTTCAGGTAGTATGCCGCAAAGGTGACATAGTTGGTAGCGGAAACTCCAGCAGACTCCAGTTCAAAAGCAATGTCACGGAGCCAATCATCAGCATCAAGAGGCTGAGTTGAGCTGCGGTAGACAGATGGGTTGAGGCGAGCAAAGTCATTCAGTGTCACTGCACCTTGCTGCTGACCCATGTTGGGATGAGGGAACTGAGCCATGACAGTCTCCATGAACTAGCGATTCATCTCCAACTGTTGGATCATACCGTCCATGTATTCGGGCGGTGGTGGGGCATTGCCACCACGGCCAGCTGGTCTAACCATCCTGCTAATATATAACAGGGGTAGTTCAGCATTGAGAAATTTGCAAACACAAGAATCATTCATGAATGAAACATGCATAATGAAAGGAGCACGTAAAAATACCACATAGTAGTCGGCATATATTACAAAAGGGGTGCATGCATCGAGTTCAGTACACAGAGTTCAGTACATAACTAAGGACATCATAGGCGGCACGCAGGCTCGCGGCGAATGCATCTAGTACTATTAAGCAAGACTACATCAGTCCCAGGCGGAACTGTGGAGGTAGAGGTAGTCTGACAGCTGGTAGTGCTGCAACGAGAAGTCCCCCACGCCATCAACCTGAGGGCCGTGGATACTCTGATGCAGGACCCGACGTCCAGGTGGCAACAGAGGACCAGGTGCGGGAGTGTCGCCTCCCACATCTGGCCAACCGACACGAGGAGGCATCACGGTCCTAGCTGGGTAGATCGCAGTAGGTGGCAGCTGTCCAGATAGGACAAAGGGGTACAACAGCGTCAAGGCGCAGTACAGGTGCTGACGGGTGGTGTACAACTCGTGGCGAAGAGCTCGGTTAGCTCGATCCAGCCCATCAGCATGCAGAACAAGGTTCCGATGATGGAAGGGCTCTCGGGTGAGGGTGGAGTAGGCAGCAGTGTAGTATCCCTCCGCTCCATCGTCGGAGGCGATAGCAACGTGCCTGAAAGGGGAAGTGTCCAACGCCCGATACTCTCCACGAAGGCGTGTCAGAGCAGCGTAAGCAGCATCGTGAACTGCCATATCGACGGTCACTCCAACACCATGAGCGGTGTGCAGCACAATAGAGGAGTTATCTGCTCGCGAGTAGAGGCGGATGATGGCACGATACTGCTCCTGGTTAAAGTCCTGGTACTGCTCGTACACGGTATACTCAGGGTGCCAGCGATAACCCAGATAGGTCATCATCTCAACTAGCACGGCAGGTGATCCCAAGGCACCAAAGGCCTGCGTGTGGCGCACGACCTGCCTCGTGGGTTCCATCTGAAAAGAAAGATGTTTCAAAGGAGTCAAATGACAATGTGGGGACTATACAAAATTCTAGTCTAAGCAATAACTATGGCTAATCCAACTTTGGGGTGAGGGGTCTCGGGGATCCTAATGTTAGAGTTAGTAAAATCGTTTTACCCAAAATAGGAGAGTGTTCAGAATCCCGGAGTATAGATCGAGGAGTAAAAGAATCTAGTACCACCCAAATGGCGACGTGGGCCCGTAAGCCACACAGCCATGTTAGTAAAAGTTTTGCAATGTCTAACTCGACTTCGGCCAAGGAGTGTGAAAGGGGGATTCCTACAGGCAGTTGGCTCTGATACCAACTTGTGACGCCCCCGATTTGTCCGTACACTAATCATGCACGCAAATGTGTACGGCCAAGATCAGGGACTCACTGGTAGATATCACAACACAACTCCAAAAGTAAAATAAGTCATACAAGCTTCATATTAGAAGCCAGGGCCCTCGAGGGCTCGAATACAAGTGCTCGATCATAGACAAGTCAGCGGAAGCAACAAATATCTGAGTACAGACATAAAGTTAAACAAGGTGCCATAAGAGGGCTAGCACAAACTGGGATACAGATCGAAAGAGGAGCAGGCCTCCTGCCTGGGATCCTCCTAACTACTCATGGTCGTTGTCGGCAGACTGCACGTAGTAGTAGGTGCCTCCGGTGTCGTAGGAGTCGTCGTAGGTGGCGTCTAGCTCCTGGGCTCCATCATCTGGTTTCATCATCCAAGAAGAAGGAACAGAAGGGGGAAAAGGGGGAGCAAAGCAACCGTGAGTACTCATCCAAAGTACTCGCAAGCAAGGATCTATACTACATATGCAATGGTAACAATGATATGGGTAGTATCGGTGGACTGAACTGCAGCAAGCCAGAATTAGAGGGGGATATCTAATCGAAACGAAGACTACGCTTCTGGCAGCCTCCATCTTGCAGCAGTAGAAGAGAATAGATGGTAAGTTCACCAAGTAACATCGAATAGCATAATCGTACTCGGCGATCCTCCCGCACATCCCCCTGTGAGAGAGCAACCATCGAGTTATATCTGGAACTCATCTGGGTGTGTTTTATCAAGTGTCCGGTTCTAGTTATCATGAGGTCGGAATACAACTCCGGGTCGTCCTTTTACCGAGGGACACGGCTATTCGAATAGATTAACTTCCCTGCAGGGGTGCACCACATAACCCAGCACGCTTGATCCCATTTGGCCGGACACACTTTCCAGGGTCATGCCCGGCCTCGGAAGATCAACACGTCGCAGCCCTACCTAAGCACAACAGAGAGGTCAGCACGCCGGTCTAAGTCCTAGGCACGCAGGGGTCCGGGCCCATCGCCCAACGCACACCTGCACGTTGCGTACGCGGCCGGTGAGCAGACCTAGCAACCTCCATTACTAAGGAAGTTGCGTTACGCGGTCCAACCCGGCGCGCGCCGCTCAGTCACATGACGTCAAGAAGGCTTCGGCTGATACCACGACGTCAAGTACCCATAACTATTCCCACGTAGCTGGTTAGTGCGTATAGGCCAACGGCCAGACTCAGATCAAATATTCAAACTCGTTAAGCGTGTTATTATGAAATAACCGCGGACAACGACCAGGGCCAGGCCACCTCTCCACTGGGTGTCTCAACCTGCCCTGTCGCTCCGCCACAAAGATCCACATAGAGTGCCGTCGGGAAAGTATGTCCTTTCAGCCCCCAATCCGTGAATCAACCGCGGGTACTCAACGAGCCGACACGACTTTAGTCACATCAAGTATCATGTATATGTGTATGTAATATATACCCGTGATCACCCCCAAGTGATCACGGCCCGATAGAATAGCAGGGCAGACGGACAAGGGTGTAGGGCCAATGATGGAATACTAGCATCCTATACTAAGCATTTAGGATTGCAGGTAGAGTATCATCAGTGGTAACAACAATGACAGGCTATGCAGCAGAATAGGAGTATCGAAAGCAGTAACATGCTACACTACTCTAATGCAAGCAGTAGAGAGAAGAGTAGGCGATATCTGGTGATCAAAGGGGGGGGCTTGCCTGGAAGCTTGGCAGCCAAAGTGGGGTCGTCAACACCGTAGTCGATCGGGGCAGCAGCAGCGTCGGTCTTGTAGTCTACCGGAGAGAAGAGGGGGGAAGAAACAGTGAATACAATGCAAACAGATGCATGACGATGCATGGCATGACATGTAGCGGTGCTAAGTGTGCCCTAACGCAGTATCGGGTGATACTGACGAAGGAGGGAAACATCCGGGAAAGTATTCCCGGTGTTTCGCGTTTTCGGGCGGATGAAACGGAGGGGGAAAGTTGCGGGTTCGGTATGCTAGGGATGCGTGGTGGATGAACGGTCTGCGTATTCGGATGCGTCTCGAAATTCTGAGCAACTTTCATATATAAAGTATTTTCATCCGAGTTACGGTTTATTTTATATTAATTTTTAAAGTTTTTAAATCATTTTCTAATTTATTAATTATTAAATAATCAACATTATCCAGAAGAGTGCCTGCTGACGTCAGCATGACGTCAGCAGTCAACAGAACGTTTGACTAGTCAATCTGACGTGTGGGACCTGCGTGTCATTGACTGTAATCTAACTAATAGTTTAGTTAGGTTAATTATGTTTTAGTTAAATATAGATTAGGTTAATTAATGATTAGATTAATCTAAAGGTGATTAATTAACTTAATTAATTTGTTAATTAATTAATATATTTATTTATTTATTTATTTTTATTATTGTTTTTTAATCTTTTTTTCTGTTTTGGGGGGCAGGCCCCCCTTGTCATTGGGCCAGAGGGGGGGGGGGCTGGCGGATCGGGCTAATGGGTTCGGGCGCTGGCGCCCGACTAGGCGAACCCAGCGCGGGGCGAGGGGTGCCGAGGCCCCGGCGAGCAGGCGCGTCGGCCGGCCGGCGGCGATGGCCGCGACAAGCGGGGCAAGGAAGGGGCGTAGCAGGGCGCGGGCGCCGGAGCGCCGGAGGGGCCACGGGCGTTGCGGCATCGGCGACACAGGGGACTGCAGCTGTGGGAAGCAGTCGACGCAGCCGGCGCGGGCGGCGCCGCAGCAGAGGCGGCGGTGGAGAGCACGGTGGCCAGGAGAGGCGGGGGGAAGGTCGCGGTCGCGGTGGGCGGAGCCGGCGAGCCCAGGCGCCGGAGGAGGGACGGGCTGCAGCGGTAGTGGCCGGAGCTGGCAAGGGCGAGGGCGAGGTGGCGTACGGGAGGAGTGGGGCGCGGCAGGGGCCAGCGGCGTGGGGGAGCGCGGCCACGGGCGCGCGCGCCGGCGGGAGTGGCAAGGCCACGGCGAGAGAGCGGCGGCTGCGGGGCGGCTGAGCCGTAGCAGCGGAGGACCGAGTACCGGCGGCGCGTGAGCGCGTGCTCACGGGGGAAGAGGAGGAGAGGGGGAGCTCACGGGGGAATCGTAGGGACTGGGCAGTATGCTCGGGGAGGGGGACGAGGAGGTCCGGCGACGGTAGCGAGGCAGCTCCAGGCGGCGGCGATCGAAGGCCGGCGTCGGGCGTCGATGGGGTTTCCGTTTGCTCCCAATCCAATCGAGAGAAGGGGGGAGTGTCGGTGGGGTGCGGGGGATATTTTCCCCACAGTGGGGTGGGGGTGTTATAGGTTGAGGTGGTAGTGGGCCGAGGCCGAGTAGGTTAGGGTAGGTTAGTTTTTATTTTATTTTGTTGTTGTTTGTTTTTCCTTTTCTTTTATTTAATTATTCCTTTTCTATTTTATTTTATTTAAATTACTTAGGCATTTTTAGAAATTGTAATAACTACACTATAATTGATCTTGCAATATTTAGCACCGCCCGAACATTTTTATTTAACATTTTGAAAACTTATATTGTTTATTTATTTTTCGGGTTCTTATTTCGAACGGGGGAACGGGGTTTTCGATTAACGTGATGTTATCAACAGTAACACGATGACGTGGCATCATTAGCAGAGAATTACTATAGCGTGATTACCCGGGCGTTACAGAAAACCACATATACTAGTGCAAAGTTGGCAAAGATATACATGACCAGAATTGTATGTCTGCATGGAGTTCCGAGGAGTATTGTATCAGATAGAGGAACCCAGTTTACCTCAAAGTTCTGGAATCAGTTACATGAAACTTTGGGTACCAGGCTAGAGTTTAGCAGAGCGTTTCATCCGCAGACAGATGAACAAACGGAGAGAGTAAATCAGATTTTGGAAGATATGCTGGGAGCCTGTGCATTAGATTATGGATCTAGTTGGGCTGACAACTTGCCCTACGCGGAGTTTTCATACAACAACAGTTACCAAGCCAGTTTGAAGATGGCACCGTTCGAGGCATTCTATGGAAGGAGATGCCGAACACCGTTGTCGTGGGACGAAGTTGGAGACCGACAGTTGTTGGACCAGACCTAATCAAAGAGTCTAAGGAGAAGGTGAAGTTGATCCGAGATAGACTGAAAGTAGCTCAGTCCAGGCAGAAGAGTTATGCAAACTCGAAGCGCAAGGAGATAACCTATGAGATCGGAGACAGAGTGTACCTGAGAGTATCGCCTCTGCGAGGAGTTAAACATTTCGGAGTTAAAGGGAAATTAGCCCCGAGATTTGTGGGACCTTACCGTGTTTTGGAACGCATGGGAGAGGTTGCCTATAAGTTGGAATTGCCCGAAGGATTGTCAGGAGTGCACGACGTGTTTCACGTTTCGCAGCTTAAGAAGTGCCATGCGGAGATGGCCGATATACCGCTTAGAGACATAGTTCCCCTAGAAGCCATTCAGTTGGACAGTGATCTGACTTACAAGGAGAAGCCGGTTAAGATTCTCGAATTTTCGAGCAGAGTTACCCGTAGTAAGGTTATCAAGTTTTGTAAAGTTCAGTGGAGTCACCACACCGAGGAAGAAGCCACCTGGGAACGAGAAGATGATCTACGCAAGAACCACCCACACCTGTTCTCTAGCCAAGTCGAATCTCGAGGGCGAGATTCATTCTAAGGGGGGTAGGTTTGTAACATCCCAAATTTTCAATTTGGAATGTTATACATAGATCATATTGCATTTGCATGTTTTTGCATTTTGTTCGTGGAGTTCCTCGAAATTCTAAACAACTCAAGGACCTACGGAGAGAGTTGGGAATTTAACGTTTTCGTATTTGAGTTCGCTCGAATACCGGTACGAGGGCAGTGTGATTCTAACTATTTTTCTCTCCCCAAAATATTTCAAAATACAAAATATGAGCGGAGATAATATGACTTCTCCAAAACAACAGAAATATTGGAGGAAAAATGTTAAAATCACTTTTGGTATTTTTCTGGTTTTATTTGCGGATTTATTTGCATAGGAAAAATACGCGTTTTTCAAAATTGCATTTAGGTCCGGGAAAAATGTTGACTTTGTCCTAAATATTATTAGAGGACGGTGAAAATTTATTTCGGAAATTTTGGAGTCCGTTTGGTATTTCTTTCGTTAGTTTTTTTGCGTCGGGACTCTTTTTTTTTTAAAAAAAGGAAACCGACTAGGAGTCTTACTAGCCCAGGACTCCTGGGCTTTATAAGCGCCCGATCCGGCCCGTCGCCCCAGCCAGCCCGCCTCGCCCGCACCGCCCAAACCCTAGCGCCGCCCGAGCCCCGCGCCGCCGCCTCCGCGCCGCTCGTCGCCCGCGCGCTGCCGCCGTCGTCCGCCGCCCGCGCCGCCGCCGCACCACCCGCTGCCGCGACCGCCGCCGCCGCCGCACCACCGTCGCCGGACCGCCGCCCCGCCGCTGCCGTCTCGCCGGAGTTCGCGAGGTAGATGCCATTTTTCTTTTAGAAACCGCTCGTTTTTTTAAAAAAACAGTAGATCTGTTTTTTTAAATAGATCGGTTCGGTTTTTTGGTTTAGTTATTTAGCGGACGTTCGTCCGTACGTTCGTTTTAACGAACGGTTTTCGTTAGTTAACCGCAGAAAGCGAACGTTCGTTCGTTAGCCTGTTTGTCATTTTTCTTTTTCGGGGTATTTATCCGCGGTTTTTCCGATCACGATTTCTGCCCTGATCTTGTTTTTTGTTTTTCTTTTCGCTCGAGAGTCGGAATCAGGTGATTCAAAATCCCAGATCTTCGTCTCGATGTCCTCTTTACGTTTAATCAACTTGAACAAAGTTTTGGCTACTGTAAAATTTGACTTTAGGCCAACTAGTAATTCGGAGCTCATTTCTTTCGCAGTTTGAGTTTCGTTGCTTCTTTCGAGTTGATTCTTTTTGCAAACCGGAGTTATTAAGTTGAACTTTCTGGTTAGATCTCTTATTTGAGTTTTACCCGTGTATTAGTTAAGTACTTATTGTATGCTTGTTTGATTGCGATAGAGTACCTGGAGTGCGCCGCTTGCTACTTTGAGTCTCTAGGTTTTGCGGATCATCAGCAAGGCAAGTAACACTTTGATCATGCTTTCCAATTACCCAGTTTTCATTGCATTAGTCCAACCCTCACATATTGCATGAGTAGGATCAATTAATTTGTGGGATTGGGAAGTAGTTTGAGGTAGTACCTATTACCTGCATTACATTCAAACCTTTGTGAGTTACTTCTACGTTTGCTGTTAGGACATGCTATGCTCGTAGACGTGGATTGGGTGAGTGAAATCCATGACAGATGTGAGATTGTTAATTAATGGTTCAACTTAAGGTGGCAACATTAATACACATCTGGGTGGATTGAGGCATCTGGGTATTCTAGTGATTGCTTGTTTTTCTTTTGGACCGCCACCCAGGCTCAAAGGGATCATGAGATTTTTCATACTAGAAACTTCCGTGTGCAGCCACATGCCAATATGGGCTCTGGCATAGTTGAGTAAGTTGTGGGAAACCTTTCCATGATGGGCTAGCAGATGTAGTGGGTTTTGTAGGTGTACCGGCCTATCTATCTGGTTAATGGCACCTCTTCGGAAAGGCTGTGCCTCGGTCATCCGTTTCTCAAACACCATGCAGTGCGAGAAACCAAACGGAGGAGATCGAGTCTTGCGGGGAAAAGTGCACAAACCTCTGCAGAGTGTACAAACTGATCATGATTATCCGTGTCCCCGGTTATGGACGTCTTGAGTATCTAGTACTTGGATTATCATGTGAATCTCATCATGTTACTTTAATTAATTTTGTTGGGTTTAATGATTACTTTAATTGGGGTTGAGAGGATGTCTATCTTCTCAACGATGTTTCAACTACCATGATAGTTAATTAAAATGCATTCCTTTGAAGTAGGGAAAAATTGGCTTTACGCAAAAACTTAACCATAGAGCTTTCCACCAGCCATATTGCATATAGTATAGCTTTACTTGCATTGCATTCTCTTGTGTTACCTTGCCAGCATATTCCATGTGCTGACCCGTTTTCGGGCTGCAACGTTTCATGTTGCAGACTTTTCAGACGACGAGTAAGATGCCCTTTTAGGTCGTGGTTCTATACTCAGTGATGTCGCTAGAGTTGATGGACTCACTTATCTTCCAAGCCTTCCGCTGTTATCGTGTTAGATGGCCTTCAGCCATATTATTTGTAATAAGTTCATCGTTGGACTATCGATGTAATAAGTGTGTGATTGCTACTCTGTTATAAATCCTTCAATTACTGTGCGTGTCATCATTACTGATCCAGGGATGACACTGATGCACAGAGATCAAACTGTTTGAGGTCTGGTCGCTACAGCTGCATTCCACCTTGGCAAGCATCCTGTTAGTTGGTCCACCAGGCCTCTCATTTGTGTTGCCTCTTGCTTTTGTATGGTGAGGGGTAGACTAAGATATTTGCATGGGAAGCTATCGTGGGGGCAGCCCCGAATTTGCTCTACCATTTGCATAGTCTCCATAGAGCATCGGATCGGAAAGGCCGCACTCTTCGAGAGGTTCACATTCAGTCTCGATGCCTCTCCAAATATCCTTAGTAATTCAACACATGCTTCTAGGTTGCACTCAATTGGTTTGAGAAAGATCATTACGTCATCCGCATATATGGAGAGCCTCTGTTTCATTCCCACCCTCTCCAGAGGTGCAAGGATGCCCTTGCTATGGCTAGCTCAAACATCCGATGAAGTGGTTCCATCAAAATGAAGAGCATTGGGGATAGTGGGTCTCCTAGCCTTAGGGCCCGGAACCCAATGCACCATTATGCACGTCGATGAGTTTGCCACAAGTCCATATATCCACGTGAGATATTCTTCGCCAAAACCCATCTTTGTGAGAACCTCCATAAGAAACGGCCATGATACGGAATCAAACGCTTTTGATATGTCTAGCTTGAGCATCACCGTGGGCTCAAGAAGTGCACAGAGGCGACGTACAGTGCATTGCACAAGAATGAAGTTGTCGTGAATGGAACGACCTCTAACAAAGGCACTTTGGTGTATCCCCACCAGCCTTGGAAAATCCTTGACAAGCCTATTGCCAGGACCTTGTCGAAGATCTTGATCGCTCCATGAACTAGACTCACGGGCTGAATTCTTTGATGTTTACCGCGCCATCCTTCTTAGGGATAAGAGATACAATCGCTTCGTTTATTAAGCCTCTCATGTCACCTATGGAAAAAAAGCCTCCATTGCTCGCAAAAGGTCCCCCTTTATTATCTACCAACATGAGGCAAATATTCTTCCTGTGAATCCATCCGACCCTAGTGCCTTGTCCGGCGGCATTGCCTTCACGACCCTCTCCACCTCCTCATCTGTGAATGTTGCCTCAAGGTGGGATACTTTTCAAATAAATAAATACTACAATTTAGTGACCTTAAACATATTATAAAAGTTTACAGAGATAATAGATCACTAGTGATTAGTGTGTTCTACTTCGAGCTCACGTGCACATGGTATGAACTGCAAATCCTCCCAAGAAAAGAAACAAAATAAAAAAACTTTGATTTGTTTGGCAACAAACATTGCTTTGTTTTCTGACTAAGTGCAACTTTTCATAATGAAATGGCATTCGTGGTGATGTGCAAGAAAAACACAATGCTCCGAAATGCTTTTAAATAGTCTTTTTTAACACGTGATTTTTTCTTGCCCAAACCTTCACGAATGTCATTTCATCACGAATTTTCGCACAAAGGTGAACACTCCTCAATGTTTATCCCACGTGGAGGCGCTGGGTTGGTTTTGCTAGATAACATTCATGTACTCCATGATGGGCGTGCTTATGCCGGGAATAACTAACTAAAGGGTTACCCCTTGCTGGGGCCTCCAGAGGTCACATTTGGTGGCCTGGGAGCACGCCAAGTGGTGTATCCAGCCATCGCCACATTTCGGCTCATAGACGCTTCCTCTGGATTTTTTTTAATACATGTTTCGGGTTTTAGATGGTTTTTTGGTTTTTTATGGCTTTTCCCTAGGTTTTGAGATTTTTTGGCAGAAAAATATGTGCTTCCACGAGAAGCATAGATTTGCTTCTAAACAAATGTGTTTCCAGCAGAGGCACATATTTGCTTGTGCTTCTCGGTTAAAATTATGCTTCCACGAGAAGTATAGATTTGCTTCCGCTAGAAGCCAAGATGTGCTTCTCCGGGGAAAAAAAAGTGCGGCAACGTGGAGGCAGCGTCGCGTAATGGACGCATATAATGGGCGTGAGTTGTCTGCTTCTTTCAATTTCGGTTTGTTTGTTCTTCTTTTTTCTTTTTTACATCAGTTTAATTTTCAAAAAAATGAATACATACATTCTAAAACATAATCTTAATAATTGGTTTTTAAAAATAATTTAAAAAATGTTAACTTAGTGTGAAAAATTGTCCACATCAATTTAAAAAATGTTGATAACATGCAAAAAATGTTTGTAACATTTAAATTTAAAATATTGTCATACATATTCAAAAAAGTAAAACGCATATATTTGAATTTTTAATTATGTATTTCAGAAAATTTAAATATGTATTAAAATATCTCATATGTATAAAAAATGTACAATGTATGAAAAATGTAAATATCAATTTTGTAAATGTTACTGATGTATTTAATTTTTTTAAACATTTATATAAAATAATGTTCCTAATGTATAAAAAATGTACAATGTGGACGGAAAAAATAGATATAAAATCTACAATATTTCAAAAAAGTTAATCATGTATTTCGAAAATGTTAAATGTGTATATAAAAAATGTTCCCGTTGTATACAAAATATGTATAACGTGTACAGAAAGAAGACGCCAAAAAATATATGTTTCGAAAAATGTTAATTATGTATTTGGAAATATTAAACATATATATAGAATTGTTCGTGATGCATACAAAAATAAAAAATGTAATCGAAAAAGTAGACACTAGAAATATGTATTTTTAAAATATTAATCATGTACTTACCAAATGTTCCTGTATTTAAGAAAATATTTAACATACATAAAATAATGTTCAATGTGTTTTTGAGAAATTTCGACCTTTTAATAGAAAAAGTGTTCAAAACATGTATTAAAAGAAATGTATATCGTGTAGTGAAAAATGTTCAACGTACATCAAAAAATGGTTTCAGGTGTATACTAAAAATGTATATTGTGTACTAAGAAAGGTAAACATTTGGTGACCAAAAAGGAAACCGATGACAATCATCAAAGAAACAAAGGAAAAACAAAGAAATCGTAACCGAAAAAGAAAAAGAAAATGAGAGCCAAAGAAAACTAGTCCAAAAAAGGAAACAGTGAAACCCGAGGAGGAAACAAATAAATTCCTAGAAAACCTAGAAAAGAAGCAAAGAAAAATGAAGAAAACAAAAAACAAATGTAAAAAAAATAAAACCGAGAAAGAAACAAGAAAATAGAGAAATGGAAGGGAAAAAAAGTAAAATCCATGAAAGAAACAAAGAAAACCGGTGAAAAACAGAGAAAAACCAGAAAAACTGAAGAAAACCGTGAAGAAACAATGAAAAAAATGAAAAAAAATTGAAAAGACCGGCGCAAGCCCACGAACAGTAGCGAATGAGAAGGTCAGTGAATGAGAAAAAAAAACACCAAATCAAGCCGGCCCAGAAATGACAGTAGAGTAAAACTGCTTTGACCCGAGAGATCGTTCCATCTTGCTATAAGCGAGATATAATTCTGGCGCTCTGTGAGCACCGGCGAGGACTTCATGATCGACTCCCTTGGTGGAGAGTTCGGGAAGGATGTCATCGTGGGAGCGGGGTTCTCCGGTCATGGGTTCAAGATGGCGCGGGCTGTCGGGAGGATCCTCGCCGAGATGGCCATGTACGGGGATGCGAGAACGGCGGCCGGCGTGTAGCTCAGGTACTTGAGGATAGGTAGGTTCATGTACAATTCAAAGGGGAGCCTCAAGGATTCCAGAGATCAGGCATGATTAGCGCTGCCACTCTGCCCTAGTGGAGATCATATATTCAATCTTCAGAATGATCGTCATGATGGTGTCCGAGTGCAATTGGGAAATTGGCTTATTTACAGTAATTAGTTAGACCGTGCAACTTTTGTTTAGGCTAAGGTAATGTTTGGATTGTTGTTTTCCTTTGAAATCCTTGTAAAAAATACACGTCCGCCGTTTCGTCGGAAATAGCTCGTAGACCTATAAGTCACACCTGTAAATTAAATACATTTGTACTTTTTAGGGGAAATACATTCGTATTTAAATACATCGATGACCAGCACGGCCTAAATAATCAGTTCAATGTTGCCGGTGATTTGTGAAGTATAATCGAAAGACATTTGCTTTGCTTTGAATGCGGGTACCAAATACTTTCCGAACAATTTTATTAAGTTGCTTCAGTATCCATGCACAATTCTGATCATAGCGAAGCTCCTCTCATTCTCGAGGGAATGCCGCCATGCGGGTAGACGGTGCATACCATTCACCAATCACCATGAAAGTCAAGAGGGCAAAAAATCAAAAAAATGTCAAGAGGGCCGTACATACAAATTTCAGAGTTCCAGAGCTGTGAACAACCTTGCATAATTTTTAGTGCATTCACCTCATTACTCATCAATTTGTACAGTAAATACAATTAATCAATGAATGTGGATCTAAAATAATCTTTACAACATTGCTCTCTCATATTAACATTTAGGATAATGTCCAACTTACTCCCCTCAAGTATATCTGAATAACCCCCTAAACTATTTTTGTGGGAATCACAATGTACGTCAAAAACTTATATTATGAACTTTTAATCATCATTTTCCATGTAATTTTGTATCCCAAATATTAATATACTATTAAAAGTCCTTCCCTATCAAAATAATAAAAACATTTTATAAGTTTCTAACATAAGTTACGATGTCTGCTATCATCTCATCAAATTTTAAATTAAGCTCCGCTTATGAATGGAGGAACAAAATAAATAAATTGTACTACTAGGGAAAAAAATGTTAAATTGTACTAGGGGATAAACTGAACCAAATGGCACAATTTTAGGGGTAAGCTAAACCGAAAAATATTTTAGTGGGTTATCCACACATATAGCAACACTGACAAGAAGTCTATGTTCAACGTACCAAATGGCTAGTAAACTAGGGCCAACTCTAGCCGATCCCTTAAAAAAGAGGATAATCCGGCGAGTAAACCTTAATGGAGTATATTTACTCCACTAAGTTTTAGGTCGGACCTAGCCGATCCCTTAAATATAAATGAGTATAATTTTCTTTTTTCTAACTTACTCATTTCTAATTTACATTTCAACTACATATTAACACACACATATAGAAACAAAACATAAATATGAAGGTTCAAGCAAATCGTGAATATAGTTTACAAACCAAATCCAAAGTTTACAAACCTAATTATTCGAATTTAAACACATCGAATGGTTCAAATGTAGCAAATAACATAAGAAAGCGCAACTAGGAAGTGCTATGATGTCAGACCCTGCATTTTGTAACATGTTATTTGTACCTTTGAAGCATGAAAATTTGGACCAGCAAAATTTTTTGGCATCATTTGGCTTTTATTTGAATTGAGTTTTTCTTCATATGCTTTTTCATGTGCTCATTAAAGTCAACCATGACCTCTTGTAGAATTCATCTCCATACCCAAAACTTCTGCCCAATGATCATGCCAAGTGTTATATAACAGTATAGTATTTTCCTACAAAATTAATTTGGCCAAAAAGTATTTTTATAAATTTAGTTTTACAAAAACCCCTGAATTAAGATTTGCACTGCAAGTACTTGATTTAGGGTGAGAAAATTATTTCAAAAGGTTTATTTGAGACCTAGTAGTCATAGGACTCCCAGAAACAACAAAGGTATAATTTTAAAAGTTATTTTCCTATTTTATTTAAAAGCTTTTTCTTAAGGCCAGAAATGGTCTTTAATAGGGAAAAATTATTTAACTATTTCAAAAATATTTGCCAAACTTCAGGGAGACTCAGAGGACATATATTGTCCATATATAAGAGTTTCAACACTTGGTCATGTTCAAAATAATGGGCTAATCCCTCTAAAACCCTTTCTGGATATTTCAAGCTTTTGAAATATTTACAAAGGAAACTTTCTCCAAAAATTCCAGGGAAATTCTATCATGTCATATATGACATATTTGGTGATCTTGCCAAGTCCCATGCCTTGGGAAGCAAGAAAACATCCTCAAACCCCTTCATAACCATTCTGTCCATATTTGAAGTTTGAGCAACTTTACATTGCCAAACTTGTCCAAATGCTCTCAAATTTGGTGCACATGCTAGAATGGCCTAACAAGGAATATAGACCAAATAGCACAAGATTTGGAATAGACCAACTTGATCAGATCATCCTAAAACCCTTTCTGTTCAAATGCAAATTTGAACAACTTTACATTACCAACTTTTTATCTGGAGCTTCAAACTTTGTGAGCATGATCAATACCCCAAATGATGATGCTACACCAAGTGGTGCATCAAGGGGAGATGATTAGCTTGACTCAATCAAGATGAAGCTGTTTCTGTTGATTTCTAGGGTTCACCAAAGTTACATTGGCTAGTTTCTTCAAATGAGCCCAAATTTGGTGAAGCACCCTATTTTCACATGTTATACAATCATGTTAAGTGACATGTCAAGTGGAGGTCATTTGATTGACCAAACACTGATCAAACACCTTCTGGCTTTTTACTAAAACCTCCATCTTGATCACTTTTACTCTTCTCCATGGCCTCAACTTTTTACCACATGTTAATTCAGTTACTGGCTACCCCCAGTAACTTCCCCAGCACCCCAGCTCCATGATTGAGGGGTAAGAACCCAAGTTTACCTTGCTGGACAGCAAGTTTTCACCAAGTCACCAGCATCCTCCCTCTCTCTCAGCATCTCCAGGGCATCCAAGGCCGCAGGCCATTTCTTTACTCCTTCCCTGACCTTCTAAACACTCTTGGGCACGTTGGTTTTGACCGGAGCGGTGAAGGCACGGTGGTGCCAGCCATACGCGCGCTCTGGAGCACGCAACAGTGCGGACACGCACTGTAGCTCCAGCCAATCAGCCACCCCCGACAACCTCGGGCCACTCCCTCGCGCCAGTCGATGCTCCTCGACGTTCGCGACCGCCCCGGCGCTGCCCCCCCTCCTCCTGCGCCCTCCAGTGATCATCGTCGCACGCGCACCGGCCGCCCGCAACGGCCACTCTTCTGCCTCGCACGCGCGCGCGCTCCAGAAGCTCCCCCGCTCCTCCTCTCACCTCAGTTGGACGTGGAGCTCGTCCAGCAACTCCGTGGACACATTCCCCTTGCCCCCTGTGCGCTGTAGCTTCGAGCCGGAGCTCGCCGGCGCACTGGACCACGGGCCTCCGTCGACCTCCTATAAATAGGACCCCCCGGGCCTCTCCAGCAGCATCAGCAGCTCCACCACACCTCACTGAGCCCCCCAGCACCACCCATTCCTCCCCAGGAAGTCCCAGTGCTCGGGATCGACCGGAGCTCCGCCGCGTCGGGCTGCCGGTGATCTCGCAGTACGGGCCTCCCCTGCCCTTCTTCTTGCCCGATCTAGAACCACCGAGCAACACTGACTCTTTCCCCCCTGTTTCCCCTCTCTGTGGCAGTTGGAAACGGCCGGAGCGGCGACCTCCCGTAGCTCCTCCGCCGTCCCACCTCGCCGCCGGCGAACCTGACCTCCCCAGCATGCCGTACCACCACCCCTACAACCGCCACTCGACGCTGGACCCAACCCTGTCCTCCGTTGCCGTCGCCGTGGCCGGAAACCTGGCCGGTGAGCTCACCGTCGCCGTGGCCGCAAGGTTGGAGATGACAGGCGGGCCCCGCCTGTCATCCCCACACCTCTCTCCCCCTCCTCTCTGCCACTGACCGACGGGCCCCGCCCGTCAGGTTCAAAAACCTAACGTGCGCGCGCGGGCACCCGTGCGGCTGGGCTGGTCCGCCCTGGGCCGTGCACTGTGGCCTTCTTTGGCCCAGTTGCACAGGGCACTTTTCCTTTTTCTTTTCTGTAATTGTTTTAAACATTTCTACAGAAAAGAATAATGGTCCAAATAAAATAATTCCAACTCCTAAAATCTTTTAATATTCCAACCTATTTAATGGTACCACTTTCACTCACATCTATGAAACTTTTCTGTTCTGTTCAAATTTAAATTCAAATTTGAGAAGTAAAACTCCTGTTCTAAAATCAATAGATTCCATTCTGTTACTCCAAAACTCCAACTAAGATTTTTCCCCATCTTAGAAATTCCTCTAGTATTTAACAAAAATAAGTTGACATTTTTCTGAGCACTTTGATTTTTCTGTTTTATTTGTGGTCTTATTTTTCCGTTGTTATTATGCGACGTATAGATCCCGTATTTGACGAAGTTGCTGTGGAAGAAGAAGGAAAAGGATTTGAAGACTTTGAAGACCAAGCCAATCCAGGCAAGCAACCCTTTGACCATGATACACTTGTTTTGCGGAACCCGTTGTTTCCGATGCATGATGATAGATTCACGGTGGTGACCTAGTTGAAACCACCACATGATGCATGCTTGAACTTGATCTTGCAAAGTGCTAGATGACATGCAAATAGTTGGTCATGAGGCTTAAATGATGCATGTGTGATTTTATCCTTCGTAGTTGGAATCTTTGCATGAACCCATCGGGTGCCCCTAATGCCCGAGGGTGATGTTGAATTAGGTCATCACTTGAGAAAGAAGTGATGTGCCGGTAGAATCATGTGCATGGTGAAATGATGGATTAGATTTATGTGTGACTACCGTCCCAACCAAACATGTGCAACCACACTACCCCTTATGGGACAGGGCTTATTGATTACTTTGGTCGATACTAGCATGGTGCCCGCATTACTAGTGACGGGAAGACTTGAGGTCTTTCCCGGGACGGGGTCGTGCTTGGATAGACGGCCATGACTGTTTTTACAGGGCACCGGACACACCGTTGGTCCCTTCGGGTACGCGTGACATTGAAATTAGGGCAAGTCCCGTGATCTATTGTTTGTACCCGAGGGCCGTGTACCAACGAGTGGACTCTATGTTAGTGTCGTCTAAGGAAAGGTAATGACCGGGTGCTTACCCCGGGTACTTGAGGTACCGCGGGTCGAGGATGACACGGAAGTTCCCCGGATCTTGTGGGTAAAGTGCGCAACCTCTGCAGAGTGTAAAACTATTCGAATAGTCGTGTCCACGGTCATGGACAGTTGGGTGGTGCCACTTAAACTATGTCCAGAATTTTACTTCATCGGTGATAGTATGTGTGTGATGAGTCAAGGTGGTGACTTGACTCGATGAGTTGAATCATATTCATGTTGATATCGTTAACCTATCTTCGAGGTTACGCGAGGTTATTGATGCATAAAACTTGATAGTAGAGTATTTATTCTAGCCCTTTGCTAGATTGTTCATTATCGTTCAATTGCATTATTACTTTGAACCACATCATGGGTTGCTTGCGAGTACATTCAAAGTACTCATAGGCTTGCCACTGGTTATTTAATTGGCCAGGCATGCAAGAACAGGATTATGAGGAAGAGTTCTTTGGACACGAACATGCGAACTAGGACGCTATCCCAGTCAGAATGCCTGTAGGGTTAAGGCAGATGGCATGGGTTCTACCCGTTATCGAAGACTTCCGCTATTTGAGTTATTTGCTATTCAGCCCGTGAGGCTCTATCTATGTAAGACTTGGCCATAATGGCCATAATTCGTGTAAGACTATTTGTATGGATGTAAGACTCTTGTTATTTCAGCTTCTGTGTGTTCAGTGAGCATTGATCTCTGGGATCACTGTACACGTGCATTCGGTGATCTCGACTTCTAAGTCGGGGTCCCCACAGAGCTGGTATCAGAGCCATCCTGACTGTAGGAAGCCTTAGTTAGCATGGGCGTTAGTTAGATGAGACCCCTTTTCAAAAACCTTCTGAACCTCTCTTCTTTTCTAAACCTGAGATTTCATCAGCTTATTAACCCCTCCTATTCCACCTTTGTAGATGGCCGCTGTACCCGAAGAGCACCTGACCACTAGGTTTCCCTTACTTCTCGAGGATAGCCTCCAGGAGTGTCAGTTCCACCGAGCACCCATCCTCACCTACCTTGAGCATTGGGTGAGCGATACTGAGGTGGAGTACCATGTGGAAGTGATCGTGAAGGCAAACGATCCTCCCACAAGTTGGTTCTTCGAGGGACCCCAGATGGCAACACTCCCACTCGCTGTCGAGGCTGCTGCACTCAAGGCATTAACCCGTCTCCGCGAGATTCTTCCGGAGATGGCAGCCAAGATGACAACTCGCTTCTTACCTTACCGGAAGGAAGGTGAAGAAGAAAGCAGCGCACTAGCCCCTCCACTGAAGGAAGGACTCTCGCTTCGGTTCCAGACCTACTTCAGTCTATGTGCCTACAGCTTGGCACAAGACTTGGCCTCGGAATCAATGAAGCTTCGAGAAGAACTTCACAAGACCAAGGCACTTCTTCGTCGAGATCAAGAGAAGACAAATAGTATCAAGAAGGAAGGAGCAGCTTCTGGATAGTCCGCTATCGCACACCGGGGCGGAAGACCCTCCGAGGATGTATCTTCCAAGAATGAAGAACCACCTCGGCGACGCCGGATGACGGCAAGGGAATATCGCAAGCTTTTCCCTGCACCACCGACGAAGCACCGTCGTATCCAACTCCTCCACTCCCCCACACCCTCAAGTGACAAGGGCGCCTAGACAGATGAAGACAAGGAGGAAGACCCAGAAGAGCCGGAATATGCGACCGAGCATTCCGCCGCTTACGCATCATTCGCTACTCGGATGTGCCAGTTGTAACCGCTACGGTAGGATAGGTCGTGTAACCCCTATGCGCAGTCGAGTCCTTGTATGGTTCATATGAAACCATCTAGTGTTTGCCTTTGTTGTGTCTGGATGTATGTCGTATTCTTCCTTCGGGAATGTGTAAACGACTACATCACCCATTTGGATTTTAATGAATGTGTTTTGGCCTTTCGGCCCTTGCATGATTTGATTTAGTGTCACACCCACCCCCTTACTAGGCACCCATCTATCTTGCTTTCCCTCTTCCGAGTCATGAGACCTTTTACCGCTCCAACAGGATGCCTGTTGTAACTCGTACTGGTACCTCTACCCAGTAGCCCGAAGCCGGAGCATCCGCTCAGTCTGAGGCAGGCCACGACCAAACCAACGACCAAGCTCCACCACCACCTCCTCCAAGCATGGACATGGCTCAGCTTCTCCAAGCTTTCCGAGAGGAACGCCAAGCCAACACTGCAGCTCTCCAGCTGATTGCTCAAGCTGTCACCAACAACCGCCAGCCGGCGGGGAATGGCAATGGACGTTCCACGTTGGCAGAGTTCAAGAAGCATGCACCGCCAACCTTCATCGAGACTGCTGAACCCCTGGATGCAGACGACTGGGTCCGTTCCATTGTGGAGATACTGGAACTAGTCGGATGCGCCGAAGACAGGGAGAAGGTGGCTTATGCAGCCCACTGCCTCGGGGGGACTGCTAGAGCTTGGTGGGATGGATTCAAGGTCATGCATGCTGAACAAGACATCACTTGGGTTAACTTCAAGTCAGAATTCCGCAAGGCCCACATTCCTTCCGGAATCATGGCTATCAAAAAGCGTGAGTTCCGAGCCCTGAAGCAAGGAAGTGGCACTGTCAAGGAGTACATGCAGAAGTTCAGTGTTCTGTCAAGGTATGCCCCTGAAGATGTCAGCACTGATGCTGCCAAAAGGGAGCGCTTCATGGAAGACCTCAATCAGACTCTGCAATACTCGCTTGTTGTGTGCGATTGCCCATCCTTCCCTGACCTGGTGAACAAAGCACTTATGCTTGAAGACAAGCGGCGTGCTTTGGAAGACACTCGCAAGCGCAAGTTGGTCAGTAAGGGAAGTTCCAGCAACCAGAAGCCTCGTCCGTGGCAGTCAGCCCCGGCCAAGCCAACCTATCAGCAACCAAGAGCTCCTGCACCTCGCACCAACCCTCAGCCTCAGCAGTATGCCAACCCCAGGCCAGCTTTCAACCCCAATACCAGTGGTGGCAACAAGATCAATCCAAACCAAGTCACTTGCTTTGGATGTGGTCAGTCCGGACACATCTCAAGGGTGTGCCCCAACAAGAAGCCTGATGCCCCGCGCCCCAATGCGCAGAACCAGGGACAAGGCCGTGGAATGCCACCAAGGAACCCAGCTCCCCACAATCCACCGAACTATGGGAAGGGGCGTGTGAATCACGTCACTGCTGAAGAAGCCCAGGAAGACCCGGACGTCGTGCTGGGTACGTTCCTTGTCAACTCAGCACCTGCAACTGTCTTGTTTGATTCTGGAGCAACGCATTCATTTGTCACTCAAAGATTTGCATTAAAAAGTGGCATGACCCCTACACCCCTGAATAACCCTATGGTGGTACAAACCCCCGGAACCGAGATGAGAGCCAAGATAGGCTGTAAAGGAGTCAGTACTACCATTAACGGTGTAGACTTCCTAGCAGACCTTATCGTCCTGAGATCGCAAGGCTTGGATGTGATCCTAGGCATGAATTGGCTCAGCAAGCACCAAGGCTTGTTAGACTGTGCCAATCGGACAGTCACTGTGACCAATGACCAAGGAGTCGAAGTCAAGTTTGCTTCCAACTCCTCTTCCGCTCAAGCCGCTAAAGTCAACTGTCTGTCTGAAGTTGGGCTAGATCAAGTACCGGTGGTATGTGAGTATCCTGATGTATTTCCGGATGAACTACCGGGAATGCCCCCTGACCGTGACATTGAGTTCATCATCGAGCTCGTGCCCGGAGCAGGACCCATCTATAAGAAGCCTTATAGAATGGGGACGGAAGAATTAGCCGAGTTGAAGAAGCAGCTGGAAGAGCAGCTAAGGAAGGGATTTATCCGCCCGAGTGCCTCCCCTTGGGGATCTCCTGTTCTGTTTGTGGCAAAGAGGGACGGTACCATCCGCTTATGCATTGACTATCGTACCCTCAATGAAGTTACAATCAAGAACAAGTATCCACTTCCCAAGATCGAAGATCTGTTTGATCAGCTCAGCGGAGCCAAGGTATTCTCCAAGATCGACCTCAGATCTGGGTACTACCAGCTGAAGATCAGACCCCAAGATATTCTGAAGACGGCATTCGTAACCAGATATGGCCTGTACGAGTGCACGGTCATGTCCTTTGGGTTAACCAATGCCCCAGCTTACTTCATGTATCTCATGAATAAAGTCTTCATGGAATATTTGGACAAGTTCGTTGTCGTCTTCATTGATGACATTCTTGTGTTCTCGAAGTCGGAGGAAGAGCACGAGCAGCATCTGAGGATGGTCCTAGACAAGCTTCGTGAGCACCAACTATATGCCAAATTCAGCAAGTGTGAGTTCTGGCTGCATAAAGTTGGATTCTTAGGTCATGTCTTGACCGAGGAAGGATTATCTGTTGATCCTGCAAAGATCGAAGCTGTGACCCAATGGCAATCTCCAACGACCGTCAAGGAAGTCAGAAGCTTCCTCGGACTAGCGGGCTATTACCGCAAGTTCGTGGAAGGATTCTCTAGCATTGCACGACCAATGACTCAGCTCCTCAAGAAGGACAAGAAGTTTGAGTGGACGCCAAAATGCGAAGAGAGCTTCCAAGAACTCAAGAAGAGATTGACCACCGCCCCAGTTCTGGCAACACCTGACATTCACAAGGAGTTCGTGATGCCTCTCGAACCGGATTGGGAAGTGTTCTGATGCAAGAAGGCCGCGTCATAGCATACCTCTCCAGGCAGCTACGACCCCATGAGGAGAACTACGCTACTCACGATCTTGAGCTAGCGACAGTAGTTCATGCCTTGAAGACATGGCGGCATTACCTCCTAGGGAAACGGTGTGAGATCTACACAGACCACAAAAGTCTGAAGTACATTTTCACCCAAAAGGAATTGAACATGAGGCAGCGGAGATGGTTGGAACTCATCAAAGACTATGACCTCAGTGTTCAGTATCACGCTGGGAAGGCTAACGTGGTGGCCTATGCCTTAAGCAGGAAGGCTTGCTCTTTGAATGCCATTATTCAAGTAAGGCAGCCAGCCTTGTTTAAGGAGTTCGAACAATTCAGTTTGGAATTGGTCACCCCTGGATTTCTGGATCATTTGGAAGTCAGACCGACCCTGATGGACGACGTCAAGAAGGCACAAGATGGACACGCAAGCATCGAAGGCATCAAGAAGAAGATGAAGCTGGGCAAGGCCCCAGGATTCTCCGAAGACGAGCACGGGATTGTTTGGTACAAAGGTCGCATCTGCGTACCAAACAACACCGAGCTGAAGACGCTGATTCTGCAAGAAGCCCACGACACTCCGTATTCCATCCACCCCGGAGGAACCAAGATGTACCAAGACTTGAAGGCACGATTCTGGTGGCACGGGATGAAAAGAGAGATTGCAACCTATGTTGCAAAGTGTGATGTGTGCCAAAGGGTCAAGGCTGAATATCAGCGACCTGCTGGATTGCTTCAACCACTCAAGGTTCCTGAGTGGAAGTGGGATAAAGTCGGAATGGACTTCATCACTGGATTACCAAGGTCGAATAGAGGGCATGCCTCTATCTGGGTCATAGTCGATCATTTGACCAAGGTGGCCCCTTTCATTCCTGTCAAGACCACTTATGATGGCAACCGACTGGCAGCTCTCTACATCGACCGAATCGTGAGCCTTCACGGTCTTCCCAAGGAGATTGTGTCAGATCGAGGAACCCAGTTCACCTCAAGGTTCTGGAAGAAGCTCCAAGAAGCCTTGGGAACCAAGTTGTCTTTCAGCACAGATTTCCACCCACAGACCGGAGGTCAGACAGAACGAGTCAATCAGATTCTCGAAGACATGCTCCGAGCCTGTGTCCTGGCATATGGAGCCAAGTGGGAAGATTGTCTCCCTTTTGCCGAGTTCTCCTATAACAACAGTTACCAGTCGAGCCTTCAGATGGCACCATTTGAGGTGTTGTACGGACGCAGGTGCCGCACACCCCTCAACTGGTAAGAGACTGGAGAAGGACTAGTCTTTGGACCGGATAATCTCCGCGCAGCAGAAGAGCAAGTCCAACTAGTCAGAGAACGTTTGAAGGCAGCCAAGTCAAGGCAAAAGAGTTATGCTGACACTCACCATCGAGACATGAGTTTCCATGTCGGGGATCATGTGTACCTGCGGGTAACTCCTCTGAAGGGAACCAAGTGTTTCCACGTCAAGGGGAAGCTCGCACCAAGGTTCATTGGACCCTTTGAGATCACTGCACGACGAGGAGAAGTGGCTAACCAGTTGGAACTACCACCTGAGCTATCCGATGTGCACAATGTATTCCATGTGTCACAACTCCGGAAATGTCTCCAAGTTCCAGACAAGCCTAATCTCTACAAGGATGTGGATCACCAAGCCATTGATCTGCAGCCTGATTTGACCTACCGCGAGAAGCCCATTCGCATTCTGGACGAAGCAGAACGACGAACGCGAAGCCGTACCATCAAGTATTTCAAGGTCCAGTGGAGCAACCACACCGAAGCAGAAGCAACCTGGGAACGAGAAGACTATCTTAGATCCGAGTTTCCCGATCTCTTTTAAGACCTAGTTTAGGAATCTCGGGGACGAGATTCTTGTAAGGGGGGGTAGGTCTGTCACACCCTGCATTTTATAACATGTTATTTGTACCTTTGAAGCATGAAAATTTGGACCAGCAATTTTTTTTGGCATCATTTGGCTTTTATTTGAATTGAGTTTTTCTTCATATGCTTTTTCATGTGCTCATTAAAGTCAACTATGACCTCTTGTAGAATTCATCTCCATACCCAAAACTTCTGCCCAATGATCACGCCAAGTGTTATATAACAGTATAGTATTTTCCTACAAAATTAATTTGGCCAAAAAGTATTTTTATAAATTTAGTTTTCCAAAAACCCCTGAATTGAGATTTGCACTGCAAGTACTTGATTTAGGGTGAGAAAATTATTTCAAAAGGTTTATTTGAGACCTAGTAGTCATAGGGGACTCCCAGAAACCACAAAGGTATAATTGTAAAAGTTATTTTCCTATTTTATTTAAAAGCTTTTTCTTAAGGCCAGAAATGGTCTTTAATAGGGAAAAATTATTTAACTATTTCAAAAATATTTGCCAAAATTCAGGGAGACTCAGAGGACATATATTGTCCATATATAAGAGTTTCAACACTTGGTCATGTTCAAAATAATGGGCTAATCCCTCTAAAACCCTTTCTGGATATTTCAAGCTTTTGAAATATTTACAAAGGAAACTTTCTCCAAAAATTCCAGGGAAATTCTATCATGTCATATATGACATATTTGGTGATCTTGCCAAGTCCCATGCCTTGGGAAGCAAGAAAACATCCTCAAACCCCTTCATAACCATTCTGTCCATATTTGAAGTTTGAGCAACTTTACATTGCCAAACTTGTCCAAATGCTCTCAAATTTGGTGCACATGCTAGAATGGCCTAACAAGGCATCTAGACCAAATGGCACAAGATTTGGAATAGAGCAACTTGATCAGATCATCCTAAAACCCTTTCTGTTCAAATGCAAATTTGAACAACTTTACATTACCAACTTTTTATCTGGAGCTTCAAATTTTGTGGGCATGATCAATACCCCAAATGATGATGCTACACCAAGTGGTGCATCAAGGGGAGATGATTAGCTTGACTCAATCAAGATGAAGTTGTTTCTGTTGATTTCTAGGGTTCACCAAAGTTACATTGGCTAGTTTCTTCAAATGAGCCCAAATTTGGTGAAGCACCCTATTTTCACATGTTATACAATCCTGTTAAGTGCCATGTCAAGTGGAGGTCATTTGCTTGACCAAACACTGATCAAACACCTTCTGGCTTTTTACTAAAACCTCCATCTTGATCACTTTTACTCTTCTCCATGGCCTCAACTTTTTACCACATGTTCATTCAGTTACTGGCTACCCCCAGTAACTTCCCCAGCACCCCAGCTCCATGATTGAGGGGTAAGAACCCAAGTTTACCTTGCTGGACAGCAAGTTTTCACCAAGTCACCAGCATCCTCCCTCTCTCTCAGCATCTCCAGGGCATCCAAGGCCGCAGGCCATTTCTTTACTCCTTCCCTGACCTTCTAAACACTCTTGGGCACGTTGGTTTTGACCGGAGCGGCGAAGGCACGGTGGTGCCAGCCATACGCGCGCTCTGGAGCACGCAACAGTGCGGACACGCACTGTAGCTCCAGCCAATCAGCCACCCCCGACAGCCTCGGGCCACTCCCTCGCGCCAGTCGATGCTCCTCGACGTCCGCGACCGCCCCGGTGCTGCCCCCCCTCCTCCTGCGCCCTCCAGTGATCATCGTCGCACGCGCACCGGCCGCCCGCAACGGCCACTCTTCTGCCTCGCACGCGCGCGCGCTCCAGAAGCTCCCCCGCTCCTCCTCTCACCTCAGTTGGACGTGGAGCTCGTCCAGCAACTCCGTGGACACATTCCCCTTGCCCCCTGTGCGCTGTAGCTTCGAGCCGGAGCTCGTCGGCGCACTGGACCACGGGCCTCCGTCGACCTCCTATAAATAGGACCCCCCGGGCCTCTCCAGCAGCATCAGCAGCTCCACCACACCTCACTGAGCCCCCCAGCACCACCCATTCCTCCCCAGGAAGTCCCAGTGCTCGGGATCGACCGGAGCTCCGCCGCGTCGGGCCGCCGGTGATCTCGCAGTACGGGCCTCCCCTGCCCTTCTTCTTGCCCGATCTAGAACCACCGATCAACACTGACTCTTTCCCCCCTGTTTCCCCTCTCTGTGGCAGTTGGAAACGGCCGGAGCGGCGACCTCCCGTAGCTCCTCCGCCGTCCCACCTCGCCGCCGGGGAACCTGACCTCCCCGGCGTGCTGTACCACCACCCCTACAACCGCCACTCGATGCTGGACCCAACCCTGTCCTCCGTTGCCGTCGCCGTGGCCGGAAACCTCGCCGGTGAGCTCGCCGTCGCCGTGGCCGCAAGGTTGGAGATGACAGGAGGGCCCCGCCTGTCATCCCCACACCTCTCTCCCCCTCCTCTCTGCCACTGACCAACGGGCCCCGCCCGTCAGGTTCAAAAACCTGACGTGCGCGCGCGGGCACCCATGCGGCTGGGCTGGTCTGCCCTGGGCCGTGCACTGTGGCCTTCTCTGGCCCAGTTGCACAGGGCACTTTTCCTTTTTCTTTTCTGTAATTGTTTTAAACATTTCTACAGAAAACAATAATGGTCCAAATAAAATAATTCCAACTCCTAAAATCTTGTAATATTCCAACCTATTTAATGGTACCACTTTCACTCACATCTATGAAACTTTTCTGTTCTGTTCAAATTTAAATTCAAATTTGAGCAGTAAAACTCCTGTTCTAAAATCAATAGATTCTGTTCTGTTACTCCAAAACTCCAACTAAGATTTTTTCCCATCTTAGAAATTCCTCTAGTATTTAACAAAAATAAGTTGACATTTTTCTGAGCACTTTGATTTTTCTGTTTTATTTGTGGTCTTATTTTTCCGTTGTTATTATGCGACGTATAGATCCCGTATTTGACGAAGTTGCTGTGGAAGAAGAAGGAGAAGGATTTGAAGACTTTGAAGACCAAGCCAATCTAGGCAAGCAGCCCTTTGACCATGATACACTTGTTTTGCGGAACGAGTTGTTTCCGATGCATGATGATAGATTCACGGTGGTGACCTTGTTGAAACCACCACATGATGCATCCTTGAACTTGATCTTGCAAAGTGCTAGATGACATGCAAATAGTTGGTCATGAGGCTTAAATGATGCATGTGTGATTTTAACCTTCGTAGTTGGAATCTTTGCATGAACCCATCGGGTGCCCCTAATGCCCGAGGGTGATGTTGAATTAGGTCATCACTTGAGAAAGAAGTGATGTGCCGGTAGAATCATGTGCATGGTGAAATGATGGATTAGATTTATGTGTGACTACCTTCCCAACCAAACATGTGCAACCAAACTACCCCTTATGGGACGGGGCTTATTGATTACTTTGGTCGATACTAGCATGGTGCCCGCATTACTAGTGACGGGAAGACTTGAGGTCTTTCCCGGGACGGGGTCGTGCTTGGATAGACGGCCATGACTGTTTTTACAGGGCACCGGACACACCGTTGGTCCCTTCGGGTACGCGTGACATTGAAATTAGGGCAAGTCCCGCGATCTATTGTTTGTACCCGAGGGCCGTGTACCAACGAGTAGACTCTATGTTAGTGTCGTCTAAGGAAAGGTAATGACCGGGTGCTTACCCCGGGTACTTGAGGTACCGCGGGTCGTGGATGACACGGAAGTTCCCCGGATCTTGTGGGTAAAGTGCGCAACCTCTGCAGAGTGTAAAACTATTCGAATAGCCGTGTCCACGTTCATGGACAGTTGGGTGGTGCTACTTAAACTATGTCCAGAATTTTACTTCATCGGTGATAGTATGTGTGTGATGAGTCAAGGTGGTGACTTGACTCGATGAGTTGAATCATATTCATGTTGATATCGATAACCTGTCTTCGAGGTTACGCGAGGTTATTGATGCATAAAACTTGATAGTAGAGTATTTATTCTAGCCCTTTGCTAGATTGTTCATTATCGTTCAATTGCATTGTTACTTTGAACCACATCATGGGTTGCTTGCGAGTACATTCAAAGTACTCATTGGCTTGCCACTGGTTATTTAATTGGCCAGGCATGGAAGAACAGGATTATGAGGAAGAGTTCTTTGGAGACGAACATGCGAACTATGACGCTATCCCAGTCAGAATGCCTGTAGGGTTAAGGCAGATGGCATGGGTTCTACCCGTTATCAAAGACTTCCGCTATTTGAGTTATTTGCTATTCAGCCCGTGAGGCTCTATCTATGTAAGACTTGACCATAATGGCCATAATTCGTGTAAGACTATTTGTATGGATGTAAGACTCTTGTTATTTCAGCTTCTGTGTGTTCAGTGAGCATTGATCTCTGGGATCACTGTACACGTGCATTCGGTGATCTCGACTTCTAAGTCGGGGTCCCCACATATGAAGTTGCCAGTGATGCTCAATAAGATCTTCTTGGAGCTAAGTATGAACTTGTCGGTTCTCGATCATGTGATGCCCTTCAAGGAATGCCTAGATCCTATTCGGATCATACCTTAGCCGAATAGGAGTCCCGTTGGTGATGTACTGAAAGTTCTAAGACATATCCCTCTCATGTTCAATTGTCATGTTATGCAATATGATGCAACAAGTCTAGTTTGTCATAGAACCTTGGAGCTCTAGTACTCGGCAGGGCCACAGACAATTGCAAAACGCTTCTGAAGCACACATAAGGCTCTCTCTACATCTTCCCTAGCTGTTTATTGACATTGGCCAAAGTGAATATTATTGTTACTTTTTGGGTGCAGAATTGTTTTGACTAATGTGGCCCATGGGGGATAGATGTCATCCGCAAGGTAGTAACCCACCGAGTAGTTATGCCCATTGATCGAATACTTGCAAGCAGGAGCATCTCCAGTAATAAGCCTAGAAAACAGTGGTGATCTCGACATCACATTCAAGTCATTGTGAGAGCCAGGCAAATCAAAGAATGAATGACATATCCAAATATCCTCTGTTGCAACTGCCTTAAGAATGATTATTGGATTGTTGCAGTGGACTTTTTACTGACCCTTCCATCATGCATGACAATTTCTTCCATGTCCAGTGCATACAGTTAATTGATCCAAGCATCCCTGGCCAACCCCTTGGTTCACTCTCTGCCATCAGCCTCTGGGTGTCTTCCTCGTTGGATGCCCTCAAGTACTCTGGTCCAAAAACACTAATCATTGCTTTAATGAACCTTTGAACGACCTCCAAGATTGTGTCTTCACCACTGCGGGCATAGTTGTCAATTAGGTCTTCTGTCGGGTTTTGGTTGGACTGGGGAGGGGCTCCTGGCGGTCACCTTCCCGATTCTCTTTTCTTTTGTTGTATCTCCTTCGATATCCGTTATGGAGCTCGCGACAAGACAGTGGGATCTCAAATTTTATTGGGTCCTGTCTCCTGTGGAGTTGGAATAATGACAAAGTCTTGTTGCCATCCTCCCTGTGCTCTCGGAGTCTTCGGATGTGGTCTTTTGGCCACATTCGGCGTCTGGTGGCTTTTCTGTCAAGTCTTTCTATCGTGTCTTGTCGCTCGGTCGGTCCGTTTCTAGGTTCAAGGTTGTGTGTTCGGCTAGGGCGCCACCCAAAATTAAGATCTTCATGTGGCAGTTCATGCGTGGCCGCTTGCCTGCTGTGGACCAAATCAAGAAAAGGCATGGGCCCGGTTCTGATTTTTGTGTGATTTGTGGCAGCCTCCAAGACACTGATCATATCCTCTTCCGCTACCCTCTCGCCAAGTTGTTCCGGGCTTGTACTAGATATTGGATGGGTGTGTCGTGGGCCCCAAATAGTTTTGGTGAGCTTCGGGCCCTTACCCCCTCCCTTACGGGCTAAAACAGGATGGTGTTCTGGTTTGGTTTTTCGGCCATGTGTTGGACCTTACGGACTACCAGGAATAAGGTTACCATTGAACATATGTTTCCCAACAAGGCCGTTGACTGCATTTTCAAAATTTCCACCTTTTTGCAGTAGTGGAAATCTCTGAGTAAGGAGAGAGACTTGTCCGCTGTGGAGCTGCTCCTTTCCCGCATCCGTGCTTCGGCGAGCAATTTTCTGGAATGAACTCGCGCTAGTCAGCTGTAGTTTGTGCTTTGCGTTGTCGCCCTTTGTGTTGTAAGAACTTCTTATCTATTTAGTCGGCCTGCGTGCTTGTACTGCCGGTTGTGGCCTTCTTTAGATTCTGGTTCTTCATTCTATCTGGGTATGTTGAATGTTCTATCTCAACTCTTGTGCCATTTAGGCTTTATTAATTTAAAGTTAGGCCTTGGCCTTTTCTCTAAAAAAAGGTTCTCAATTGCATCGACGGAACACCCATGTGCCAAAACTCGAAAAACCTCAATGCACTTCACCAGAGGGCATGCACTTATCTCTTCGCATGCATTTCTTTGAAGCTTGAACCAGTCATCATACTTCTCAACGGCTTTTGCAATGGTTAGAAATAGACTTGTGTGCATCCAAAAGCGCAGGCGAAAGTTCTTCTCCGGATAGGTGGATTTGGATCAAAGTAGTCTCTCATGATCTTGGCATGGCCCTCCGCTCTATCATGGTTGATTTATATGCGTGAAAAATGCAATTCTCTCCTAGGCCGTTGAATATCATCATTGAAAATCATGCCAAAAACGGTTTCAAAGTCTTCATCGTTTTCTTCCTCTTCGAATGACAACAAGTCCTCGAAGACCATATTCCTCAACCTCTTCATATTCAATCCAAACGTCCCGCTACAAAATGAAACAAAAGAAAAAAAACTCACCTACGTAAACCGTCAAACATTTGCAAGGTGGTGGTGGTGCACTGGCTGGGCGGCGTCGTTTAGGCCAAACCAGCGGGCGGCGATGTGTTGGAATGACCTGTAGTGATGCCTAAGCAAGGTCAGATGAAGTGACCACCAAATAGGAAGAAGATTAAAAGCAATCATACGACTCGGTTATGGCGACGACGATGGTGTTTCACCTTGATTCCGGTGACATCGACGGGTGCAAACGGGCTCAGAGTAGGACAAAAGGACGGGGGGTCCAAGGCAGGCAATGAGGTAGTGGCGGGACCGGCGAAGAGGCAGTGGCGAGGGGGACATGTGTCGTGGTTCTAAGTCTGACAGTACGAGTAGGGGTACGTAAGAGGAGGCAAGATGTATATGAGTTCAGGCCCTTCTCGGAGGAAGTAATAGCCCTACGTCTCGATGCTCGGAGGCGGTCGATTGGAATGTATTGGTGTGTTTGAGTTACAGGGGGTGCGAACCCTTGTACTGGAGGAGAGGGGTGGCTTATATAGTGTGCCAGGACCCCAGCCATGCTCCATGTTACCAAGGGTTCAATGTACATAAAGGCAGGCATTACTGATAACGCCCGCAGTAAAGAGTAATAAAGACATTCATTGCAGCAGAGTGAATACCAGACCGTTGTTGTCCCAAGGAACCTTTGGCCTTTAGGGGTAGAGTGCCTTGGAAGGGTCGAGTGAAGTTGAGTCGTCTGGACGGGGGTGTACGGTCGAGTGGGATGTCCTCTTGGGCCGTCTCAGTCGACTATTCTTGTTGTCATCGTTTTGTCTTTTGAGCTTCTGGGGTAGTGACCTTGGGTGGGGTATCTTGGTCAGGCATGCGACCCTACCCTAGGTCCGTAACCTCGTCAGTAGCCCCCGAATGGATTGATGCTTGAGTAGAAGAGAGCGCTGAAGCATGCCTTGGCCCAGGTTTGATGTCCTTGGGGTAATCTTCTCCGAACTTGTGAACCAGGCCATCTTTTTAGCCTCGTCTTGGTCGCCTTAATCGACTCCGGAACCGTCGAGTGTGCTTGTTGTGCTGACCGTCGACTGAACTTTGCGCGTGGCGCCGAGCGCCGTTGGTGCACGCAGTTTTCGGTGGGATCATTTGCTCTCTATTGTCCGGATTTTGCGGGATTTCGAAATTTGGGGAAGCGCACGGGACGGGTCGTGCCACGATAATCGGATCGGATATGCCTGGGACGCCTCGATCCTCGCGCCGCCTTTTTCGCCACATATCACGTGTGCGCCTGTTGCGGGATTGCTCGGGGCCACCGGTCAGTCACTCGACCGTTGTGCTATAAATGCGCATCGAGGCCAAGGCGAGGGCACTGTGCGCCCATTCCCTGTTTCCTTGCCTCCGTCCCTCCGCCACGCCTCTGCTTCTTTCTCCTCCTCCTCGGCCAACACCGGCTCACTTGCCATGGGCAAGGAGATGACCACGGTGCTGGAGCGCTCGAAGAAGGCGGTGACGGGGAAAGCGAAGAGGTCCGGCCGCAGGGGGTCGTCGTCGAGGTCCGGGCTCCCGCCTGGCTGGATCCAAGGGGACTGGATCAGGTCCACCATTACGACGGAGGACATGGAGGAGCTGGAGGAGGATGGCTTGGTCGCTCGCGACTCCTGGCGGGTGCCGGGAGGCGAGCACGAGCCCCAGCCGCGGGAGGGCGAGTGCGTCCTCCTCGCGACCCACGTCGACCGAGGTTTCTCCATGCCTCCGCACACTTTCTTCCGTGCCTTCTTGACTTTTTACGACGCCCAGCTGCACTACTTTACGCCCAACTCCATCGCTTTCTTGGCTGCATTTGTCTCGATGTGTGAGAACTTCCTCGGCTATCGACCGCACTGGGGTTTGTTCAAACACATCTTCACTTGTCGTTCGCAAACCGTCAAGAAAGCGAATCCGAGCGACGAAAAGACGCACGTCATCCAGATGTGCGGCGGGCTGGGTATCCAGCTTAGAAATAGGAGCGCCTTTCTTGCTATGATCCTCCCAGAGTCGGTTCAGGGCTGGCAGTCGACTTGGTTCTACTGTAAGGACACTCCAACTCCTGGTCAGTCGACTGGGCTTCCTCCCTTTTCCTTTAGTCGAGCCAGCCAGCCACCGTCGCTGGTTGTGAGTCGGACCGAGAGGGTGGAGGTAGACATGCTGGTGGAGCGGGTCATCCAGTTGGTCCGCGACGGGGTTACAGGGTTGGATCTGCTTGAGGTGTACCTTATGCGGAGGATCCAGCCTCTCCAAGCTTGAGACCACCCGATGTGGCTGTATTCCGGGGTCGACGACTCGTCTCGGGTTCACCCGGAGGAGGCCTCAGCGAACACGGTGGCGCGGTGCTTGAAGTGCATCACGGGGAACAAGGACAACCCTAGGGGGCTTGGAAGAGTTCCTCCATTCGACGCCGACCATCTACCCGAGAAGGTCCAGCCTTGACTTCCGAGCGGTTTTCTTGTTTCTTGTTTGCGGCTGTCTGACGAATCTGACTGATGTTTGGTTAAACCTCTTTTCCGCAGATCTATACCGAAAT
Source organism: Secale cereale (assembly GCA_902687465.1). Lineage (NCBI taxonomy): Eukaryota > Viridiplantae > Streptophyta > Magnoliopsida > Poales > Poaceae > Secale > Secale cereale. Next base: position 624,092,865 of record LR738711.1, read on the forward strand.
GTACTCTGTGCCCAACAGGGTCCAGGTCCAGGAGGGCGAAGAAGGCATGGGCGAGGCTTCCGAGTGGAAGTTTGACGAGGAGACCGGAGAGGAGAGCGAGGGCTCCAGCAGCGGGGAGGAGGTCGAGTCACCTCCCCGCTGCGAAAAGCGCTCGAAGGAGAAGCATGACCCAGAGGTTGTGCACTGCAGGGCGGGCCCCTACAGCTCTCAAGTGCAGAAGCGGGCTCACACGGCCACTCCCGATCCGACTGAAAAGGCGCCCAAGCATCCTAAGGTCGCTGCCGCCAAGCCTTGGAAGGTCCTGTCCAAGATCAAGGTGGACATCCCGATCGCCTCTACGTAAGTGCTGTTCTGATTTATTTCTCCCTGCTTTTCGGAGGTCGACTTTGCCTTCGTCGACTCACTTTCAAGGAAATTTTCAGTGCTGCTGCTTCTGCGACCTCAATGGATATCGACAAGGGTCGGGATGATGAGGAGACCGCTGATGCTGCTATGTCCCGCGCAGGTGCGAGTTGTAGATGGTACTTTGCTTTTTGTCGGTTTGAACTAACGGTCGACTGAACTTCGTGGTTTTTTTGAAGTGCCACGCCATGTCATAGAGCTCCCAGACGACGAAGACGACGACGATGAGGAGCGCTCGGGAGTGACTCGACAACGCATGGGAATGAAGGGCCGGAAGGCACCCTCTGGCTCTGAGGCCCAACAACAGGAGGACGTGGCCCGGACCACGGTCTCCTTCGCCGTCCCTGTGTCGACTGTCCGCCCTCCTTCCTCGACTGGTCCGGCCGTCGACCTAGCGCCTGCTCCGCCGTCCGTTCTCTTCTCCACCCATCACATCCCGGAGAATCCCGTGGGTGCAACCCAAGAAGCCGTTCGCCAGGCGGGGATGATGATGGAGAGAACGAAGGCGGCGTACGAGGCTAGCATGGCTGCCTACAATGCTAGCTGAGCTCTTAGGACCAATGTCCAGGATTGACTCTTCCGACTGATTTGCTATATTCGTGTAGTCTTCAGTTTGAGAAATCTACTGCCTTGTTCATGAGATGATGCCACACCCACTGGATGCCTTATCTTGTAGCTTTTAGCTTTTGTAGGCCAACCGATAGTACCAGTGGGGGCACGCTCAGTGCGCCCAGTGGGTGTAGTCCCCGAGGCCATGGTCGACTGAAGTCAGTCGACTGTGGTCTTTAGAATGTGTCTTGTTTGTTCCGTACTTCTCTTACTCGCGCAGACTCTGGTCAGGCTGATCTGGTCGAGTGAGAACCAGTGGGGGCACGCTCAGTGCACCCACTGGGTGTAGTCCCCGAGGCCGGGGTCAACAGCTGGTAGTCGGCCATGGTCTGAGAATAGAACGTTTCCTCCTTGTTTTTATAACTCTGGTCAGACTGATCTTGGCCGAGTGAGAACCAGTGGGGGCATGCTCAGTGCACCCACTGGGTGTAGTCCCCGAGACTGCGGTTGAGTGTTTGACTCGACTGTAGTCTTAGAGTTCTGATTTGTTGTGTTGATGCAGAGATCTTGTGAGTTCGGGGCCAAATTTGCGGATCTCGAGAAGAAGCAGGTCAGCTCAATCTTGGCTAGCAGCTGGCTCGGGACCAACTGAAGAAGACTCAGGACGACGCAGCTGGTAACTAAAGCGAGCAACTCGTCAACTGACCTTCGATAAATATGCCGTGTGTATCCTCATGTTCATCCATCTAGTGACGTCTCTTGTAGATCAACTGAAGGCGGCATTGGAGCAGAAGGACCTCAACTTGGCGGCGGCGCAACAGAGAGCGCAGGAGAAGACCGAACTGGCGGACCAGAAGCTGGCTTCAGTCGGCGTGCTTGAAGCAGTAATCGCCAGGCTAAAGAGCTCCCTCGACGCAGCCAACCAAGAAGTGACTCGATTGAAGGGGGCTAAGAACGCCCTGAACGAGAAGTACGAGGGCCTCTTTCAGAAGAAGAACGACCTAGAAGCCTATCTGTGCGGACTCACCAAGAAGTGGTATCTCGTGCTTGAAGGTATGCCTCTTTTGCTCTGGTCCGGATCAAGGTGGTCGACTCGTAACTCGCTTACTGATTTGATGCGTTCTCCCTTGTGCAGAATTCTGCCGCAACTTTGATGAGGAGACCGGACGGGTCGAGCCTGGTCTGGACCCCACCAACTCTATTGTCAAGGATGAAGCTGCCATGAACATTTTGAGGTTGGAGTCTCGCCTTACCAGCGCTACAGACTATCTTGGTCGACTGAAAGTAGTGATGTCCCGGATCGACGCTGCACTCTGGAGGGGAGCCGTGCAAGAGAACAACCTTGAGTCCCTGATGACTCGACTGAATGAGATCCCTGGTCGAGTGCAGGAGTGGAAGAAGTCATCTGCTTGCTGCGGGGCCGACGTAGCACTGTCTCTGGTTCGGGTGCACTGTAAGGAGGTGAAGGAGAAGAGGTTGGCTGCACTCAAGGTTGCCAACATGAAGGAGCTCCAGTTTCAGTCGTTTATGGAGACTTTCTTGGAAGCTGCAACTCGCATCGCCGATGGGATCGACCTGGATGAGTTCGTCGCGCCTGCGAGCCCACCTCCCCCTGAGGAGTGAATGAACTTTGATACTTCGATTCAATTTTCCTCGGAATGCCGAGTGATCCTGTAACCGTTAAACTCATGTGGGCCCGTTGCCCAAGTACTCTTGCCCGAATCTTGGGGGACTTTATATGGATTTGATTCCTTTTGCATTTGCTTGTTTTGCTTCCGACTCTTTCTGGTCTTTTGGATTTTGAGTCGACACCATCTCCGTGGCTTGGCTTCGACGGTTCGAACCACTTGTTGGTGACGTCATACTTGTGGCGAAGCTCGAAGGACCGCAGCTAAGCCCCCGAGTGAGAGGGTTGCTCTTCACTCGGAGTAGTTTCTGCAACTTAGGCGATCACAAGCTACGTTGTACTTGTGGCGAAGCTCGGAGGACAGAGCCATGTTGTACTTATGGCGTAGCTCGGAGGACCGCAGCTAAGCCCCCGAGTGAGAGGACTGCTCTTCACTCGGAGTAGTTTTCAGAACTCAGGCGATTGCGGGGTCGCAGCTAAGCCCCCGAGCGAGAGGGTTGCTCTTCACTCGGAGTAGTTTTCGTAACTTAGGCGATTGCGGGGTCGCAACTAAGCCCCCGAGCGAGTGGGTTGCTCTTCACTCG
>LR738711.1:624096495-624257169 GCA_902687465.1 Secale cereale
GTAGTTTTTGTAACTTAGGCGATTACGATATACGTTTTACTTGTGGTGGAGCTCGGAAGACAGAGCCACTTTGTACTTATGGTGTAGCTCGGAGGACCGCAGCTAAGCCCCCGAGTGAGAGGACTGCTCTTCACTTGGAGTAGTTTTTGAAACTTAGGCGATTACGAGCTACGTTGTACTTGTGGCGGAGCTCGGAAGACAGAGCCACGTTGTACTTATGGCGTAGCTCGGAGGACCACAACTAAGCTCCCGAGTGAGAGGATTGCTCTTCACTCGGAGTAGTTTTTGTAACTTAGGCGATTGCGAGCTACGTTGTACTTGTGGCAGAGTTCGGAAGACAGAGCCACGTTGTACTTATGGCGTAGCTCGGACGACCGGAGCTAAGCCCCTGAGTGAGAGGATTGCTCTTCACTTGGAGTAGTTTTTGTAACTTAGGCGAATTGGGTTCACGGCTAAGTCCCCGAGTGAGAGGGTTGCTCTTCACTCGGAGTAGTTTTTGTAACTTAGGAGAATCGGGTTCGCGGCTAAGCCCCCGAGTGAGAGGGTTGCTCTTCACTCGGAGTAGTTTTTGTAACTTAGGCGAATCGGGTTCACGGCTAAGCCCCCGAGTGAGATGGTTGCTCTTCACTTAGAGTAGTTTTTATAACTTAGGCGAATCGGGTTCGCGACTAAACACCCACTAGGGGATTTTGAAGACCAGCATCTTAGAAACCAACAATCATTAAGGAATTGTTGCGAACTTGTCTTTGAAACAAACTGGAAAATCTTTATTACAACTCGACTGTTCGAGCGCTTTAAGTATAGAAGCGGCGGAGCAGGTCCGCGTTCCACGAACGAGGTTCATCTCTCTTCTTAGCGACGTTGTAGAGGTGATACGCTCCATTGTGCAGTACTTTGGTGAAGATGAAGGGGCCTTCCCAAGCCGGGGCGAGCTTGTGCGGTCGTTTCTGATGCACTCGAAGAACCAGGTCTCCTTCCTGGAATGCTCGGCTTCGGACGTTGCGAGCATGGAATCGACGCAGGTCCTGTTGATAGATGGTCGACCGGATCAAGGCCATCTCACGTTCCTCCTCCAAGAGGTCAACTGCATCCTGGCGAGCTAGCTCTGCTTCAGCTTGGAAGAAGAGTTCCACTCGGGGGGCATTGTGCAACAAATCGCTCGGCAACACGGCTTCAGCTCCATAGACCATGAAGAAAGGGGTACGGTCAGTCGACCGGTTCGGAGTTGTCCTCAGACCCCATAAGACAGACGGCAGTTCGGTTACCCAAGCTCCGGCGGCATGCTTGAGGTCACGCATGAGCCGTGGCTTCAGGCCTTGGAGAATCAAACCGTTCGATCTTTCTACTTTTCCATTCGACTGCGGATGCGCTATGGAGGCGTAGTCGACTCGTGTTCCTTGAGAGGAACAGAAAGCTCTGAATTCATCCGAGTCAAAGTTGGACCATTATCCGTGATGATGCTGTGGGGGACCCCATATCTGAAAATCAGTTCTCCGATGAAGCTGATAGCGGTGCTTGACTCGAGGTTTTTGATGGGCTTGGCTTCGATCCACTTGGTGAACTATTCGACTGCTACACGCAGGTGAGTGAATCCGCTTCTGCCAGTTTTGAAGGGGCCGACCATGTCCAAACGCCAAACGGAAAAGGGCCAAACTAATGGAATGGTCTTTAGGGTAGACGCTGGCTTATGGGAAATGTTGGAGTAGAACTGGCAGCCTTCACACTTGTGCACGATATCTTTAGCCATCTCGTTGGCTCGGGGCCAATAAAACCCAACTCGGTACGCCTTGGCCAGTATAGTCCGAGAGGAAGTGTGGTGGCCGCAAGTCCCCGAGTGGATCACATTCAGAATCGGTCGACCCTCCTCTGGGGTGATGCAGCACTGAGCGACTCCAGTGACACTCTCCCTATAGAGCTGACCTTGAATGACGGTAAAAGCCTTGGATCGACGGACGATCTGGCGTGCTTCTTCTTCGTCTTCCGGGAGTTCTTGCCTGAGCAGATAAGCTATGTATGGCATAGCCCAGTCGGGCGTAATCACTAAAATTTCCATGATCAAGTCGACCACTGCAGGTACTTCGACTTCAGTCGGATCAGACGCACTGACTGGCTACGAGGTTCCTCCGTGAAGGGGTCTTCTTTGACTGAGGAGGTGTGCAGATGTTCCAGAAATACATTCTTGGGGATAGGCTTCCGAGTCGACCCAATTTTCGCGAGATCATCAGCAAGCTGATTCTTGGCTCTGGGCAAGTGATGGAGCTCTAAACCTTCGAACTTCTTTTCAAGCTTCCGTACTGCACTGCAATAATTGGTCATTGCCGGGCTTCTGACGTCCCATTCCTTCATCACCTGGTTCACCACTAAGTCTGAATTGCCGTAGACCATCAGGCGACGGATGCCGAGTGAGATGGCCATACACAATCCGTACAAAAGTGCTTCGTATTCAGCTTCGTTGTTTGATGAGTCAAAGTGGATTTGAAGGACGTAACTGAGCTTGTCGCCCCTAGGAGATACCAGGACCACACCTGCGCCGAATCTGTTCAACATCTTGGATCCGTCAAAGAACATAGTCCAGTGGTCCGACTAAACCTGAGTCGGCAGCTCTTGTTCGATCCACTCGGCCACAAAACCTGCTATTGCCTGAGACTTGATAGCTTTCTTCGCTTCAAACTTGATATCTAGCGGAAGGAGTTCAATCGCCCATTTTGCCACTCGACCGGTTGCGTCTCGGTTGTTCAGGATTTCTGATAGTGGGGCGTCACTGACGACTGAGATTGTATGATCCGAGAAGTAGTGGGCAACCTTCTTTGCGGTCAAGTAAATATCGTACACAAGCTTCTGGTAATGCGGGTACCTTTGCTTGGAGGGAGTCAATACTTCGGATATGTAATAGATTGGGCATTGGACTTTGTAGGCCTTGCCTTCTTCTTCCCGCTCGACCGTGAGTACAGTGCTGACAACTTGTCCGGTGGCTGCAATGTATAGTAAGAGAGGCTCTTTGCTGACTGGGGCAGCAAGCACCGGCTGGGTGGACAACAGGGCTTTGAGCTCTTCGAACGCCGCTTCAGCTTCGGAATTCCACTCGAACTTTTCTGATTTCTTCATCAGTCGGTAGAGAGGTAATGCCTTCTCACTGAGACGAGAAATGAATCGACTCAATGCGGCCAAGCAACCAGTAAGCTTCTGGATGTCGTGTACACGCTCGGGGAATTTCATTCGGAGGATGGCACCGACCTTTTCTGGGTTGGCGTCGATTCCTCGTTCAGAAACGAGAAAACCGAGTAACTTGCCGCCTGGAACTCCAAACGTACACTTCGACAGATTGAGCTTGATAACATAGCTTCTCAAATTTGCGAATGTTCTCAGCGAGGTCAGTCAACAGGTCGGAACCTTTCTGCGACTTGACCAAGATGTCATCCATGTATGCTTCGATGTTCCGACTGATTTGCTTCAACAGGCACTTCTGAATCATGCGCATGAAGGTATCGCCGGCATTCTTGAGACCGAAAGGCATAGTGACATAACAGAAACACCCGAACGGGGTGATGAAAGCTGTCTTGATTTCATCGGGTCCAAACAGTCGGATCTGATGGTACCCGGAATACGCGTCCAGAAAGGACAAACGCTCGCATCCCGAAGTCGAGTCGACTATCTGATCGATGCGGGGGAGAGGAAAATGATCCTTCAGGCAGGCCCGATTGATATGCTTGAAATCGATGCACATGCGGAGAGACTTGTCCTTCTTGGGGACCATGACCACATTGGTGAGCCACTCGGAGTGGTAGATCTCACGGATGAACTCAGCTGCCAGAAGCCGAGCCACCTCCTCGCCAATCGTCTTTCTCTTCTCCGCGGTGGACCGACGGAGATGTTCCTTCACGGGCTTCACTTCCGGGTCGACTCGCAAACGGTGCTCAGCCAGTCCCCTGGGTACACCTAGCATGTCAGATGGTTTCCATGCGAAGATGTCCCAGTTCTCACGAAGGAACTGGATGAGCGCTTCTTTCTATTTGCTGTCGAGTGTAGTGGAAATGCGGGTCGGTGCTGCATTGGGGTCGGTGGGGTGAATGTGTACGGGCTTCGTCTCCCCACCTGACTGAAAAGCTGACTCGGAAGCCAGCTTCTTGGCCTGCAGCAAGTCACTCGGATCCACGTCTGGTACTCCTCCATCTCTACCGCTGCCATCTGCTCGTCAGCGATCTTCGAGCCTTTCTGGAAGCATTCTTTCGCTTTCTGACGGTTCCCTGTGACGGTTATAATGCCGTTGGGTCCCGGCATCTTCAGCTTGAGATACACATAACACGGTCGAGCCATGAATCTGGCGTAGGCGGGCCTACCCAGAATGGCATGATAAGTGCTATTGAAGTCCACCACTTCAAATGTCAGCTTTTGTTTGCGGTAATTCTTCGAGTCGCCAAAGACTACGTCGAGTGGGATTTGGCCAAGTGAGTCGGCCTTCTTCCCCAGGATGACTCCGTGGAACCTCATGTTGCTTTCGCTCAGCTGGGACATCGGAATGCCCATATCATGGAGAGTTGCAGCATACAGAATATTCAAACCACTTCCACCATCCATCAGGACCCTGGTCAAACGCATGCCCTCGACCACTGGGCCGACCACCAGCGCCTGCCGCCCAGGGGTACCAATGTGCGCGGGGTGATCCGACTGGTCGAACGTGATAGGGGTCTTGGACCACTTCAGATACGTGGTTGTTGCCGGGGCAACCATGTTGACTTCTTTGTTGATCACTTTCAGTCGACTTTTGCTTTCAACGTCTGCGAAGATCATCAAAGTGGAGTTGATCTGTGGGTAAACTCTATCCCCTTCTTTGTCCTCGGTCTCCTCCGATTCCTTTTCCTTATCAGTGGACTGATCCTTCTGGAAGTTCTGGATCAGGAGCCGGCACTGTCGAGTGGTGTGCTTGGGAGAGACCAAGTTCCCCTCTTCATCTTTTTTTGTGTGGATAGGACATGGCTGGTCGAGTACATCATTCCCAGCATGATCCTTCACTTTCTTGGGGACCCAAGGCCACTTGGGCTTTCCTTTTCCCTTCCCTTGGTTGACAACTGCAGCTTCGCCCTGAGCGGCTGGCTCGGCCTTGCGCTTGGGTTTCCGGTTGGAGTTCTGATCATCTTGTCCGACTGGTTTCTTGCCACTGCGGAGTCGGTCGGCTTCTTCGCTGTTAGCCGACTGGCTATCTCCATTATCCGGGACATGGACATATCACCCGTTCGACCGAACTTCAAATTCAGTTCTCGGTATCGCACGCCCTCCTTGAAGGCACAAACTGCTTGGTGTTCAGACACATTCTCCACCGTGTGGTGCAAGGTGGTCCGTCTCTGTATGTAATCCCTCAAGGTTTCATTCGGCTTCTGTACGCAATGCTGCAGCTCCGCGAGCCCTGCGGGCCATTTGCAAGTACCTTCGAAGGTCCAAATAAACACTCGGGCCAGCTCTTCCCAACTGTATATGCTCCCAGGGGCCATTTGATTAAGCCACACCCGAGCTGAGCCGCCAGCATCAGAGGAAGGTGTTTCATGGCTACGTCGTCATTTCCGCCTCCGATTTGCACAGCCACTCGGTAATCCTCGAGCCAGGTGTCTGGTTTTGACTCGCCGGTGAACTTATTTACCCCCGCCGCCAACCTGAAGTTCGGGGGGATCTCAGCGGCCTTGATGGCACTGCTAAAACACTCGGGTCCAGAGACGAACGCTCGGCTTCCACTTGGACGATCTCTACCTTGCTCTTCTCTGAACACCCTGTTCAGGTCGACCAGCCCTTGCACAAGGATAGACCTTGCATCGAAGCCGGGCCTCCGGGGATCCGGGGGATTCCTCCGCTAGTCGTCGCGTAAGCGTCTGCCCTCGTGTCGCCTGGTCAAGAACGATCCGCTTCCCGGGGGAGGCGTAGGGCACTCGACGACAGTCGTGATGACCGGGTCGACGGTCATACTGCTCATCATTCCGACCCAGATGCTGATCTTGATGTGGGCCACGATCCTCATGCCTCGGGGGCAATCTTGGACTGTGGGCTGACCAAATGGTGTCTGCAGCCACCGATCTGCTGTGAATCCTGTTGCGCGACTGAGAAACTACCGCGTTCCGCTCTCCGGCCATTCGGAGCAACACCTGGATCTGCTGTAGGCCTCTTCCAGCCTCCGACTGCGATGGTTGAATTGACTCCGCGATGCGAGCCGCGGCTTCGCGGTTCTGGACAGGCGTAAGGAACACCCGAGTCTCGCGCGGGAACGATCTCTGCGGCCGTCGACTGGACTCGGGGACCAGTCGGCGGGCTCGTGCGTCGAGTGCGCACTGGATATTCTCCAAACGCGCGCGCTCAGCCACGGTGGCCAAGCGCGTGGCTTCCAGGGCCCGAGCCTATGGAGTATCCCCCACGATGGGGGTGAAGAGTGTGTCCTCATTGTGGCGGTAGAGCTCGTCCCTCTGCTCGGCAGTGAGGGGTTGGGGAATGTACCCGTCGTGATCGAATGAATGACCGTCGCCGCTGCCGCCGTCGCCGCCGCGAGGGAATCCTGGCGGGCTGCGGCGTGAGTTGACCATGAGGACTTCCACCGCGGGATAGCTGCTCCCGCACTTGGAAACTGAATCCGCGAGCCCGACCGATGGATCGACCGGCCCGTAAAGATATTCGTCGGGCTCGATGGCCGCGACTTGAGGGGTGGCTGCCTGGTGGGCCACTACGTGTTTCACCCACCGCTGGAGCCGCAAGCGACCGGATCGCTTGCAACGGCGTCCAGCGGGGATGATGGATGATGAAGGAATCAGCAGGTACTGAGTCGATGGCTGTCAAAGAAGGACGCCACAGGCGCTCGCACGAAAGTGCGCAACCCCATGGACGGGCAGTGCCTCAACGTTGAGGGGAGCCTCCTGGAGCCAAGCGGAGTCGTCGGCGATGAAGACGAGCACGCCGAGTCGGATCTCGCGGCCCAACGTCAGACCACCACCGGAAACCCTGATGAAGGAGGTCGGAGAAAAGTTTGTGACCTCACCAGAAGTCGCTAAGACGCCTTGCCCCACTATGGGCGCCAACTGTCGTGGGTCTAAGTCTGACAGTACGAGTAGGGGGTACGTAGGAGGAGGCAAGGCCCTAGCTATGGTGAGATTGTACGCAAGATGTATACGAGTTCAGGCCCTTCTCAAAGGAAGTAATAGCCCTACATCTCGGTGCCCGGAGGCGGTCGACTAGAATGTATGGGGGTGTTTGAGTTACAGGGGGTGCGAACCCTTGTACTGGAGGAGGGGGGTGGCTTATATAGTGTGCCAGGACCCGAGCCATGCTCCATGTTACCAAGGGTTCAATGTACATAAAGGCAGACGTTACTGATAACGCCTGCAATAAAGAGTGATAAAGGCATTCATTGCAGCAGAGTGAATACCAGACCATTGCTGCCCCAAGGAACCTTTGGCCTTCAGGGGTCGAGTGCCTTGGAAGGGTCGAGTGAAGTTGAGTCGTCTGGACTGGGTGTACGGTCGAGTGGGATGTCCTCTTGGGCCGTCCCAGTCGACTGTTCTTGCTGTCATCGATTTTTCTTTTGAGCTTCTGGGGTAGTGACCTTGGGTGGGGTATATTGGTCAGGCCCGCGACCCTACCCTAGGTCCGTAACCTCGTCAACAGGCGCGAGAGCGGCGGGGCTGGCGAAGATGCAACGGCGAGGGGGAGAGGTGCGAGAGCGGCGGATGTTTTCCTTCGAGGGGTAGCGGCTGAGTATATTTAGATGTCGGACAGGAGGCGGAGTAAAAATTATGCTCTATTCGGATTAGGGGTTTGATGAAACTTTACTCCTCTAATGCGGGAAATAGGATCAGTTAGAGTTGGCGTAAGAAACCATCCGGTACTGGGTTATTCCAACTAGCTCGCCACACATATGGCAATACTGGCAACAATTCTATCCTAAGTGTACCAAATGAGTTAAGTAAACTAAGAATCTAGTTTCTCATCCTCAGTGCTCGATTGTAGTGCTTAGTTGTAGTGCCGCGGATCAGGATAGCCAAACTGGAGATCTTTTGGATGCAGCACAATGGAGCATTGATAGCACATTTCACAGACTTTGTGGGCATTGCTATGTCCACATAGATATATCTTCCGAATGCCAGGATGTGGGAGATAAAAGCAACAAGACCATGTCTTGCAAATGGTATCCACTGCAAATACACAGGAAGACAAACAACATATAGATACGAGGTAAGTGAATGATCACGATGTGCAATACACACAAACACACAGAGAGGGGGTCATACATTGGCCACAACGACGTTTAGACCACCAAAGAGGGAAACCCAGTATACTGTAGGCTTCAATAACTGTTTCCATCTGAGAACACAAGATAAAAAATATGTTTCTGTCTAAAGCATGAAATGGAATAGCAAAGGCAATAATCAGATTTATTTGCATATAAGGCAGTGTAAACATATCACAATCGTAGCAGTAATTGCAATGGAAAGACGCTGTAGAGACGATAACGACGAGGCACAGTTGTATCAACTCCTCTTGTTGTTGATTGAAAATTAAAAAATTCTTGCCAGGAACATCTAAACCTCTTTTTGGTGGCCTAGCAAAAAGGATTAGGAAAATACATACAGAGTACCACAAGTTATCCATATCACACAAACAAGTGTGGCAGTTCATTTTCGCATATTTTTAAATAATAATAAAGAAATAAAGTGTGAAGCGGCAGTTCAATAAAAACATTAGTTCTTGCACATTCAGCCTGCTTCTATATGGTTGGCATGCCTTCTAGTGATGATGTTATGGTCTTCCCCTGTTTTTCCTACCTTGGTACTAGCTATTGAGAGTGATCTTCCAATGAGTTACTAGGTAAGTGACATGTATGCTGTAAAAGAGACAAGAGAGAAGATGCATCAAACTAGAAAGAAGAAGACCATGCATACCTAAGGGGGTGCATGTGATGACTCCACGAGAACCATTTCTATAAACAGTCTCTTAGAAAAAGAGAGTCCGTGGAGCAGGCAGGAATGAGAAGCAACCAGAGCGCTTCTGACGAGCCATGAAGTTTGCATGAGTCCAGAAAGCACCGTTATTGAAATGCATTTTTTTGGTCACCTTGCTAGGAGCAGGCTCATACTCATTGTCCTGAACCAACCAATCAAGCAGGGGGGAAACGATATTGGTAATTGTAATGAGGAAAAAGTGGAAAACACAGTTTGACAGAACTAGTACAATTAGGAAGTAAATTCCCTGAAAAATCCAATGACTTGGTTTTCGTGTGTCCAATAGAAACGAAACAATTTTGTATGGTTCCAGCGATTTGATCTTTTATTTCAATGCAATTTTAATAAAAACCAGCTCAAAAAGGTCATAGTAATTGTCGGTGTACGAAAGTAGGGGCCTTTTCTGTACCCCTTTACTTGTGCACGTGCGGTCGTAGCCACACCTGCGGCCATGCTTTCCGAGGTAGAGGAAGGAAAGGTACAAGACTACCAAGGCAGCACTCAAGCCAGAGGCATGAAGAGCAGAGGGGCAAGATGGACTCACCCTCGGCAACACCCTTGCCGGGGCAGCCTACATAGCCCCAGCAAGAGTCTTGCCGGGGCAGCTTGCCCAACACCTGCAAGGCCGCCACCCTTGGGCCTGGGAGCTTTGACACCATCAACAACGTCAAGACTCAAGACCAAGATTCAGGGGCGCCTGCGTGGTGGCATGCACATCTTTGTGAAGATCAAAGACCCGTGAATCTAGATAAGGACCAGAAGACGAAGACCCCCGGCAAGACCCATGCAGGGGGCGTCTGCGGGGCCACGACCAGGCCCGCACCTGCCAAGGTTTTGCTGCCCCGCAGCTGTTCCAACACGGCAACTAGCCCACCAAATAGACAAGCACCTGCGTGGTGGCATGTAGATCTTCGTGAAGACCCTGCCAGCGCACCAGCACAACGACCAGCCAGCCAGCATGGCGCTGCATGCCTCGTCAGCTTGGACGCGCATCGGAACAAGGTGAGGCGGCGACAGACGGGACGAGCTCTGTTGCCGTCCCCGATAAAGCAAGAGGGCACGTAGGCGGCACATTAAATGTGATTTTCCTATGATGTATGACGATAAACTTGTACACTGTAGATACTTTCCACCTCCTTTGTGCCACTGTGGCGACCCCTTTGCCATATAAAAGGAGGCCCGAGGCGTACTGTGGAAGGATTCGGACTTTTTCGACAAGGCACGCATAGTAGCCAGTTTAAGAGCTCAAGAACACAAGATAAGCACAAATAAGTAGGACTAGGGTGTTATGCATCATTTGCGGCCCGAACCTGGGTAAAAATTCCCACGCATTGATCGCTAGACCTGCTCTTTGCGCAGCGCTACGCCCCCGCCAACCGTAGTAGGGGTCTCCAAGATCCCATAGGTGTCGTTTCCCCTGACATCTTTTGGCGCGCCAGGTAGGGGGCGCTAGGCTGTGAAAATCTAGCCTAGAAGTCAGCGCATCAACTCCTTGCCAGTAAGGAGTTCATAGGATGTTTTCTTCAGAAGCTTGTGAAGATAAACACGGTTGATGATATGGCATGCAGTATCAATAGCTTCGGGCCAAAACTTTCTTGGTGTCTTGTATTCATCGAGCATCGTTCGAGCCATCTCAATTAGGGTTCTGTTCTTGCGCTCTACGATGCCATTCTGCTGAGGTGTGTACGGAGCTGAGAACTCATGAGTGATTCCCATTGTATCCAAATAAAGATCAAGGCCGGTATTCTTGAACTCAGTGCCATTGTCACTTCTGATATGCTTGATCTTGACGCCATAGTTGTTCATGGCACGGTTGGCGAAGCGTCTGAAGACATCTTGCACTTCAGTCTTGTAGAGAATTATGTGCACCCATGTGTATCTTGAATAATCATCAACAATGACGAAGCCATAGAGACAAGCTGTGGTAGTGAACATGGAGTAGTGAGTAGGGCCAAATAAGTCCATGTGAAGCAGCTCGAAGGGTTTGGATGTCATCATGATTGTCTTCGAGGGATGCTTGGCCCTAGTCATCTTCCCAGCTTCACAGGCATCGCAAAGATGATCTTTATTGAACTTGACGCCCTCGATGCCTACGACGTGCTTCTTCTTCGCGAGAGTGTGCAAGTTACTCATGCCGGCATGTCCTAGCCTCCGATGCCAGAGCCAACACTCTGAAGCTTTTGCTAGAAGACATACGGCCATCTGCGCTCTAGCTGAGAAATCTACCATATACAGATAACCTTTTATGTATCCTTCAAAGACTAGAGACTTGTTAGATTCCACTAGTACAAGGCAACGATATTTTCCAAATATCACAATCATGTTTAAGTCACAAAGCATTGAGACAGGCATTAAGTTGAAACCAAGGGATTCAACAAGCATGACTTTATCCATGTGCTTATCCCTTGAGATTGCAACTCTACATAGACCCAATACTTTGCTTTTACCAGTATCAGGAAATGTGATGTGACTCTTGTTAGATGGACGTAAGGTTGAGTCCATAAGAAGACTTCAATCTCCAGTCATATGATTTGTGCATCCACTATCCATAATCCATTCTGAAGTCTTTGGTGTCACTCCCTACAATGCAGTTAGGGGGATAGGCTTCACCAATAGTCAATGTGAAGCATAAACATTTGACGAACAAGTGGATTATGAAAGCTTAGATCCAAGTTAGGACTGATAAGATGATTAGCAAGTGATTCATGAACAAAATAGATAGTAAGACCATTTGGGCATTTGATCTTGCGCCCTACAAGTTGTTTTAGGTCCCCAGCAATAGCATCATACACCTTTAATTTTAGGCTGGAGACCTTTCCTGCAAGAGAAAATTATTTCTTCTTAACCACCCACATCTTCAGGGGTGGCTTAGAAGCAATGAGTCTAAGTGCAGCATCTGAGAATTTTGGCTTTGGAGCCCTAGCAAATAGTCTTGCAGTAGGAGAATAATACTCATAAGAATAAGCAAAGAAGTTCTTTGTTATGTGAATATAGCGGTTTGAGGAAACACGCTCATATTCATGGGCTTGAGTATAATTTCCCTGCAAAACATTGGCGTTAGGGTGACTCAGGTGAGTGCTTTGTCTGTATGAAGCCTTAGGACCATATGAAGCCTTTGGTCTGGGGTTTGTCTTCTTCCCAGGTGGTGTCATGATGGCATTTACTGGAAGCTTCTCAAGACAACCTTTTGGAACCCAGATCTTCTTCATAGGTGGCCCGTTCCTGCAGTTAGTACCAATATACCTGGCAAACACTTCACCATTCTGATTCTTAAATAGTTTATAGTTTGCATCAAAGGATTCATCAATGATAATATGATTAGCACAAGTGAAGCCAGATAAGGTAGATGGATCTACTAAAGGTTCCTTTGCAGCAACCCATGTGGTTTTGGGGTACTGCTCAGGCTTCCAGTATGAACCATCAACATTCATTTTCCTCTCAAACCCTACACCCTCTTTCCTAGGGTTTCGGTTCAGTATCTGCTTTTTGAGGACATCACATAAAGTCTGATGCCCTTTGAGGCTTTTGTACATCCCTGTTTCAAGCAAAGTCTTCAACCTAGCATTTTCATCAGCAATGGTAGTGGTATCCTCAACAGAGGGGTTAGTTACCACATCAGCAGTTGAAGATATTGCAACAGTGGCAGCAGTAGAACATTCAGCAATAGATGTAGCGTTATCATGCTCAATGCATTTTAGACATGGTGGTTCAAATCCTTCCTGAGCGGAGCTGATCAGTTGTGCGCGGAGTGACTCATTTTCCTTTTGAAGATCTTCATGAGCCGCTTTCAATTTCTCAAGTTCTTGCTTCCTTTGAAGGTACTCGTGGGAAAGCTTTTCATGAGTTTTTGAGAGACATTCATAAAGACTTTCAAGTTCCTCGTACTTAACATGAATATTTTTTATGTCTTCAATTAAGGACTGAGAACGGGTCATTTCCGCATCCAACAGGTCATCGCTTTTGTCTAACAGTTTTTGAATATGTTCCATAGCTTTCTGCTGTTTAGTGGCAATTTTAGCAAGTGTTTTGTAGCTAGGTTTTGATTCATAGTCAGAGTCATCTTCACTGGATGTTTGAAAGTAAGCATCACGTGATTTTACCTTGGCACCACGTGCCATGAAGCAGTAGGTGGGAGCAGAGTCATCGTCTTCATCATCAATGTTGGTGACGGGGTCATTGTCTTCAATGTTGAAGATGGACTTGGCAACGTAGGCTGTGGCAAGAGCCAGACTTGCAACACCATAATCGGACTCCTCCTCAGACTCCACCTCCGCTTCTTCTGAAGCAGACTCCTCCTCTAAAACCATCTCCTTGCCAACAAACGCACGAGCCTTGCCAGATGAATTCTTCTTGTGTGATGAATACTTCGATGAAGACTTGGAAGAAGACTTTGAGTATTTCTTCTTTTTCTTGTCATCAGATTCATATTCCTTGCTCTTCTTCTTCTTCTTCTTCTTCTTCTCATTGTCCCATTGAGGACACTCAGAGATGTAGTGACGAGGTTTCTTGCACTTATGACATGTTCTCTTCTTGTAGTCATGGGTAGAAGCTTCATCATTTCTTGAGCTGGATCGTGAAGACTTTCTGAAGCCTTTCTTCCTAGTGAATTTCTGGAACTTCTTCACAAGCATAGCGAGCTCCTTTCCAATGTCTTCAGGATCATCAGAACTGCAGTCAGATTCTTCTTCAGTTGAGGAAGCAACCTTTGCCTTCAAAGCACAAGTTCGGCCATAGTTGGGACCATAGATGTCACGTTTCTCAGATAGCTGGAACTCATGTGTGTTGAGCCTCTCAAGTATGTCAGACGGATCGAGAGTCTTGAAGTCAGGGCGTTCTTGAATCATCAGGGCAAGGATGTCAAATGAGCTGTCAAGTGATCTCAGGAGGGTCTTGATGATTTCATGCTTGGTGATCTCAGTGGCGCCAAGTGCCTGAAGCTCATTTGTGATATCAGTGAGGCGATCGAATGTGTGCTGGACATTCTCATTGTCGTGTCTCTTGAAGCGCTTGAAAAGATTGCGAAGGACACTGATCCTTTGATCTCTCTGGGTTGAGACGCCTTCGTTGACCTTGGAGAGCCAGTCCCAGACTTCCTTTGACGTTTCCAGAGCACTCACACGACCATATTGTCCTTTGGTCAGATGACCACAGATGATGTTCTTGGCCATTGAATCCAGTTGAACGAGTCTCTTGACATCAGTAGGGGTGATACCTTAACCTGTCTTGGGAACGCCATTCTTGACGACAAACCAGAGGTCCACATCAATGGCTTCAAGGTGCATGCACATCTTGTTCTTCTAGTAGGGATATTCAGTGCCATCGAAGACGGGGCACGCAGTGGAGAGTTTGATTAGCCCTGCAGTTGACATAGCTAAGACTCCAGGTGGTTAAACTGAATCACACAGAACAAGGGAGTACCTTGCTCTGATACCAATTGAAAGTGCAGTATATCGACTAGAGGGGGGGGGGTGAATAGGCGATTTTTAGGAAAGTCTTCAAAACTTGGAAGTTTCGAAGACAAAAGATAAAACCAATCCTATTTATATGAAGCGGAAGGTAGAGTACACTGGACAAGCCATAGTCAAGTATTCAATGAAGTGAAAGCATGAAGACTAATAGTAGCTAGGCAGTATGGATCAGGATGGAAGATTGCATGAAGCCAATCAGAACAAGTAGTCACACAGTGAAGTCAAATAGATAGGCAGGCAGGCAATGACTTCACAATGAAAGACAGTAAGGAGAAGGGAAGGATAGAAACAATAGCTCAGGGAAGACAGTGATTTGTTAGACCAGTTCCAGTTGCTGGGACAACTGTACGTCTGGTTAGGGAGGCTGAGATTTAACTCAGAAGAACGCGTCTTCACCTTGTTCCCCTTGAGCTAAGGACACCTAGTCCTCGCCCAATCACTCTGGTAAGTCTTCAAGGTAGACTTCCAAACCTTCACAGACTTCGGTCACCGGCGATCCACAATGACTCTTGGATGCTCAGAACGCGACGCCTAACCGGCTGGAGGAATCACAGACCTCAAGTGTAACAAGTCTTCAGGTCACACAGACATAAAGACTTCAGTGATGCCTAACACTCTTTGGCTCTGGGTGTTTGGGCTTTGTCCTCGCAAGGATCTCTCTCTCAAATGCTTCGGAGGTGGGTTGCTCTCAAATGACAAAAGCCGTGTAATAACTCTGAGCAGCCACCAATTTATGGTGTAGGGGGTGGGCTATTTATAGCCACTGGGCAACCCGACCTGATTTGTCCGAAGTGACCCTGGGTCACTAAGGAACTGACACGTGTTCCAACGATTAGATTTCAAACACACACGACAACTTTACTTGGGCTACAAGTAAAACCGACTCATCCAACTCTGGATAAGATTTGCTCTCATTGTCTTCACTCAAAGACATAGGATTTGGTTGAGCATCACTTTAGTCACTCTGACTTTGTTCACTTGGACCCCACTTAACAGTATGGTGGTTCCTATGACTCAACAAAGAAGAAAAGGAAACAATGAAACATCTAAGTCTTCGCGCTCCATAGTCTTCACGCAATGTCTTCTCTCGTCATAGTCTTCAATATGAATATCTTCATATACCACCATTGTCGTCAATGTCTTCATACATTTTTAGGGGTCATCTCCGGTAGGTAAACCGAATCAATGAGGGACTACTACCTGTGTTATCTTGCAATTCTCACAAACACATTAGTCCCTCAACCAGGTTTGTCGTCAATACTCCAAAACCAACTAGGGGTGGCACTAGATGCACTTACAATATTTATGAAAGTGATGATGAGGCTACTCCCAATAGATATGAATTGCCTGTTGTTCCTGAGGGTTATGTTATGGATGAAGAAACTGCTAGAAACTTTCTTGCTTGCAATGATATATATGATCTTAAGAAATTATTAGCTAAGCTAAAAGAAAAGTCCTTGAATCCTAGAATGAAACATGACCCTACTTTTGCTACTTCACCTATCTGTGTTACTGATAAGGATTATGAATTCTCTGTTGATCCTGAGTTAATTACTTTGGTTGAATCTCATCCTTTCCATGGCTATGAGTCTGAAACTGTTGGGGCACATCTTACTAAGTTGAATGATATTGCCACCTAGTTTACCAACGATGAAAAGATTCGTTACTACTATATCCTTAAGTTGTTTCTGTTCTCGTTAAAGGGTGATGCTAAGACCTGGTTTAATTCTCTTAATCCTGGTTGTGTGCATAGTCCCCAGGATATGATGTATTACTTCCCTGCTAAATATTTTCCCTCTCATAAGAAACAAGCTGTCTTACGAGAAATATATAACTTTGTGCAAATTGAAGAAGAGAGTCTCCCACAAGCTTGGGGGAGGCTTCTCCAATTACTTAATGCTTTGCCTGATCATCCTCTTGAGATGCATGATATACTTGATGTCTTTTATAGTGGACTAACCGATGCTTCCAGAGACCACCTGGATAGTTGTGCCGGTTGTGTTTTCTGGGAAAGAACAGTTGAACAAGATAAACTACTATTGAATAATATGCTGGCGAATGAAAATAATTGGACACTTCCTGAACCAGCCCCTAAGCCAACTCCGAAGAAAGAGGTGTCTATTTCTCAGTCCTGAAGATATGCAAGAGGCAAAGAAATCTATGAAACAAAAAGGTATTAAAGCTGAAGATGTTAAGAATTTACCACCTATTGAAGAAATACATGGTCTTGATAACCCGACACAGGTATTAAAGGTAAATTCTATTTATAGATTTGGTGAAGGTGATATTCCTCGTTATAAGTCTGCTAGCCAATGCTTAGATGAGTTTGACAATTTCATTGTAAAACAAGAAAACTTCAATGCTTATGTTGGTAGACAATTACAACACAATGCTTATATGATTGAATGCTTGAATGATTATCTGTCTAGAGCTAAAGGTGAACTGAAACTCATTAGTATACATGCTTCTATGGTCGCCACTCAAGTAGAACAAGTACTTAAGGCTCAGAATGATTTTCTCAATGAATTAAATAGTAAGAATAATGACTATGCTGTTAGAGTTGCAACTAGAGGTGGTAAAGTGACTCAGGAACCTCTGTATCCTGAAGGCCACCCTAAGAGAATTGAGCAAGATTCTCAGAGAGCTAATTTAGATGCACCTAGTTCTTCTAAGAAGAAGAAAAAGAAAAATGATAGGACTTTGCATGCTTCTAGTGAACCTGTAGCTGACACACCTGAGAATCCCAATGATATATCTGTTTCTGATGCTGAGACACAATCTGGTAATGAACATGAACCTAGTGATAATATTAATGATGATGTTTATGATGATGCTCAACCTAGCAATGATAATGATGTAGAGATTGAACCTGTTGTTGATCTCGATAACCCACAATCAAAGAATCAACGTTATGATAAGAGAGACTTTGTTGCTAGGAAGCACGGTAGGGAAAGAGAACCATGGGTTCAGAAACCCATGCCTTTTCCTCTGAAACCATCCAAGAAAAAGGATGATGAGGATTTTGAGCGCTTTGCTGAAATGATTAGACCTATCTTTTTGTGTATGCGTTTGACTGATGTGCTTAAAACAAATCCTTATGCTAAGTATATGAAAGATTTTATTACCAACAAAAGAAAGATACCTGAAGTAGAAATTTCCACCATGCTTGCCAATTACACTTTTGAGGGTGGAATGCCTAAGAAATTAGGAGATCCAGGAGTACCTACTATACCTTGCTCCATTAAGAAAAACCATGTTAAAGCTGCTTTGTGTGATTTTGGAGCCGGTGTTAGTGTCATGCCTCTCTCTTTATATCGTAGACTTGTCTTGAGTAAGTTGACACCTAATGAAATATCTTTGCAAATGGCTGATAAATCAACTGCTATACCTGTCGGTATTTTTGAGGATGTGCCTGCTGTAGTTGCAAATGTTACTATTCTAACGGACTTTGTTATACTTGATATTCCTGAGGACGATAGTATGTCTATTATTCTCGGAAGACCCTTTTTGAATACTGCAGGGGCTGTTATTGATTGCAACAAAGGCAATGTCACTTTTCATGTCAATGGTAATGATCATACGGTACACTTTCCGAGGAAACAACCTCAGGTCCACAGTATCAATTATATTGGAAAAAATTCAACTATTACTATTGGAGGTTTTGAAATTCCTCTTCCTACTATCGAGAAGACATATGACATCCTTATTGTTGGGGACATACATATCCCCATTGAGGTAACCAAGTGTTATTCAAAAATTCTCCGGTTTCATGTTACTCGGAAAGAGTTTATTAACAAGACCTGATCAACCTTGTTAATGGATTCCTTTTGATGAGCATGGGATAGGTGAATCTAGATAGCACAAACCTTCTGTACCCTCTTTTTACTTTCTGTTAATCAGGATAAATAAAAGAAAAATAGCATTTTCTGTCTGTTTCCAGAGTTATCCGTGCAATAAAAAAATATCCCGAAAATAAAAGTTCTCCAAATGCCATGAAAATGAAATATGATTTTTTCTAGAATATTTGAGAAAATATGGCACATAACACACAACGAGGGGAGCCAGCACCTGGCCACGAGGGTCCAGGGTGCGCCCCCCTGCCCAGGGCGCGCTCCCTGCCTCATGGGCCCCACATGGCCCCCTCCACTTATTCCTGCACCCATGCTCTTCTTCTTCCTCTAAAAAAAATCACCAACGAGCTCAAACCCGAGTTCTAGCTCATCTTGCTACCATTTTTGATCTCCTTGCTCAAAGCACCATTCACCAAACTGTTTGGGGAGATTGTTCCTTGGTATGTGACTCCTCCATTGGTCCAATTAGTTTTTGTTCGAGTGCTTTATTTATTGCAAATTTATGCTGCTGTGGTGACCTTGTTCTTGAGCTTGCATGTCAAATTTTCTTGGTCCCAAGTAGTTCTAATGCATGATATAGTCTCTAGGCACTTATAGGAGTTGTTGCTATCAATCTTGTTGAGTTTGGTTAACTTTTATTGTGAGTTACTAAAATTTTCAGAAAAATGCATAGGAAAAACTTGCAAGGTGGTTCTTCAAGGAAGCAAGAACCGAGGCTCGCGTTCCGTGAGCCGGATGATGAACCACCGAGGGATGCTGACGTACGGCCTTGTGAATGGCCGTCAGATGACTTTATGGATCAGGCTGGCATCAAGGATGAATTTTACGCATATGTGCGCAATGCCGACCTCGAGGGCTTCATACAAGATAAGTGCCCTCAATATCGTGGCTTAACTGATAGCTTTGTGAGAAGGTTTAAATTTTCATCTTCACGTAATTCTCACACTGTCCTGTTTGACCTATATGATAAATCCTATACCATGGACTTAGAGAATTTTAATGATGCTTGTAAGCTCCCTTAGTGGGGCAGTATGGGTGATCCTCGTAAATCTGAATTTAGAGAGTTCCTTGCTAGTATTACAGTGGGGGAATCCAGGGAAATCACACAGGCTACCATAGGGAGCATTCATTTTCCTGCTATTCATTACTTTGCTCTCTTTATCGGTAGATGCATAAATGGTAAGGATGAGGGTTGCCACATGTGTGTCCCTGATCTTAGTGTTCTCAGGAGTGCTGTACTAGGTGATAGACAATATAACTTGGGAGCCATTGCTGCACGTAGGCTACATCTTAATGGTTTGCATGGAGATTTATTTGGTGGGATCTATGCCACTCGCATAGCCCGCTTTCTTGGTGTGCCTGTGCACGAGAATGATGAACCTTTACCTCCTGCTTATTTAGATTGCCATGCTATGACTAGTCATCGGTTTATAGAGTGTGATGATCAAACCCTCAAATATCGACTAATCTTTAACAGGCAGCACGCCATTCCTATTGTTCTTCCTGCCCCCACTTTGTTTAACTTTCAGGCAAAAGGGAGATACACTATAACTATGGAGGAGGCAAATGCTTATTATAACATGACGGAGGCAGCCCGCCTTCGAGCTGCAACTCAACATGCAGTATCTGCTGCATCCCAGTACAACCCCAACTACGACTGTGGATATCCGTCAGGCCAATACTGGCCATAGACCAACTTAGGCCAAAAGCCTAAGCTTGGGGGAGTACGTGTTTCTCACCGACTTTACATTCATGTTCACACACTTATTCTAGTTGTCGGTGCTCACACTTTTTCACTGTACCATCCATGCTTAGTTTCAATTTCTTTTTCTTAGTCTTTTTCTTGTGTGCTAGAAAAACCCAGAAAAAGTAAAAAAAATTAGTTGTAGCTTCTAGCTAGTTTACTTTCTTCGCTTTTAGTAGTAGTTAAAATGAAAACCCAAAAAGATTTCCCGTTCTTCTTTTGCTTGTTGGGAGCTTTCCCGTGTAAATAGTTTCTTTTCTTTTCTTTGGGGGTTAAGAGTAGAAGACCATGATTGAAATTGTTTAGTGGCTCTCATATGCTTTGTTGTTAATTTAACCTTGAGCCATATTACCTTGTCTTCTCTCTTGTATTAAATGTCTACAGATTCCAGCTTAGTCCAATGCACGTGCACTATTATTATTATCCACACCGTTCGGTCGTGCGAGTGAAAGGCAATAAGGATGATATATGATGAACTAATTGAGATGAGAAAAACTGGTATGAACTCGACCTCTCTTGTTTTTGTAAATATGATGGCTCATCTTTCCTGATTCACCTTGTTATGAATGAAACATGCTTGCAATGACAAATAGATATCATAGCTGCTTATGCCATGCTTAATTAGCTGAGAGTTTATAATGGTCTATCTTGCGTGCCAACATGATATTAAAATGGTTGTGATGTGGTATGATGGGGTGTTATCCTCCTTTGAATGATTTAAGTGATCTGACTTGGCACATGTTCACGCATGTAGTTGGAACAAATTAACATAGCCTCCACGATATTTATGTTCATGGTGATCTATATCCTACTCATGCTTGCATTCATTGTTGATTAATTTTAATGCATGTTCATGGCCGTTGTTGCTCTCTAGCTGGTCGCTCCCCAGTCTCTTTCTAGCCTTCACCTGTACTAAGCGGGAATACTGCTTGTGCATCTACTTCCATAAACCCCAAAGTTATTCCATATGAGTCCACCATACCTTCCTATATGCGGTATTTACATGCCGTTCCAAGTAAATTTGTATGTGCCAAACTCTAGACCTTCAAATGAAATTCTGTTTTGTATGCTCGAATAGCTCATGTATCAACTAGGGCTGTCTATATCTTCCATGCTAGGTGGGTTATTCTCATGATGAGTGGACTCCGCTCATCATTCATGAGAAAATGGCTGGTAATCGGGATGCCCAGTCCCATACTCAAATCATAATAATTAAACAAAACTCCCCCAGGGCCGTTGCTGGTTTGGACGGTACCCGTTGTTTCGGGTTAGCCGTGGAGTGTGCTTGTTGGTGGTTGGTGGAGTATAAACTTTACCATTCTGTTTGGGAACCGCCTATAATGTGCGTAGAATGGGAGATATCGAGATTCTTGGTTGTTATGTTGACAATGAAAGTATACCGCTCAAAATGTTATTCATCTCTATTTAAAAATCGATCTCTGGCACCTCTACAAATCCCTGCTTCCCTCTGCGAAGGGCCTATGTATTTAATTTTATGCAGAGTCATCATTCTCTTATCAAAGAGCACCAGTAGGAGAGCACCTCTGTCGTTGCATGTATTACTATTAATTTGCATTGAGTATAATCATGACTGGATCTCTTTTACCATGAATTACAATGTCTAGTCAGTCCTTGATCTTTAAAGGTGCTGTGCATTTATGTTTTGCGGTCTCAGAAAGGGCTAGCGAGATACCATCTTGTTATATCATAACATGATTGTTTTTGAGAAAGTGTTGTCATCCGAGGTTTATTATTGTTGCTCGCTAGTTGATTATGCCATTGATGTGAGTAGTCTTGAGACCTGAAAGTTATTATGAATGTGGTTAGTTCATGATCTTGTTGAAAACCTGAATGATAGCTTACATATTTACAACAACAAGAGCAAACAGATATTTGTCAAAGTTTTTCTTTATCACTTTCAGTTTATCAACTGAATTGCTTGATGACAAGCAAAGGTTTAAGCTTGGGGGAGTTGATACGTCTCCAATGTATCTAGTTTTCCAAACCCTTTTGCCCTTGTTATGGACTCTAACTTGCATGATTTGAATGGAACTAACCCGGACTGACGCTGTTTTCAGCAGAATTTCCATGGTGTTGTTTTTGTGAAGAAATAAAAAGTTCTCGGAATCACCAGAAACTCCACGGAGATTTATTTTGGAAAATATAAAATATATCTGCAAGAAGATCCATACCAGGGGCCCCACACCCTGTCCACGAGGGTGGGGGGCGCGCCCCTGCCTCATGGGCCCCCTGGTGCTCCACCGACGTATCCCCAGATCCTATATCTTCACTTTCAGGGAGAAAAAAAAAATCAAGGATAAAGAATTATCGCGTTTCATGAGACGGAGCCACCACCAAGCCCTAATCTCTCCCGGGAGGGCTGATCTGGAGTCCGTTCAGGGCTCCGGAGAATGGAGATCGTCCCCATCATCATCATCAACCTTCCTCCATCACCAATTCCATGATGCTCACCGCCGTGCGTGAGTAATTCCATCGTAGGCTTGCTGGACGGTGATGGGTTGGATGGGATCTATCATGTAATCGAGTTAGTTTTGTTAGGGTTTGATCCCTAGTATCCACTATGTTCTGAGATTGATGTTGCTATGACTTTTCTATGCTTAGTGCTTGTCACTAGGGCCCGAGTGTCATGATTTCAGATCTGAACCTATTATGTTTTCATGAATATATGTGTGTTCTTGATCCTATCTTGCAAGTCTATAGTCACCTACTATGTGTTATTATCCGGCAACCCCAAAGTGACAATAATCGGGACTACTCCCGGTGATGACCATAGTTTGAGGAGTTCATGTATTCACTATGTGTTAATGCTTAGGTCCGGTACTCTATTAAAAGGAGGCCTTAATATCCCTTAGTTTCCGATAGGACCCCGCTGCCACGGGAGGGTAGGACAAAATATATCATGCAAGTTCTTTTCCATAAGCACATATGACTATATTCGGAATACATGCCTACATTGCATTGATGAACTGGAGCTAGTTCTGTGTCACCCTAGGCTATAACTTCTACATGATGAATTGCATCCGACATAATTTCCCATCACCGATCTAATGCCTACGAGCTTTTCCTATATTGCTTGTTGCTTATTTACTTTTCCGTTGCTACTATTACAAAACTACAAAAACACTATCGTTACTTTTATTGCCGCTACCGCCACTATCATATTACTTTGCTACTAAACTATCTTGCTGCAGATACTAAGTTTCCAGGTGTGGTTGAATTGCCAACTCAACTTCTAATACTTAAGAGTATTCTTTGGCTCCCCTTGTGTCGAATCAACAAATTTGGGCTGAATACTATACCCTCAAAAACTGTTGCGATCCCCTACACTTGTGGGTTATCAGGGTACCCCACCCACTCAGCAAATTCCTTCTCCTCTGCGGCCATGTCAGCCTCGTCCTCCAAAGTATCGAGGTTGCCGGCCTCCGCGGCAAGTGTTGCCTCCTCCGCCCTGGCAGCAATATATGCAAACTCTTCCTAAGTGGTGGGGCGGGTGAGCTGTGTCTTGTCACGGACATATCTCTCCGACAAGTTGTCGAAGAATGTCTGCGCCGGCTCCACTTTTGGCTTGGCCCAGGTCGGATCGAGGCCGTGTGCATCAAAAACCAGCATCATGGCGATGATGGCAGTCAGGCAAGAGTTGTTGCTCAACGGGACCACCCCCGCTGGCAACCCAAACAGGTTGTCAGGCTTGGCGGCCCTGGCGGCCTTGCCAGTCTTCTCGACCCTTCCAACCTCGTCGACATTGAGCTGGAAGAGCCTCTGACCAAGATGAGCATGCTGCAGCACCGTGAAGTTGTGATTCAAGCCAGGGCGGAGCCTCATGATGTCGGCCGCATTCCTGAAATCCCAGGCCAGCCTCCCCTTATTGTGCAATGGGGCAATCCGGTGGCGAATGAAGTCGGCCCCGATCATTTAGAGAGTGAGCCCGGACGAGGCGAGGCGATTGATCCTGGTGGTGGCAATCGGGTAGCTTTTGGTCGTCGGCATCGAGCTCGCCCCACTCCTTGCTGCGGACCGACGGCCTTCGACGGACCCGGCAGAACTCCGGCGGATCCGTCTCTTCGATCCAGCACCACCGGCTTCGCCACTCGTCCCACCTCTCCTTCTAAGCACCCTCCGGGTACGTGCCCTTGGTCTGGGGCCTCGGGATCCAAGCAACGCAGCCATAAATGGGCCCCCTGGCTGGATACAAGGAGTAAAGTAATGGTGGAAGAGCGTTGTGCTGGGGTGCACTCCGGCAAAGACTTCGCAAAGGTGGGCAAAGAAGGCCATGAACGCCACAACGTTCGGCGTAAGATCTAGAAGGTGGAAGCCGTAGGTGTGCATGACATCACTGAAGAAATCTGAGAAAGGGGGGCAGAGCCCGCAAGAGAAGTAACCAACAAAGGAAGGGTATCGATTTGGACCGGGCTTGGCAAAGAAGGCGGGGACGACGCGCGTGGCGGGATGCCCCATCATCTCCCACCCCCACAGGCACTTGAAACTATCCCTAAGGTTGAGCGCACTGACCGTCGGGGAGAAGAGGGCTAACTGCGTCCGCAGATCCACCAACTCGCTCTCCGGCGCCTCCTAGCCCCCGGCATCCTTAGCCGCTCCCTTGCCCTTGCCTGCCTTGGGCGCCATGGTGACTGAGAGGAGGCGAGGGATCAAGGTAAATGGGGGTGCGGCGGCGGCAATCAGAGGCGGAAGCTCCGATTTGTGCTTGGAGAAGAAGAGGGGAACGTCGGTTCCAAGATAGGAAAAGGCGCATAGGATGAATGAACAGCGCTCCTGCGGCTTCCTCTCTTTTATGGGGAAGACATGGGCCGCCTCTTTACTATTCACCGTGAGGTGACACCAGCGTGTTGTGGCCGTTCCACGCACGACCCCCACGTCACACACTCAATGCGAGTCATGGGGAAGCGCAACTGGCGAAGAAATGACCATAGTTAAAACTCTGCCACGCGTGCCTGCGCACCGTTCTGGGCCTGGCCCAACAACGCTTCGCGCTTATGTGTGGCCCGGGCCCGAGGGCTCCTATCGGTGTACAAAAGTATGGGCCTTTTCTGTACCCCTTTACTTGTGCACTGGCAGTCGTAGCCACACCTACGGCCATGCTTGCCGAGGGAGAGGAAGGAAAGGTACGAGACTGCCAAGGCAGCACTCAAGCTAGAGGCATGAAGAGCAGTGGAGCAAGATGGACCCCCCTGGCAACACCCTTGCCGGGGCAGACTACATAGCCCCGGCAAGAGTCTTGCCGGGGCAACTTGCCCAACACCAGCAAGGCCACCACCCTTGGGCCTGGGAGCTCTGACACCATCAACAACGTCAAGACCAAGATTTAGGGGCACTTGCGCGTTGGCATGCAGATCTTTGTGAAGACCAAAGGCCTACGAATCTAGATAAGGACCAGAAGACGAAGACCCCTGGCAAGATCCTTGCCGGGGACGACCGAAGACCCCCAGGAAGATCCTTGCCGAGGACGGTCACAAGACCCCGGCAAGACACTTGCCGGGGGGGGGGGGGCGTCTGTGGGGCCACGGCCAGGCCCGCACCTAGCAAGGTTTCGCTGCCCTGCAACCGTTCCAACGCGGCAACCAGCCCGCCAACTAGACAAGCACGTGCGTGGTGGAATGCAGATCTTCGTGAAGACCCTGCCACCGAACCAACATAGCGACCAGCCAGCCAGCGTGGCACTGCATGCCTCGTCAGCTTGGACGAGCGTCGGAACAAGGCGAGGCGGCGACGGACGAGACGAGCTCTGTTGCCGTTCCCGATAAAGCAAGACTAGCCTATGATGTCAGGCGATAAACTTGTACACTGTAGATACTTTCCATCTCCTGTGTGCCATTGTGCCGACCCCTTTGCCATATAAAAGGAGGCCCGAGGCATACTATGGAAGGATTTGGACTTTTTGGACAAGGCATGCATAGTAGCCAGTTCAAGAGCTCAAGAACACAAGATAAACATAGGCAAGCAGGACTAGGGTGTTACGCATCATTTGCAGCCCAAACCTGGGTAAAAATTCCCACGCGTTGATCGCTAGACCTGCTCTTTGCGCAGCGCTATGCCCTCACCAACTATAGTAGGGGTCCCCGGGATCCCATAGGTGTCGTTTCCCCTGACAGTAATACAGTAGGTCCTACGAAAGGACAAGGCAAAGTGACAGACATGGTAGATCATGAACCGGATGCAGAGCGTTGTAGTAGTGCAGACAATGCAGCGCAAGGTTGCGAGCCAGAGCTAATCGCGTAAAGTACCCCGCCTCGATGGCTGTGATAATGAAGAGAATGGAACTACATTGAGCATAAAAAGACATGAGTAGGACTGCAGGAATCAGATGGGTGGGGATGGAGTGAGGGTCTGGGTTACTTGCAAAGCATCTCGAGATGTTCCTAGTCTAGCGGCTGGCCGACGGGGATGGAGTTGGGATCCGGTTCAAGGAACAGGAGCCTCCGCCACCACGAGAACGGCTTGGGCGAGACTAGAATCAGGCACCGAAACCTCTCCTGATAGTCCTCAACTGGGGTGCGGACCACCCTCTCCTCGGCCTCCTGCCCCACTTTCCTGACTTCGACGAGGGGAGTAGTCTCCTCCGCATCTGCATCTTCATGGAAGGCCTCCCTATATAGGGCCATGGCCGCTCCTCCACTCCACTCTGATCCGATCAGCTACGGCTAGGGTTAGGGCTGGTGGTGCGACCGCGGGGAGAGGAGCACCGAAGAAGTTGGTGCCAGCATGAGTCCTTCGTTGCTGCCGTGATAAGTACACTTGACATCGAGGATGCAGGTGATCATCGAGTGGAGGTGCTAACAACACTTCGATCATCATGCCAGCATGCCCTTTGCAATTGGAACAACTCCAGGACTTGGTGCACATTTATTCCAAGGCTTCTGGTTTAAAGGTTAACTACCAAAAATCTAGCATTCTACCTATTAATGTCCCTGATGAGAACATGCAACAATTGTCTTTGTTGTTGGGATGCAGCATCGGTACCTTCCCATTTACTTATATGGGCACTCCACTGAGCTTTAACAAGCCAAGGATGGAATTCTTTATGTTCCTCATCAGCAGAATTCAGAAATGGCTAAATACACGTTTCGAGTTCCTAAGATATGATGGCAGGTTACTTATAGTCAATGCAGTTCTCTCTGCGCTGCCTACTTTTATAATGAGCTGCTTACTCTTATATAAAGGCATAATTGAACAGGTTGACAAATACAGGAGACACCTGTTTTGGAGAGGCAAGGATTTGGAAAAGAAAAACCCTCCCTTGGCCTGTTGGGATTTGATATGCAGGGCCAAGGAGCAGGGAGAGCTGGGTATTCTCAATCTGCACCTTCGGAATACCAGCTTACTTCTCAAAATGGTCCATAAACTTATTTATCGCATGGATATTCCATCAGTTAATCTCATTTGGGAAGCATATTATGACCAAAGATTTCACTTAGACAATCTAAGGAATAGCTCTTTCTGGTGGAGATATTGCATGAAAATATTCCATTTATTCAAAGACAATGCCCCTATTAATCTTTAGAATGGTCAAACTCTGCAATTTTGGACTGATAGTTGGAATGGCCAAGCTAATATGCAACTCTAGCCTCATTTGCACTCCTTTGCTATGAAACAAAGTATAAACATCTTTGAACTTTACCAAACTGAAGACCTTGCAGCACTTTTCCACTTACCACTCTCTGAAGAAGCATATGAGCAGTTCCAGGAATATGAGTTATTTATCCAGCAATTGCTGCTCACTGAGGATGCTGATCGGTGGCAAATACCAAAAGGGGCCACACAGTTCAAAGTTTCAACAGTTTACAAAATGCTCACTACTGGGCATGAAGTACTACCAGTGATAAAATGGCTCTCGAAGACATGCTGCCAGTTAAAGCATAGTTTTTCCTGGCTATTGGCAAATGACAGAGTAAACACTACATCCCTCTTGCAAAGAAAACTATTTTTCCTACAAGATTAAGTTGGGGAACGTAGCATGCAATTTCCAAAAAATTCCTACGAACACGCAAAATCTATCTAGGAGATGCATAGAAACAAGAGGAGGAGAGTGTGTCCATGTACCCTCATAGACCGAAAGCGGAAGCGTTTACTTAACGCGGTTGATGTAGTCGAACGTCTTCTCGATTCAACCAATAAAGCACCAAACGTACGACACCTCCGAGTTTTGCACACGTTCATCTCGATGAAATCCCTTGAACTCTTGATCCAGTAAAGCCTCGAGGGAGAGTTCAGTCAGCACGATGGTGTGGTGATGGTGATGGTGAAGTGATACGTGCAGGGCTTCGCCTAAGCACTACGTGAATATGACTTGAGGAGAAAATTGTGGACGAGGGCACCGCACATGGCTTGGAACAATTGACATGTGTTCAAGGGGTGCACTCCCCATGTATATAAAGGAGGGAGATGGAGAGATGCAGCCTAGGGCGTGCCCATGTAGCAGGAATCCTACTTGGGCCCCTAGTCCAGTTCCCCCCCCCCTTCCATGTTTTCCATCGTAGAGAAAAGGGAAGAAGGAAGAAGAGAAGGAATAAGGAGAGGATAGAAGGAAGGAGGGGGCGCCGCCCCTCTTCCCTACTCCCACTTGGCCTCCTACCATGCGGGGGGCGCACCAAACCATGTGAGCTGGTGTGCTCCCCTCTCAAGGCCCATGTGGCGCATAACTTCTCCCGAGGGGTTTCGATAATCCTCCCGTTACTCCGATATGTACTCGGTACCCCTTGGAACACTTCCGGTGTCCGAATATCATCATCCTTTATATGAATCTTTACCTGTCAAACATTTCGACACTCCTCGTCATGTTTGTGATGTCATCCGGGACTCCGAAAAACATTCGGTCACCACATCACGTAACTCATACAATACAAACCATCATCGAACATTAAGAACCATCATCGAACATTAAGCATGCAGACCCTATGGGTTTGAGAACTATGTAGACATGACCGAGACAACTCTTTGGTCAATAACCAATAGGGGAACCTCGATGCTCATATTGGCTCCTACATATTCTATGAAGATCTTTATCGGCCAAACCTTAATGACAACATACGTTATTCCCTTTGTCATCGGTACATTACTTACCCGAGATTCGGTCGTCGGTATCTTCATACCTAGTTCAATATCATTACCGGCAAGTCTCTTAACTCATTCCATAATGCACCATCCCGCAACTAACTCATTAGTCATATTGCTTGCAAGGCTTCTTATGATGTGCATTACCGAGAGGGCCCAGAAATACCTCTCCGATACTCGAAGTGACAAATCCTAATCTTTATCTATGCCAACTCAAGAAACATCTTCGGAGATGCCTGTAGAGCATCTTTATAATCAACCAGTTATGTTGTGACGTTTGATAGCATACAAGGCTTTCCTCCAGTATCCGGGAGCTGCATAATCTCATAGTCAGAGGAATATGTATTTGTCATGAAGAAAGAAGTAGCAATAAAACTGAACCATCATATGCTAAGCTAAAGGATGGGTCATGTCCATCAGATCATTCTCCTAAGGATGTGATCCTGTTAATCAAATGATAACACATGTCTATGGTTAGTAAACTTAACCATCTTTGATTAACAAGCTAGTCTAGTAGAGGCTTACTAGGGACTTGGTATTTTGTCTATGTATTAACACATGTATCAAGTTTTCGGTTAATACAATTCTAGCATGAATAATAAAAGTTTATGATGAAATAAGGAAATATAAATAACAACTCTATTATTGCACCAGGGCGTATTTCTGTCAGTTTCCCACTTGCACTAGAGTCAATAATCTAGATTACATAGTAATGATTCTAACACCCATGGAGTCTTGGTGCTGATCATGTTTTGCTCGTGGAAGAGGCATAGTCAAGGGGTCTGCCACATTCAGCTCCGTATGTATTTTACAAATCTCTATGTCTCCCTCCTTGACTTGATCGTGCATGGAGTTGAAGCGTCTCTTGATGTGTTTGGTTCTCTTGTGAAACCTGGATTCTTTCGCCAAGGCAATTGCTCAACTATTGTCACAAAATATTTTCATTGGACTCGATGCACTAGGTATTACACCTAGATCAGATATGAACTCCTTCATCCAGACTCCTTCATTTGATGCTTCCAAAGCAGCTATGTACACTGCTTCACACGTTGATCCTACCACGATGCTCTCCTTGGAACTGCACCAACTGACAGCTCCACCATCCAACAAAAATACGAATCCGGTTTGTGACTTAGAGTCACCCGGATCAGTATCAAAGCTAGCATTGACATAAACATTTACGACGAGCGCTTTGTCACCTCCATAAACGAGAAACATATCCTTAGTCCTTTTCAGGTACTTTAGGATGTTCTGGACCGCTGTCCAGTGATCCACTCCTGGATTATTTTGGTACCTCCCTTCTAGACTTATAGCAAGGCACACATCAGGTCTGGTACACAACATTGCATACATGATAGAACCTATGGTTGAGGCATAGGGAATGACTTTTATTTTCTCTCTATCTTCTGCAGTGGTCGGGCATTGAGTCTGACTCAACTTCACACCTTGTAACACAGGCAAGAACCCTTTCTTTGACTGATCCATTTTGAACTTCTTCAAAACTTTATCAAGGTATGTGCTTTTTGAAAGTCCTATCAAGCATATTGATCTATCTCTATTGATATTGATGCCCAATATCTAAGTAGCTACACCAAGGTCTTTCATTCAAAAATTCTTATTCAAGTATCCTTTAATGCTATCCAGAAAATCTACATCATTTCCAATCAATAATATGTCATCTACATATAATATTAGAAATGCTACAGAGCTCCCACTCACTTTCTTGTAAATACATGCTTCTCCAAAAGTTTGTATAAAACCATATGCTTTGATCACCTCATCAAAGCGTATATTCCAACTCTGAGATGCTTGCACCAGTGCATAGATGGATCACTGGAGCTTGCACACTTTGTTAGCACCTTTAGGATCGACAAAACCTTCTGGTTGCATCATATAGAACTCTTCTTTAAGAAAACCATTAAGGAATGCAGTTTTGACGTCGATTTGCCAGATTTCATGGTCATAAAATACAGCAATTGCTAACATGATTCAGACAGACTTAAGCATCACTACGGGTGAGAAAGTCTCATCGTAGTCAACTCCTTGAACTTGTCGAAAACCTTTCGCAACAAGTCGAGCTTTGTAGACAGTAACATTACCATCAACGCCTATCTTCTTCTTGAAGATACATTTATTTTCTATGGCTTGCCGATCATCGGGCAAGTCAACCAAAGTCCACACTTTGTTCTCATACATGGATCCCATCTCAGATTTCATGGCCTCAAGCCATTTCGTGGAAGCTGGGCTCATCATCGCTTCCTCATAGTTCGTAGGCTCATCGTGGTCTAGTAACATGACTTCCAGAACAGGATTACCATACCACTCTGGTGTGGAACATGCTATGTTTGACCTATGAGGTTCGGTAGTAACTTGATCTGAAGTTTCATGATCTTCATCATTAGCTTCCTCACTAGTTGGTGTAGGCATCACGGGAACGTTTTTCTATGATGAGCTACTTTCCAATTTGAGAGAAGGTACAATTACCTCATGAAGTTCTACTTTCCTCCCACTCACTTCTTTCGAGAGAAACTCCTTCTCTAGAAAGGATCCATCCTTAGCAACAAAGATCTTGCCTTCAGATCTGTGAAAGAAGATGTACCCAACAGTTTCTTTTGGGTATCTTATGAAGACGCACTTCTCCGATTTGGGTTCGATCTTATCAGGCTGAAACTTTTTCACATAAGCATCGCAACCCCAAACTTTAAGAAACAACAACTTAGGTTTCTTGCCATACCATAGTTCATACGGTGTCATCTCAACGGATTTAGGTGGTTCCCTATTTAATGTGAATGCAATTGTCTCTAATGCATAACCCCAAAATG
Organism: Secale cereale; assembly: GCA_902687465.1. Taxonomy (NCBI): domain Eukaryota; kingdom Viridiplantae; phylum Streptophyta; class Magnoliopsida; order Poales; family Poaceae; genus Secale; species Secale cereale. Next base: position 624,128,437 of record LR738711.1, read on the forward strand.
ATGGTGGTAAATCGGTAAGAGACATCATAGATCGTACCATATCTAATAAAGTACGGTTACGATGTTCGAAGACACCATTACGCTGTGGTGTTCCGGGTGGCGTGAGTTGTGAAACTATTCCACATTGTTTTAAATGAATACCAAACTCGTAACTCAAATATTCGCCTATGCGATCAGATCGTAGAACCTTTATTTTCTTGTTACAATGATTTTCTACTTCAGTCTAAAATTATTTGAACTTTTCAAATGTTTCAGATTTGTGTTTCATTAAGTAGATATACCCATATCTGCTCAAATCATGTGTGAAGGTTAGAAAATAACGATACCCACCACGAGCCTCAACACTTATTGGACCGCATACATCGGTATGCATTATTTCCAATAAGTCAGTTGCTCGCTCCATTGTTCCGGAGAACAGAGTCTTAGTCATCTTGCTCATGAGGCGTGGTTCGCAAGTATGAAATGATTCATAATCAAGTGATTCCAAAAGCCCATCTGCATGGAGTTTCTTCATGCACTTTACACCAATATGTCCTAAACATCAGTGCCACAAATATGTTGCACTATCATTATCAATTTTGCATCTTTTGGCATCAATATTATGAATATGTGTGTCACCACAATCGAGATTCAACAAAACAGACCACTCTTCAAGGGTGCATGACCATAAAAGATATTACTCATAAAAATAGAACAACCATTATTCTATGATTTAAATGAATAACCTTCTCGCATCGAACAAGGTCCAGATATAATGTTCATGCTCAACGCTGGCACCAAATAACAATTATTCAGGTCTAAAACTGATCCCAAAAGTAGATGTAGATGTAGCGTGCCGATGGCGATCACATCGACTTTGGAACCATTTCCCACGCGCATCGTCACCTTGTCCTTAGCCAATCTTCGTTTAATCTGTAACCCCTGTTTCGAGTTACAAATATGAGCAACCGAACCAGTATCAAATACCCAGGCGCTACTATGAGCATTAGTAAGGTACACATAAATAACATGTATATCAAATATACCTTTGTTCACTTTGCCATCCTTCTTATCTGCCAAATACTTGGGGCAGTTCCGCTTCCAGTGTCCAGTCCCTTTGCAGTAGAAGCACTCAGTTTTCTTCGTGGGAGTAGCAACTGTATTGCTATTCTTCTTGAAGTTCCCCTTCTTTCCCTTTCCCTTTTTATTGAAACTAGTGGTCTTTTTAACCATCAACACTTGATGCTCCTTTTTGATTGCTACCTCCGCAGCTTTGAGCATTGTGAAGAGCTCGGGAATTGTCTTCTCCATCACTTGCATATTATAGTTCATCACGAAGCCTTTGTAGCTTGGTGGCAGTGATTGGAGAACTCTTTCAATGACACTATCATCTGGAAGATTAACTCCCAGCCGAGTCAAGTGATTATGATATCCAGACATTCTGAGTATGTGTTCACTGTCAGAACTATTCTCCTCCGTCTTGTAGCTATAGAATTTGTTGGAGACTTCATATCTCTCAACTCGGGCATTTGCTTGAAAAATTAACTTCAACTCTTGGAACATCTCATATGCTCCATGACGTTCAAAACATCTTTGAAGTCCCGATTCTAAGCCGTAAAGCATGGCACACTGAACTATCGAGTTGTCATCAAATCGAGCTTGCCAGACGTTCATAACATTAGCAGTTGCTCCTGCAGCAGGCCTTTCACCTAGCGGTGCATCAAGGACATATTTGTTCTGTGCAACAATGACGATAATCCTCAAGTTACGGACCCAGACCGTGTAGTTTCTACCATCATCTTTAAACGTAGCTTTCTCTAGGAATGCATTAAAATTCAAGGGAACGGTAGCATGAGCCATTAATCTACAACATAGATGTGCAAAAACTATCATGAGTAAGTTCATGATAAATTAAGTTCAATTAATCATATTACTAAAGAACTCCCACTTAGATAGACATCCCCCAAGTCATCTAAGTGACCACGTGATCCAAATCAACTAAACCATGTCCGGTCATCATGTGAGATGGAGTAGTTTTTAATGGTGACCATCTCTATGTTGATCATATCTACTATATGATTCATGTTTGACCTTTCGGTCTCTAGTGTTCTGAGGCCATGTCTGTACATGCTAGGCTCGTCAAGTTTAGCCCAAGTATTCCGCATGTGCAAAACTGTCTTGCACCAGTTGTATTTGAACGTAGAGCTTATCACACCCGATCATGACGTGGTGTCACAGCACGATGAACTGTCGCAACGGTGCATACTCAGGGAGAACACTTGTACCTTGATTTTTTAGTAAGGGATCATCTTACAATGCTACCACCGTTCTAAGAAAAATAAGATGCATAAAAAGATAAACATCACATGCAATCAAAATATGTGACATGATATGGCTATTATCATCTTGTGCCTTTGATCTCCATCTCCAAAGCACCGTCATGATCTCCATCGTCACTGGCTTGACACTTGATCTTCATCGTAGCGTCATGGTCGTCTTGCCAACTATTGCTTCTACTACTGTCGCTAACTCATAGTGATAAAGTAAAGCAATTACACGGCGTTCGTATTTCAAACAATAAAGAGACAACCATAAGGGTCCTTCCGGTTGCCGATAATTTACAAAACATGATCATCTCATACAATAATGTATAACTCATCATGTCTTGACCATATCACATCACAACATGCCCTGCAAAAACAAGTTAGACGTCCTCTACTTTGTTATTGCAAGTTTTACGTGGCTGCTATGGGCTTCTAGCAAGAACCGTTCTTACCTATGCATCAAAACCACAATGGTGTTTCATCAAGTTTGTTGTTTTAACTATCAACAAGGACCGTCCACAGTAAAATTCGATTCAACTAAAGTAGGAGAAACAGGCACCCGCCAACCACCTTTATGCAATACTAGTTGCATGTCTATCGGTGGAACCGGTCTCATGAACGTGGTCATGTAAGGTTGGTCCGAGCCGCTTCATCCAACAATACCGCCGAATCAAAATAAGACGTTGGTGGTAAGCAGTATGACTATCACCGCCCACAACTCTTTGTGTTCTACTCGTGCATAGCATCTACGCATGGACCTGGCTCATGATGCCACTGTTGGAGAACGTAGCATGCAATTTAAAAAAATCCTACGAACACGCAAGATCTATCTAGGAGAAGCATAGCAACGAGAGGAGGAGAGTGTGTCCACGTACCCTCATAGACCGAAAGTAGAAGCGTTTACTTAACGCGGTTGATGTAGTCGGACGTCTTCTCGATTCAACCGATCAAGGACCAAACGTACGTCACCTCCAAGTCCTGCACACGTTCAGCTCGATGACGTCCCTCGAACTCTTGATCCAGCAAAGCGCCTAGGGAGAGTTCCGTCAGCACGACGGCGTGGTGACGGTGATGGTGAAGTGATCTGCGCAGGGCTTCGCCTAACCACTACATGAATATGACCTGAGGAGCAAACTGTGGAGGGGGGCACCGCACATGGCTTGGAAAAATTGATGTGTGTTCTAGGGGTGCCCTCCCCATGTATATAAAGGAGGGAGAGGGAGAGAGGCAGCCTAGGGCGCGCCCAAGTATGAGGAATCCTACTTGGGCCCCTAGTCCAATTCCCCCCCTTTCCATGTTTTCCATCGTAGAGAAAAGGGAAGATGGAAGAAGAGAAGGAAGCAGGAGAGGAGAGAAGGACGGAGCGGGCGCCTCCCCTCTTCCCTATTCCCACTCGGCCTCCTACCATGTGGGGGGCGTGCCAGCCCTTGTGAGCTGGTGTGCTCCCCTCTCAAGCCCCATGTGGCCCATAACTTCTCCCCGGGGGTTCCAATAACCCTCCCGTTACTTCGATACGTACCCGGTACCCCTCGGAACACTTCCAGTGTCCGAATATCATCATCCTATATATGAATCTCTACATCTCGACCATTTCGAGACTCCTCGTCGTGTCTGTGATCTCATCCGAAACTCCGACCAACATTCGGTCACCAAATCACATTACTCATGTAATACAAATCGTCATCGAACGTTAAGCGTGCGGACCCTACGGGTTCGAGAACTATGTAGACATGACCGAGACACCTCTCCGGTAAATAACCAATAGCAGAAACTAGATGCTCATATTGGCTCCTACATATTCTACGAAGATCTTTATCGGTCAAACCTTAATGACAACATACGTTATTCCCTTTGTCATCGATATGTTACATGCCCGAGTTCGATCGTCGGTATCTTCATACCTAGTTCAATCTCGTTACCGGCAAATCTCTTTACTCGTTCCATAATGCATCATTCCGCAACTAACTCATTAGTAACATTGCTTGCAAGGCTTCTTATGATGTGCATTACCGAGAGGGCCCAGAGATACCTCTCCGATACCCGGAGTGACAAATCCTAATCTCGATCTATGCCAACTCAACAAACATCTTCAGAGATGCCTGTAGAGCATCTTTATAATCACCCAGTTACATTGTGACGTTTGATAGCACACAAGGCATTCCTCCGGTATCTGGGAGTTGCATAATCTCATAGTCAGAGGAATATGTATTTGTCATGAAGAAAGCAGTAGCAATAAGCCTAAACGATCAATATGTTAAGCCAATGGATTGGTCATGTCCATCACATCATTCTCCTAATGATGTGATCATGTTAATCAAATGACAACAGATGTCTATGGTCAGGAAACTTAACCATCTTTGATTAACAAGCTAGTCTAGTAGAGGCTTACTAGGGACTTGGTATTTTGTCTATGTATTCACACATGTAGCAAGTTTTCTGTTAATACAATCTAGCATGAATAATAAACATTTATCATGAAATAAGGAAATATAAATAACAACTCTATTATTGCCTCTAGGGCATATTTCCTTCAGATTACACTTGAGCATTATGTAATTTGCACGTACTAGAAACCAATTATCATCTGTTCTTTTATTGCCCTTTCCCCAACTTTGTTGGACATGCCTATGTCCCAATTGGAGCCCAACACACCAAGGCCTCCAAGATGAAGTTACTCATCTCAACGCACTTCTAAATGTACCATTCTTGCTAGAGATCATCGTGTTAGTGTCTTGGGTCATCTGGACTACAAGGAATGATTTCTAAAGGAAATATGCCCTAGACGCAATAATAAATTTGTTATTTTATTCATGATAAATGTTTATTATTCATGCTAGAATTGTATTGATCGGAAACCTTGATACATGTGTGAATACATAGAAAAACATTGTGTTCCTAGTGAGCCTCTACTTGACTAGCTTGTTGATCAAAGATGGTTAACGTTTCCTAACCATGGACATGAATTGTCATTTGATAATGGGATCACATCATTAGGAGAATGACGTGATGGATAATACCCATTCGTTAGCTTAGCATAATGATCGTTTCAGTTTTACTGCTATTGCTTTCTTCATGTCAAATACATATTCCTCCGACTATGAGATTATGTAACTCTCAGATACCGGAGGAATGCCTTGTGTGTTATCAAACTTCACAACATAACTGGGTGATTATAAAGATGCTCTACAGGTATCTCCGAAGATTTCTGTTGAGTTGGCCTAGATCAAGATTAGGATTTGTCCCTCCGAGTATCACAGAGGTATCTCTAGGCCCTCTAGGTAATACACATCATAAGAAGCCTGCAAGCAAAGTGACAAATGAGTTAGTTGCGGGATGATGTATTATGGAATGAGTAAAGACACTTGCTGGTAACGAGATTGAACTAGGTATGAAGATATTGACGATCGAATCTCGGGCAAGTAACATACCAATGACAAAGGGAATAAAGTATGTTGTCATTACGGTTCGACCAATAAAGATCTTCATAGAATATGTAGGAACCAATATGAGCATCCAGGTTCCGCTATTGGTTATTGACCGGAGATCTGTCTCGGTCATGTCTACATAGTTCTCAAACTCGTAGGGTCCGCACACTTAATGTTCAATGATGATTTGTTATTATATGAGTTGTGTGATTTGGTGACCGAATGTTGTTCGGAGTCCCGGATGAGATCATGGACATGACGAGGAGTATCAAAATGGTTGGTAGGTAAAGATTTATATATAGAACGATGGTATTCAGACACCAGAAGTGTTCCGAGGGACACCGGGTACACGGTACTGCAGGATGCTGCTAACGCGACACTACGATCAGAGACCCTTTGATGAAACGGTGTGCGATGCAATAATCGCATACGATGGTGTAAAAAACTCATCAAAAAAGGGCAAAACATTTGCGATGATGGATGCATCAAACACGCTTCAGATTTTAGTTGCGTGTGCGATGCAGGGCATACGGTTGATCCAAAAGAACTGTTTGCGATGAGGAAGAATAACAGAAACGGGTAACCATATCAATGTGTGTGCGATATACGGCCTACAGTTCACTCTGGTGAACTGTGTGCTATTAGGGAATGCAACAGAAATGGTCAGCCAGATCAAGGTGGGTGTTATATATGGCGTACGGTTCACTCGGACATACTGTTTTCGATTAGGCAAGAGAATGGAAACGGTTCATCTTAACAAGATGTGTGTGATATGCGCCATTTGCGATGAGCCAAAAGAACACAAACGATTCGTGTAAACCAGATGTGTGTGACACGCAGCAAACAGCCCACTCGGATGACCTGTTTGCGATGAGTATAACATAGACGGTTACCATAGTAAGTTTGTGTGTGATTCTGTTCGTACCAAAAACTTTGAAAAATGCAAACTAGTTGCTTGCGGTGGCTAGGAGTATCACGAACGATGCGTCTGCGAGTAATCGTGTGCGATGATTAGTAAGTTACACATAATGAATGGCCACAAGGGTGATATGCTGATCATGGAGTCCGAGAAGACCGTCGTCGGAAGGCCGCCGACTCAGCCTTTTAGCCTATATTTTATTATAATTGTATGCATAAGTAGGCCGTGAGTGTTTTGTGCCTTGCCGCATGTAGAATTTTAAATTATCCTGAATATCTAATACAATTATTAACCTTTGCCACTGTAAATTTTCCTCAACGGCGAGCAGAGCGCGCGCAACGATGGCACAACGAGCAACCACATGGTCAACCTTCTGGCACCCCGTGGGAGACGCGCAACGCATCCAAGGACACGATGGTGATATCATGACTGTGTGTGCTATTGGGCAGACACGTACACGTACATCCGAGAACAAGGGTCCATGTTTCGGGCTTCCGATGCGTGGCATACGCTTGATCCAAAAGAACTATTTGCGATGAGGCAGAACAACAGAAACGGGGCTTTGTAGGCCCAGAACCATCAATAAATTTTGACTTTGTTTCTCATCGCATTGCATATTACATCACAATAAGTAATTGCAAATCTGTTCACACAGATCAAACTAAGATGTGTTCACACTTAGCACCGGGCTATAAAAACTACCCACTCAAAAATTACTTCACAGTTCCTCTCCTCATCACTCACAAAACTGGTCTTTCCTGTTAAGTCGTCCCGCCATGACCGGTAGGTGGAGTTTCCGATGGAAATATAACTAGGCAGCAAAGACCAAGGCCGCAGAAGCACTAGAGAGGTCCCGTCGCGAAGCGGCAGCCGCAGCAGAGTTGTCCCGGCGTGTCACGGAGCCCTTGAACGAGCTCTCACGGGCACGCGAGGGCTCTCACAAGCGTACTCGCTGCGTCGGCGACCGCGATGAGCTGGCATTGCTGAAGTCCTTGGCCGGCGATGACGACATTCTTGTTGGCCTCATTAAGCAGCAGGAGCTGGTCGACGGCTTGATGAAGCTGCTCCAGATCAGTGATGCCTCGGTTGACAAGGCGACCGGCCTCGTCGAGCAACTCATGGGTGACAATGCGAAGATCCTCAAGGAGCTCACCGAGAAGGAGGAGGAGGCCGCCAGCTAGAAGATGCTACATGAGCAGAGCAGTGCCTTGGGGATGACACTGACAACGGTCATTGAGGAACTGATGGGTGACTCGAGGAAGCTCCGGATCGAGCGTGAGCAGGAGGTGGAGGAATCCGTGGCTGCTTTCAAGAAAAGTCGTGAGGAATTGAAGAAGGAGTTGGAGGATGTCGTCGCCCGACGTTCCATCGAAGAGTATATATAGTAGCGATCCAGATCGTTGTCTGCGATTTCCTTCTTCTCTTGACCCCGTGTCTTCGGGGCTTTGCCGCATGTGTAATTTTAAATTATCTGGAATATGTAAGACAATTATTATCTGCGCCATTGTAAATTTGTCGTCGTACTATCCCTTGCCATTTTATTTCTCGTTGCCGTTGCCCTATGTGGCAATTTAAATTCGGCCGGAATACGAGTTGAAAACACGAACAAAGCAAATGCTGCCGTGGGATCACAAGCAAACACCCTCTGTCCAGGCACTTTAATTAACCCATTAATGGAGAAGTTGTGAGCGAGGCGGGCGACGGCTGGTTCATGGAGGTCAAAGAGCTCGCTTCTCGGTGAGCATGGGCGGCCTTGCTTCCCACACGTGTCCCGTCAAGCCTGCAAGGTGGACAGGATGCATGCGTCCCGTCGAGCCTGCGCGGCGGACTGCTCGCACGCGTCCCGTCGATCCTACATGGCGTACTTCTCGCGCTCGTCTCGTCTAATCAAACAGATGCACGCACGCCACCGAGTATGGTTAAATTTTGACACGGTTCATATAATACAACCGTTTGCAATATTAACGTGTCAACTTTTTGTTTGAAAAAGGACTTCGTTGGCTACTAATGTGTGCGCCTCTTCTCAAACTGGACGATTTTTTTTACCATGGCATATATGTGCCATGTCATGAAACCATGCCAAGTTTAATGTTTTTTGGGTGATTTTTTGATTTACTGGGATTTAAAAACCGAGATTCTCAATGTTTCAGGACGATGACAAGTTTGTAATTCATTTCCATTCCTTAAATGAGACCTAAACATGCACGCAATGACACATGTACGATTTCCCACCCATTTTGCTTCACTGGAGCATGTGCTTGTAGTTCAAATTTGAATTATGGACCACATTAAATGCGTAGAAAACTTAATTAATAATATATTCAATGGCCAAATGAACCCTGAACAGTTTCAAATTTCAGCACGACACTCTTGTTATTCTATGTTGCCTGTAGAAAACAAAGTTCAAGGAGAGAAGAGACAATAATTATCGTTTCGCCCACCGAAACCATGAGGGTTGCGAGAAGGTTCTGTTTGTAAGAGGCTTGTAATATAGCTTCGCCGACATTGGACAATTATATGTACCATGTAGTGACACCCTGCCAAGTTTCATGATTTCCTGGTGATGTTTGGATTTACAGAGATTTAAAAACCGAGATTCACAATGTTTGTGGCCAAGGCAGGACAGCGAGACTGTTGAATTCATTCCCATCCGTTCCATGGGACCCAAACATGCACCCGAAGGACACATGTACGTTTTTATAGCCATTTTGGTGCACTCGAGCATGTATTTGTAGTTCGGATTTGAACTGTGGACATTAAATGTCTAGAAAACTCAATTAATGAATAAAAAGGGTCAAACGAACCATGAATAATTTCAAAGTTCAGCGCGAATCTCCCGTTGTTCCGTGTTGCATGTAGAAGATAATACGAGGCTAGAAGATGGAGCGATTATCGTTTGGCTCACAAGGGGACATGTTTCTCTATTGAAACCACGAGGGTTCTTGCGACATGCTCCGGTTTGTAAGAGGTTTGTAATAAAGCTTGACCCAAATTGGAAATTTTTTTACCATGACATATATGTGCCATGACGTGACACCACCACCTTTGATGACTTTCTGGTGAGTTTTGGATTTATGGGGATTTAAAAACCGAGATTCCAAATGTTTGAGGATGAGCCAGGACACCGGTACGATTGTAATTTGTTCCCATTCCTGGCATGGGACCTAAACATGCACCCAAGGACACATGTACAAATTTTCTAGCCATTTTGGTGAACTTGAGCATGTATTTGTAGTTCAGATTTGGATTATGGACATTAAATGCCTAGGAAACTAAATTAGTGTATAAAAAGGCCAAATAAACCATGAATAAATTTAAATTTCAGCATGGATATCATGTCGTTCCATGTTGCTCGTAGAAAATACAAGGCAAAAAGAGAGAGCGATTATGTTTCGCCACAAGGGGAACATGTTTCCCTATCGGAACCATGAGGCTTCTTTGAGAGAAGCTCCGGTTTGTAAGAGGTTTGTAATAAAGCTTGGACCAAATTGGTAATGTTTTTACCACGCCATATATGTGCCATGACGTGACACCATGCCACCTTTGATGACTTTCTGGTGAGTTTTTGGATTTATGGGAATTTAAAAACCTAGATTCCAAATGTTTGAGGACGAGCCAGGATGCCGGTACGGTTGTAATTTATTCCCATTCTTGGCATGGGACCTAAACATGCACCCAAGGACACATGTAAAAAATTTCTAGCCATTTTGGTGAACTTGAGCATGTATTTGTAGTTCAGATTTGAATTATGAACATTAAATGCCTAGGAAACTCAATTAGTGTATAAAAAGGCCAAATGAACCCCGAATAAGTTTAAATTTCATCATGGATATCCCATTGTTCCATGTTGCCCGTAGAAGAAAATACAAGGCGAAAAGAGGCAGTGATTATGTTTCGCCACAAGGGGAACACGTTTTTCTATCGGAACCACGAGGCTTCTTTGAGAGAAGCTCCGGTTTGTAAGAGGTTTGTAATAAAGTTTGGCCCAAATTGTACAATGTTTTTACCACAACATATATGTGCCATGACGTGACCCCATGCCAACTTTCATGATTTTATGGTGAATTTAGGATTTACACGGATTTAAAAACCGAGATTCTAAATGTTTGAGGACGAGCCAGGATGTTGATGACTTGCTATAACTACGTCAGTATTTCCCCAAAGAGGAAGGGATGATGCAGTATAGCAGTGCTAGGTATTTCCCTCAGTGATGAAACCAAGGTTATCGAACCAGTAGGAGCACCAAGCAACACAACATAAATGACACCTGCACACAAATAAAAAATACTCGCTACCCGACGCGAAAAAGGGGTTGTCAATCCCTTTCGGGTAACAAACGTGAGAGAGTTGTAAATATTGATAGATCGAATGGCAAATAAGATAAATTGCAGCAACGCATTTTTGGTTTTTTTAATAGATCTGAAACGAAAAGCAAAGGAAAATAGATCACAAAGGCAAATAATATAAGAAAGAGACTCGGGGGGGGGGGGCGTAGATTTCACTAGTGACTTCTCTCGAAAAAATAGCAAACGGTGGATGAACAATTACTGTTGGGCAATTGATAGAACTTTAAATAATCATGACGATATCCATGCAATGATAATTATATAGGCATACGTCCAAGATTAGTAGATCGACTCCTGTCTGCATCTACTACTATTACTCCACACATCGACCGCTATCCAGCATGCATCTAGTGTATTAAGTTCATGGAAAAACGGAGCAATGCAATAAGAACAATGACATGATGTAGACAAGATATATTTATGTAGAAATGGACCCCATCGTTTTATCCTTAGTAGCAACAATACATACATGTCGGTTCCTCTTCTATCACTGGGATCAAGCACCATAAGATCGAGCCCACTACAAAAGCACCTCTTCCCATTGCAAGATAAATAGATCAAGTTGGCCAAACAAAACCCAAATATCGGAGAAGAAATACGAGGCTATAAACAATCATGCATATAAGAGATCAAAGAAGACTCAAATAACTTTCATGGATATAAAAAGATAGATTTGACCATAAACTCAAAGTTCACCAGATCCCAACAAACACACCGCAAAGAGAGTTACATCATATGGATCTCCAAGAGACCATTGTATTGATAATCAAACGAGAGAGAGGAAGCGATCTAGCTACTACCTACGGACCCGTAGGTCTACAAAGAACTACTCACACATTATCGGAGAGGCACCAATGGAAGTGGTGAACCCCTCCGTGATGGTGTCTAGATTGGATCCGGTGGTTCTGGACTCTGCGGCGGCTAGAATTGATTTTCGCCAACTCCCTTAGGGTTTTTGGAATATTGGGGTATTTATAGAGCAAAGAAGCGGTCCGAGGGGCACGCGTGGTGGGCACAACCCACCAGGGCGCGCCCTAGTGGGTTGTACTCCCCTCAGAGCACCCCCACGTGCTTCTCTAGCCCACTAGATGTCTTCTGGTCCAAAAAAATTCCACAAAAAGTTTCGTTGCGTTTGGACTCCGTTTGGTATTGATTTCCTGTGATGTAAAAAACATGCAGAAAACAGCAACCAGCACTTGGTACTATATCAATAGGTTAGTACCAAAAAATGATATAAAATGACTATAAAATGATTGTGAAACATCCAAGAATGATAATATAACAACATGGAACAATAAAATATTATAGATACATTGGAGACATATTAGCATCCCAAAGCTTAATTCCTGCTCGTCCTCGAATAGGCAAATGATAAAAACAAATTTTTTGATGTGGAATGCTGCCTAACATGTCATATCATATCCTTTTCTTTATAGCATGGACATTTGGACTTTTACATGGTTCAAAGCAATAGTCTAGTTTTGACATGAGATTTAAATACTCAAGCATATCAACAAGCAATCATGTCTTTCAAAATATCAATGCTAAAATAAGTTATCCCTAGCCCATCAAGCTCAACCATTGATCCATTTATGAAACACACTCGCATATTAACTACAGCCAATGCTCAAGTACGATCATAGTGCTTCCTAGTTGGTGTTTTATAAGAGAAGATGGAGACTCAAAATCAACATAAAAACTGCATAAAGTAAAAGAAAGGCCCTTCGCAGAGGGAAGTAGGGATTTGTAGAAGTGCCAGAGCTCAAAGGTTAAATTGAGAGATAAAATTATTTTGGGTGGCATACTTTTCCCACCAATGAAAACGACTTAGAGTTCCCAACACTTTCCATGCTAGATATATCATAGGCGGTTCCTAAACATAAAATAAAGTTTATTCCTTTATTCACCAAACTTTCACAAGCCTTGGCTAACCGTATACACGGGTGCCTTCCATACCAACACTTTCCAAGGAATTTATTATTTGATAACATAAAGTAAATTCATTTTTTCATTTCGGGACTGGGCATCCCTAATACCTTTGCCTTACTCTCATGCAATGACAAGTGAATAAACACTCATTGTGAGAATAACACATCTAGCATGGAAAATATTAGCCACCCCTCACCGCCTCGTGAGTGGTACGAGCACACAAAAGAGAAATTTATTTTGAGAATTAGAGATGGCGCATAAAAATTTGCTTAGAACGGCAAAGGAATGCCGCATATAGGTAGGTATGGTGGACACATGTGGCAAACTGGGTTAAAGGATTTTGGATGCACAAGTAGTGATCATACACTACTGCAGGATGCTGCTAACACGACACTACAATCAGAGACCCTTCGAGAAACTGTGTGCGATGCCATAATTGCAAACGGTGGTGTATGAAAACCGTCAGAAATGTATAAAACGTTTGCGATGACGGATGCATCAAACATGGTTTAGGTTTTAGTTGCGTGTGCGTTGAAGGGCATACGGTTCAGTTCAATTAACTGTTTGCGATGAGGAAGAACAAAAGAAATGGGCAACCAGATGAAGGCGTATGCGATACACATCATACGGTTCACTCGGATGAACTGTTTGTGATTAGGCAAGAGAACAGAAACGGTTCAATATAACAAGATGTGTGTGATACGCGACAAACAGGTCTGTAATCAGAAAAGTGTGCGAAGACCGATAATAACGCAGCCGATTGCTTCTAATAAGACGGATGTGATATGCTCTGTCTACACAACATCTATCAGCAAGGACTAGTTGTTCCACTAGTAGCTCATGTAAGAAAACTATCAAGTTAAGTGTGCTCAGGCTGGAGCAGCCATCGGATGGGTGACTAGATGGGAAGTTGTGTCGATGTTAAATTAGCTGATGGGATGGGTCATTTCGGTCAAATGACCGAAATGCCCCATTCCCTCAGCTAATTTAACCTTGAGGTCCTTGTTTTTTATTTTTTTTAACACATGTTAATTAAAGAAGGTCTACCGCATTACTTTTTGACAATGTGCGATACGTGGCATACAGTTGATCCATTCGACCTATTTGTGATGGAATAGGCCGTGTGTGTTGTGGGAAAACGCTTGCTAGTATTCAACCGTTTGGGATTGATGAATTCATCACCGACGGGTTCCCTAGTGTGGTCCGTGTTCATCTAATCATCATCTACGACTTATGCTAGCTTGATGCCAAGTTTCCATTAAATGATGGCGTTTTATGAACACGTCACCGTTTCCCGCCATTTCCTCACATGTTTCCCGCCACCCTGCTATATTGCGCATAGGGGGCACATGACGCACGGAGGCGACAAGCGCAGCCTGTAGCACATCCACCTTTTCCAGGCATGCCAACCCACCAAAGCGCCGCCTTTGCCATCAAACTTGTCGATGAGGAAAATGAGCAGGCGCCACGGCCCGTCGAGGCCGAGGCGCTCCCCGGCAACGCGATGGACGACGCCGTGGTGCGCATCATCTCCAGGGTTGAGCAAACCTTTGGCACATGGCGCTTGAGCGTCGTGGATCAAGATAGGCATGTTAGCGTCGACAGGCAGCAGCTCGCCGCACAACATGATCGATGGCACGCCGCAGAGCAAGCTAGGCGCGTCCGCGCCGATAGGGTGTGGCTCGCCACACGGCGAGACCGTTGGAGCGCCGTAGAGCGAGTGGCGCGGCATGCCGCACAGCAACAACGGATCCATCGGCGTTGGCCTGCTGTCGAGACGGCGTTGCAGCTGGGTACATGTCCCGTCAGTACCCCCATTCCTCACCAGGAGTGGGTAGAGGCCCTCAGCATCGTACCTGCACCAGAGGCCGGCTGCGCCGTACTTCCACCGAACGCCCGCCGCGCCGGTTGCGTGGGTGCCGTCGTTCGCCATGTCCGCGGCCCTGCTGGATGCCAACGCGCTGGTTCGTAGGCTCGACCGCCTCATTGGCCCAGGTGTCCACCTGGGCGCAGTAGAGGAACATGGCCGTCGCATCCTCGAGCTGATGATCTCCGATGAAATAGCCAACTTGGAGCTCGAGATCGCGCTCCAGATGTACCGCGAGCGTGTCGACCGCTTGGACAAATGCCTAGACGAGTTCAAGCAGAGCCAAGAGCTACCCTAGGCAAGGGCTGCTGGTCATGGTCTCATGGACGCGTTTTATTTTGGAAAGTCGTTTCGATGTGGATAGCTATGTATTCACATCAATCATAGTATTGCTCTGTTTCAATGTGTGTTCTTTGTTTTCCATTCTTATATGTTCTGTTTCAATGTGTGTATATACGCTTTCCATTCTATATATGTGGATGATAACAGCTAGATTCAAATTAGTATACAAAAACATATAGAAAATAGAATTCATAATATATATATGTGTATATATATATATATATATATATATATATATATATATATAATATCATCACATATACGTGATGATACTTAACTACAAGGTCAATGCATAAAATTGAAAACGAATAGTACTAAAACTAATAATACCTCCTAGGGCCAATATTTCGACAGCCCCTCGCCAGCAGCTCCCTGGTGTGCGGCGTCTTCCCAGTGCGGAGGTAGTACTCCGACTCCTCTGCCTCGCAGCGCTTGACGTACCGATCTGCCTCTTGCTGGCGGACTGGCGCGACCGATCTTGCCAATTCGTTGGGCGCCCATCGGAGCTTCTCGTCGGTGGCACACTGGAGCTTATCAGCCCACCTCCATGCAGTGACGAGGCCCCAGCGCCTATGACCTTCCTCGCTAAGTACCCGTCTTCGTACACCTCCTTGGCACGATGACACGCCCGCCCCCAAAGCTCCGCCACCTCCTTTTTCCAGGAGGCATCACGGGCTTCACAGGCCGCCTGGTACCTGGCTTCCTCCTCCGCCATTTCCTTCTTGAACGCCACTTGCCTGGCTTTCTCAGCCGGCGGCAGCGACTTCCACATAGTACTGGCCCCAAAACCAATCCAAAGTTGGGGGGTCCGGCGCAACCTCGTCAGGCGGCGTGTAGGGGTCCTCGTCGCTGCTAATCGAGTGAGCGTCCTTGGGGGGCGGCGACTCCTCGTCGGTGCGTGGGCAGACCGGCGGCACCGTGGCAGAGATTTGAGAGAGAGAGAGAGAGAGAGAGAGAGAGGGCGAGCGAGGGGACGATGTAGATGAGAATGCAGTCGGGACGACGTGAGCAAGGTAGTATTTATTGGTGGCCGGAATCTAGATCGACGGGGACAGTACACACGCTGGTCGCCGGAATTACCAGTACTGTAGTTTGAAATACGCACAATTCCCGCAGCAAATCCGTGTGTGAACATCATAGCTGACGGTTTCCAATACAGAACCGTATCTGATTAATGATCCCCGCCAATGACCTACCAAACCTCGAGCCGCGAGATAGAGTGCCAATCGTATGGGGGCCGGTTGTCTTGCCAAATCTTTACATTTTCTTGTTTCAACACAAGATATTTACATCGTCTGATGATTTTTTAACTTGCACACAAGTACACAAAAATATGATTTTCCAAACCGTTTTGGTTAGGCGTCGCATGTAGATGTAGTTCAAATTTGAATTACGGTTATTATATGGTTAGAAAATCACTTAAATGTCTTTAAAAGGTCAAATGAACCCTAAAAATTTCCAATTTTTCACATGACAGTTGTATTAGTGCACGTTAAACATAGGAAAAAAATTGAAGGCCGTAAGAGGAAGCTATCTCCCGTCCGTCAGCAAACATGCATTGTTCCCTCTCGGAACCACGAACTTTCTAGTGAGTTGCTCCGGTTTGTGAGGGGTGTGTGTCTAAACTTTCGTCAAACATGCCAAATTTTTACCACGTCATTTTGGTGGCATGACATTAAATCAAGCAAGGTTTCATGTTTTTCTGATAATTTTTTAATTTTTTGGAATTAAAATGCCATGGCATGCACTCCATGCATGTGCCCATGCCTCGACACCAATATGTTTGAAAATTCCTTCAAATTTACTGCACATGGAATTAACTCGCACACAAGTACACAAAAATATGATTTTTCAAACCGTTTTGGTTAGGCGTTGCATGTAGATGTAGTTCAAATTTGAATTACGGTCATTAAATGGTTAGAAAATCACTTAAATGTCTTTATAAGGTCAAATGACCCCTGAAATTTACCAAATTTTCACATCGCAGTTGCACGTTAAACGTAGGAAAAAAAATTGAAGGCTGTAAGAGGAAGCTATCTCCCGTTCGTCGTCAAACATGCATTGTTCCCTCTCGGAACCACGAACCTTCTAGCGAGTTGCTCCGGTTTGTGAGGGGCGTGTGTCCAAACATTCGTCAAACATGCCAATTTCTTTACCACGTCATCTTGCTGGCATGACATTACATCAACCAAGGTTTCATGTGTTTCTGATCATTTTTCTATTTTTTTGAATTAAAATGCCATGTCACTCCATGAATGTGTATGCATGTGTCCATGTCGTGAGACCAATATGTTTGAAAATTTCTTCTAATTTACTGCACATATAATTAACTCGCACATAAGTACACATATATGATTTTTCAAACTGTTTTGGTTAGGTGTTGCATGTAGATGTAGTTCAAATTTGAATTACGGTCATTAAATGGCTAGAAAATCACTTAAATGTCTTTAAAAGGTCAAATGACCCCTAGAATTTTCAAAAAATTCACATTACAGTTGTAGTAGTGCACGTTAGACGTAGAAAAAAATTTGAAGGCCGTAAGAGGAAGCTATCTCCCGTTCGTCATCAAACATGCATTGTTCCCTCTCGGAACCACGAGCCTTCTAGTGAGTTGCTCCGGTTTGTGAGGGGTGTGTGTCCAAACTTTGGTCAAACATGCCAATTTTTTTCCCACACCATCTTGGTGGAATGACATTACATCAACCAAGGTTTCATGTGTTTCTGATTTTTTTTTTGATTTTTTGGAATTAAAATGCCATGTCACTCCATGCTTAATTGTGTCATATCCCTTAGACCAATATGTTTGAATATTCCTTCCAATTTACTGCAAATGGAATTAAATCGCGCACAAGTACATGAAATTTGAGTTTTCAAACTGTTATGTTTAGCTGTTGCATGTACATGTAGTTCAAATTTCAATTACGGTCATTAAATGGCTAGAAAATCACTTAAAATTCTTATAAGGTCAAATGACCCCTAAATTTTTCCAAAATTTGACATGACAGTTGTATTAGTACTACAAAATTTCTTGTTCATTTAAAACACCATCCGTTGGCACTTTATTCCAAATTCGTCTTTCCCAGATAATAAAAAATATCTACAACATCACACACAGTTGTTTTCTAGGAACCGTTTGCGATGAAAATATCTGGGTCTATTTAAGTCTCCCTCCTTAAGCTTTGCCGGCTCGTCTGCTCTAGTGCCGGCAACCCCCGAATCCACAAATCTAGATCCCCATTCCCGCACCCCTTCTTGCAAAGATGACGATGTGGAAACGCTTCGTGAAGGCCCATACGATGGTCGTGTCCCCCCCCCCAGCGCCGCCGCCTGCGTCGAGAGCGCGGCTGCCTACGTCGAGAGTGTCGCCGCATCCGCATTGAGCGCGGCCGCTTCCGCGGAGAGGGCGTCTGCGGCAGCCGAGACAGCAGCTGCAAGCGTCGAGAGCGCTCGAGCTGCCGTCCGTGCCGCTGATGTCGCCCTGGCCCGGGTCGAGGCCATCCACGCCAAGATCGAGGATGCACACACCAAGATATTCCAGGCCACCTCGGACTCTAGCATGCAACCCACGTTTGAAAAGGCGGCGGTGGCCATGGAGCACCTGCTTCCTCATGAGGTCGCCGAGCGGGAGCTGGAGATGCAGGAGGCGGCGGAGATCGAGGTGCGCCGGGAGGAGGAGTTGCGCGTGGACGCGGTCAAGGTAGAGAAGAGTCTGTCCGTCGAGGAATCGCCGGTGGAGTACCAACGCGAGCTCTGGCGCATCCACTACTATGAGTACTACAACCTTGAGGGCTGCGTCGAGGACGAGGATGAGGACGAGGACACGGTCGACTTTAGCAGGGGGGATGCGGAGTCCACCAACGGCGGCATGTCGCCAGGACAAGTCATCGACGTCTGATCTCACACCAGCGATGCATAGGCCGGCATGGCGGCAGATTTTTAATTATGCGTACTTAGGCTTTGTATTTAATGCTGGTCTTTTGTTAGAGCAATGTTTAGCTCAACCAGCTCTGTGTATTTACTAAAATTGCTCGATTCAGGAAGTGTGGTATGTCTGTTGTACACTCTTTTGTGTGCCCAAATTAGCAAGCGATGTTAAATTATGCAATGACGTACCCGAGGAAGTTTTCACCAAAATTTAAATTATCAAACTCATCCCATGCGCGTAAAGTGGGAAAAATCGTTTGTCATGCACACAATCATTCAAAGTGAATGGTCCAGCGGCACCGCGTGCATTCAAAGTGAATGTGCCCATGCCTTGAGACCAAAATTTGAATTATCAAACTCATCCCATGCACGTAAAGCAGAAGAATCGTTTGCGATGCACACAATCGTTCAAAGTGAATGGTCCGGCAGCACCGCGCGCAAAGTTTCCCACCACATTTCCAAAATTTTGGCCTACCGCCAAAATATCTACCCCCGCCCCTTCCCCCCTTCCCCACCACCTTTTCCCCCCCGACCACAAGTCACATTTCCCTTGTTTCCTCCTTCCTTCCTTCCTTGCTAAGCTATATCTGCTTCCTCACTCTCGTCGTCTCGCATCCTACTGTCGGGGTCTCCATGGTCTTCTTAAAAGACATCTCCAGCGGTTCCTCCTCCAGCGACTACTCCTTCACCACCCGGGTATGCCTCTCTTCTCTCTCTCGGGCTATGACTTGGAATGAAGGATTTTTACCCGGAGGTCGATTTGAGGCGTTTCTTCCTCTTGAAGCTCCCTAAGACCATCAGTGGCAACGAATGGAGCGGGATGGCAGAAGATCTATCTGCTCATTGTCACCATCAATCTCCATGTGTGAAGCTACTTGCGTTTGATTTTGTGGACACTGTGAGGAAGTTTCTGGCATGTGCACAGAAGGTTAGACCCTCTTCCGTTGTTACAAATCATTTGTTAGATGTGATTCAGACACTGCCATGGTCCCAACCCATTCATACCACACCTTCAACCAAAGGCATCCTAAGACAGTGTCATAGTTTGTACCTAGTATCTTAAATTTTTGCCATCTCATCAGCGGTGCCATTAGAAAATTATTTGGCACCGCTTCAGCAGTTTGTGCAGCCAACTTTGGTCCACACATCCGAGCAGCCAAGGAGTAAAATACTAAATCTTTATGACACGAAGGAACTGGGCATCGGAGCAACTACGTGCTCCGGAGTCCGGGTCCTTGATTTTTTTCCGCTGCATCGGCTCGCAAGTTCAGGGCACCGGTGCGAGATGTAGCAACAGTTGTCTTTACACCAGTTTTGGCATACATAGTGGATGGCCTTAGTGCTATTAGTTCTATGTTACTAAATTTGTGCATGTACACACCTGTTAGTATTAATTTGCTGTCATCCAAACACTGTCGCTATGCTGTTGCAGTTATATTTACCTTCCTCATAAAATATTCAATTTGTTATTTATTGTATATGAGTAAGAACTTGTAGCGTCGTTGTAGTTAATTATAGCTTTTGATGTTCCAGAATTTGGTTGTTGTCTCAGTACCAATTATTTCATTTGCACATTGATCTTTTTGAGAAGATATGTCATAATTAACATGTTTCTTCAGTTGTTCAAAACAAGTATTGGTGATTTTCTATGTTGCTATAAACCCATTTCCCCTACAATTGTTACTGATCTAGTTTTAAATATTATAGGATGAATAGAAGTGTTCTTATTTGGAGTGGGTTGATCAAGAGTGGCCAGAGTCTTTGAAGATGTCCCTAACGAAGCTTTGGAGCATGTATGAGGAAGTGAACACACGTAGTCCTAGAGAAAGTCTTGTCAACGTTGAAGCATATGTCAAGATGGGGGATAAAAAGTAGAAGGTGGAGAATGAGCTTAGAATTTTTTAATCAGACTTTGCTAAGATGGTGTTGGTGAAGGAGGAGGCACTTTCCGAGTTGGCTCGTGCAAAATGGGTTCTACTGAACTGAAAGCAGAGGTGGATAAGACGAGCCTGGATGATCTCGGTTAGGGAAATGAATATATTGTTCTTATGAAGTTGAACTAGCTATATGTTGTACTGTGCTGTTTTCATGTAGCTATCGTACTATGATGTTATAATATATTTATGTGCCTGATATGAAATTGGCAAACGGCTGTTCGATATGAAATGCGAATTTGCGTAATACTGGAATTATTAATTGTAAACTAATAAACCTGCTAAATGTGTCATGTACCTTTGCAAATGGTTCTAGCAGTAAAAGCGCTTGCGATGGATAGCCTAATGCCACACAGTTTTCTTCATCAAATCGTGTGTGATATAGTTGATAAAAGCAATTAGTTAAACAAGGAAGACAGTGTGTGATAGCTACACCTTTCACACACGATCCTACACATAAAACTGTGTGGGATTTACGTCCGAACAGAAACGTTTTCCCTGGATTGACTGTGTGGGATGTACATAAGAACGGAAACGTATCCCTTGGATTGACTGTGTGTGATATACATACGAATGGAAATGTTTTTCTAGGATTCATCGTGTGGGATGTACATACCTACGGAAATGATTTTCTCAGATTACCGTGTGGGATGTACATACCTACGGAAATGATTTTCTCAGATTACCGTGTGGGATGTACATACCTACGGAAATGATTGGGTTTCCATGCCTCGCCCGATCGCACACGGCCCCAGCCTGGGTCCTAGGAGGGCCTATCGCCGATGATTTCTGGGTCGTGTGGGAAGGATACCCTATCGCACACACTCACTTGGCGACGGTTCCTAATGCCGTCGCGGAAAGGGGTAAAAACCGTTTGTTTAGGACCGACGCGCACCAGTAATACTTAGTGCAAAATGAAGGATAGCAAAAGATTGGGAAGCGACCAACCAAGAATGGAATAATCTCATAAGCGAGCATTAAGCATAATTAACACTGAATAATGCACCACAAGTAGGATGGAATTTCATTGCACGACTATTGACTTTCGTGCTTGCATAGGAAATCACAAACCTTAACTACAATATTCTTACTAAAGCATAATTACTCATCAACATGACTCACATATCACATCATCATATCTCAAAACTATTACAAGGAATCAAATTTATTTTGTCCAATGATCTTCATGATTTTTTTATTATATCCTTCTTGGATATCTATTACTTTGGGACTAAATTTCATGTGTTGCTTTTGATAAGCTCAAACAAATATAAGTGAAGATCATGCGCATAATTAGTTCTTTCTCTCAAAATAGTTTAAGTGAAGCAAGAGAGAATTTCTTAATTTTTTTACTAACTCTCAAACAAATCTAAGTGAAGCAAGAGAATATTTCTTCAAAAATATTAAAGCACACCATGCTCAAAAAGATATAAGTGAAGCACTAGAGAAAATCCATAGCTCATAAAAATTTAAGTGAAGCAAAGAGAGCTATTCTAGCAAGTCATGGAATAATTATGGCTCTCTCAAATAGGTGTGTACAACAAGGATTCAAGACTTAAAAATCAAAACAAAACAATCAAAGACTGATGTCATACAAGGCGCTCCAAGCAAAACACATAATATGTAACGAATAAAAATATAGCTTCGAGTAAAATACCGATGGTTGTTAGAAGAAAGAGGGGATGCCACTCGGGGGCATCCCCAAGCTTAGTTGCTTGCTTCTCTTTGGATAATAGCTTCGGATTCCATGGGCATTCCCAAGCTTAGGCTCTTCTTACTCCTTATTCCTTCATCCATCGTAAGATAACCCAAAACTTGAAAACTTCAATCACACAAAACTCAACAAAACTTTCGTGAAATCCGTTAGTATAAGAAAACAAATCACTACTATAAGTACTGTAGAAAACCAATTCATATTTTATTCTTGCATTATATCTACTGTATTCAAACTTTTCTATGGAAAAAACTCATCAAAGAAAACTATATAATCATCAAAACAAGCACACAACGCAAATAAAACAGAATTTGTCAAAAACAGAACAGTCTATAGCAATATGGAAATTTCGAACACTTCTGTAACCCTAATTTTTTTTGAAACAAATAGGACCACGTGAACAATTTGTATATTAATCTTCTGCAAAAATAATCAACTCAAAAAACACTTTTCTGTTAAAAAATAGAAATTTTCTCGTGAGCGCAAAAGTTTCTGTTTTTCAGTAAGATCAAATCTACTATCACCCAACATGATCCTAAGGCTTTGCTTGGCACAAACGTTTATCCAAACCACAGAAACACATCTAAACAGATGTATTAATGGGTATTTTACTGAAAACAGCAAGGAAATCAAAAAGCAAAAAGATACAAGTTGGGTTTCCTCCCAACGAGCGCTATCGTTTTACGCCCTTAGCTAGGCATAAAGCAAATATCTCAAGTGTTGTCATCCTTGTTGGACGATTCATATGTTGCCCTCATTATAGATTCATAAGGTAATTTGATCATTGTTCTAGGGAAGTGTTCCATTCCCTTTGTCAAGGGAAATTGGAATTTAATATTCCCTTCTTTCATATCAATCACTACGCCAATAGTGCGCAAAAACGGTAAACCAAGTATAATAGGACAAGACGGATTGCAACTGATGTCAAGAATAACAAAGTCTATGGGTACATAGTTACTATTTCCAAGAATAAGAACATCATTGATCCTTCAAAGGCTTTTTAATAGTAAAATCAGCCAAATGCAAATTTAGAGAGCAATCTTCAATATTGGTAAGACCAAGAACATCACAAAGAGATTCCAGAATCGTGGAAACACTAGCACCCAAATCACACAAAGAAAAACACTCATAAATTCTGATTTTGATTTTGATAGTAGGTTCCCATTCATCATGCAACTTTCTAGGAATTGATACTTCCAATTCCAACTTATCCTCTAAAGCTTTCATCATAGCATCAACGATATGTTTAGTAAAAGTTTTATTTTGTTCATAGGCATGGGGTGAATTAATCATGGATTGCAACAAAGAAATCTAATCAATCAAAGAGCAACTATCATAATTAAAGTCTTTGTAATCCAAAAGAGTGGGCACATCACTAGTTAAAGTATTGACCTCTCCAAACCCACTTTTATCAATTTTCTCAACAAGATTTTCACCTTCCAAACTATCAGGACGCCTTCTAACTAAAGTTGACTCTTCTCCAGTCCCTTTTTCATTAAGTTGAACTTTACTAAACAAGGAATCAATAGAAGAAACACCAATCATTTTGAGATCTTCATCATTTTTATCTTCTAACGAGATTGGTTTGGCAGCCATTTGATTTACTAGAGTGGCTCGTGCATCGGATATTTTTCCTAGCAAACTTTCAGAAAAAGCATACTTAGATTCGAGATTGCAAACTTCTCTACTAATATCATCAAGTTGTTTTGTTATAGCATCATGCACAATGGAGTGCTCCTTGAGTTCTTCAGTAAAATACTTATTATGCTCAAATTGTGTAGTCATATATTCCTTAGTACTTTTCTCAATTTCGAGCAAAATATTGGGGTAAGGAACATCCTAATATTTCTTTGAGGCATCATGACTACGCAAACAAGAACGCACGCGAAAACAGATCCGACAAGAAAACAGCGAATGAAAAAGAGGGCGGATAAAAACAGCAAATTTTTGTGAAGTGCGGGAGATGAAAACGAGAGGCAAATGGCAAACAATGTAAATTGCGAGGAGATGAGATTTGTGATTAGGAACCTGGTATATGTTGAAGATCCTCCCCGGTAACAGCGCCATAAATTCCTTTTGATGACTTGCTAGAACTATGTCGTTATTTTCCCAAAGAGGAAGGGATGATGCAGTATAGCAGCGGTAGGTATTTCCCGCAGTGATGAAACCAAGGTTATCGAATAGTAGGAGAACCAAGCAACACAATGTAAACGACACCTGCACACAAATAACAAATACTCGCAACCCGACGTGCAAAAAGGGGTTGTCAATCCCTTTAGGGTAACGGGCGTGAGAGAGTGGTAAATATTGATAGATCGAACGCCAAATAAGATAAATTGCATCAATGTATTTTTGGGTTTTGGTATAATAGCTCTGAAAATAAAATCAAAGGAAAATAGATCGCAAAGGCAAATAATATAAGAAAGAGACCCGGGGGCCGTAGATTTCACTAGTGGCTTCTCTCGACAAAAATAGCAAATGGTGGGTGAACAATTACTGTTGGGCAATTGATAGAACTTCAAATAATCATGACGATATCCAGGCAATGATCATTATATAGGCATCACGTCCAACATTAGTAGACTGACTCATGCCTGCATCTACTACTATTACTCCACACATCGACCGCTATCCAGCATGCATCTAGTGTATTAAGTTCATGGACAAATGGAGTAATGCAATAAGAACGATGGCATGATGTAGACAAGATCTGTTTATGTAGAAATGGACACCATCATTTTATCCTTAGTAGCAATGATACGTATGTGTCGGTTCCCCTTCTGTCACTGGGATCAAGAACCGTAAGATCAAACCCACTACAAAGCACCTCTTCCCATTGCAAGATAAATAGACCAAGTTGGCCAAACAAAACCCATATATCGGAGAAGAAATACGAGGCTATAAGAAATCATGCATATAAGAGATCAAAGAAGACTCAAATTACTTTCATGGATATAAAAAGATAGATCTGATGATAAACTCAAAGTTCATCGGATCCCAACAAACATACGTCAGAAAGAGTTACATCATATGGATCTCCAAGAGACCATTGTATTGATAATCAAATGAGAGAGAGGAAGCCATCTAGCTATTAACTACGGACCCATAGGTCTACAAAGAACTACTCACTCATCATCGGAGAGGCACCAATGGAAGTGGTGAACCCCTCTATGATGGTGTCTAGATTGGATCTGGTGGTTCTAGACTCTGCGGCAACTGGAATTGATTTTCGTCGACTCCCTTAGGGTTTCTAGAATATTGGGGTATTTATAGAGCAAAGAGGCGGTCCGGGGGGCACCCGAGATGGGCACAACCCACCAGGGTGCGCCTGGTCCTCCTGGCGCGCCCTGGTGGGCTGTGCTCCCCTTAGAGCACCCCTTAGGTGCTTCTCCGGTCCATTGGATGTCTTCTTGTCCAACAAAAATCCACAAAAAGTTTTGTTGCGTTTGGACACCATTTGGTATTGATTTCCTATGATGTAAAAAAATGTAGAAAACAGCAACTGGCACTTGGCACTATGTCAATAGGTTAGTACCAAAAAATGATATAAAAAAAATTGTAAAACATCCAAGAATGATAATATAATTGCATGGAACAATAAAAAATTATAGATACGTTGGAGACGTATCAGACGCCTGTACGGTTGTAATTCGTTCCCATTCCTTAAATGAGACCTAAACATGCACCCAAGGACACATGTACAATTTTGATATGTCTCCGACGTATCTATAATTTTTTATTGTTCCATGCTTTTATTTTACCCGTCTTGGATGTTTTATATGCATTTATATAATATTTTATATGATTTTTGGGACTAACCTATTAACCCAGAGCCTAGTGCCAGTTTATGTTTTTCCTTGTTTTTGAATTTCGCAGAAAAGGAATATCAAACGGAGTCCAAATGGAATGAAACTTTACGAGGATTTTTCTTGGACCAGAAGACATCAGATGGACTTGGAGTACACGCTAGGGTTCTGCGATGGAGCCACAAGGGTGGTGGGCGCGCCCAGGGGGTAGGGCGCGCCCCTACCTTGTGGCCCCCTCGCACCTCCCCTGACTAACCTCTTTCGCCTATAAATTCCCAAATATTCTAGAAACCCTATACGAGCGATCAAAACCACTTTTCCGCCGCCGCAACTCTCTATTCTCGCGATATCCCATCTGGAGGCCTTTTCCAATACTCTGTCGAAGGGCGAATCAACCATGGAGGGCATCTACATCAACACCATTGCCCTTCCGATGAAGTGTGAGTAGTTAACCACAGACCTACTAGTCTATAGCTAGTAGCTATATGGCTTCTTCTCTCTCTTTGCTCTTCAATACCATGTTCTCCTCGTTGTTCTTGGAGATCTATCCGATGTAATCTTCTTTTGCAGTGTGTTTGTCAAGATCCGATAAATTGTGGGTTTATGATCTGATTATCTATGAATAATATTTGAGTCTTCTCTGAATTCTTATATGCATGATTTGATATCTTAGTAATACTCTTCGACCTATCGGTTTGGTTTGGCCAACTAGATTGGTTTTTCTTGCAATGGGAGAAGTGATTTGCTTTGGGTTCAATCTTGCGGTGGTCAATCCTAGTGACAGAAAGGGACATGACACGTATTGTATTGTTTCCGTCGAGGATAAAAAGATGGGGTTTTCATCATATTGCTTGAGTTAATTCCTCTACATCATGTCATCTTACTTAATGCGTTACTCTATTTTTATGAACTTAATACACTAGATGCATGCTGGATAGCGGTCGATGTGTGGAGTAATAGTACTAGATGCCGAATCATTTCGGTCTACTTGTCACATACGTGATGCCTATATTCATGATCATTGACATAGATGTCGTTATAATTATTCGCTATCAATTGCTTAATAGTAATTCGTTCACCCACCGTAATATTCGCAATCAAGAGAGAAGCCTCTAGTGAAACCTATGCCCCCTGGTCCCTTTACATCTTACAAGTTTCAGATCTACTATTTTGCAATCTTTTACTTTTCAATCTATAAACCAAAAACCCAAAAGTATTTACTTTACTTGTTTATCTATCTCTATCGGATCTCACTTTTGCAAATAACCTAGAAGGGATTGACAACCCCGTTATAGTGTTCGGTGCAAGTTGTTTGATTGTTCGTGCATGTATTTGGCGACTTGTGTGTAATGTCCTACTGGATTGATACCTTGGTTCAAAAAACTAAGGGAAATACTTACTTCACTTTGCTGCATCACCCTTTCCTCTTCAAGGGAAACCCCAACGCAAACTCGGGAAAGTAGAAAGGAAGTCAAGATTTCTGGCGCCGTTGCCGGGGAGATCTACACCAAGTCATGACCCACCAAGTACCTTTCATAAAACTCTCATCTCCCACATTTATATTATTTGCCATTCGCCTCTCGTTTTCCTCTCCCCCACTACATGTAAGTGCATCTAGTGATTTTGGTGTATTTAAGACTTATAGGTTAAGGGACTAATGTGTTTATGAGTGTACACAGGTCTATAAGTCTATGAGGAGTTTGATATTTATAGAGAAAGTCGACCCCTAAAAATGAAGTTCTTCGACTAAAGACTTTGGATTTTTGAAGACTTTCTGAAGACTTTGAAAGTGAAGAAATTGGTGTGACCTTGAAGACTTGGTACTCATTTGAGGAACATGAAGCGTGAAGACTTTTGTTTTCGTAGTTTCATTTTCACTTTCTTGAGTCATAGGAAACACCCTACTATTAAAGGGGGTCGAGGAAATACTAAGGAAAAATTTCCATGTGATGCTCGACTCAAAATCCTACACCTACCTATCCCTTCGAGTGAAACCATTGGAAATCTCATACAGTTCAGTCATATTCTACAGTGATAGATACGAAGTTCTTCTGGTCTCTGAGGAATTTGTTCTGACTGAGGAGTTAGGAATTCGCCAGTGCGGATTGCCTACATAGTGAGGAACATGATAGCCCTGAGGAATTTGATACTCAAATTTCCGACCGTTGCTGTGCTATGCGCCAGCTGTCCCAAAATATCTACCTACCTAACGGTCATATCATTGAAGAGCATCTATGTCTTATCATGTCGGGCTGCTCCCTAGGCTATAAATAGCCACCCCTTAGAACCACTAGTTGGTTGGCTTCTCCGAGAAAAACTGACACTTGTCATAAGAGCAACCCATCCTCCGAGGACTTTGAGCGAAAATCATCAAGTGAGGAAAAACTCAAAACCAAACCCAAACACCTACAAACCCAAAAGTGATTGAGCATCACTAAAGAGATTGATCCTGTGTGGATCCGACACTTGTTACCTTTGAAGACGGTGCTTCTTCCAGACAGTTAGGCCTCATGGTTTAGAGCATCCAAGAGGAATTGTGGATTGTCGAGTGACCGAGTTTGTGAAGGTTTGGAAGTCGCCTGAAGACTTACCACGAGTGATTGAGCGAGGTCTGTGTGACCTTAGCTCAAGGAGAATATGGTGAGGACTTGGTGGCCTAGACTGTTTGTCCGGGACTGTGTGTCCTCAGGATTAAATACCTAGCCGCTCTAACCAGACATACAACTGAGACACCAGTTGGAACTGGTCTACCAAATCATTGTCTTCACCAAGCTTACTAGTTCTATTTCCTCAACTCTTACATTTCCTCATAACTGTGTTGCGTGCTTGTTCATATCTGTTTGAAGACTTTGACTGAAGACTTTCTCAATATCCTCAGTTCAATTTCTTCAGTCTGTCTGTCTTCATCCTGTGTTATCCTTTGTTATCCTGTGTTTACGCTTTTTGTACTATGTGCCTGTCTTCATTTCATCATGATGACCATGCTTGTGTTCTGTTATGTTTACTTATGAGTACTTATTCCGCTGCAAGTAGTTCTTCGCTAAGGAATTTCCTCACCCGCAAATTCCTTCGTGAAGAATTCATAAAAATCACCTATTCACCCCCCTCTAGTCAATATAACGCACTTTCAATTGGTATCAGAGCAAGGTACTCCCTTGTTCTGTGTGATTTTGGTTTAACCGCCTGGAGTTTTAGTTATGTCGACCACAGGAATGAAGACCGTTTCATGCCCAATCTTTGACGGTCATGAGGATCCCAAGTGGAAGGCCATGATGAAGAAGCGTCTCATGGCGATGAACAGTGAGCTGTGGACCGTCACTGAGATTGGACTTACCGATCTGTGCAAGATGGCAGAAGCTAATGACATTCGCATGTTCACCCTTCTAAACCTCACAGCAAAGGACGTCATCTGCTCCTGTCTGTCTCAAAATCAGTTCAGGAACATCATGCATCTCGATTATGCGAAGCTTATCTGGGACCGTGCTACTTCTCGAACTTGGGTTGTATTCCCTCGAAGAGGGAAGGGAGATGCAGCATAGTAGCGTAAGTATTTCCCTCAGTTTTTGAGAACCAAGGTATCAATCTAGTAGGAGACCACGCGCGAGTCCCTCGCACCTGCACAAACAAATAAGAACTTCACAGCCAACGGGATAAGGGGTTGTCAATCCCTTTACGTCACTTACGAAAGTGAGATCTGATAGAGATGATAGTTTACATTTTTGGTATTTTTGGTTCATAATAACAGCAAATAAAAGCAATAAAAGTAAAGTAGTTGTAGATTGATATGTTGAGAATAGACCCAGGAGCCATAGCGTTCTCTAATGGCTTCTCTCATGATAGCGATATTCTACGGCAGGTAAACAAATTACTGTCGAGCAATTGATAGAAAAGTGAATAATTATGAGACTATCTAGGCATGATCATTGTATATAGGCATCACGTCCGAGACAAGTAGACCGACTCCTGCCTGCATCTACTACTATTACTCCACACATCGACCACTATCTAGCATGCATCTAGTGTATTGAGTTCATAAGAACAGAGTAACGCCTTAAGAAAGATGACATGATGTAGAGGGATAAACTCAAGCAATATGATATAAACCCCATCTTTTTATCCTCGATGGCAACAATACAATACGTGCCTTGCTGCCCCTATTGTCACTGGGAAAGGACACTGCAAGATTGAACCCAAAGCCAAGCACTTCTCCCATTGCAAGAACTATAGATCTAGTAGGCCAAACCAAACCAATAATTCGAAGAGACTTCCAAGGATATTATGAGCACACATAAAAAGTTTAGAGAAGAACCAAATATCTTTCATAGATAATCTTGATCATAAACTCACAATTCATCGGATCTCGACAAACACACTGCAAAAAGAGATTACATCGAATAGATCTCCTCGAAGACCGAGGAGAAACTTGTATTGAGATCCACAGAGAGAGAAGAAGCCATCTAGATACTAGCTATGGACCCGAAGGTCTGTGGTAAACTACTCACAACTCATGGTGAGGGCGATGTTGATGATGATGATGAATTCTGTGATGGATCCCCCTCCGGTGGAGCTCCGGAACAGGCTCCAAGATGGGATCTCACAGGAACATAAGTTTACGGCGGTGGAATTAGGGTTTTCTCTCTGTTGTCGAAGGTTTCGGGGTACGTAGACTTATATAGGAAGAAGGAGGACACCAGGGGTGCTCGGGGGGCCCACGAGGCAGGGGGTGCAAGTTGTTTGATTGTTCGTGCAGGTATTTTGCGACTTGTGTGTAATGTCTTATTGGATTGATACCTTGGTTCAAAAAACTGAGGGAAATACTTACTTCACTTTGCTAGATCAACCTTTCCTCTTCAAGGGAAACCCCAACGCAAACTCAGGAATGTAGCAAGGAAGTCAAGATTTCTGGCGCCGTTGCCGGGGAGATCTACGCCAAGTCATGACCCACCAACTACCTTTCATAAAACTCTCATCTCCCGCATTTACATTATTTGCCATTCGCCTCTCGTTTTCTTCTCCCCCACTACATGTAAGTGCATCTAGTGCCCCTTAGTGATTTTGGTGTATTGAAGACTTATAGGTTAAGGGACTAATGTGTTTATGAGTGTACTCAGGTATGAGGAGTTTGATATTTACAGAGAAAGACGACCCCTAAAAATGAAGTTCTTCGATAGAAGACTTTGGATTTTTGAAGACTTTCTGAAGACTTTGAAAGTGAAGAAATTGGTGTGACCTTGAAGACTTGATACTCATTTGAGGAACATGAAGCGTGAAGACTTTTGTTTTCGTAGTTTCATTTTATCTTTCTTGAGTCATAGGAAACACCGTACTGTTAAAGGGGGTCGAGGAAATACTAAGGAAAAATTTCCATGTGATGCTCAACTCAAAATCCTACACCTACCAATCCCTTTGAGTGAAACCATTGGAAATCTCATACAGTTCAGTCATATTCTTCAGTGACAGAGACGAAGTTCTTCTGGTCTCTACGAAATTTGTTCTAACTGAGGAGTTAGGAATTCGCCAGTGCGGATTGCCTACACAGTGAGGAACATGATAGCCCTGAGAAATTTGATACTCAAATTTCTGACCGTTGCTGTGCTACGCGCCAGCTGTCCCAAAATATCTACCTACCTAACGGTCATATCATTAAAGGGCATTTATGTCTTATCATGTCAGGCTGCTCCCTAGGCTATAAATATCCACCCCTTAGAACCACTATTTGGTTGGCTGCTCCGAGAGAAACTGACACTTGTCATAAGAGCAACCCATCCTCCGAGGACTTTGAGCGAAAATCATCAAGTGAGGAAAAAGTCAAAACCAAACCCAAACACCTACAAACCCAAAAGTGATTGAGCATCACTAAAGAGATTGATCATGTGTGGATCCGACGCTTGTTACCTTTGAAGACGGTGCTTCTTCCAGACGGTTAGGCGTCATGGTTTAGAGCATCCAAGAGGAATTGTGGATTGCCGAGTGACCGAGTTTGTGAAGGTTTGGAAGTCGCCTGAAGACTTACCACAAGTGATTGGGCGAGGTCTGTGTGACCTTAGCTCAAGGAGAATACGGTGAGGACTTGGTGTTCTGGATTGTGTGTCCTCACGTTTAAATACCTAGCCGCTCTAACCAGACATACAACTGAGACAGCAGTTGGAACTGGTCTACCAAATCATTGTCTTCACCAAGCTTACTAGTTCTATTTCCTCAACTCTTACATTTCCTCATAATTGTGTTGTGTTCTTGTTCATATCTGTTTGAAGACTTTGACTAAAGACTTTCTCAATATCCTCTGTGTGATCATGTGTTATCCTGTGTTTACGCTTTCTGTACTCTATGCCTGTCTTCATTTCATCATGATGACCATGCTTGTGTTATGTTATGTTTACTTATGAGTACTTATTCTGCTGCAAGTAGTTCTTCGCTAAGGAATTTCCTCACCCGTAAATTCCTTAGTGAATAATTCATAAAAATCACCTATTCACCCCCCTCTAGTCGATATAACGCACTTTCAATTGGTTTCAGAGCAAGGTACTCCCTTGTTCTGTGTGATTTTAGTTTAACCGCCTGGAGTTTAAGTTATGTCGACCACATGAATGAAGACCGTGTCATGCCCCATCTTTGACGGTCATGAGTATCCCAAGTGGAAGGCCATGATGAAGAAGCGTCTCATGGTGATGAACAGTGAGCTATGGACCGTCACTGAGATTGGTCTTACCGATCTGTGCAAGATGGCAGAAGCTGATGGCATTCGCAAGTTCACCCTTCTCAACCTCACCGCGTAGGACGTCATTTGCTCCTGTCTATCTCAAAATCAGTTCAGGAACATCATCCATCTCGATTATGCGAAACTTATCTGGGACCGTGCTACTTCTCGAGCTTGCGTTGTATTCCCTCGAAGAGGGAAGGGAGATGCATCACAGTAGCGTATGTATTTCCCTCGGTTTTTGAGAACCAAGGTATCAATCCAGTAGGAGCCCACGCGCGAGTCCCTCGCACCTGCACAAACAAATAAGAACTTCGCATCCAATGCGATAAGGGGTTGTCAATCCCTTTACGGTCACTTACGAAAGTGAGATCTGATAGAGATGATAGTTTACATTTTTGGTATTTTTTGGTTTATAAGAACAGCAAATAAAAGCAGTAAAAGTAAAGTAGATGTAGATTGATATGTTGAGAATAGACCCGGGGGCCATTGTGTTCTCTAGTGGCTTCTCTCATGATAGCGATATTCTATGGCGGGTAAACAAATTACTGTCGAGCAATTGATAGAAAAGCGAATAATTATGAGACTATCTAGGCATGATCATTCTATATAGGCATCACGTCCGAGACAAGTAGACCGACTCCTACCTGCATCTACTACTATTACTCCACACATCGACCGCTATCCAGTATGCATCTAGTGTATTGAGTTCATAAGAACAGAGTAACGCCTTAAGCAGGATGGCATGATGTAGAGGGATAAACTCAAGCAATATGATATAAACCCCATATTTTTATCCTCGATAGCAACAATACAATACGTGCCTTGCTGCCCCTACTGTCACTGGGAAAGGACACCGCAAGATTGAACCTAAAGCCAAGCACTTCTCCCATTGCAAGAACTATAGATCTAGTAGGCCAAACCAAACCAATAATTGGAAGAGACTTGCAAGGATATTATGACCACACGTAAAAAGTTCAGAGAAGAACCAAATATCTTTCATAGATAATCTTGATCATAAACTCACAATTCATCGGATCTCGACAAACACACCGCAAAAAGAGATTACTTCGAATAGATCTCCTCGAAGACCGAGGAGAACCTTGTATTGAGATCCAGAGAGAGAGAAGAAGCCATCTAAATACTAGCTATGGACCCGAAGGTCTGTGGTAAACTACTCACAACTCATGGTGAGGGCGATGATGATGATGATGAAGAACTCCGTGATGGATCCCCCTCCGGTGGAGCTCTGAAACAGGCTCCGAGATGGGATCTCACGGTAACAGAAGGTGGTGGTGGAATTAGGGTTTTCTCTCTGTTGTCGAAGGTTTCGGGGTACGTAGACTTATATAGGAAGAAGGAGGACACCGTGGGGTGCTCGGGGGCCCCACGAGGCAGGGGGCGCGCCCCCACCCTCGTGGGCCACCCCTTGATCCCCTGGCGTGGTTCTCAAGTCCCTCCTCTGTGATTTTCTCCAAAAATGTCTCTCGCGAAGGTTTCATTCCGTTTGGACTCCGTTTGATATTCTTTTTCTGCAAAACCCTGAAACAGGCAAAAAACAGCAATCTGGACTCGGCCTTTGGGTTAGTAGGTTAGTCCCAAAAATGATATAAAAGTGTATGATAAAGCCCAATAAACATCTAAGACTTCATAAATAATAGCATGGAACAATAAAAAAAATTATAGATACGTTGGAGACGTATCAGACCGTCTCTCTGAGGTCTAGGAAGGTCTTCAAACCCGCCATGATCCTTGGTTTGAGTACTTCAAGGAATCTCTCAAAGTGATGACATTCGAACCAGAATCATCATCTTCTACACTATGCCTTATGGCAAATGATGCTAAGGTAACTAAATGCTATCTATCTGAATCCAGTGATGATGAATCTGGTGATGAATTTGGACCCAGCTATGTCAAACTTGTTTCCCTTGCCACTAAACAACAAGGAGCTTTTTAAAAAGTTCAATACATGCTAAATAAGAGCGATGATATGTTGGGTGAAGAAATGGATAAGTCGAAAGCTTTGGCTGAGAGTCTTCATAGACTTCAGACTAGGTTTGACACCCTTCAAAGTCATCATAACACTCTCTTATCTGATCATGAGAAGCTTTCTTATGAAATTCTTCAAAGAAAGCAAGATCTTTAAAAGCTAAGAGTGAGTTATGAAGTTCTTCAGAAGGAGTGCGATTCACTACTTGCTCAACAAATCAGCGCTTCTCCGGAAGAGTTTGTTCCTCCATGCTTGAAATGCATTGAACATGAATCTGCTAATGCTTCACCTGAATGTTCAAATGCTTCTAATGCTACAAATTCTTCAACTGTCTCTGCTATCACTAATTCCTCATCTGAGGACATTGCTAGTATCACTGATGATGCAGGGCTGAAGGAATTGTACATGACAGGCATGTACAAAAGCCTCAAAGGGCATTCGACTCTTTGTGATGTGCTTAAAAAGCAGATAATCAACAGGAACCCTAGGAAAGAGGGTATTGCCTTTGAGAGGAAACTTAATGTTGATGGTACATATTGGAAGCCTGAGCAGTACCCCAAAACCTCATGGGTTGCTGCAATGGGACCTCCACTTTATCCATCCAATTTATCTGGCTATACATGCGAAACTTCACTTTCTTCTGATGAGTCATTTTACTCCAACTATAAACTGTTCAAAAATCAGAATGGTGAAGTATTTGCTAGATATGTTGGAACTAACTGCAGGAATGGCCCCCCTATGAAGAAAATCTGGGTCCCTAAGAGGCACCTTGAAAATCTTCAAGTGAATGTCCTCATGAGACCTCGTGTGAGGAATAGGAACCCTAGATCCAATTCTTCATATGGATCAAAATCTTCAGATGGGTTCAAATCCTCATACAGACCAAATTCCTCATATGGATCAAATTCCTCAAAAGTATGAAAGTCCTCATATGAATATCATCGTGCTAACAACTCTGTTTCGTAGGGAAGAGCTAAAGGCTATGAATATGAGCATTATTCTTCTAACCATTATGTTCATAAGTCCTCGAAGAATTTCTCTACTTATTCATATGCTTATCCTAACTCCTCTTATGTGAAACGAAATGGGCTGGCTTCTATGCCACCTTTCTCGTATGGAGCTCGCAGAGTGATGAACTCTTTGCCACCCCTTCAGATGTGGGTGGTGAAGAAAAAGAACTAATCTCTTCTGCAGGGCCATGTCTCGAGATGTGCTCAAATGTCTGAAGAATTTACTAGAGACCTGAAAAGTGCCTGAAAGGACGCGGGCTAATTATGAAGAAATGAACTCTCATTTCTCACGTCCTCGTACTGCTTTATCTGTTGCATTGCTTGATGAAATTGATATGATGAATTTATGTCATATTCTTCACTGATGAAGTATATGAGTTCGTAAGCTGCACTAACTCACCTGCAGGATGATCAACCCAAAGCCACTGAGTGGGTCCTCGATAGTGGATGTACAAATCACATGACTGGTGACAAGAATCTATTGATGGATGCTCCCTTATCTCCATCTCATCTGAAGCATATCATCTTCGCTAACAAAGGCAAAAGTCAGGTATTGGGTCTAGATAAGGTTGCAATCTCAAAGGATCGACACATGGACAAAGTCATGCTTGTCGAGTCCTTAGGATACAGCCTCATGTCTGTCTCAATGTTTTGCGATCTTGATATGGTTGTATTCTTTGGCAAGTATCATTGCGTTGCGATCATGGAATCTGACAATTCCAAAGTCTTCGAAGGCTTTAGGAGAGGAGATTTGTATATTGTTGATTTCTCTACAGGACCTCAACCAGCTGTGTGTCTACTTGCAAAAGATTCAGAAGGCTGGCTATGGCATCGACGACTTGGTCATGCAGGCATGAGGAATTTGCACACGCTTGCTAAGAAGAAGCAAGTCATTGGCATTGAGAATGTCAAATTCTTCAAGGATCACTTATGCGGAGCCTGTGAAGCTGGAAAGATGACCAAGGCCAAGCATCCAACAAAGACTATCATGACTACTACTCGACCATTTGAATTGCTTCACATGGATCTCTTCGGTCCTAACCATTATTCTGCAGTTTCAAATGACGCATCTCAATATGGCTTTGTTATTGTTGATGATTACTCTCGATACACATGGGTACACATTGTTACTTACAAACATGAAGTGCATGAAGTCTTCAAACGATTTTCCTCGAGGGCTTCAACCAACTTTGGTGTGAAGATCAAGCACATCAGAAGTGACAATGGAATTGAGTTCAAGAATTCTGGTCTTGATGACTATCTTGATGAACTTGGTATTACTCATGAGTTATCTGCTCCTTATACTCCCCAGCAGAATGGCGTCGTGGAGCACAAGAACAGGGCTCTTGCTGAGATGGCTCGCACTATGCTTGATGAATACAAAACGCCTGGTTGTTTCTGGATTGATGCAATTGATACTGCGTGCCACATCATCAACAGAGTATATCTTCACAAATTCTTCAAGAAGACTGCCTATGAAATCCTCACTGACAAGAAAGAAAATGTGAGTTATTTCAAAGTCTTCGGTGCTAAATGTTGGATTAGAGATCCTCATCACAACTCAAAATTTGCACTGAAAGCACATGAAGGGTTTATGTTTGGTTACGGAAAGGACTCGCACACCTACAGAGTCTTCAACAACGTTCTTCACAAGGTTGTTGAAACTGTAGATGTGTGGTTCGATGAAACTAATGGCTCACAAAGAGAGCACCTACCTTCTATGGTAGATGAACCAGCACCTGAGGAAACTATCAAGTTCAAGGCTACTGAGGATGTCATTCTGATCGAAGAATCTACTGAAGAATTCATTCCAGAACGTGAAGAACGTTGAGCTAATGCACCTGAAGAAAATGCTGAAGAACATGGTGCTGAAGAAAATGCTGATCAAATTCCTCGACGACAACCAGCTCATCCTCGCGTTGCAAAAGAAGTGCAGATTGAGAAAATCATCGATGACATTGAAACACCAGGTCCTCTCACACGCTCAAGAGCTTCACATTTATCTAACTTTTGTGGGCAATTTGCTTTTGTCTCTATCACAGAGCCCACTAAGGTAGATGAAGCATTTATGGGACATGAGTGGATTCAAGCTATGCAAGAAGAATTACATCAATTCGAGCTCAACAACGTCTGGGAACTGGTCAAACGTCCAGATGCTCGCAAGCATAATATCATTGGCACAAAGTGGATCTACCATAACAAGAAAGATTAAAATGGCCTTGTGGTAAGGAATAAGGCACGACTTGTAGCTCAAGGCTACACACAGGTTGAAGGAATTGATTTATGAAACTTTTGCACCTGTTGCTAGACTTGAGGCTATTCACATATTACTTGTTTATGCTAACCATCATGATATCACTCTATATCAAATGGATGTGAAAAGTGCATTCCTCAATGGTAAGCTTCAGGAAGAAGTATATGTTGCTCAACCCCCAGGTTTTGAAGATCCAAAGAATCCCGACAAAGTCTTCAGACTCAATAAGGCCCTCTATGGCCTCAAGCAGGCCCCTCGGGCATGGTATGATACTTTGAAGGAATTCCTCATGAAGAAAGGCTTCAAACCCAGTTCACTTGATCCTACTCTTTTCACTAAATCTTACGATGGTGAATTATTTGTGTGCCAAATATATGTTGATGATATTATCTTTGGCTGTACTAACCAACGTTATAGTGATGAATTTGCGTATATGATGAGTGAAGAATATCAAATGTCTATGATGGGAGAATTGAAATTCTTCTTAGGTCTTCAAATTCGTCAACAATGCAATGGCATATTCATATCTCAGGAGAAATACCTCAAGGATGTACTGAGGAAATTTGGCATGCAAGATTGCAAAGGCGTCAAAATTCCTATGCCCACAAATGGCCATCTATGCACTATTGAAAATGGTATTGACTTTGATCATAAGGTATACTACTCCATGATTGGTTCTTTATTGTACTTATGTGCATCTAGGCCAGTTATAATGCTTAGTGTTTGCATGTGTGCCCGATTTCAAGCTACACCGAAGGAATCACACCATAAGGCTGTGAAACATATTCTTCGATATCTAGCTCACACACCAACACTTGGATTATGGTACCCCAAGGGCTCGACTTTTGATCTCATTGGATATTCAGACTCTGACTATGCTGGTGATCATGTGGACCGTAAGTCAACATCTGGTACATGTCACTTCCTCGGAAGATCTTTGGTCTGTTGGTCTTCGAAGAAACAGAACTGCGTATCACTGTCTACTGCTAAAGTTGAGTACATTGCTGCTGGTTCTTGCTGTGCTCAATTGCTGTGGATGAAGCAAACTCTCAAGAACTATGGCGTCAACGTGAAGAATGTGCCTCCGTTCTATGACAATGAAAGTTTCATCAAGATTTCTCACAACCCAGTTCAGCACTCGAAGACAAAGCACATTCAGATTCGTCATCATTTTCTTCCTGATCAGGTGTTGAAGGGCGACATTTCTATTGAGCATGTGAAGACTGAAGAACAGCTAGCCGATATCTTCACAAAGCCCTTGAATGAGAAGAGATTTAGCAAGTTGCGGTGTGACCTAAATATCTTAGAATCTTCGAATTTTCTTTGAATAGGACACTCATCCTAACACTTATGCAAAATTGATGACTTAGATGTGCAACACATGAAGAAATGTTTTTCTTCAATCAATGAAGAATAACACTCTAAGTGTGAAGAAATTAACAAAGAATTTGTTTCTCAGAACCCTACGACAATTGTACGCGGTGTCTAGAATCATCATTCTTATACGATGGGTCACGCCACCACCAAAGTTGAAAATCTTCAATTTGAGTTTTTTTTGTTTTGAAATTCCTCAGTTGTTCATGTTCTTCAACTTTGCATATATATATATATATATATATATATATATATATATATATATATATATATATATATATATATATATATAAGGTTATGTCCTCTACAACATTCATTTATTGCTAATTCTTCAAGATGTTTTTCTTGCTAAGTGAATGTGATCGGACCCTTCCTCCTCTATGCTAAACTCAACCCATTCTATTCACAAATTCTTCATGTGTGTTCTATTTGCAACTCGTTCAAAATCTTCACTGTGTCCTTGTCAGCTGAAGAATTTGCGAACGCAACGTTAAAACTTATCTTATCCAAAATTTTCGGTTTTGCCGCTCAAATCGTTCCGCTTCCCATGATAATGCTTATCTATTCACCCACGATTTCACACGATCTCCACTTCTCAGTACGTGGGTGACACATGTCGAGCGAATGAGAAGGGTCAGGGGCACGTTCGTCCAAATTCTTCGGGCGAACAGTTATTCATCTCCGCTATAAATACCCCTCCCCTTCCTCATTTCGCTTTTACTCCGCTCGATCTCGCTCCCGCTCGAGCTTCTCAAACCCTAGCGCCGCCGCTACTTCATCGTCGCTGGTGAGGACGAGCTTCACTGCCTCGACCTCGTCGCCGGCGCGCGCTGGCCGCGGATTTCTTCACTCCGCCGCCGCCGTAGCTGTCTTCCTCAGCCAAGTTAGGGTGTGGAAGATCTGCACTGACGAACTTCACATCTCCACCTCCCAGTTCATCGTGTTCTTCGTTCAGGGTAATTAAAATTTACTTTTACTGCCCTCTTTGATTCAAATGATTTCTACAAAATCTTGAAAGGTGTTTTTCTTCAAATCTTCACACACGAAACACCTCACATGTCATATGTTCTTGATTCATTTCTCTAAGCTATGTTTTTCTTCAAGATTCCTCAATTGTGTGGATTTTCAATCTATACAACTCTAGAACCTAAGACAAAGAACGCTTAGTGAAATTCTTCAAGACTCATCTGGTCAAATTCCTCAGACTTGTTCTTTTTACAAAACCTTTTGAGAACGCATATGACCTCTCCAAATTCCTCGCAACTATACTTTGTTCATAGGTACTCATGTCCGCTACTGAATCACTAGGTTCTCATCAACTTAACTCATTTGCAGCGTTCCTCGAAGAAAAGTTGCATACTTCTTCAGAGAATTCCATTGTTCAAATTCCTAATATGAAGAAAATGGCTGATGGAAAGAAACCACAAAAGGGAGGAAAGATGCCTGAGGTCAACACTGCTTTTGAAATCCCAGATGACATATATGCTGACTACTGCACTCCTGATGAGGCAAAGTTTGGAAAAGAGGACAAAAATCAGCGCATGGTGCGCATACAGAGAATAGAGAGGAGATGGGCAAGAGACTGGAGGGAGTACAGGTATGTAACTCCCAAGTACATGAAGAAATTCGCACTAA
Source organism: Secale cereale (assembly GCA_902687465.1). NCBI lineage: Eukaryota > Viridiplantae > Streptophyta > Magnoliopsida > Poales > Poaceae > Secale > Secale cereale. The sequence goes on from LR738711.1 coordinate 624,169,906, forward strand.
ATCCTCCATGCCCAAGACCTCCATTGGCACATGGCCAAGTAGCAGATCCCACTAGCCTCAAGCGTGGTGAGGATTATCCTGATGAATGGGCCAAGCACCAGGCCAAGTTGGCTAAACAAGCAAAAGAAGCAGTGAGGAAATTCAACGAAGACTCTGCTGCTGCTGCCACTGCTGAGGCCTCTGCTAGCAAGCTAAAGAAGGACATGGCAAAGAAGCCTGCACATAAGCCAAGTGCTTCATCTTCAATGCCCTCAAGGCCAAGTTCCTCAGCAATGCCCTCACGGCCAGATTCCTCAAAGCCCTCACGGCCAACTCCTCCAACTGCTCCTGCTCCTCCAAAGTCCTCAGCTCCTTCGCCAAAGCCTTCAGCTGCTCCGACCAAATCCTCTGCACCAGTGCATCTCGCCACGTGTCAAAGGACTGCTGGCATATCTATTGCCTCACGAGCCTCTGCAAGTTCCTCAGCAACTCCAAGTTCCTCAGCTGGCCCCTCTCTGCCGAAGAAAAAGGCCACTGCTGGACGAGGTTCTCGCCCAAGTCCTCATAAGAAGCAAGTCGCTTTCCAAGTGCCGTCTGGTGATGACGAAGCTGATGATGAAGAACTAGTCGAAATCATCAGAGACAGGCAACACAGGGCCGCTAGAGCCAAAGGAAGCAATGTGCCACTGCTTTTGGATTCGAAAGTGATCCTCGACTTCATTGATCTCTGGCACAAGGATCCCAACACTCCTATGCCTGACTTCAATCTGACTCCTGGACAAAGTCACATGCTGACCGCCTTCACAGGTGAAGAAAAGTGAAAATTTGAGAAGGCCGGGCTGACGAAGAAAGTGCAGTACAAAAAAGAGCACTACCTGAAGAAGAACGTTGTCAATATGACAACTGATGAACTTGTAAAGATTCATGCCAAAATCAAAGCCCTCAGCCATGAATTTGACGCATACCGTGCAGACTGGATGGGCTCCAAAGTCAGATTTGTTAATTTGGCAAAAGGTTTTTCTTCAAATGTTGCACCTCCAACGCACATTGAGATTCCTCAGGCTCAAGCATCTGTTCAGTCTACAGAAGAACATGCCAGCACTGCTGAAGAACATCAGGCTGCTGAAGAAAATGAGAATACCAGGGCTGATGACTGCATTCCAGCCGCTGAAGAAATTTCTAGGGCATCCTCTAGTGTTGCGCCTGAAGAAAATGTCAGGACAACTGAAGCTTCAAAGGCTGTGCCTGAAGAAAATGAAGAAGTCAGGGAAACTGCAACAGTTGTGCCTGAAGAAAATCAACCAAATTCCTCTGCTCCTCCTGCGCCTACTCCAACTCCAATCCTTCCATCTGCATCAGATGTGAAGAAGACCAAGGCTGCAGAGCGTGCAACTGTGAAGAAAAGGAAGTCATCAACTTCATCAGATTCTTCAGCCTTGAAGAAGATGAAGCCATTGACTAGCTCATTCGACAATCCAATTGATGTTGTTCCTATCTCAACCATAACATCAAAGGACATTGTTCCTTTTGATGAAGAATATGTGATTCCAAGTGAATCCGATGAAGACATTCCCTCTGTTGCTTTCTCAGAGCAGACAGATGAAGAAATTGAAGTGGATGCAATCCCTTCAACACCAATTGTCTCCTCGCCTATGCCTCAGTTCACAGCTGAAGAGGTCGGCGTTGAGAAATTGGATGAATAAGATTCTAACGTGGACATTGGGAGTGCTACTCCATTGATGAATGATGATTTTTGGGATATTCAGCAACCCAACTCCCCTCTGTTCATGCCATTGCAACAAATCCCTCAGTCCCCAGCACATACTGTTCCATTGGGCTCTGAAGAAACTCATCCCACTCTGTCTGTACATTAAGACATTCCAGCCCCTAGTGCTGAAGAAACTGCTGCTGCTGAATCCATGAAGACACAGTCTGCCATTGAAGAGGAACCAGAAATTCCTGAGCCTGAAGAACCTAAGATTGCGATTCCTGAGGTTGTGATGCAACTGACTGATACTCCTCAACCCAAGCCAAAGGATCCATTCTCCAAGAAGCAAATGTTCAAGACTGCTGATTTCTTCAACGAGCACGTATTCTTCACTGATTACAACCCCTATGACTCTGCTCGCATTAGGAAGAGGCGTTTCTGGACTGCCAGCCAGGAAATTTTTTATTCCTCAGTGTTGTTCAATAAAGACAAAGTCTTCGCTCATGAGCACATTCCTCACGTGGATATGGAATCTCTGTCGTGCTTCGTGTCATTCCTCAGTGTTCTTCACGATGCTGGACTGTTAAGTTTCTGCACTGACATCTGTGATTGGAATGAAGAACTCATTCTTCAATTCTTTGCAACGCTACACATCACCGGAGACTCTGAATATCTGAATTCATGGGTGCTGGACTAGATGACTGAAAAGACTCACTACAAGGCACCAGCTACTGAATTGCTTCATGCTTTGCCTCTCAGTCCTCCCCTTGAAGCTGCTCATTGCATGTACCAAGAACCTGAGCTTACAGATCACTATATGAAAGTGCTGATGAAGCCATTGAAGCCAGGTCAGGCCCCAAGAACCAAATTCCTAGTGAAGGAATTGCTATTTGTGCCTCGGACTGTCTATCGCATTCTGACGAAGACATTGAGTCCTATCAAGGGCCACGACTCAAATGATGAAGAAGTCGTTGTCTTCATGAAGAATCTATTATTCAATATCATTCATGGCGTCCCCGTCAACTTCCATGATTTCTTCATGAGGACTCTGGCAAATGTTGCACTGTCTCCTTTCAACCTGAAGCCTTATGCTCCGTGGATTATGAGATTCATCAGAGCAAGGTCTTCAGTCAACTACAAAGCTGATACACTGAATCATTGCAGCTACTTGCCCCCAATTGAAGTCCTCAAATGGACATATTCCTCAGCTGATGAAAAGGGCAAGGCTTCTGCTATTATTGATGAAGGCATTCGTCCATTGGATGGTCAATTTCGCAAAGCTACATCCTACTCCACCAATGATGACTCTGCCACCCATGACTCTGCCGCCAATGCACTCAATCAAAATCTTCAAGGCACAGCTCCTAGGGTGATGACTGATCGTGAGCTTCTCCTCAGTCTTCACCAGAAGGTTGATCGCAATCACAGATGGGTCAAGCGTCAGTTTGGTTCAATTCTTCACAACATCACTTCTACCCACAGTGTAGTGAAGAAAAACCATTACTACCTCCCAGAAACCTTCAACCGTACCTGGGTTGTTCTGTCTCACATTTATAGAAAAGAAGATCTGAAGAAAATGGGTCTCAATGATGACTTTGACTGGTCTGCTTCTACACCGAAGAAATACAAGAAGGTCAAGGTTCCTCCCTTGGTGGCCAGTTCCTATTCTTCATCGCGCGACACCGACGAGTATGAAGACTTGGACGACACTGCGGCAAGCCCTACATCAACCATCGACCCCAACAACACTGGCGCTCCTTCTTCATCTTGAGATTCTTCAGGGGCATTAGTCCTTAGTTTATTTCCTTTTGGTCATTCGATGACAAAGGGGGAGAAATTTGAGTTAGTCTTCAAGCTCAAGCGGGTCTATTTATATGGGTGTATTTTTGCTAAGTTACAACTCTTGTTCTTCTGATGACTTTGCTGGATCGAGTTGTAAACTTAAACTCTATGGTGGCCTGATACTTTTGTTGTGGTTTTTCTGCATGCTTATTCCTCATTAATGTTTATGCACGCAAGCTGAATTACATCAGTCACTGTCGTGGTTTTGTCACGGCAGATGTCCTAGCAAAAGGACTTACTCGTGGAGCCATCGCTACGGGTTAGCTTAAAGGGGTTAAAGCGGACAAGGACTCAAGGGATTTTATACTTGTTCGGCCCCTTCGATGAAGGTAAAAGCCTACGTCTAGTTTTGTTTGGTATTACTAGGGTTTCGTTGACCAGGGAGCGAATACGCTTTGCCTGTGTCTCGAGTTGTTGTTCTCCGTCCCTGAACCGTCGCCAGGTCGTCCCTCTATATACACAGGATGATGCCCGGTCCAGTTTACAGAATCCCGAGGCTGGCTCATACACGTGCCCGGCTCGGTCTCTATCCTTCCTATCTTACAATACAAGTCACACACCGTATGGCGGTTTACATTCACGGGCCCTAACACCCTTTGGGCCCTGGATCTTTAACCTTCTGTAGTAACGCGCAATACTCTGTCTTGCTGGGCTTCAACAGAAGTAATTCCTTATGGGCATAAACCGGCCCCTCCTGGGCGGTTTATACCTAATAGTTATATCCCTGACATTAGGCCCAGATTGATTTGAACCTGTTCATGTCAATCTTCAATACCTTGTAAAAGTTTGGTTCTCCGTGGCTTCAAATTTTTTGTAAACCGCCATGGCGTCATCTTCGTGAACTAGGTTGAACCGCCGTGATGTCTTCTTCCTAGATTTTGTTGAACCGCCGTGACGTCATCTATTCATTTAATATTTGCACCTCTTTTAATCTTTATTCATTAAAGTCTCTGAAGATCGAGGCGACAGTGTCGTCCCATATCCACCTTTCGGGCTCCTTGATTCCCGCGCCTACCATTTAACCTTTCGCCTTATAAATAGGGCGAAGGGTCATTTATTTTTTTCCTTGTCTCTTCGCTCCTTCTTCTTTCTCGTGCCCGTCCGTGTCAAAGCACCGCCGCCGCTGTCGATCTTTCCCTCTTCTTCAACTCAGGCCGCAGCATCAACCTGTTTGGACCAGAGCCTCGCCGGCGCGCCTCCGCACCGGTCAACTCTGGTAAGTTCTTTCCTTACTTTTCATATAGATCTCATTAGGGTTTCTCCCATTAGTTCGTCATGGCTAGGGTGATGTTCTTCCCTTACTCTTCGTCATAACTCCGATGGCTAGCATAGATCTGATGATTTTGCTTGCGATTGTAGTAACAACTCTACTCATTTGGCGTACTCATCCTTTTCTAAAGTACTCCCAATCTAAGTTTGTTTGAACTGCTGCAGTATCCATTCAATATTTATCTCGAATATTTCTGAACTTTTTGATATGCCGTAGATCCGTAATTCTGCTGCTGATTTGCGAAACCTGTTTTTCCATAACTTTAGATCTGCACCTTTCATATTCTCACCGGCGGTTTAGCTTTGAAAAAATCATAAACCGGTAGATATCATTAGGCCCGCTTAAACCATCATTGCAGTTGTCCTCATAATACTTCCGATAGTTAACTCCGGTTTCTTATTGCATATTTCTCAATACTTGTCAGTCGTAAATCATAAACCAACCCTTCACTATAATTTCAGCTTTTTTCCCCTTGAAATGGCAAAGCAAGCCAACAATTCACTTCCTGCAACTGGGTTCCATCTCGGGTTACTGAAGAGGAACTGAACGGTTGGGCTGAGGTTGGCGCTTTAGGCAAGAAGGATGCCATCCATTGGAGAGTCCCAGGACCAGAATGTCCTACAAACCCGAAAGATGGAAAAGTGATTGTATTTGTTGATCATCTATCCTGAGGGTTTAGCCCTCCCGGATCAAAATTCTTTCGTGACGTACTGACTAGCTTCCAAATCCACCCTCAAGATATTGGACCAAACTCTGTCTCCAATATTTGCAATTTTCAAGTATTATGTGAAGCTTATTTGCAAGAGGAACCTTCAGTTGAACTGTTTATGGATTTCTTCCCCTTGCACCACCGCACAGAGTTTACAGACCGGCCCAACACTGAACTTGGCGGAATGTCCATCCAAAAAAGGAAGGATGTCAGCTTTCCTCACGCCAAACACCACAGTCATCCTAAAGATTGGAACCAGACTTGGTTTTACTGCTTAGACACATCTCCAGCCGATGAAAATCCTCTGCCAGGTTATCATCCTCATCAGCTTCCTGACAACCATCCTTTCCCCCAACGGCTAAGTGCCCAGGAGCGATCCGAATACGCCCCGCAACTTTCAAAGCTGCGGCCCTTCACCGCCAACAGCTTAACAGGCATTGACTTTGTTCGCTGTTGGATTTCTTGGAGTATTCTACCGCTAAGCCGGCGTTCCGCTTTGATGTGTGAATACACTGGCAATCCCAAAGATCCTCTTCGCCATACTGAAGCTATGCTATCAGAAAGTGAAATCAATGAGTCTGTTAAGAAAATTTTGAATGAACCGATGGACGCCTGTAGCAAAACTGGGCTGGCCCCTTTCTGTGAATCCAACAAACCGCCGTCGGTAAGTCTTCTTGTATTGTTTGCCTTATTTCAATCCGTTTAAGTATCCTTTCTGAATGACCCCTCAACCATTATATGGGTAATGATCCGTTCTGGAAGAAGAAACCCCAAGATAAATCGGTAAAGGCGGTCCGCCTTAAGACCAAGGCTGTTAAGAAAACTGCTAAGAAGAAAACCACTGAAGCATCTAAATCCAATCTTGATGATGATTAACCGGCCTCAGAGGTATCACTTGATTCCATTGGCTCCCTTTTCTTGCACCTTATTGACAATGATTATACTCAGGAAAACGCTGAAGGCAGCCAAGCAGATGATGTTGATGTAATTATCCTTTCCTACGGTTCAGATCCTCTGCCAACACCAAAAATTCGTCGAGCAAGCCGGAAAGTACAATTTTCTCACCCTTTCGCTTACTTGGACCCAAACTTTATTTTGAAGAAACAACAACATGAAGTTCTCCGCACCACTCGGCACAGTGGTCAAGTTATTGAATCCACCGGTTTACCACAAACACTGGCCCGGAGACGTCGATCAAAGGTCTTGTATATTCTAGATGTTCTTTATCCCAAAGCGGGTCATATTCGCCAGCCTCTTAATCCGTCTGATTCAAATTATTAGGACACTCCTCGTTCGTCATCCGGCGAGTCAACAGCCACACAGCTTCCTCCTCTCAAATGTTCCTGGGTGAGTTTTTATTTTCCTGTTAATCCTTTTCTTTTACGCCACTGACCATCTTTACCTTTGAATTTCATAGAAAGCCAAAGCCTAGTAAGAAGGCTAAATTGAGTAAACCGGTAGGTGATGATATAAACCCTCAAACGGAATAGACTCCAGAGCTAGCTGAAGAAAATGCTGATGTCTTGCAAAATGATCCCCCTCCACCGGATCATGAAATCTTTACTGAACAAGAAGCTGCACCAATGGATCTTGGTGATCATTAAACTAGCCCAGTCCGGGCCAGTAATACTCCGGCCAGCCCTGCCAGAGCCGCTGCCGCTTCAACAGAAGATGTCCAAATTACTGGTTTCGGTTACACTGCTCCTGGTGAACCCGTTGCTTTATCCAAACATACTGCTAAAGAAGAAGTCTCTGGGAAAGACAAAGGCAAATGGAATGCCGATTTGTCAAGCTATGCTCAACTCAGCGCCTAGGACCTTCATTCCGGATATCTGAACCGGCTGTATGCCAGCCGTGATTATGAAGCCCGTTTAGTAAATCTTATGAAGGAACGATATGAGGTAAACTTCTGCTTAATTTGCTCCAATCTTATTCCTTCCTAAGTCCAATAGCTTGTCTCAACGCCACCGTAGCCCCCAAGGGCCAGTTTATCTCTTTAGGATGAACCGGGACTTTTATTTTGTAACCCTCTTTGAACAATAACGCATTAGCCCCCAAGTGCCAAGTGTATAACTTGTATGTGCTTGGGACTTTGATAAAGGTGCCTGATAACAGCAAATACACATTAGCCCCCAAGTTCCAAGTGTATAACTTTGTTATGTGCTTGGGACTTCCAATATACTTTACCAATGTATGATGTGTGCATCGCTTTGCAGGCTGATCTAAACCAAAAAGAATCTCAAGTGGCTAATATCCGAAACAACCTGAAATTCCAGCAAACCGCCGCTTCCAAGATCAAGGATGAGCCGATCGTCGCTTTAGCAAGCATGGAGAAATTGAATAAATACTTTCAGAAGGAACGGGCGGATTAGGAGGCAAAAAAGGCCGCTTTGGAGAAAAGGGCAATTAACGCAGAGGCCGCCCTCAATCCAGTGTCAGAAGAGCTATCTGGCTTAAGGCGGCAGATAAATGCCATGACTACTACTGTCTTTGGTAAGTACCCTTACCATAATTCTGAATATGATATGTCCACAATCTTCCAGTTTAACTCTAGTTCCATTGACGCATGAAAACGTACTGCTCATCTTGGTGCTGATATGCAGAAAAAGCTGAAGGCTGCCTATACTCTTATAGATCAGCTTTATACCGGCGCTCAAAGGATTATTTGTGCTGCTTCTCATAAAAACTGGCCCCCACATTGATCAAGGAGACGTTGGAAAAGTTATCAGTGCTACCCGCCCGGTTTGGAGAACTCAAGAAATCAGCTGCCAGGGCGAGCGCTTTAACTGCATTAACTCGGGCAAAGGCTTGGGTACCTGATCTTGACCCGGCCGATGTAATAAACGGCTATACAAGCATGAAGGAGGATGGATCAGAATTCACCAATGAAGATCTGCGAGCTCTGACAAGAGAAATGCGGCCCTTGGCCAGCAAATCAGGCGGGTTATGATGCTGACAATCATCGGGTTAATGCGCCAATCCATGAAGTGGAGGATCTCATCCCGCCCGTCCGTAAGCATACCTATGCCCCTGATGTTGAACCGTCTGAGCTCATATGCGATGAAGCTGTTTTCCAGGCTCTGACAAAGATCAATTGGGCAACCACTGACTTCCAGCTGCAGGATGAAAACGAAGAAGAGACGGCGCGGGATGATCCACAACCGTCTGGTCGGTCTAACGAGGAGCCATGAACCGGTGCCGGTTTAACGTTTAGTATGCTGCAATACTTTGGCGAGGAACATATATTCTTTTGGGTTGTAAAACGCCTTGTAATAGGATAGCTGAAACATTTGGTTATGTCTTCATGCATATTCCCTCTGCATAACATTGCTCAATCCGGCAGTTTCATAGTATTTCTGCTTATGACGCTGAACAATTTTACTCAACCTGTTTCTGCATAAGACAAAATTTAAAGGGTCCTGGTGGTTTATCGTTGGACGGGTCATAATGCCCAAATACATGATCTAGGTTTATAACCTGAGCTGTATTAAAATACGAAACGTATATCATACCTGTGATATAAAATCATGTCGTTGGCTTAACCAACTTTTGCAGTAAGGGTGATGATCCCAAATTGTGAGTATTGATGACTCCTGCAATATTTTGCCGGTTCATGATGAAACCATACCGGGTTGTGATAAACACCGGCTTAGCTGTAAATAACACTGGCGATTTGTAATCAAACCAGACCGGGTTCTGTGAAGGCCAGTTTACTAACGGTGGCGACTTGTAATCAACCACTCGGCCGAATCAATAGATATCGGATGAGTATCAACAATCTCATTGAGAAGTAAAAACTTGGCAAACAAAGCAAATAAAAACTTGTAGTCGAGGCTTTTTATGAGCTGCCAGGCTCCAAATTCGAGGGTTTTCATGGGCTTCCAGGCCGCTGAGTTAAACCATTTCACAAAGCCTGTTAAGATGGACCTCAATCTTTAACCAATCATCGTTTTAACGTTGACAAGTTCAGGGTCTGTTATAAGATTGACCTGTCAATCGTTCGACGGGTCATACCAGGTTTACCTGGGCGGAGTGACTTAATTGATGCAGGCAGGTTAACCCGGGGTTTTAGGTGTATACACCAGGCTTCGAAGCCGTGGCTTGATAGCCTATTACAAGGGCCTTAAAAGCTCTTTGTCGCTGTGTGACAGGAGCCCCCAAGTAACATTGTGAGCTGTGCTCATCGGGTGCCTATGTTTGAGTTGTACTGTGCATCAAACTCTCTTTTGCCCCTTACCATCATGTTGGCTTGATAGCCGGATTACCAAAGTAACTAGAGCTGTGCTCTTATGATGATATTGGCTCGATAGCCGGTCTAAGAGGGCCACAGGAACTCCGTCTTACACACAGAAGTCCCCATGTGACAAACTCTTATGAGAAAAGTAGCAGATACCCCGCTTTAACGGGGATGCCGGTTTATTATATTGATCATAATATATACATTGCGAATATATGTACATAAAGCGGAGCCTATGGCTCAGGTGTAGTAAGGTCGAAGACGAGTGATGTTCCATGGCCGTCGGGTCTCCTCCTCCGTGGTGCGTGAGTCCTTGTGTTCTCGAACGTCGATGATGTAGTATGACCCATTGTGTAGATTCTTGCTGACCACAAAGGGTCCTTCCCAAGGCAGGGACATCTTGTGCATATCTGTCTCGTCTTGGATGAGTCGGAGCACTAGATAGCCTTCTTGAAACATTCTGGTTTTAACTCAGCGACTATGGTATCGACGCAGATCCTGCTGATAAATCGCCGATCGAGCCGCTGCAATATCACGCTCCTCATCTAGCTGGTCCTATCCGTCTTGCCGCGCCTTCTCGTTATCAGCTTCAATGTAAGCCGCCACCAGAGGCGAATCATGACGGATGTCACTAGGGAGGACCGCTTTAGCTCCATATACCATGAAAAAAGGCGTGTATCCCGTGGACCTGTTGGGTGTGTTGTTGATGCTCCATAACACATAGGGTAACCTCCACCCAACAACCCGGCGTCCTCTGCAAGAGAACCATGAGCCGGGGCTTGATGCCTCTCAAGATCTCTTGATTGGCTATTTCAGCTTGACCATTGGACTAGGGGTGAGCCACTGAAGATACGTCAAGTCGGATGTGCTCTTGTTGCCAAAATTCTTCCATAGCCCCCTTGGACAAATTGGTACCATTATCGGTTATAATACTGTGTGGAAAGCCAAACCGGGAAATCACCTTCTTGATGAATTGAACCGCCATTGCTGCATCACACTTACTGACTGGCTCCGCCTCGACCCACTTGGTAATCTTATCCACCACCACCAGAAGGTGAGTCTTCTTATCTGGAGATATCTTAAAGGGCCCAACCATGTCTAGCCCCCAAGTCGCGAATGGCCAAGTAATTGGAATCATCCTCAATTCTTGAGCCGGTATATGTGCACGCCGTGAGAACTTCTGGCAAGCATTACACTTTTTGACCAGGTCCTCTGCATCAGCATGAGCCGTCAGCCAATAGAACCCATGACGAAAAGCTTTAGCTACCAAAGATTTTGAACCGGCGTGGTGATCACAATCTCCTTCGTGTATCTCTCGAAGAATCTCGCAGCCCTCCTCCGGTGACACACAACGTTGAAATGCCCCGGATACACTGCAACGATGCAGCTCTCCATTGACAATAGTCATCGATTTGGATCGCCGGATTATCTGTCTGGCCAAGTCTTCATCCTCTGGTAACTCACCTCGGTTCATATACGCCAGGTACGGGACTGTCCAATTCGGAATAGCGTGAAGCACCGCTACCAATTGAGCCTCCGGATCAGGAACAGCCAAGTCTTCTTCTGAGGGTAATTTCACTGATGGATTATGCAATACGTCCAGGAAGACATTAGGTGGAACCGGTTTACACTAGGAACCCAAACGGCTTAATGCGTCGGCCGCTTCATTCTTTTGCCAGTCCACATGGTCCACCTGATAACCCTTGAAATGCCTAGCGACAGCGTCCACCTCTCGACGACATGCCGCCATAAGTGGGTCTTTGGAGTCCCAAGTACCAGACACTTGTTGTGCCACCAAGTCCGAGTCACCGAAGCATTTAACCCGGCATAAATTCATCTCCTTAGCCATTCGCAGACCATGGAGGAGAGCCTCATATTCAGCTGCATTGTTAGTACAAGGGAACATTAAACAGAGGACATAAGAAAAATTATCACCTCGTGGGGAAGTTAACACAACTCCAGCCCCCGAGCCCTCCAATTGCCTGGATCCATCAAAGTGAATAGTGCAGTACGTGTTATCCAGTTTCTCCTCCGGTGCCTGTAACTCCGTCCAATCGTTGATGAAGTCCACCAGTGCTTGAGATTTGATTGCAGTGCGAGGCACATATTTTAGCCCGTAAGGACCAAGTTCAATGGCCCACTTGGCAACCCGGCCAGTTGCTTCTCTGTTTTGGATTATATCTCCCGGAGGGGCAGAACTCACCATGGTGATTGGATGGCCTTGAAAATACTGCTTAAGCTTCCGGTTTGCCATGAAGACTCCGTATACGAATTTCTTCCAATGCGGGCATCTCTGCTTCGACTCAAAGAGCACCTCACTGATATAGTAAACCGGTCTTTGAACCGGATATTCCTTCCCCGCCTCCTTGCACTCCACTACAATGGCAACACTTACGGCTCGGGCGTTAGCAGCCACGTATAACAACCATGGCTCATTATCAACTGGGGCGGCAAGGATGGGCGGCTCTGCCAGCTGCTTCTTAAGTCCTCGAACGCAGCATCAGCAGCATCACTCCAAACAAAGCGATCTGTCTTTTTCATCATCTGGTAAAGCAGGATGGCCTTCTCTCCCAAACGGCTGATAAACCGACTCAGTGCCGCAATGCAGCCTGCCAAGTGCTGGACATCGTTGATGCACGCCGGTTTAGCCAAGGACGTAATAGCCTTGTTCTTTTCTGGATTAGCTTCAATCCCCATGTTTGACACCAGGAATCCTAGGAGCTTGCATGCTCGTACACCAAAAACGCACTTGGCCGGATTAAGCATCATCTTATAGACCCGAAGATTATCAAAAGTTTCCTTCAAGTCAGCTATCAGCGTCTCTTCCTTCCTGGATTTTACCACAATATCCTCCACGTATGCATGAACGTTTCGCCCAATTTGCTTACGAAGACAATTCTGTACACAATGCTGATAGGTCGCCTGGGCACTCTTGAGCCGAAAAGGCACGGATACATAACAGAAGGCTCCAAAGGGAGTTATAAAAGCTGTCTTCTCCTGGTCCTTAACCGCCATCCTGATCTGATGATAACCGAAATATGCATCCAAAAAACTTAAGCGCTCACAACCCGTCGTAGCATTAATGATTTGATCAATACGGGGGAGGGCAAAGGGATCAGCTGGGCAAGCCTTGTTCAGATCTGTGTAGTCAACACACATTCGCCAAGTGCCATTCTTTTTGAACACTAGCACCGGATTAGCCAACCACTCAGGATGAAACACTTCAACTATAAAGCCTGCCGCCAAGAGCCTGGCTACCTCTTCGCCAATAGCCTTGCGCCTCTCTTCATTGAAGCGGCGGCGAAACTGTTTAACCGGTTTAAACTTGGGATCAATATTAAGAGTGTGCTCAGCGAGTTCCCTCGGTAAACCTGGCATGTCAGAAGGTTTTCATGCAAAGATGTCCCAGTTCTCATGAATGAACTCGATGAGCGCGCTTTCCTATTTTGGATCCAAGTTAGCGCCGATGGTGAATTTCTTGGATGAATCGCCAGGAAAAAAGTCGACCTGCTTGGTCTCATCAGCTGATTTAAATTTCAAGTCCGGATCATGCTCTGTAGTCGGCTTCTTCAATGGAGACATATCTGCCGGATCAACATTGTCCTTGTAAAATTTCAACTCCTCGGTTGCACAAACCGCCTCAGCATAGGCTGCGTCACCTTCCTCACATTCCAAAGCAATCTTCCGTCTCCCATGGACTGTGATAGTTCCCTTGTGACCTGGCATCTTGAGCTGCAGATAAACGTAACAGGGCCTTGCCATGAACTTAGCATAAACCAACCGCCCGAACAAGGCATGATACAGGCTCTTGATTTTTACCACCTCAAAGGTCAAAGTGTCCGACCTTGATTCATGCTCATCTCCAAAAGTGACCTCCAGGTCGATCTTACCTACCAGATACACCGATTTACCAGGTACCACGCCGTGGAAAATAGTGTTGGACTGCCTGAGCTTCTTGTCTGTCAACCCCATGAGACGAATTGTCTCATAATACATGATATTGATGCTGCTTTCTCCGTCCATGAGCACCTTGGTGAACTTGTAACCCCCAACCTGAGGCACCACCACTAAAGCCAGCTGACCTGGATTATCAACCCGGGGCGGATGATCCTCACGACTCCATACAATGGGCTGCTTCGGCCAGCGTAAATAACGAGGCACCGCCGGTTCAACAGAGTGCACTGCCCTCTTATAAACCTTCTGATCAAGTTTACATAAGCTTGTGGTGACGACGTGATACTGCCCACTACTCAATTGCTTTTGGTTGCTCTGATAACTTGATTGATGTTGTTGATGATTGCCCTGATGATTATAATTACCATGGCCATTCTGATGGTTGTGCCCATTCTGATTACCGTGTCCGCCGTGATGGCCTGGGAAATTTGGACCGGAACCACAACCTTGATAACCCGGCCCGTGGAAGGAAGGGCCTGAACCGCCGGACAATCCGTGATCGTATTGGAACCGATTTTTGAACTCCCTCATAATAAAGCAGTCCTTCCAGAGGTGTGTGGCTGGCTTTTCCTTCGTGCCTTGCATAGGGCAAGGCAAATTCATCTGGCGCTCTAGATTAATGTTTGATCCTCTGCCCCGTGGGGGCGGTCGACCTTTGCGGTGCTGGCCATCATCCTGGGCACTAGTGTTAGCCACAAAATCTGAATTGCTATTTGCCTTACGCTTAGCGCTGTATCCCTGATTTGTCGGATTAGATTGCGGCGCCTTTCCGTTCTTCTTTCCTTTCCCTGACTTCTCGTTGTCGGACTCTAGATATTTGGTACTATCTGAATCGGCGTATTTCACTAGGGCGCCCATAAGCGTCCCCATGTCATCGCAATTACATTTGAGCCGTCCCAACTTCAGCTTTAGAGGCTCAAACCGGCAATTGCCTTCCAATGTTAAAACTGATGTATCCGGATTGATGTGATCTAAAGAATGCAGGATCTCTGACACTCGGCGCACCCAATGACTCATGGATTAATTCTCCCCTTGAACACAGGCAGCCAAGTCTACAACGGACATGGGCTGCTTACATGTGTCTTTGAAAGTATTGATAAACCGGCGGCCTAACTCGGCCCATGACCCAAAGGAATTCGGCAGTAAATTTTTTAACCAAGTATGGGTCGTACCCTCCAGCATCATAGTGAAGTATTTAGCACACGCCGCATCGTCCACGTCTAGCATCTCCATTGCCATCTCGTAGCTTTCGACCCATGCTTCAGGGGATGAATCTGTAGTATAATTGGACACCTTGCGATGTCCCTTGAAGTCCTTAGGCAGCCGTACATTGCGTAAAGCGGGGGTGAGACACGGTACTCCCAAGGAGCTGGAAGTAACCCCCGGCTCGACAGTGGTAGATGGACGAACTGGCGTAGGTTGACGGGCTTCATATTGTGCTGGTAATTCAGCTTCTCGGCGCTGCCTGCCTTGATCCACCACCTCTTGGGCGTTCGTACCTCCACCCGCCGCGTTATCCTTCCGCGGCAGGTTACGATTCCGCGCACTGCTTGACACGGCCGGTTCATCCATATGCCTGCTGTAAATCCAGCTTGGGCGGGGGGTGGAATGAATCCACTCACGGCTGTGAGAATAAGCCCGCTGTTGAGTTAAAGCTATCTCCAGGGACTCCCTAGATCGCCGTGCCTCCACTACTATAGGGGATTCCCTTCAATGGGAAGGGCCGCCAATCGTGAAGCGTCTGCAATTATGTTACCCAAAGGGTTGGAGTAGTGAACAGGAGGCGTTGGCGCATGCTGTGATAGAACGATCTGACGTGTTGGATCCGCGGCCTGTGCCTGGACCAACGCCCCCGTGCCAGGCACCTCTCCCCGGTTTACCCCCGCCTGATTGCTGGTTTCCGCTCCTGGCGTACTGAAGAGGTTCCTTGCTTCGTAAACCGGCAGCAGGCGAGACTGGCGCCTTCTCCCCATTACGTCATTTGATGCAGTCTGATCCAACAGGAGCCGATAAGCCTGAGCATCTAGCTCGGCCTGCCTCGCGATCATCCTAGTATTCTCAGCAGCCAGGTCCAACTTAGCTTGATCTATTTGGCCCATTACCTTAGCAACTTCCGCATCATGTTGTACCTTCTCGGCCTGGCTGACCTCCGCAGTGAGCAGCGCTGTCAAGGTGTCAACTAAAGCGGATAGAACTTGAGCCGGCGGGTGAACAGGGCCTCCTGCCCTAGCTGATGCTGCCGCCGCCAGGTCGGATGTTAACGCTGCCGCAGTTGAAGATTGTTGCACATATTGTGAACCGGCCATGAAGACTGCGACCCGGCTCGACGGATCAAGGGTGTCCGGTATACTATCACCGTCAGAATAACCCCCAGACCGACCATCCTGCAACAGATATAAAGACTCAGTTAATCCAGTGGATGACTCGTCGCCGGAATAAACGACGGACTTGCCACCAGATTCTGATCCATCCTTAGCTTGTGCTCCGTGAACCACTCCCACAAAGACACGTTTCATGGTGGGCCGAATCCGGGCAGGTCTCGCACGCTGAGCCGACTCGACGATGTTGGAGCAGATATCCGGCTCAGGGCCCAGTTCGCAAATCTTGCCAATGAAGACGTGGATGCCACCAAAGGGGACCCGGTACCCGTACTCGTTTGAATCGGCCTCGGGACCCCGGCCTTCATCATCGATGTAGATCTTTCCATGATGACTCTTAGTCATCCGGCCCACTGCATAGCCCCTGAGTCCATCAAAGCTGCCCTTCAAGAACTCCAAACCATCGTGCGATAGCCCCACGATGGGCGCCAACTGTCGTGGTTTTGTCACGGCAGATGTCCTAGCAAAAGGACTTAGTCATGGAGCCATTGCTACGGGTTAGCTTAAAGGGGTTAAAGCGGACAAGGACACAAGGGATTTTATACTAGTTTGGCCCCTTCGATGAAGTTAAAAGCCTACGTCTAGTTTGGTTTGGTATTGCTAAGCTTTCGATGACCAGGGAGCGAATCCACTTTGCCTGTGTCTCGAGTTGTTGTTGTCCGTCCGTGAACCGTCGCCGGGTCGTCCCTTTATATACACAGGATGACGCCCGGTCCGGTTTACAGAATCTCGAGGCCGGCTCATAAATGTGCCCGGCTCGGTCTCTATCCTTCCTATCTTACAATACAAGTCACACGCTGTATCGCGGTTTACATTCACGGGCCTTAACACCCTTTGGGCCCTGGATCTTGAACCTTCTGTAGTAATGCGCCATACTCTGTCTTGCTGGGCTTCAGCAGAAGTAATTCCTTATGGGCATAAACCGGCCCCTCCTGGGCGGTTTATACCTAATAGTTATATCCCTGATAGTCACCATATTTCATCATGCATTTCAAGTTCTTCAAGTTATTTGTCAAATGCGTGTATGAATTACAAGATATAGGGGGAGATCTCCATGATACTACTCTTCCAATGTGCATTGCTTAAAAAGAAAATTCCTCACTATGCACATCTTCAGGGGGAGTTCTTCTATATCTTGCAATCAAACTTCTCAATATCAGTATTTACACTTCATATGTTTATCCCCGTTGAAAACTTAACCTATATTGTCATCAATCACCAAAAATGGGGAGATTGTAAGTGCATCTAGTTCCCTTAGTGATTTTTGTGTATTGAAGACTTATAGGTTAAGGGACTAATGTGTTTATGAGTGTGCACATGTCTATAAGTCTATGAGGAGTTTGATATTTACAGAGAAAGTTGACCCCTCAAAATGAAGTTCTTCGATGGAAGACTTTGGATTTTTGAATACTTTGAAAGTGAAGAAATTGGTGTGACCTTGAAGACTTGGTACTCATTTGAGGAACATGAAGCATGAAGACTTTTGTTTTTGTAGTTTCATTTTCTCTTTCTTGAGTCATAGGAAACACCGTACTTTTAAAGGGGGTCGAGGAAATACTAAGGAAAAATTTCCATGTGATGCTCAACTCAAAATCCTACACCTACCAATCCCTTAGAGTAAAGCCATTGGAAATCTCATACAGTTCAGTCATATTATTCAGTTACACAGACGAAGTTCTTTTGGTCTATGAGGAATTTGTTCTGACAGAGGAGTTAGGAATTTGCCAGTGCGGATTGCCTACACAGTGAGGAACATGATAGCCCTGAGGAATTTGATACTCAAATTTCCGACCGTTGCTGTGCTACGCGCCAGTTGTCCCAAAATATCTAACTACCTAACGGTCATATCATTGAAGGGAATTTATGTCTTATCATGTCGGGCTGCTCCCTAGGCTATAAATAGCCGCCCCCTACAACCACTAGTTGGTTGGCTGCTCCGAGAGAAACTGACACTTGTCATAAGAGCAACCCATCCTCCAAGGACTTTGTGCGAAAATCATCAAGTGAGGAAAAACCCAAAACCAAACCCAAACACCTACAACCAAAAAGTGATTGAGCATCACTGAAGAGATTGATCCTGTGTGGATCCGATGCTTGTTACCTTTGAAAACTGTGCTTCTTCCAGACGGTTAGGCGTCATGGTCTAGAGCATCCAGGAGGAATTGTGGATTGCCGAGTGACCGAGTTTTTGAAGGTTTGGAAGTCACCTGAAGACTTACCACGAGTGATTGGACGAGGACTGTGTGACCTTAGCTCAAGGAGAATACGGTGAGGACTTGGTGTCCTGGACTGTGTGTCCGGGACTGGGTGTTCGGCACTGTGTGTCCTCAGGTTTAAATAGCTAGCCGCTCTAACCAGACATACAACTGAGACAACACTTGGAACTAGTCTACCAAATCATTGTCTTCACCAAGCTTACTGGTTCTATTTCCTCAACTCTTACATTTCCTCATAACTGTGATGTGTGCTTGTTCATATCTGTTTGAAGACTTTAACTGAAGACTTTCTCAATTTCCTCAGTTCAATTTCTTCAGTCTGTTTATCTTCATCCTGTGTTATCCTATGTTATCCTGTGTTTACGCTTTCTGTACTCTGTGCCTATCTTCATTTCATCATGATGACCATGCTTGTGTTCTGTTATGTTTACTTCTGAGTACTTATTCCGCTGCAAGTAGTTCTTCGCTAAGGAATTTCCTCACCCGCAAATTCCTTAGTGAAGAATTCATAAAAATCTCCTATTCACCCCCCTCTAGTCGATATAACGCACTTTCACTACACAAAACCATTGTTGTTTTATTCGCCCTATATTTCATTCGCTTAAGCTCTCTTCTTTGTCGCCATGGCTGACCTTAAAAATGCTAAGGGCTTTCTCCCGAGTTTTAATGCTTTGGATAGCCCCTTCGTCCTCTCTAAACTCATAAATAATGATGCTATGGAAAGGCTTACAGGGGTTAAGGAAAATTCTAGCAATTTAGATGAAGATGATCCCGGAATTTTTCGTTATTTGCTTGATGAATCTTTGAAAGATGCTTGGGATAGGTTGTTGAGAATCCGAGCTAGTCATGTGCCCCAATACCAGATAGAGATATACTTGAAAAGTTTTTATGCTGGTTTACCTTCTTCCTTTAAGCAAGTTTTGGATTCTATATTTGAAAATGGTTTTTTGAAGGAGACTCCATGGATACTTATGAAAAGATGAAAACCGTATTTGGGAACCCCAAGGAAAATGTTGAATCCACTACCCTTATGTGATTTTATCAAAATGAAATAATCAAAGAGATGAAGGCTAGTCTAGATGTGAATTTTTGCAACGCACTTAATATTTCGTCTACTATTAATGGCCATGTGCTTTCACAAAATAGATAGATGAATACTTTGGATAGGGAACTCTCTCTTTATTTCCAAAAGGGGGAGATGACAATACCTAGATCTTTTTGCGTTTTATGCCTAGCTAAGGGCGTTAAACAATAGCGCTTGTTGGGAGGCATCCCAATTTTATTTTTGATTTTTTCCTTCTGGTTCTGTTTTGCAAGTTTTACATATTATTACTTCTGTAGTAATTGTGTTTTGGTGTTTTAATTAGTGTTTGAGCCAAGTAAGACCTTTGTGATGGCTTACGGTGATTGTTGATTTTATTTTGCTGAAAAACAGAAACTTTTGCGCCCAGTGCAGAAAATTCAATAAATCACTAGAACGTCGAAACCTTCTGACATTTTTGCAAAAAATTGATGTACAAATTCCCCACGTCTTCCAATTTTTTCAGAATTTTTAGAGTTACAGAAGTATGCGAAGTTTTCAAATTGCTACAGACTATTCTGTTTTTGACAGATTCTGTTTTTTATGTGTTGATTGCTTATATTGATGCATCTATGGCTAGTATCGGGGGGTATGAACCATGGAAAAGTTGTAATACACTATATATTACACCAATATAAAATTAGAATCAGATCACAACTGTACCTTGGGTGGTTAGTTGCTTTGTTTTACTAACGGAGCTCACGAGATTTTCTGTTGAGTTTTGTGTTGTGAAGTTTTCAAGTTTTGGGTAAGGATATGATGGACTATGGAATAAAGAGTGGCAAAAGTCTAAGGTTGGGGATGCACAAGGCACCCCAAGGTAAAATTCAAGGATGGCCAAGAGACTAATCTTGGGGATGCCTCAGGAAGGCATCCCCTCTTTTGTCTTCATCCATCGGTAACTTTACTTGAGGCTATATTTTTATCCACTGCATCATATGTGTTTTGCTTGGAGTGTCGTGTATGATATGAGTCTTTGCTTTTTAGTTTTCCACAATCATCCTCTCCGAATAAACCTTCATAAGAGACACACTTCAATCATGATTTATTAGTGCTTCACTTATATCTTTTGAGCTAGGCAATTTTGCACTAGTACTTCACTTATATTTTTTAGAGCACGGCAGTGGTTTTATTTTGTAGAAATTATTGAACTCTCTTGCTTCACTAATATTATTTTGAGAGTCTCTAAAACAGCATGGTAATTATCTTGGGTTATGAATTTAGTCCTAATATGATAGACATCCAAAATTGGTGTAATAAAAACCTTCATATGACAATTGTGATCATTTTGAGATGTGAGGATAGTAATATTAGAATCATGCTAGTAGTAAATAGTAGGTAGATAAAATAATTAAGGTTCGTGATTCCCGAAGCATGCAAGTATTGTCTATAAAAAGTGCAACCAAAGCGAGATGCTTGTGTCTTGATTGTTCACCTTTGTGTGAATGTCGGGGGCGCGCGATGGTTAACTCTTACCAACCTCCCCCCAAGGAGCATGCGTAGTAGTACTGTGCTTCGAGGGCTAATAAATCTTTTGCAATAAGTATGTGAGTTCTTTATGACTATTGTTGAGTCCATGAATTATACGCACTCTCACCCTTCCACTTTGCTAGCCACTCTAGTGCCGCGCAACTTTCGCCGGTGCATAAAACCCTCCTTATACCTTCCTCAAAACAGCCACCATTCCTACCTATTATGGCATTTCCATAGCCATTCCAAGATATATTGCCATGTAACTCCACCATTCCGTTTGCTATGACACGCTTCATCATTTTCATATTGCTTTGCATGATCATGTAGTTGACATAGTATTTGTGGCAAACCACCGTTCATATTTTTCATACAAGTCACTCTTGATCATTGCACATCCCGGTACACCGCCGGAGGCATTCATATAGAGTTATATCTTTGTTCTAGCATCGAGTTGTAATATCGAGTTGTATGTAATTAAAAGTGTGATGATCATCATTATTAGAACATTGTCCCATGTGAGTTTATCAAAAATAAAAGAGGCCAATGAAGCCCAAATAAAAAAAGAGAGGCTAATGAAGCCCACCAAAAAAGAGAGGCCAAAGAGCCCCAAAAAATAAAATAAAATAAAAAGAAAAAAATGAGAGAAAAAGAGAGAAGGGACAATGTTACTATCTTTTTCCACACTTGTGCTTCAAAGTAGCACCATGTTCTTCATGATAGTGAGTCTCCTATGTTGTCACTTTCATATATTACTAGTGGGAATTTCCTTTATAGAGATTGGCTTGTATATTCCAACGATGGGCTTCCTCAAATGCCCTAGGTCTTCATGAGCAAGCAAGTTGATGCACACCCACTAGTTGTCTTTTTGAGCTTTCATATACTAACAGCTCTAGTGCATCCGTTACATGGCAATCCCTACTCACTCACATTAATATCAATTGATGGACATCTCCATAGTCCATTGATTTGCCGAGTTGACTGATATGTCTCCAACGTATCTATAATTTTTGATTATTCTATGCTGTTATATGATCAACCTTGGATGTTTTACAATCATTTTATAGTCATTTTATATCATTTTTGGTACTAACCTATTGACATGGTGCCAAGTGCCAGTTGCTGTTTTCTGCATTTTTTTAATTACATCGCAGGAAGTCAATATCAAATGGAGCCCAAACACCGCGAAACTTTTTGGAGATTTCTTTGGGCCAGAAGGAACACTATGGGCCATAGTGGCACATGGGGGGGAGTTCCGACGAGGGGACAACCCACCAGGGCGTGCCAGGGGGCCCAGGCGCGCCCTGGTTGGTTGTGCCCACCTCGGGTGCCCCTCGGACCGCCTCTTTGCTCTATAAAAACCCCAATATTTCAGAAACCCTAGGGGAGTCAACGAAATATTCATCCAGCCGCCATAGAGTCCAGAAACACCAGATCCAATCTAGACACCATCACGGAGGGGTTCACCACTTCCATTGGTACCTCTCCGATGATGCGTGAGTAGTTCTTTGTAGACCTACAGGTTCGTAGTTACTAGCTAGATGTCTACCTCTCTCTCTCTCTCTCTTTTTATTTTCAATGCAATTGTCTCTTGGAGATCCATATGATGTAACTCTTTTTGCGGTGTGTTTGTTGGGATCCAATGAACTTCGAGTTTATGATCATATCTATCTTTTTATATCCATGAAAGTTATTTGAGTTTCTTTGATTTTTTATATGCATCATTTCTTATAGCCTTGTATTTCTTCGCCGGTATTGGATTTTTTTAGCTAACTTGGTCTATTTATCTTGCAATGGGAAGAGGTGCCCGGTAGTGGGTTCGATCTTACGGTGCTTGATCCCAGTGACAGAAGGGGAACCGACCCGTATGTATCGTTGCCACTAAGGATAAAATGACGAGATCCATATCTAATTCCATAGATAAAAGGATCTTGTCTACATAATGTCATCGTTCTTAATGCATTACTCCGTTTTCCATGAACTTAATACACTAGATGCATACTGGATAGCGGTCGATGTGTGGAGTAATAGTAGTAGATGCAGGCAGGAGTCGGTCTACTAATCTTGGACGTGATGCCTATGTAATGATCATTGCCTGGATATCGTCATGATTATTTGAAGTTCTATCAATTGCCCAAGTAATTTGTGTACCCACTGTTTTCTATTTTCTCGAGAGAAGCCACTAGTGAAACCTACGACCCCCGGGTCTTCTTTCTCATATATTTGCCTTTGCTTTTATTTTCAGATATACTAAACCAAAAACCCAAAAATACCTTGCTGTAATTTATCTTATTTATCAACCAATCTACCAATATTTATCTCTCTCTCACGTTCATTACCCGAAAGGGATTGACAACCCCTTTAACACGTCGGGTTGCGAGGTGTTGTTATTTGTGTGCAGGTGATGTTTACATTGTGTTGCTTGGTTCTCCTACTGGTTCGATAACCTTGGTTTCACATCTGAGGGAAATACATACCACCACTGTGCTGCATCATCCCTTCCTCTTTGGGGAAAAACCGACGAGCTTTAAGCGACATCAAAAGGAATTTCTGGCGCCGTTGCCGGGGAGCACCTTCAACATATACTAGGTTCCTAATCACAAATCTCATCTCCTCGCAATTTACATTATTTGCCATTTGCCTCATGTTTTCATCTCCCCCACTTCACAAAAATTTGCCGTTTTATTTGCCTCTCTTTTTCACCGATCTATTGTCCCTCGTCCCGATGGCTAGCGTCCCTACTACTCCTTTGTCACCAGATTTTGAAGTCCTTTACTTCAAGCAAAGACAAGGAGAAAATATGAAAGATGCCTGGTATAGGATTATGGAATCATATCGTGTTTCCAATCTAAAGGGGTTTGCTAAGGTTTTGCTTCGTAATTTTTACATAGGATTAGGTTTGCATCCTAGACAACTTCCTGATTTTGCCGCCGAAGGAAATTTTATTGAGCTTGATGCAAACGCTGCTATGAAATTTTCGAAGGAATTTTGGGAATTCCTCCTCAAAAGAAGGTGTGTTCCTTTACCCCTCACGGAGTTCAAATGTTGATCAAACTTGGTGATTTGCACAAACATATGGTTGAAATACAGAAATATAACGAACCCCTTAAGCACCTTAATGGTAGTATCAATCGCACGAACACCTTAATTACTCTTTGCAACAAGCGTTTGGATATTTTGGATCTTAAGATGGTTTCTTTTCCAGAGAATTTAGGGAAGCGTAAAGAGCCTCCCGGGTTTGAGAAAACCCTTACAAAAATTTCCAATACTTCGGAAGACAAAACTTAGATCCCTGCCTTATGCCTAGCTAAGGGCGTAAAACGATAGCGCTTGTTGGGAGGCAACCCAATGAATAAAATTTATTTTTGCATTTTACTTTATGTTCTTGAGTGTTTGCACAATTGCGATACTAGTATGATTGTGTTTTTTGTGTGTTAATTAGTGTTTGTGCCAAGTAGAGCCGATAGGATCTTCTTGGGTGATAGTTGTTTGATCTTGTTGAAAAAGACACAAACTTTGCGCTCACGAGGAAAATTCTCTTTTTTAACAGAAAAGTGATTTTTAGTTGATTCTTTTTGCAGAAGATTAATATACAAATTGCTCAAGTGTCCCTATTTTTTCTAAAGATTTGTAGAGTTACAAAAGTTTTCGAAACTTCCAGATTACTACAGACTGTTCTGTTTTTGACAGATTCTGTCTTCTTTGTGTTGTGTGCTTATTTTGATGGCTCTATGGTTTTCTTTGATGATTTTTTGCCATAGAAAAGTTGTAATACAGTAGATATAATCTAAAAACAAAATATGAATTGGTTGGGCACAACACTTATAGTAGTGGTTTGATTTCTTTTACTGACGGATGTCACAAAAGTTTTGTTGAAGTTTTGTGTGATTGAAATTTTCAAGTTTTGGGTTATCTTACGATGGATGAAGGAAGGATGTAAGAGCCTAAGCTTGGGGATTCCCCGGCATCCCAAGCTATTAATCCAAAAATGAGCAACCAACTAAGCTTGGCGATGCCCCCGAGTGGCATCCCCGCTTTCTTCCAACAACTGTCGGTATTTCACCCGAAACTATATTTTTATTTGTCACATGATATGTGTTTTGCTTGGAACGTCTTGTATGATATGAGTCTTTGCTTGTTTTGTTTTGCTTTTTAATTCATCAATCCTTGTTGTACACACCTATTTGAGAGAGCCAAAATTATGCCATGACTTGCTAGAATATCTCTCTATGATTCACTTAAATTCTTTATGAGCTAGGACTTGCTCTAGTACTTCACTTATATCCTTTTGAGCACGGTGTGCTTAGTTATTTTTGAAGAAATACTCTCTTGCTTCACTTAGATTTATTTGAGAGTTAGTAAATTTTTAAAGAAATTCTCTCTTGCTTCACTTATATTATTCTGAGAGAAAGAAAGAAAAAATTATGCTCATGATCTTCACTTATATTTGCTTGAGCATATCAAAAGCAACACATGAAAATTAGTCCCAAAGTGATAGATATCCAAGAAGGATAAAGTAAAAAATGTCATGAAGATCATTGGAGAAAATAAACTTGATTCCTTGTAATAGTTCTGAGACATGATGATATGATATGTGAGTCATATTGATGAGTAATTGTGCTTTAGTAAGAATATTAGTGTTTATGTTTGTGATTCCCTATGCAAGCACGAAAGTCTATAATTATGCAGTTAAATTATATCCTACTTGTGGTGCATTATTCAGTGTTATTCATGCTCAATGTTCGGTTACGAGATTATTTGTTTCATGGTTGGTCGCTTCCCAGTCTTTTGCTAGCCTTTATTTTGCCCTAAGTAGGATCTTACTTGTGCATCCAAAATCCTTTATCCCGGTTTTGCCTCATGAGTCCACAATACCTACCTATATGCGGTATTCCCTTGCCGTTCTAAGAAAATTTGTATATGCCATTTCTAATTTTTAAAATAAATTTCCCTTTTGTGTGCCCGTACCGCTCGCGAGGTGGTGAGGGGTGGCCAATATTTTCCATGCTAGATGTGTTATTCTCACAATGAGTGTTTATTCACTTCTCATTGCACGAGAGTACGGCAAAGGTATTAGGGATGCCAAGTCCCGAAATGAAAATCAAATTTACTTTATGTTGTCAAATAATAAATTCCTTGGAAAGTGTTGGTATAGAAGGCAACTGTGGATACGGCTAGCCATGGCTTGTGAAAGTTTGGTGGAAAAGGAATAAACTTTATTTTCTATTTGGGAACCCCCTATGATATATCTAGCATGGAAAGTGTTGGGAACCTCAAGTCGTTCTGGTTGGTGGGAAAAGTATACCTCCCAAAAAATTTATCTCTCAATTTAAGCTTTGAGCTCTGGCACCTCTACAAATCCATACTTCCCTCTGCGAAGGGCCTTTCTTTTACTTATGCAATTTTTATTTTTGATTTTGAGTCTCCATCTTCTCTTACAAACACCAACTAAGAAACACTATGATCGTACTTCAGCATTGGATGTAACTAATATGCGAATGTGTTCCATGAATGGATCAATGGTTGAGCATAATGTGCTAGGGATAACTTATTATAACATTGATATTTTGAAAGGCATGGTTGCTTGTTGATATGTGAGGGAGTCCTGTATTCAGGGGTCCTCGGGCGTCCGGGTCGATGAAGCTGGGCTGTATTGATGGGCCACAAAAGAAGAAGCAGAAGACTCTCCCCCGTATTTGGTTAGGACTCCTATGTACGTAGAAAGGCAAGCGTAGAGTCTGGATGTATCAATTACTTCCTCCCCAAGTATCCCTTGTAACTCTAGGCCCTCTCTGGCATGTATATAAGCCAGGGGGTTTAGTCTGTAGAGGGGATCATCGACATCACAATATCCTCATAGGTTAGACTTTAGGGTTTAGCCATTATGATCTCGAGGTAGATCAACTCTTGTACTCATACTCAATCATATTAATGTAGCAGGAAGTAGGGTATTACCTCGATCGAGAGGGCCTGAACCTGGGTAAACATCGTGTCCCCAGCCTCATGTTACCATCGATCCTCTAAACGCATAGCATGGGCCCCCCTACCCGAGATCTGCCGGTTTTGACACCGACAATATGCTTGAGTATCTAAATTATTATGTCAAAACTAGACTATTGCTTTGCACCATATAAAAGTCCAAATGTCCATGCTATAAAGAAAAGAATATGATATGACTTGATAGGCACCATTCCACATAATATGTTTTATTTTTATCACTTACCTACTCGAGGACAGGCAGGAGTTAAGCTTGGGGATGCTGATACGTCTCCAACGTATCTATAACTTTTGATTGTTCCATGCTGTTATATTATCAATCTTGGATGTTTTATAATTATTTAATAGTCATTATATATCATTTTTGGTACTAACCTATTGACATAGTGCCAAGTGCCAATTGTTGTTTTCTACATGTTTTTCACATCGCAGGAAATCAATATCAAACGGAGCCCAAACACCGCGAAACTTTTTGGAGATTTTTTTTGGGATAGAAGGAACACTATGGACCCTGGTGGCACCTCGGGGGAGTGTCGAGGAGGGGACAACCCACCAGGGTGTGCCAGGAGGCCCAGGCACGCCCTGGTGGGTTGTGCCCACCTCGGGTGCCCCCCGGACCGCCTCTTTGCTCTATAAATACCCCAATATTCCAGAAACCCTAGGGGAGTCGACGAAATATTCATCCAGCCACCACAAAGTCCAGAAACACCAGATCCAACCTAGACACCATCACGGAGGGGTTCACCACTTCCATTGGTGCCTCTTCGATGACGCGTGAGTAGTTCTTTGTAGACCTATGGGTCCGTAGTTACTAGCTAGATGTCTTCCTCTCTCTCTCTCTCTCTCTTTTTATTTTCAATACAATGGTCTCTTGGAGATCCATATGATGTAACTCTTTTTGCGGTGTGTTTGTTGGGATCCGATGAACTTTGAGTTTATGATCAGATCTATCTTTTTATATTCATGAAAGTTATTTGAGTTTCTTTCATTTTTTATATGCATGATTTCTTATAGCCTCGTATTTCTTCACCGGTATTGGATTTTGTTTAGCCAACTTGGTCTATTTATCTTGAAATGGGAAGAGGTGCCCGGTAGTGGGTTCGATCTTACCGTGCTTGATCCCAGTGATAGAAGGGGAACCGACACGTATATATCGTTGCCACTATGGATAAAACGACGAGATCCATATCTAACGCCATAGATAAACAGATCTTGTCTATATAATGTCATCGTTCTTAATGCATTACTCCATTTTTCCATGAACTTAATACACTAGATGCATGCTGGATAGCGGTGATGTGTGGAGTAATAGTAGTAGATGCAGGCAGGAGTTGGTCTACTAATCTTGGAAGTGATGCCTATGTAATGATCATTGCCTGGATATCATCATGATTATTTGAATTTCTATCAATTTCCCAACAGTAATATGTTTACCCGCCGTTTGCTATTTTCTCGAGATAAGCCACTAGTGAAACCTACGGCCCCCGAGTTTTCTTTCTCATGTATTTGCCTTTGTGATCTATTTGCCTTTGCTTTTATTTTCAGATCTACTAAACCAAAAACCCCAAAATACCTTGCTGCAATTTATCTTACTTATCAACCAATCTACCAATATTTATCTCTCTCTCACGTTCGTTACCCGAAAGGGATTGACAACCCCTTTAACATGTCGGGTTGCGAGGTGTTGTTATTTGTGTGCAGGTGTTGTTTACGTTGTGTTGCTTGGTTCTCCTACTGGTTCGATAACCTTGGTTTCACATATGAGGGAAATATCTACCTCCGTTGTGCTGCATCATCCCTTCCTCTTTGGGGAAAACCGACGTAGCTTTAAGTGACATCATTGATGTGAGACTTTCTCCCCACTTTTGTCTATTACGACCTTCTGTTCCACCCATAGTGCTATATCCATGGCTCACACTCATATGTTGCATGAGATATTGAAAAGGCTGAAGCATGTTAAAAAGTATGAACCAAATGCTTGCTAACACCGGGTGGGCATGATTACCTTGTGTTGAGAAGAGGGAGCATAATAACGCTATATGATTTTGTAGGGATAATTTTCTTTAGCCATGTTATTTTTGAAGCTTGATGATTCACTATCTAGTATGATTAAAATATTATTGTTCTCATGTCAACGTAAAAATTTACTTGAAACTTATGGATCTGAACTTTCATACCACTTTAAATAAGAATTGCATTGATAAATATGTTGGGTAGCATTCCACATCAAAAATTCTATTTTTATCATTTACCTACTCGAGGACGAGCATGAATTAAGATTGGGGATGCTTGATATGTCTCCAACGTATCTATAATTTTTTATTGTTCCAAGCTATTATATTACCTGTCTTGGATGTTTTATACGCATTTATATGCTATTTTATATGATTTTTTGGACTAACCTATTAACCCGTAGCCCAGTGCCAGTTTCTGTTTTTTCCTTGTTTTTAAGTTTTGCAAAAAAGGAATATCAGACAGAGTCCAAATGGAACGAAACTTTACAAGGATTTTTTTTGGACCAGAAGACATCATATGGACTTGGAGTACACGCCAGGGACTCTGTGAGGGAGCCACGAGGGTGGAGGGCGCACCCAGGGGTAGGGCACGCTGATACGTCTCCAACGTATCTATATTTTTTTTATTGTTCCATGCTATTATATATTCTGTTTTGGATGTTTAATGGGCTTTATTATACACTTTTATATTATTTTTGGGACTAACCTACTAACTCAAGGCCCAGTGCAGATTGCTGCTTTTTTGCCTATTTCAGGGTTTCGCAGAAAAGGAATATCGAACGGAGTCCAAACAGAATGAAACCTTCGCGGTAGTTATTTTTGGAACCATATCTACCCAGAAGACTTGGAGTACACAAGAGGGAACGAGAGAGGCGGCCATGAGGGTCCAGGGCGCGCCCCCTCTCCCTGGGCACGCCCCCACCCCCGTGGGCCCCCTCTGGCTCCCTTGATGCCCTCCTTCCTCCTGTATATATCCATGTACCCTAAAAACATCGAGGGAACAGAGAAAACCCTAATTCCACTGCCGCAACCTTCTGTTCCCGTGAGATCCCATCTTGGGGCCTGTTTCGGAGCTCCACCGGAGGGGGGATCTACCACGGAGTTCTTCTACATCAACGCCATAGCCTCACCCATGAGTTGTGAGTAGTTTACCACAGACCTTCGGGTCCATAGTTATTAGCTAGATGGCTTCTTCTCTCTTATTGGATCTCAATACCAAGTTATCCTCGATCTTCGAGGAGATCTATTTGATGTAATCTTTTTGCGGTGTGTTTGTCGAGATCCGATGAATTGTGGATTTATGATGAAGATTATCTATGAGAAATATTTGATTCTTTTCTGAAATCTTTTATGTATGATTATAATATCCTTGGTTTGGTTTGGCCTACTAGATCTATAGTTCTTGCAATGGGAGAATTGTTTGGCTTTGGGTTCAATCCCGCGGTGTCCTTTCCCAGTGACAGCAGGGGCAGCAAGGCACGTATTGTATTGTTTTCATCGAGGATAAAATGATGGGGTTTATATCATATTGCTTGAGTTTATCCCTCTACATCATGTCATCTTGCTTAAAGCATTACTCTGTTCTTATGAACTTAATACTCTAGATGCATGTTGGATAGCCGTCGATGTGTGGAGTAATAGTAGTAGATGTAGAATCGTTTCGGTCTACTTGTCACGGACGTGATTCCTATATATAATGATCATGCCTAGATATTCTCATAACTATGCGATTTTCTATCAATTGCTCGACAGTAATTTGTTCACCCATCGTAGAATTCTGCTATCGTGAGAGAAGCCACTAGTGAAACCTATGGCCCTCGGATCTATTCTCAACATATTAATCTTCAATCTACTTTACTTTGCTTTATTTACTTTCTGTTCTTATATCCAAAATACCAAAAATATTATCCTATCATATCTATCAGATCTCACTTTTGTAAGTGACCGTAAAGGGATTGACAACCCCTTATCACGTTGGCTGCGAAGTTCTTATTTGTTTGTGCAGGTGCGAGGGACTCGCGCGTGGTCTCCTACTGGATTGATACCTTGGTTCTCAAAAACTTAGGGAAATACTTACGCTACTGTGCTGCATCAGCCTTTCCTCTTCGAGGGAATACAACTCAAGCTCGAGTAGTAGCAACAAGAATTTTTGGCGTCGTTGTCGGGGAGGCTTACGCAAAAGTCATATACCAAGTACCTATCACAAACCCTTATCCTTCGCATTACATGTTTGCCTCTCGTTTTCCTCTCCCCCACTTCACCCTTGCCGTTTTATTCGCCCTCTTTTCCGTTTGCCTTTCTGTTTGTTTGTGTTGCTATGTGCCCTCTATTAGCTTGCATTTCGCTTGCTAAATTATGGATCCTCATCCACTTGCTAATCTTTTTAAGAGATCCAATTATGATGAACCAATTGCTAGTGAGCTGCGTGCACTAGATTATCTTTAAGAGGTTTTGCTTGAAATTCGTGAATCTAAATATTGTGACGAAGTGTTGAAAGAAGAAATTTATGAAGTGATTCACGATAGCTCTTTGAATGAAAAACATGATTGCAATGATGTTATTATAAATTCTATTAATGAAAATTGTGCTAATGATATGCAAAACCCTAAGCTTGGGGACGCTTATTTTGTTATTCCCACCACTTGTTGCAATGATCATGATTGGGGTGATTCTTCTTATAATCTTGAAAATTTATTTAATCCTCATGATGAATGTAAGATTGATAATAATGTTTGGAATAATATTGAAAGTGGGTTTGGAAGAGTGTCAACTTTAGATCCCACATATTTGGAGAATGTTCAATCTTATGAATTTTTTCATAAAAGTGGGTTTGGAGAGGTCATGACTTTAGTTAATGTTGATCGCACTATTTTGGAAGAGTGTCAACTTCGTATGCATGTGGATCATGTTGAGAATATGTTTTGTGATAGCTATATTGTTGAATTTGCTTATGATCCTACATGCAATTATTATGAGAGAGGAAAATATGGTTGGAGAAATCTTCGTGTTACTAAATTACCTCTCGTTATGCTGAGATTGCTATTGTTTCTTTCTTCCTCCTTGCTTATGCTAGATCTTGCTTGTCTTGCTAAATTGTTTTCCTATAAAATGCCAATGCATAGGAAGTATGTTAGATTTAGATGCGATTTTAACATGCTATGTGATGCTCTCTTCATGTTTCAATTGCTATCCTTCATGTGAGCATCATCGAAATTATCGTGCTTAGCTAGGGACGTTAAACGATAGCGCTTGTTGGGAGGCAACCCAATTTTAGTTTCTTTGTTTTTGCTTCTGTTTAGGAATAAATATTTCATATAGCTTCTCTATAGATGTGGTTTTGTGTTTTAATTAGTGTTTGTGCCAAGTAGAACCTTTGGGAAGATGTGTGTGAAGTTTATATGATCATGCTGTAAAAAACAGAAACGTTAGCGCTCACGAGATTAGCCACCAGATTTTACTGGAGAGTGATATTTAGTTGATTCTTTTTGCTTATGATTAATAGAAAAATTCCTCACGTTTACCAATTTATTTCAATTTTTTTGGAGTTACAGTAACATTCGAAAGTTACAGATTACTACGGACTATTCTGCTTTGGACAGATTCTGTTTTTCGTGTGTTGTTTGCTTATTTTGATGCATCTATGAGTAGTATTGGAGGATATGAATCATAGATAAGTTGTAATACAGTAGGTTTAACACCAACATAAACAAATAAGGAGTTCATTACAGTACCTTTGAGTGGTGGTTTGTTTTCTTATACTAACGGAGCTCACGAGATTTTTGGTTAAGTTTTTTGTTGTGAACTTTTCAAGTTTTGAGTATGGCTTTGATGGACTGTGGAACCAAGAGTGGCAAGAGCCTAAGCTTGGGGATGCCCAAGGCACCCCAAGGTAAAATTGAAGGACAACCAAAAGCCTAAGCTTGGGGATGCCCCGGGAAAGCATCCCCTCTTTCATCTTCATCTATCGGTAACTATACTCGAGACTATATTTTTATTCACCACATGATATGTGTTTTACTTGGAGCGTCATGTATGATTTGAGTCTTTGCTTTTTAGTTGAAACAATCATCCTTTCGGGACACACCTTTTGAGAGAGATAAATATGGTTTAGAATTTATTAGAATACACTATGTGCTTCACTTATATCTTTTGAGCTAGATAGTTTTCCTCTAGTGCTTCACTTATATCTTTTAGAGCACGGTGGTGGTTTTATTTTGTATAAATTGTTGATCTCTCATGATTCACTTAAATATTTTTGAGAGTCTTTTAGAACAGCATGGTAATGTGCTTTGGTCATAAAACTAGTCCTAATATGATAGGCATCCAAGATGAATATAGTAAAAACTTTCATATAAAGTGCATTGAATATGACGAGAAGTTTGATACTTGGTGATGGTTTTGAGAAATGAGGATGGTGATATTAGAGTCATGCTAGTGGAGTAATTATGAATT
Organism: Secale cereale; assembly: GCA_902687465.1. Lineage (NCBI taxonomy): Eukaryota > Viridiplantae > Streptophyta > Magnoliopsida > Poales > Poaceae > Secale > Secale cereale. The sequence goes on from LR738711.1 coordinate 624,203,214, forward strand.
TGAGAAATACTTGTGTTAAAGTTTGTGATTCCCGTAGCATGCACGTATGGTGAACCGCTATGTGACGAAGTTAGAGCATGAGGTATTTATTGAGTGTCGTCCTTTGTGTGGAGGTCGGGATCACGCGATGGTTAACTCCTACCAACCCTTCCCCTAGGAGCATGCGTTGATTACTTTGTTTTGATGACTCGTACATTTTTGCAATAAGTATAGGAGTTCTTTATGACTAATGTTGAGTCCATGGATTATGCGCACTCTCACCCTTCCACCATTGCTAGCCTCTCTTGTACCGCGCAACTCTCGCCGGTACCATACACATTCCATATACCTTCCTCAAAACAGCCACCATATCTACCTATCATGGAATTTCCATAGCCATTCCGAGATATATTGCCATGCAACTTTCCACTGTTCCATTTGTTATGACACACTTCCTCATTGTCATATTGCCATGCATGATCATGTAGTTGAAATCGTATTAGTGGCTAGGCCACCATGCATAAATTCTCATACATGTCACTCTTTATTCATTGCACATCCCGGTACACCACCGGAGGCATTCATATAGAGTCATACTTTGTTCTAGTATCGAGTTGTAATCTTTGAGTTGTAAGTAAATAAAAGTGTGATGATCTTCATTTTTGGAGCATTGTCCCATGTGAGGAAAGGCCAAAAAAAGAGATTGATGTCTACTACGCAACCTTCTTCTTGTAGACGTTGTTGGGCCTCCAAGTGCAGAGGTTTGTAGGATAGTAGCAAATTTCCCTCAAGTGGATGACCTAAGGTTTATCAATTCGTGGGAGGCATAGGATGAAGATGGTTGCTCTCAAACAACCCTGCAACCAAATAAAAAAGAGTCTCTTGTGTCCCCAACGGACCCAATACAATGGTAAATTGTATAGGTGCACTAGTTCGGCGAAGAGATGGTGATACAATTGCAATATGGATGGTAGATATAGGTTTTTGTAATCTGAAAATCTAAAAAACAGCAAGGTAGCAAGTGGTAAAAGTGAGCATAAACGGTAGTGCAATGTGTAGAAACAAGGCCTAGGGTTCATACTTTCACTAGTGCAAGTTCTCTCAACAATAATAACATAACTGGATCATATAACTATCCCTCAACATGCAACAAAGAGTCACTCCAAAGTAACTAATAGCGGAGAACAAACGAAGAGATTATGGTAGGGTACGAAACCACCTCAAAGTTATCCTTTCTGATTGATTTATTCAAGAGTCCGTAGTAAAATAACATGAAGCTATTCTTTCCGTTCGATCTATCATAGAGTTCGTACTAGAATAACACCTTAAGACACAAATCAACCAAAACCCTAATGTCACCTAGATACTCCATTGTCACCTCAAGTATCCCTGGGTATGATTATACGATATGCATCACACAATCTCAGATTCATCTATTCAACCAACACAAAGTACTTTAAAGAATGCCCCAAAGTTTCTACCAGAGAGTCAAGACGAAAACGTGTGCCAACTCTTATGCATAGATTCCCAAGGTCACAGAACCGACAAGTTGATCACCAAAACATACATCAAGTGAATCAATAGAATACCCCATTGTCACCACAAGTATCCCATGCAAGACATACATCAAATGTTCTCAAATCCTTAAAGACTCAATCCGATAAGATAACTTCAAAGGGAAAACTCAATCCATCCAAGCGAGTAGAGGGGGAGAAACATCATAAGATCCAACTATAGTAGCAAAGCTCACGATACATCAAGATCGTGCCATCTCAAGAACACGAGAGAGAGAGAGAGAGAAAGAGAGATCAAACACATAGCTACAGGTACATACCCTGAGCCCCGAGGGTGGACTACTCCCTCCTCGTCATGGAGAGTGCCGGGATGATGAAGATAGCAACCGGAGAGGGATTCCCCTCCGGCAGGGTGCCAGAACGGGTCTAGACTGGTTTTTGGTGGCAACAGAGGCTTTCGGCGGCGGAACTACTGATCTAGGTTACTTTCTGGAGGTTTCAGTATATATAGGAGGTGTTGGAGTCGGGGGCAAGTAAAGGGGGTCTCGGGGCTGTCCACGAGGCAGGGGGGCGCGCCCAGTAGGGGGGCGCCCCTACCCTCGTGGGCAGCCCGTGGACCTTCTAGCCCCCCTCCGGCACTTTCTGGGCTTCTTCTGGTCCAAAAACAACCTCCGTTGAATTTCAGGTCAATTGGGCTCCGTTTGATATTCCTTTTCTACGATACCCTAAAACAGGAGAAAAACAAAAACTGGCACTCGGCTCTGGGTTAATAGGTTAGTCCCAAAAATCATATAAAAGTGTATAATAAAGCCCATAAAATATCCTAGAAGGATAATATAATAGCATGGAATAATAATAAAACTTATAGATACATTGGAGACGTATCAGAGATGGCCCAAAAAAATAGAGAGGGGCTAAATAAAAAAGAAGAGAAAGCCCCTCCAAAAAAATTGAGAGAAAAGAGAGAAGGAATAATGCTACTATCCTTTTCCACACTTGTGCTTCAAAGCAGCACTATGATCTTCATGATAGAGAGTCTCTTGTTTTTTCACTTTCATATACTAGTGGGAATTTTTATTATAGAACTTGGCTGGTATATTCCAACGATGGGCTTCCTCAAATGCCCTAGGTCTTCATGAGCAAGCAAGTTGGATGCACACCCACTTAGTTTCTTTTGATGAGCTTTCATACACTTATAGCTCTAGTGCATCCATTGCATGGCAATCCCTACTCACTCACATTGATATCTATTGATGGGCATCTGCATAGCCCATTGATACACCTAGTCGATGTGAGATTATCTTCCTCCTTTTTGTCTTCTCCACAACCACCACTCTATTCCACCTATAGTGCTATATCCATGGCTCATGCTCATGTATTGCGTAAAAGTTGAAAGGTTTGAAATTTTTTGAGTATGAAAACAATTGTTTGGCTGAAACCAGGGTTGTGCATGATATGAATGTTTTGTGTGATGAAGAGGGAGCATAGCCAGACTATATGATTTTGTAGGGATAACGTTCTTTGGCCATGTTATTTTGAGAAGACATGATTGCTTTGTTAGTATGCTTGAAGTATTATTATTCTTATGTCAATATAGACTTTTGTCTTGAATCTTTCGGATCTGAACATTCATGCCACAACAAAGAGAATTACATTGAGAATTATGTTGGTTAGCATTCCACAGCAAAGATTCTGTTTTTATCATTTACCTACTCAAGGACGAGCATGAATTAAGCTTGGGGATGCTTGATACGTCTCCAACATATCTATAATTTTTGATTGTTCCATAATATTATATATTTGGTTTTGGATGTTTAATAGGCTTTATTATACATTTTTATATTATTTATGGGACTAACCTACTAACCCAAGGCCCAGTGCAGATTGCTATTTTTTTTGCCTATTTCAAGGTTTCACAGAAAAGGAATATCAAACGAAGCCCAAACATATTGAAACCTTCGCGAGAGTTATTTTTAGAACCATATCTACCCAGAAGACTTGGAGTACACGCGAGGGAACGAGAGAGGCGGCCACGAGGGTCGAGGGCGCGCCCCCCAACCCTTGTGGGCCCCCTCTGGCTCCCCCGATGCCCTCCTTCCTCCTATATATATCCATGTACCCTGAAAACATCGAGGAAACAGAGAAAAGCCTAATTGCACCGCTGCAACCTTCTGTTCCCGTGAGATCCCATCTTGGGGACTGTTCCGGAGCTCCGCCGGAGGGGGGATCTACCATCGAGTGCTTCTACATCAACGCCATAGCCTCACCCATGAGTTGTGAGTAGTTTACCATAGACCTTCGGGTCCATAGTTATTAGCTAGATGACTTCTTCTCTCTTTTTGGATCTCAATAAGAAGTTCTCCTCGATCTTCGAGGAGATCTATTTGATGTAATCTTTTTGCGGTGTGTTTGTCGAGATCCGATGAATTGTGGGTTTATGATCAAGATTATCTATGAGAAATATTTGATTCTTTTCTGAAATCTTTTATGTATGATTATAATATCCTTACAAGTCTCTTCGAATTATTGGTTTGGTTTGGCCTACTAGATCTATAGTTCTTGCAATGGGGGAAGTGATTGGCTTTGGGTTCAATCTTGTGGTGTCCTTTCCCAGTGACAGCAGGGGCAGCAAGGCACGTATTGTCTTGTTACCATCGAGGATAAAAAGATGGGGTTTATATCATATTGCTTGAGTTTATCCCTCTACATCATGTCATCTTGCTTAAAGCATTACTCGATTCTTATGAACTTAATACTCTAGATGCATGTTGGATAGCGGTCGATGTGTGGAGTAATAGTAGTAGATGCAGAATCGTTTCGGTCTACTTGTCATGGACGTGATGCCTATATATAATGATCATGCTTAGATATTCTCATAACTATGCGCTTTTCTATCAATTGCTCGGCAGTAATTTGTTCACCCATCGTAGAATTCTGCTATCATGTTGAAACCTATGGCCCCCGGGTCTATTCTCAACATATTAATCTTCAATCTACTTTACTTTGCTTTATTTACTTTCTGTTCTTATATCCAAAAATACCAAAAAAATTATCCTATCCTATCTATCATATCTCACTTTCGTAAGTGACCGTAAAGGGATTGACAACCCCTTATCGCGTTGGCTGCGAAGTTCTTATTTGTTTGTCCAGGTGCGAGGGACTCGCGCGTGGTCTCCAACTGGATTGATACCTTGGTTCTCAAAAACTGAGGGAAATACTTACGCTACTATGATGCATGAACCTTTCCTCTTCGAGGGAATACAACCACGCGCCCCCTACCTTGTGGGCCCCTCGCACCTCCCCTGACCGACCTCTTTCGCCTATAAATTCCCAAATATTCCAGAAACCCTATACGAGCGATAAAAACCACTTTCCCGCCGCCGCAACTCTCTGTTCTCGTGAAATCCCATCTGGAGGCCTTTTCCGGTACTCTGCCAGAGGGGGAATCAACCACGGAGGGCATCTACATCATCACCATTGCCCTTTCGATGAAGTGTGAGTAATTTACCACAAACCTACGGGTCCATAGCTAGGAGCTAGATGGCTTCTTCTCTTTCTTTGCTCTTCAATACCATGTTCTCCTTATTGTTCTTGGAGTTCTATCTAATGTAATCCTCTTTTGCGGTGTGTTTTTCAAGATTCGATGAATTGTGGGTTTATGATCAGATTATCTATGAATAATATTTGAGTCTTCTCTGAATTCTTATATGCATGATTTGATATCTTAGTAATACTCTTTGAACCATCGGTCTGGTTTGGCCAACTATATTGGTTTTTCTTGCGATGGGAGAAGTGCTTTGCTTTGGGTTCAATCTTGCGGTGCACAATCCCAGTGACAGAAAGGGACATGACACGTATTGTATTGTTGCCATCGAGGATAACAAGATGGGGTTTTCATCATATTGCTTGAGTTAATTCCTCTACATCATGTCATCTTACTTAATGCGTTCCTCTGTTTTTATGAATTTAATACACTAGATGCATGCTGGATAGCGGTTGATGTGTGGAGTAATAGTTGTAGATGCAGAATCGTTTCGGTCTACTTGTCATGGACGTGATGCCTATATTCATGACCATGGCCATAGATGTCTTTATAATTATTCACTTTTCATCAATTGCTTGATAGTAATTCGTTCACCCACCGTAATATTCGCTATCAAGAGAGAAGCCTCTAGTGAAACCTATGGCCCCCGGTTCTCTTTACATCTTATAAGTTTCAGATCTACTATTTTGCAATCTTTTACTTTTCAATCTATAAACCAAAAACCAAAAAATATTTACTTTACTTGTTTATCTATCTCTATCGGATCTCACTTTTGCATATAACCTAGAAGGGATTGAAAAACCCTTTATAGCATTGGGTGCAAGTTGTTTGATCGTTTGTGCAGGTATTTGGCGACTTATGTGTAATCTCCTACTGGATTGATACCTTGGTTCTCAATACTGAGGGAAATACTTACTTCACTTTGCTGCATCACCCTTTCCTCTTCAAGGGAAACCCCAACGCAAACTCAGGAAAGTAGCGAGGAAGTCAAAAATTTCTAGCCATATTGGTGAACTGGAGCATGTATTTGAAGTTCATATTTAAATTATGGACATGAAATGCCTGGGAAACTCAATTAGTGTACAAAAAGGCCAAATGAACCCTGAATAAGTTTAAATTTCAGAATAGATATCTTGTCGTTCAATGTTGCCCGTAGAAGAAAATACAAGGCAAAAAGAGGAAGTGATTATGTTTCGACAACACGGGGAACAAATTTCCCTATCGAAACAACGAGGCTTCTTTGAGAGAAGCTTCGGTTTGTAAGAGGTTTGTAATAGAGCTTGGCCCAAATTGGACAACGTTTTTACCACAACATATATGTGCCATGACGTGACACCATGCCTACTTTGATGACTTTTTGGTGGGTTTAGGATTTACAAGGATTTAAAAACCGAGATTCCAAATGTTTGAGGACGAGCCAGGACGCCGATATAGTTGTAATTTGTTCCCATTCCTGGCATGGGACCTAAACATGCACCCAAGGACACATGTACAATTTTTCCAGCCATTTTGGTGAACTGGAGCATGTGTTTGTAGTTCAGATTTGAATTATGGACATTAAACGGTTAGGAATCTCAATAAGTGTATAAAAAGGACAAACGAACCCTGAATAAGTTTAAATTTTAGCACAGATATCTTGTCGTTCCATGTAGCTGGTAGAAGAAAATACAAGGTGAAAAGAGGCAGTGATTATCCTTTCCTCCACAATGGGGACACGTGAAAGAACATGCGGTATCCCCATGTTTGGTTTTGGTAATTGATGAAAATCTCTATGGACTAATGGCTGCTTTGAGTTATATTTGAAGGCTTTGTCCATAGGCTTTTCTTAGAGTCCATTTATTGGTTTCAAGGAGAGTTTGTCATGACCAAGGTGCTATTAAGGAATTATCCAAAGTTTGGTCTTGTGAGTGTTGAGCTTATTGCAACCATGTCTTGAAGAAGAAGGGTGTGTAATCATTCATGTTTACCTTCAAGACATCATCCAAATGAAGAGAGTTGGAAAGATTCTAGGTTGATCAAGACTAAGTCAAAGAGTGAATCAAGTTGATCAACACACAAAGCATAGAAGATGTGCCGAGAGGGATCAAGTGATCCCATGATAAGGTAAGTATTGTCCTTTACGCTTTGTGTACTAACCCATGGTCTACGTGAGAGTTATATCTGGGGTTAGGTATGTTTCCAAGGGTTTGCGTCAATACCAAGATATTATACAACCCATGGAGGATGACATCAAGTGGTGATTGTCATCAAGTTTGCGGTGTGCAAGTTCAAGTGGAGCATCACGGAGAGATCATGTGATTGAAGTTTGCCATCCATTGTGGTGTCAATGGACGTGTGAAGCTGTGTCGAAGAGTGGCTCACCCATAGTGGAGTATGGGGGAGCAATCAACTAGTCTTCATCAAGCCAACGCAATCAAGAAAGATGGTCCAACTTGAGGGAGTCAAAATCGTCTTCATCCAGCTCAAGTGGACTATGTGCAAGGTAAATGTTTTCCCTTGATAGGTTTTCTATTTTACGAGTCGCATGGTGGTAGTTGGGAGACCGGGTTATAGGATCAATTGTCGTACTATCAAGGGGGACTCTCGATGAGTAGCTTGATCGCATCGTTCGGTGAGAGCTCAAAACATTGCATTCTTGGCATCATCATATTTCTTGGTTATTCTTTGGATTTTATCTTTCTAGGTTTTAGAGCTTGTGGTTATCTTCGTGACAAGCTCTAGTTCATCGAAAACCGATTTCCTATGCATCTTCTTTTGTGTTTTCGGTGTTCGAGTTTTTACCGATCTTAATTGAGAAAGGGTTCTCACCATTTTATATTGGGTATTTTATCAATTTCTATTTCTTGATATTTCTATCAAGGTTGTTTTTGCTCGTCCTTAGCTTTCCAACGAACTTGATTTCGTCAAATTCGGAACTCGTATGCGAAAGTTGTGGCTGTTTTGATCTTACCTATTTTACATTGAGAGGTTGTACCGCCCCATAGAGAGGTTGTACCGGATGACCGGTACAACCGGTGTTTGGAGCGGTTGTACCGCTCCAGAATTGGTCTGAAGGTTGTACCGGCCAGGTACCGCTCTACCACCGGACTAGTTTCTGTTTTTGAGCGGTTGTTGACCGGTTGTACCGGTTAGTTCAGTTTGACCGATACTACCGGTTCCCCGGGCTGTTGTACCGCTTAGGGCTTTTTCCTACAGGTTGGTTTTTCCTCTGCTTTGACCGTTTGTACCAGTTCGTGCACCGGTTGTACCGGTCCTACAGTTTTCTACACATATCGGTCAGATTCGTGGGGACCTATAAAAGGGGGTCTTCTTCCCCATTGGAATCTGTCTTTTGAGCTCGTGTTCTTCCCCCATTGTTGACCTTCTTCGAGCTTGCTATCTCTCAATCCCTCCATGAATTCTTGCTAGTTTGGGGGGGGGGGGAGAGAGGGGAGATCTAGATCTACGTTTCCACCAATCACATTCTCCTCTATGTGAGGGGAACCCTTTGGATCTAGATCTTCGGGTTCTTCGTGTTCTCTTCTTCGTTCTTCCTCTCATTTTCCTCCCTAGCAATTGTTACTTTGGTGGGATTTGGGAAAGAAGGACTTGGGCACTCCGTGTGCCCTTGCCATTGCATTTGGTGCATTGGTTTGAGTTCTCCACGGTGATACGTGGAAGTTAAAAGTTGAGAAGCTTATTACTCTTGGGTGCTTGGTACCCTTGAGCTTGTTCCTCTTGGGGTGCTTGGGAGCCCTAGACGGTTGAGGTCAACTCAGAGCCATATTCCATTGTGGTGAAACTTCGTGGTGTCATTGGGAGCCTCCAATTAAGTTGTGGAGGTAGCCCCAACCTTGGTGGTGTTTGGAGCTCAATCATTGTGGTGTAAAGCTCCGGGCAAGCGTCGGGGTCTCCAATTAGGTTGTGGAGATTTCTCCGAGCAATTTGTACGGGTTCGGTGACCGCCCCCAAGGGTTGCCGTTTTTACGGGTTCGGTGACCACCCTCAAGGGTCCCTTAGTGGAATCACGGCATCTTGCATTGCGTGAGGGCGTGAGGAGATTACGGTGGCCCTAGTGGCTTCTTGGGGAGCATTGTGCCTCCACACCGCTCCAAACAGAGATTAGCATCCACAAGGGTGTGAACTTCGGGATACATCATCATCTCGGCGTGCCTCAGTTATCTCTTACCCGAGCCTTCACTACAAAAAAAAGACACATCCGTGACATTTTGGGCCGAACAAAACTTTTTTCTGTCATACTTATGACACTTCTATGACAATAATTGTGACAAAACACGGTATCATCATAGGTGTGGTGGGGTCCTACTTCTATGACAAAAAATCATGACAGAAAATGGGTTTTTCGTCCTGGGCGGGCCGGAGACGCAGCTGCATGACATTCTTTGGGCCGTCCATGACGGAAAAAAACCGTGGTAGAAGCGAGGGCGAGGAAAATATCGGGGTGCTCCCGGTTACGGTGGGTGGTCGGGGCCAAGCGATGTGCGTTTCTCTCGTACACGCACGCGTGTGGGTGCGAGGCGTTGGGATCTAGCTGAACCCGAGTGAGGCGTTGGGCTCTAACTGAACCCGAGCGATTGCACTACAGGCTATGCGTTACTAAACCGAGCGATCGATCGATGGCTGTTAACTGAACCCGATCGAGCAGTTCCTTCGCTACTACTGCTAACTGAAGCCGATCGATGCTGCCTCTGCATGAACATTGAGCGTTGCTGGGGGGGTTTGGATGAACAGTTCCCGGTGGGGTGGCTTAACAGGACCCCGTGGTGTTGCCTCTGCATGAACAGGATCCCGTTCGATCGAGCCGGTTGGGGCTGCATGAACAGGACCCCGTGGAGGGCTGCAGGAACAGGACCACCCCGTGGAGGGATGCATGAATAGTGGACGGTAGAGGGCTGGATGAACAGTAGCCCGTGGAGGGGTGGTTGAACAGGAGCCTGTGGAGAGGGCTAGTTGAACAGTAGCCGGTGGAGTAGCGCGTGGTGGAGGCTGAACAGTCGCAAGTGGAGGCTCGAGGAGGTCGACGGTATATGAACAGTAGCCCGTGGAGGCTGGAGGGGTCGACGGTGGTGATGAACAATATCCCGTGGAGTCCCGTTTTGCAGTACGCCACACCCCTCCCGATGAACAGGACCCCCGTTTCGACTGTAGCGCTCCAACACAAGCTCGTTTCCTCCGTTTTGCGGTACGCCACACCCCTCGCGATCAACAGGACCCCCGTTTCGACCGTAGCGCTCCAACACAAGTCCGTTTTATCCGTTTTGCGGTACGCCACACCCCTCCCGATCAACAGGACCCCCGTTTCGACCGTAGGAGGTCTGTTTCCTCCGTATTGCGGTACACCAGACCCCTCCCGATGAATAGGATCCCGTTTCGAAAGTGGCCAGTCGAACACAAGGCTGTTTCCTCCGTTATGCGGTATGCCAGGCCTCGCTTCCATCGACTGCATCCAAGCCGTCCCGATGAACACGACGACGCATTCCGTTCTGACCCAGCCGGTAGGCTCCCCATGAACACGATGACAACGTTGTTTCTCCGTTTCGACCCAGCTATGTACACAAGCCCTAGCCATACGTATGCGCGAGTAGGCGTTCGAGACCCTGCCCGTATATACGTATGTGGCCGTATTTTCTTTCTTGCACACTGGCTGATGTACGTACATGTACATGCTACGAGCGCGCCTCTGCTACGACATGTGCGCGCCTCTACATCGACCAGTATGTACGTACACGTTCGCGACCAGAATGACAATGGTATGTACGCTTCGACCAGATGGGTCCCGACTGTCACACACTTCCTTTCCTGCGAAGATGTAGCTAGAGGGTCCCAGCAGTCAAGGGGGCGAATCATTTTTCTTGCCCGGACGCACTTCCTTGTGTGCGAAGATGTAGCTGGTGTGTCCCAGCAGTCAGGGGAAACTTTTTTTTTCGCAAAATACCATGGCCCGTCCGGTGCATCCCCGATGTCAGGTGGAGGAATAATTATTTTGCACGTAATAACGAGGCACTTCCTTGTTGCGGCCATGGACCTAGCCGTCAGCCTCTCCATGTAAAGTCCACGTTCGATGGAAGCCGTTCCTTGACCACGTTGACCACGCCGTGCCGAGAGCACTAGGGCGGTGGACGACGGCGAGGCCTAGGAAGGGGACAATGCGGAGCCGAGGAAGACGCGACAGTGGATGCCCACGCGTAGAGGAGTACGAGGGTTCATTGGTTCGCCGTGGTGTGAGGCTTCCGTCGCCGCAGAATAACAGCGGGTGTGGGTGAGTAGAGGGATGGCCTGGCCAGCGGTCAGAATAGTAGTGGGCGGTGAGGCCTCCGCGGCAGCACAGCCGGCCACGGGAGGCAGGAGCATGCGGCATGACCGGCGCTGCTTTGGGCGGCTGGAGCAAGAAGACCAGAGGTTGAAGAAGCACTACGGCCGTTGGATGGACATCGTACGGTCACTGGAGCTACAATCGTTCATATTGACTAACTTGACAAAGCACTCCGTCCCCGTCAACTTAGTAGGCCCACAAGGCAGCGACCCACCAAGGTGGGTCCCAACTACCAGGGGGAGTATTCATTTTTTTGTGCGTAATAAGGCGACACTTCCGGTGGGTCCGAGCTAACAGCGGGTGGAATGTTTTTTTCGCGAAATACGGTGGCCCGTCCGATGGGTCCCAGCAGTCAGAGGGAAACGTTTTTTTGCCAAATACGGTGGCCCGTCCGGTGGGTCCCTGCTGTCAGGTTGAGGAATAATTATTTTCCGCGTAATAAGGAGGCACTTCCTTGCGGCTGCCGTGACCCAGCTGTCAGCCTCCCCACGTACAGTACTCTTCCGATGGAAGTAGTTCCTTGACCACATTGACCACGCCGCGCTGAGATTACCAGGGCGATGGACGACGGCGAGCCCTAGGAAGGGGACGGCGCGGAGCCGGGGAAGATGCGGCAGTGGATACCCACGCGTAGAGGAGTATGAGGGTTCACTGGTTCGCTGAGGTGTGAGGCTGTCGTAGCCGCAGAATAACAGGGGGTGTGGGTGAGTATAAGGATGGCCTGGCCAGCGGTGGGAGTAGTAGGGGCAGTGAGGCCTCCGCTGCATTGCAGCCGGCCATGGGAGGCAGGAGCACGAGGCACGACCGGCGCTGGTTTGGGCGGCTGGAGCAAGAAGCCCAGAGGTTGAAGAAGCACTACGGCCGTTGGATGGACATCATACGGTCACTGGAGCTACAATCGTACATATTGACTAAGTTGACAAAGCCCTCCGTCCTCGTCAACTTAGTAGGCCGACAAGTCAGCCTGCCACTATACTGGGTCCCAGCTAGCAGGGGGAGTATTCATTTTTTTTGTGCGTAATAAGGAGGCACTTCCTTGCGTGGGAAGCTATAGCTGGTGGGTCCAAGCTGTCAGCGGCGGTAACGTTTTTTTCGCGAAATACAGAGGCCCTTTCGGTGGGTCCCAGATGTCAGGTGGAGGAATCATTATTTTGCGCGTAATAAGGAGGCATTTCCTTGCGTGCAGCCGTGGACCCAGCTGTCAGCCTCTCCACGTACAGTCCACTTCAGATGCATGTCAGTCATTGACCATGTTCACCAGGCCGTGCCGAGAGCACCAGGGCGGTGGACAGCGGTGAGGCCTAAGAAGGGAACGGCACGGAGGCAGGGAAGACTCAACAGTTGTTTCCCACGTGGAGGGGGGTACGACTGTTCGAGGGTTCACTGGTTCGTCTGCCATCGCCGGAGAAAAACAACAGGTGTGGGTGAGTAGAGGGATGGCTAGGCCAGTGATGGGAGTATGGTGGGGCGGTGAGGCCTGCGCGACAGCACAGCCGGCCGCGGGGAGGAGGGAGCAGACAGTCCCGCCGGCGCTTGTTTGAGCGGCTGGAGCAGATGAGCAGAGATTGAAGAAGCACGACGGCTGTTGGGTGGACATCCAACAGTCACTGCTTGTGCGTCAACCTTTTTTTAGGAAAGCCTCAAATCTGTGGAAAACATCATACAGCCCATATGCCATTATTTCTAATAATTTACAGCCCATTTGCTAATTCTTAAGGGTTTTTTGGAGCCCATATTCTTGTTTTTAGCATTACAGCACATATTGTGGCCACGGTTAAAAAATTATACAAAATTTTGCATATTTCAGTGCAGTCCTTATGCGGAGCATCCCTCGACTACCCACACCGACACTCCATCACCACCGCAAGCACCGAGAGGGCCAATGACAAGCGCATGTGCACACAACATCGAGAACGAGGTCACTACCTTCCTCTCCGACTTTCATTCGATTTCACATGAGAACGGGATTCTACCTCAAAGAGATACACTATGCATTCTTAGGTACATCGAAGGTGATCGTGGGAAGGAGAAGACGAAGGCTCGAGCATCCATAGAACAAGAATACAACGAAGGAGCCATGGAGAAGGAAGAAGAGGAGGGGAGGGCCGAACCCCTGGACACCCCGGGTGCCCGGCCATCTCGGCCCTGGGTGCCCGGCCTCTGCCTGGGCCGCGCCCCAGCCGGCCCCGGGTGCCCGGCCCGTGCCCAGCCGGCCCCCCGGGTGACCGGCCAACCGGCCCCGGGTGCCCGGTCCGTGCCGCCCAGCCGCCCTGGGTGCCCGGGCCTTGGACCCCGGGTGCCCGGTCCTACGTCCCCCGGTGCCCCTGACCGGTCCGGGTGCTCGGCCGGGTGCACCCCGGGTGCCCGAACCCTTTCCCCGTGGCTACGTCTTTTAGGGACTTTTTAGTCCATTGTACCCCTCTTTCCCCAAGTTTCGTCCCTAGCCTTTATATATTCTTTCCCTAGCTTTTTCGTGAGGTTAGCAAAATATTTTATAACACCAAAGAGAGCTTTGCTAATTGTATCTTCCTCTTGGGGTTCAAGACCCCTCTTTGGGAAGATTCCTATTGGATTGTAAGACCTCCCAAGGGAGAAGATCATCAAGAGCTCACCTCTTCTAGGAGTGGGAAGAACTTTACCTTTGTGCTTGTTTCCTTTGATTGATCTTGTAATCTTGTGGATCTCTTGTATGATTCTCTAGTGGATGTGATATTGGGTTTGTTTGAGAGATTTGTGTCCTGTGTTCTTGAGTGTTCATCCTCTTTCCCCCCTCCAAGTTTGAAAAGATCCCCTCTAGGGTTTCACCCTACAACATCTTGGTATCAGACCAAGGTTGATTCACATCTTGGAGTCCCATCCCCCCATTTTCTAGCTTGATTTTGTTGTGTTCTTGCCCAATTTCGAAAATCCCCTCAAAAAATAGCCAAAAATTTTTTTCTTGCAATTTGTTGGATCTTGTGAGATTTGGTTGTTTTGGTCCATGGATTTGATGTTTGGTAAGTGGATCTAGCCCCTCCACAACAATCCCCACCCTTCCCACCACGAAATCCACCAAATTTGGCTATTCCCCAAAGATTTTCGCCCAAATCCACAACCACCGGGTGCCCGCACCATGATGTTGCAGAACTCATCCATTTGTGTGCGAAAGTCGAAAGCGAGTTGCTCGATGCGGTCACCCAAAGCTTCGCTTTCTTGATGAAGAGCTCGTTGGACACCGAAAAGGTGATTCTCGGTGACGTAGTTCGGTGCTTCCACTTGATGCTCGGTGATCGAGTTGGTAGAATAACTTGGCCTATCCATCATGTAAAGTGGATGTGAGTACGAAAATGAGAAAACAATACCAAAGTTACCTCTTCCGAAGATTGAAAATGTAACAAGTTTCACTCAATGGAATGCCACAATAGTATAATTAGAACCAGGTTTGTTTCTCCCACCTACAAGTAAAAGGCTTATGGAGTAGCTTGGTTAGGATGGTGGCAAAAATTTCAAACAATGTGTTAGTCAAGATATCGATAAGGTTGAGAAGGGTCACAAAAATGCAAGTAAAGCAAATAGATCAAGCCAAGAGTATGTTGTGGCGGATGCGCTTTCCCGCAAATGCATGCTTGTTACCAAACTTGAGTTGAATGTTATTGGCTTTGAGCACATAAAAGACTTATATGAGCATGATCCTTTCTTTGCAAATCCCTATGCCAAAAGTTTACTGCACACTTCTTGGGAACGATATTATATCAAGGATGGATATCTTATGAGAGTTAACAAACTTTGCATTCCCGAGTCTTCGCTTCGTTTGCTCCTTTTGCAGGAATGTCATGGAGGAGGGATCATGGGACACTTTGGACGCGACAAGACATTTGCTACGCTCTCCAAGAACTACTTTTGGCCCAAGATGTTCCGTGACGTCTCTCGCTCCACCAACCGGTGCTCTACATGCCGCAAAGCTAAGTCCAAAGCTCAATCCCATGGTCTTCACATGCCACTTCCTTTTCCATTCCATCCATGGGAAGACATTAGCATGGATTTCATTCTTGGATTGCCTAGAACTCAAAATGGAAAGGATCCCGTATTTGTTGTTGTGGATAGATTTTCCAAGATGGCCCATTTAGTTCCTTATCACAAGATAGACGATGCTTCACATATTGAGAATCTCTTTTGTAGGGAAATCTTGCGCCTAAATGGAGTGCCCAAGACGATAGTCTCGGACCGTGACGTCAAGTTCTTGAGCTACTTTTGGAAGACTCTATGCGCCAAGCTCGGAATCAAGCTACTCTTCTCCACGGCATACCACGCTCAAACCGATGGCCAAACCGAAGTCACCAACCGAACGCTTGCAACTCTCCTACGTGTGTTGATAAAGAAGAACATCAAGGAGTGGGAAGAGTGCCTACCCATCGCCAAGTACTCCTACAACCGCGCAAGACACTCTACAACCGGCAAGTCCTCCTTCGAGGTTGTCTACGGCTTCAACCCATTGTCACTGTTGGACATCCTTCCTCTCCTGCTTCAAGAAAGAGCCGACATGGACGCAAGTGCAAGAGCCACCTACCTCAAGAAGATGCATGAAGAAACACGTTCAACGATCGAGCGTCAAGTTCAACGCCTCGCCACCAAGCTCAACACCAACAAGGCACCAATGGTATTCCAACCGGTTGATCTCGTTTGGCTACACCTTCACAAAGACCGCTTCCCCAAGGAACGCAAATCCAAGCTTCTTCCACGCGTTGACGGACCATTCAAGGTGCTAGCACGCTACAACGACAACGCATACAAGGTCGACATCCCACGTGACAAGTACAACATAGCCGACATCTTCAACGTGAAAGACATGGCCAAGTATCATGGTGATGAAGAGCACGATCCATGGACAGATCTCCCCCAAGGGGGGGGGGGAGATGACGCGGAGCATCCCTCGACTACCCACACCGACACTCCATCACCACCGCAAGCACCGAGACGACCAATGACAAGAGCACGTGCACGCGACATCGAGAACGAGGTCACTTCCTTCCTCTCCGACTTTCATTCGATTTCACATGAGAACGGGATTCTATCTCAACGAGATACGCTATGCATTCTTAGGTACATCTAAGGTGATCGTGGGAAGGAGAAGACGGAGGCTCGAGCATCCATGGAACAAGAATACCAAGAAGGAGCCAAGGAGAAGGAAGAAGAGGAGGGAAGGGCCGGACCCCCTGGACACCCCGGGTGCCCGGCCATCTCGGCCCCGGGTGCCCGGCCTCTGCCTGGGCCACACCCCAGCCGCCCCCCCGGGTGCCCGGCAGACCGGCCCCGGGTGTCCGGTCCGCACCGCCCAGCCGCCCCGGGTGCCCGGGCCTTGGACCCCGGGTGCCCGGTCCTACGTCCCCCGGCGCCCCTGACCAGCCCGGGTGCCCGGCCGGGTGCACCCCGGGTGCCCGGACCCTTTCCCGATGGCTACATCTTTTAGGGACTTTTTAGTCCTTTGTACCCCTCTTTCCCCAAGTTTCGTCCCTAGCCTTTATATACTCTTTCCCTAGCTTATTTGTGAGGTTAGCAAAGTATTTTAGAACATCAAAGAGAGCTTTGCTCCTTGTATCAAGACCCCTCTTTGGGAAAAATCCTTGTGGATTGCAAGACCTCCCAAGGGAGAAGATCATCAAGACCTCACCTCCTCTAGGAGTGGGAAGAACTTTACCATTGTGCTTGTTTCCTTGGATTGATCTTGTAATCTTGTGGATCTCTTGTATGCTACTCTAGTGGATGTGATATTGGGTTTGTTTGATAGATTTGTGTCTTGTGTTCTTAAGTGTTCATCCTCTTTCCCCCCTCCAAGTGTGAAAAGATCCCCTCTAGGGTTTCACCCTACAACAGGTCTGAATTGTTTTTAATCCCGAAATTTCGAGTCACATTCCAACTGATTTTTAAAATAAATGTGTATCAATATAAAATCCAACAAATTGTCCATGCATAAAAATCAATGGAATTTAAAATCTCGAAATGAAAAAAAATAAATTTGAAACTAATTGTCGGTTTGATGTGTTTTAAAAATGTACAGCCCATTTCTCATTACTGATAGGCCATTTTCTCGGCCAGCCGAATGAAGCTCTCCTCGTCTTGAAAGATTTGCAGCCCAACAGGCCTGACAAAGTGACTTACTTAGAAAATCACAAAAAAACTGGGTTGTGGTCGTGGACCCAGCTGCCAGCCTCTCCACGTACAGTACTCTTCCGATGTAAGTCGGTCGTTGACCACATTGACCACGCCGCGCCGAGAGCACCAAGGTGGTGGACGATGGAGAGGCCTAGGAAGGGGACAACGCGGAGCCCGGGAAGACGCGGTAGTGGATGCCCACGCGGAGAGGAGTACGAGGGTTCACTGGTTCGGCTGCGGTGTGAGGCTGCCGTCGCCGCAGAATAACATGGGGTGTGGGTGAGTGAAGGGATGTCCTGGTCAGCGGTGGGAGTAGTATGGGGGCGGTGAGGCCTCCACGGCAGCACAGCCGACCTCGAGAGCCAGGAGCAGGCGGCACGACCGGCTGCTTTGGGCGGCTAGAGCAAGAAGACTAGAGGTTGAAGAAGCACTACAGCCGTTGGATGGACATTGTATGGTCACTGGAGCTAGAATCGTTCATATTGACTAAGTTGACAAATCACTCCGTCCCCGTCAACTTAGTAGGCCGACAAGTCAGCCTCCCACTATGGTGGGTCCCAACTAGTAGGGGGAGTATAGATTTTTGTGTGCGTAATAAGGAGGCACTTCCTTGCATGCGAAGATATAGCTGGTGGGTCCGACCTGTCAGCGGTGGGAATGTTTTTTTCGTGAAATATGGAGGCCCTTCCGGTGGTTCCCAGCTGTCAGGTGGAGGAGTCATTATTTTGTGCGTAATAAGGAGGCATTTCCTTGCGTGCGGCCTTGGAACCAGTTGTCAGCCTCTCCACGCACAGTCAACTTCCGATGGTATCATCCATTCACCATGTTAACCACTCCGCGCCGAGCACATCCAAGGTGGTGGACGACGGCGAGGCCCCGGACAGCAACGAGCCGGAGATGGGAAGACGCGGGAGTAGACTCGCACACGGAGAGGTGTACGAGGGTTAACTGGTTCTGGTACGGTGTGGTTCGGCAGTCGGTGGAGAAGAATAGGAGGTGTGGAGGGGCGGAGGGATGGTCTGGCCAACGGTGGAGTAGCGCTTCACAGCGAAGCGTGCTAAGCAGAGCTGTTAGCAGCAGGAGGCGTGAGCAGGTGGTCCTGGCGGCGCTGGAGGAAGAAGACGAGAGATTGAAGATGGATGCCGGTCGTTGGATGTAAATCCAATGGCTAACGATGTCAGAATCATTTGTTGACTAAGTTGACAACGACTTGCATTGGCTTCGGCCTATTGGCCCACATTTCAGCCTCCAAAAATGTGGCACGTATTCAACCCATTTTTTTAGAATTTACAATCTTATTTTGCGGGGTAGAATTTACAGTCCATTTGATCTCTTTTTTTGAATTATAGACCATTAGCTGGGCTGGGTGAACAAATAATGTAGCATCCATGCGGCCCATTTATGTTTTTCCTAAAAAATTACAGGTCATTTGCACTTTCTCGAAATACACGATTTTGCTGGGCTGATTCTAAATATAATGTTAGGGTGGGCGCAGCAATGTTATCAAAAAATAAACAGGGGCTGAGTATCTGTTCAATATATGATGACAATAACAATAATATATAATAACATACAAAATAATTTAAATATATATAATATAGTTAGAAGGGAAACATAAGTTCACCAGGCGTTCCTATTCTTATATAGAAAAATAGAACAGACCTCTACGTTTTCTTC
Source organism: Secale cereale (assembly GCA_902687465.1). Classification (NCBI taxonomy): domain Eukaryota; kingdom Viridiplantae; phylum Streptophyta; class Magnoliopsida; order Poales; family Poaceae; genus Secale; species Secale cereale. Next base: position 624,222,370 of record LR738711.1, read on the forward strand.
AAAAAAAAATACATAAATTGGGCTGCCGATGTTTCAGGAAAAATAAAAACTTGGATGGGAGGTCCATAGGCCGGTCGATACATGATGGCCCTCAAGAAAAGACAAACAGGTCTATGGACCTCCCATCCGAGGTCGTGGTTTGCGCATGTTAAAAAAAAGCCTAGACGGGGCAGCCCAAAACCCAGCTGATACTTGCTGCCCCAGTGATAATAAATGATACCTGCCAGCTCCTCGACTTCGTTGTGAATTTATCTCCTACAATAACTACATTGAAACACTTAAAAAATGAAACTATGTTGACAAACCCGTGGGCCCCAATGTCAGTATAGCATTAGGAGAAAGTATTTTTTTCGATGAGGCACTTGCTTGCGTACGGCCATAGGCCTGGTGGGTCCCGACTGTCCGCCTCTCCACGTACAGTCCTCTCCAGATTCCTCTCGTTTGTTCAACATGTTCACAAAAGTAGACAGCGGCGTCGCGGCGAGCGCACAAAGGCGCAGGAGGAGATCCGACCACCTGAGGAAGTGCCTTATTAGTAACGAAACAACTGAACTAGCCCACTGGCCGAGTGACACTACCCGACAGCTGTTCCGCCCTGGTTCGATTCCACCTGTGCAGAGAAAATATCTCCAATTTTTTTGCCTATGCCTTTATTGACATGTGGATCCCAATTGTCATCTACGCACACCACGTCCTACACTTGCAAAAACTTCGTCCCTCGTTTTCTCTGTTTTTCGCACACTCAACATTGTGTGGGAATTTTGAAAATAGCATATCTTTTTGACTGTGCATCATATGAAGATGTGCTATGCATGAATGTTGATCAGCATGATGTTAACTGGCTGGTAGTTCCAGTTTAGACCATGAATAAAACTTCTAGCATGATGCTAACAATTTTTGAAAAGGCCGTGTTAATATAAATGCTCTGCCTCTGAAAGTTGCAGTTTCTTATCTGAAACTGAACTTGGAGTTTCTTATCTAAAACTGAAACTTGCAGTTTCTTCTCTAGGAATCACATTGTCTGCACTTTTATACTCCTATGAAACTACATTTTTTTAAGTGCTAAAAATAGATCTCTAGAATTCATAAAATACTTCATATGCTCAATACTGCAAATCTGAAATTCAAAAGACATTCATATCTGAAAGTACTCTCAAAATACACAACACAAAACACAATTCCCAACCTGCAAATACTAACAACCCTAAGATCCTCCTGACAATTCACAACCTGCCCGACTATTGGTCTGGGGGGGATCCCTCCTATTCCTCGACGGCAGATAGCCGCCCCGTGAGATGATGTGAACGGCGAGGCGAGGGAGAGGATGGTGGGGAAGCGTCGTCGGGCCAACTGTTTTTCTCCTCTTGCAGTTGGGTTCGGTCGACGAAGACTCCACCGGCTCGCTCTGGCACGACACCCTCACAAACGGCACCCTGTAGATGCTCGATCCTTCAATCTCTGGTGGATGCTCCATCTGGGATCGATACTTCACAGTGAGCGCCACACATCCCACTGATGGTGGTGGATGCCAATCCTTAGATGGAGCAGGGTTGGTGTCGGTAATTTTTACTTGACACCTCTCACTCTGCATATATGTCGGTTCCATCCGTACATTTGTGCAGTTCCACCAAAATGCAGCTGAATAACCCTGTTTGCACAGATAATGAAAAGGTGTGATTAGATTATAGTGGCACTAGTTGATGAAACATACACTAATAAAGAAAAGAAAATATTACATCATACTGGAAATCGACCCAAGTCTCCCCGATACACCTTCTGCCAGTGATGAACATCAGTGTACAACGGTAGTACAAGGAGGGGCCTTGACACATTCAAATCTCTATTTTTGTGCATATCAACTAAAATTAAGCACCCCAGTGTGCAGAAACGCTTAAACATTAGCAATGGGACTAGTTGATGAAACATACATTAACAAAGAGAAGCACTTTCTTTATCTACATTGAAAATGAAATGATAGAGAGGACACTTGCTCTATTTTAAGTTTTTAACTATATTATTACTTCATTTTATCAGTGACACTAGGGTCGAGCAGGTGGCAAAACAAGGTGTACCGTGGGTCGCAAGGATGAAGGCTGGGGGTGCTTAGACTGGGATCCTGAAACTGGCTCTTTCAGTCCCTATCTTCTCACTGATGTTTCTGTGGTAGCATTTGGGATGTAATCCAAACTTGGTCAAGTTGGTGCTGCGTCCCCCTACTTGCCTAGCTTATGTGGCGAACTTGTCTCCTACTAGTACTCAATCCGTTCTAGTAGTAGTTGCATAACTGCCCATTTACACTGAGATGTTGTCGGATAATGGTTCTCTATGGTTGGGTTTCTTTAATGAAATCGGAAGGAACCCCCTCTTTCGATATATAAAAAAACAGTGGCACTAGCGGTGCCAAAACATTGCCTCAAATTAATAGTGCCACTAGATTAAGGTGCAAAATAATAACACTACTGTGTTATCATGGCAGTGCCAAAACAGTAGCACAAGAGCAGGATCAACATGCAGGACTTTGGCAAATGGTCAGACCAAAAAGGAACATACCTCATGATGGGAACCATATCTGCAGTCAACACCGTCGTAGAAGGGATGACACTAGTCACCAACATGGATGATTCAATTCATGGGACCTTTTGGTGCAGTTCACCTAAAATGAAGCAATGTCCCATGAGCTAGCAGCTTCTTCTTCTTCTTCTTCTTCTTTTAAGAAAAGGGCTCCAGCCCCGGTTCCATTTCCATCAGAAAACGAAAAGAAGGAATTTATCTTAATGGGAAATTTAGCAGTACATGAAAAAAAGTGCCATTGATTCATATTACTGGAGGCATTATATTGAAAAAAACATTGGTTTAACGTGTCCATACTTTTAACAGTGGGACTGCTACATTTTACCAGTGGCATTACATAAGAGCGGCTCGGGGCAACAAATATCAGAAGAGGATATCTGGGTTGGTCCCATTTTTGTTCGGTATATAGCCACCTTATACTGTGTGAGGCTAGCAAATCTAGTGCTGGACTTACTCTGTTGACTTGTCCCCCAATACCCACTTTCTTTCCTTTTTCAACCAATAGATCGGGTTTATATTGAGTTTGTACTGCATTCCCTTTATTTCCCTATGAGACCTAGAGACCAGTTCGATAGCTAGTTTCTGCTACTTTTCGCCCCCATTATTTCCTCTTTCGACCAAGTCTAAGATTCAGGTAACAAATCTTCCCCCACCCCCACCCCCTTTCTTCTTTGTTTGAACCAAGTACTACTAGATTCGAGTGCATGAACTAGTTTTACCTCTTAACAGAAAAAAATTAGGTGGTTTTTGAACAGACGATCAATCCTATCTACACGAGGGGGCCCGGAAATAGTAAAAGATACAAATGCAGCGACGTCAGGAGCTCGGGAAGTAGAGCAACGCTGGTTTCGAAGGAAGTTATACCTGAGGGTCGCCGGGATGTCGCTAGGTGGCCGGCGGGAGGCCGGATCTGTCCACACTAAGGCAGCGAGGAAGAAGGGGTGGGAGGCCGTCCCTCGCCAGTGATGCTTGCGAGAGAACGGCAAGGCACGCTGATCGGGACGCGCTGGCAGTGGCTAAGAGCCGTCGCCGAGGACGATCGCGTGAACGTTGCACCTTCTCACCTTCCCCGGCGGAGAGGATCCGGCTGGATCTGTAACTAGCGGTGAGTAGAGAGAGAGTGTGGCCACCGATGCCGTGTTTAGATCTGGAGAGGACGAGACAGTGTGAAGAGAGCAACACTAGCAAGAAAGCACGGAGGCTCCTGCCTATATAGTGGAGTACTAGTTTTCTTTTATCTACCCGCCGGAGCCGGCTTGACCTCGGCAATGACTATCGAGAAGTCTTCATGCACGTGCCCCTGAGGCGCAGTTGTCGTCATTTTGATCTGAAGCACCAGATTATAACATATAGCACGAAAAACTGCCACATGACAAGAAATCATAACCTCACTTCCCAAAGGAGACAAGATGAATCCGGACGGACAAACTAGACAAGGATCAAAGCTCAAATTAAAGATAAACTCGTAGAAAAGGGGTCCATCGATAGATGTCCTAATTAACATAGCCGGCTTGACCTAGATGGCAGCCGAGTAGTCTTCGTTCATATGCCCCCAATGACTAGCCCAACTCGGTTGTCGCTGTTTAACCTTCGCAGTGATTCAAAGAACATGACACATAATTTTGCGAGATGACAAGAAACATTTTTTTTAGATTTCTCACCAGAACTACAGCCCTGTACAACACAGCCTGCACGATACGTAGACAATAGCCAATCCAGGCGTGTCTGCTGGAGTCTGGTCACATGCATGGACGAACCGATCTTCCATGTCTTGCAGTGATCGTCCTGGTACCAACGTATGTACTTCTATTAACTCACCCGACTTGCGGGGCCGGGGAGTGTGCCTATGGTCGGTTCTCAATTGCGGTGCCACATGTGTGTGCAAACACAATATGACACGCGTTCCATTCGGAGAGCAGCGTGCCAGACCGACCGACCGTCTGGGGTGCGACGCGAACGTGACGGGCGTGCTGTATACTCCGTACATGTGTACCGCTGTTTTCTTGAGGCTTTGCTCCATGGCGCAATCCATGGATACAAAATTAGTGTATTGTACTATTTAAAAGTCGAGGGCGGGGCTTTTGCCGCGCGGTAGGTGGGGCAATTCCTCCTAGTCGGCTCGACAGAGACGCGAGAAGATGAGGGAGTATACTGTTGCAAACGTAGGCCTGTGTGATTTGAAAGTGAGTTACTGTTGGACAGGTGGGGCCCGGTGATTTGACTTGCTATTATCATTTTAACTGCCAAGCCGGATTCCTGACCACCTCCATACAGGTGCCTCTCCCGACGCTCCACCATGTAGAGGCTGGCTCTTGCTTGAGAGCCCACTCCTCCACTTTTTCCTTGCCTCTTTCCCCCACATATGAAAAAATGCCATGTAAAGCGGGCTTATAGCCCACTATTGTACTTGATCCTACACGCCCTAAGCCTGCCACATAGGCATAAAGTCTGATGTGCCAAGTTAATTAAGAAGAGAGAGACTAGCTTGGTGACCCCAGGAAGAAACGGTGATAAGCGCGTGTACCTAGATGAAGCAAACTTAGCAACAAAAAACTAAGCACCTATACATTGGGGACTTGAGTTGCTAAGCCATTTAATGCCCATAGCACCTCATCTAAGCACCATTTCATTGGAAGAGGTCACTCCTTGGCAGATGCAATAAATACTACGAAGAAATAGATAGAGAGAAGTAAACAAAAAATACTATTATAGCCAACCTTATAGCTAACCTTGTTGTATGAGTGACTAAGGCTACCCATAATGGTAGTATCATACGTAGTATCATGCACGCCAACTAGGCAGTTTTGATGAGGTGGCATAGTATTTAATGAAGTAAGAGAGGGTTGAGTATCATATCATGACACCGTATCATATTAAATGATGTGCTACTATGTGTCATGCATGGAAATAAATGAACCATTCTATGATACCAAATATGATACTATGCACTACGGATGTAGTATCAAACACTAGTATCATATGCATGATACTAGTATATGATACTCCCCACTACGACCAACCTAAGTGCTGACTATGTATGACATGCCAACATCAGATAGCCTAACGCACCGTGTTAAATCTCCAAGGGTGCGACCGCGCGAGCGAGGCGACGGTCATGGTAGGCGCGACCATGATACGGGCTGCTGGCAGCCCTTGGATCTGAGATCGAACGGTCGCATGCTAAGTTGCTGAAAATTTGTAGAATAACCCTCCAGGATAGGATATTCACCCATAGGTCTAGAATCACGCCATGCAATCATTCGATCTCAGATCCCAGGGCTCTCGGCAGCCCGTATCAGGGGAGAATGGAAAGCTTCGTACCACCTGTAATTTTCCCGACGCTTGACATGACATCGAAAGCCATTTAATTTGGCGTCAAGTAGACATGACATCTAATTGGCCCCCCATAGTACTACGCATGAATCCATTTATCCCCCAGGCAAGCCACTACCCTGCCATTCGCACGCACCCCCACTTGACATTTTACAATCGATAAACCGCTCCTAGTCGTCCCATCCTTTCACATTATGGCAGTTCCACTAATCCTAACCCTCCTCCCAAATCCATGGTGTCCCAAATCTCCATGATCAGCGGTGAGTACAAGGTTAGAACCATCATCGGCGATGAGTTCGATGTCATCTACACCTGTTCTTCCACAACGGTGAAATAATGCCTTGCTCGCTTCAAACGCATGTTCAAAAACTCAAATGATGAGTGGGTCGCTGGGCTAGATGTTGAGTACACCACAGTCCGGGGAAACGAGAAGAAACTAAAGGAGGCAGAGAAGAAGAAGCCCACCGTGATCCAGGTTTGCGTGCATGACTTATGCTTGGTCTACCACATATGCCATGCCGACGTTGAGTGCGAGGAATTTAAGAACTTCCTCAAGGGCGGCCGAGTCAAATTCATTACTATAGACTTTAGGAACGACAAGGAAATCCTGGGTCGGATAGGCCTCGTTGTAGGCTAGCCCTTAGATCTCCAGAAGGAGAGCCTGGTGTCCTCATCTCAGCTTTCAATGCTGACCCTGGTAGGAGCCATGGTTAATCCTATGTACAATGAACTCAAGAAACCTCCGCACACGTTTCATCCTGCATGGCAGTGGACTGTACTACATATAGACCACATCCACTACGCTGCAATGGATGGCTACCTTTGTTTCAATATCTACAAGGGTTGGATGAAGAGCAAGAGCCAAGTGTGCGGTTCAAGCAAAGAAGTATCGCCCAAGAGGAAGAGGGACAAGGACGAAGTCGAGGACGTGGACGAGGACTCCTAGTAAGGTGGCAATGTCGTTGCTCATGGTGGTTCTAATGCAGTGTCTACCGGATTAGTTGCTTAGTTTAATTTCCAGTGTGCTTAGTTTTATTTGAGGGGTGTGTTGTGCTGAGCCCCCAGCAGAACTATGTTATGTTTCTTCTCATTATATTTCGTACATTTCATCTTTTAGTTGATATAGTACTACCACTCATTTCTTGACATTATATACGTATAATATATATATGGCCAACATCATATAGCTAGCAGTTTAGTTGTCAAAGAATTTCAGGGTGCTTAGTTTTGTCAAAGAATTCCAGGGTGCTTAGTTTTATTTGAGGGGTGTCTTGTGCTAGACACCATTAACTTATCATTGTGAGAATCGGATTATTTTTGTCATGTAACATGGTCAATGGGTTTGACGTGAAAATAACAATGTCTAATGGCATTTCTGAGCAAACATCTATCTTAATGATGGCATTTTTTAGATATCTAATTGCATTTTTGAGCAGGCATCTCACAGATCGATGGCATTTTTTGAGTAGTTGTAACTTCTAATGGAAAAACTGAGTAGTGATACACAACTAGTGACATAAATAATAAGAACCCAAGAATTAAGTAGGGCTAATTTCTTTATTTCTTTATTTCTTTATACCTTTATGTGCAAACAATATACGCTGTTTCCCGCCAGATTTTCTTTACAGAGGCAACATAGAACTATATGAGTGACCTGTTAAATTTTGGAATTATTCCGGGTTCGTTTGGCCTTTTTTATACATTAATTGAGTTTCTGGTCATTTAATGTGCATAATTCAAACTTGAACTACAAGCACATGCTCCCGTGCACCAAAGTTCACTAAAAAATCACATGTGTGTCCTCGGGTGAATTTATAGGTCCCATGCAACAAATGGGAATAAAATTCAAACATCTGGGCATCATGGTTCGGCCGAGAACATTGAGAAGCTTGGTTTTAAAATTCTTGTAAATCCAAAACACGCCTGAAAATCATGAAACTTGGCATGGTGTCATGTCATGGTACTACCATGCTGTGGTAAAAAAATTGCAGAGTAGGAACAAGTTTGGTATAAGTTTCTTGCAAACCGGAGCTTCTCTCAATAAGGCTCGTGGTTGTGAGAGGGAACGTGTCACCTTTGTGTGCATAATTCAAATTTTAAATACAAGCACATGCTCCAGTGCACTAAAGCTGGTTGAAAAATCACATGTGTGTCATCGGGTAAATTTCTAGTTCCCATGCCAGAAATGGGAATGAAATTCAAACATCTGGGCGTCATGGCTCGGCTGGAAACATTGAGAAACTTGGTTTTTTAATTCCTGTAAATCCGAAACATGCATGAAAATCATGAAACTTGGCTTGGTGCCATGACATGGCACCAACATGCTGTGGTAATTTTGCTATCCGATTTGCGAAGGCGCACACATTAACAATCAACAAAGTCATTTTGGAACAAGTGCTGTCACGTTACAATCGGAAACACAATTATTATTGAAACCGTGGGCGTTCTATTTACCATTTACGTGCCGCCACACGAGGCGCCGTGTAGGGTAGCTATTTGAGTATGGGAGGCGTGCAATCAGACCCCTGCGCGTGCTTATCGGGAGGAGAGCCCTTTGACCTCCATCTGTCGTCCACCTCTCTCCCAAGGTCTCCACTAATGGCTCCAGAGCCTCTGTTTAATGGCATGGCAATGTCTCACTCGACTGAGATTTAAGAGAGAAAAAAGAAAATTTGAAAAGAAAATTTTGCACGGATCTTGATGTAAGATCCGACAGACCTATATAGCATCTACTGCGACTTATAGCAAGACTGATGAATATATATAAGGACGACGAGAGTGGATAATAATTGTCTTACATAATTAGGAAGATAATTAGAAAATCCACATGCGGCAACGCTCGAAATACACAAGGGCAAAAGAAGAACGAAGACGCATACAACGATCTGGCACACTGATCTCTACTTTCTTTATGCGCTGCAAGTCACGGAGACTAGTTCTCGCGGTGAGCGATGATCTCTTTCATCAGTTTCATGTCCTTAATACGCTGCTTGGCAGCATCCATGGATTCCTCCACCAGCCTCTTGCGCTCGATGCGGAGCATGGCATTCTCGTCCATAAGTTTTTTGATGATGACGCTCGTCCTCTGCAACACGGCAGCGGTCTCCTCCTCCTGCTTCACCCTTCTGGCGATCTTCGCCCTTAGCAGGTCACGCTCACCCCGGAGCTTCGCATTGCCCTCCCCCAGTTGTCGGATGACGCCGGTAGCCTTGTCCTGCATCCTCGCCCAGCCGAAGATCTGATCCATCTGGCTATGGACTATCACATGCATGCACTTGTAAGAGTCCTCGCCTGCCCGCGAGAAATTTTCCCAGGCCGCCGCGGCGCGGCGGGACGTCCCTGCTGCTTTGGCGGTGCGGTGGGACATCTCTGCTGCTTCTGCGGCATGGCCGGACCAGTCTGCTACATCTACGGCGTGGCGGGACCTCCGTGCTGCTTCGGCGGCACGGCGGGACCTCTGTGCTGCTACTGCTGTGCGGCTGGACATGTTGGCTGCTTTCGCAGCAAGGCAGGACATCTCTCGTGCTTCCTCTTCCATGCTCACCTCTCCCTAGTGGAAATCTCTCTACCAAGAACTCATGCTGGCTATGGCATGATTGACTTGATTGTTTTTTGTGGATGAGGAGTTGAGGAGGAATGTGCAGTCATCTTATAACCGAGTACTACTAATACGCTCCTAAGTGAGAAACCGTTTAGGCTATGATCGGTGTGAATAGGTTTGCAATTAAATATAGCGTGGTAGTATTAGTAATTTGGAATGTGACGAGATGCGCTCAAAATTTATTAAAAGGCTAGAGGGCGGAGCAGTCTAGCTTGGTCCTTTTCACGAGAGGTGAGGGCCTGTGTGATTTGACGGCTCATTACTACTGGAAGGCGGGGCCTTGTGATTTGACTGCTCGTATAAATGTGCCGACGACCTGAGGAGGAGCAAAGAACCATGCAGTATACTCAAGTTTTCCACTCGAGTACGACGGAGGAGCATAAAACACGGCAGCCCAGTGGCATATCATCTACTCTCTACTCTTATTATATATTACTAGCAAGAGGCATTGTTCTATTGGCGATAAAGAATGATCTAATTTGCTACTCATCTCATTTTTAGCATTGTTCTATTCATGCCTCACAGAGAAGGTGACATGTGCGGAGAAACACCCGAAGCAAAATAAGAAACATAGGAGCAAAAGGAGAAGGAGGATTATCACCCCCAAATAAGAAGGAAGACACACAAACAAGTCTGGGGCGCTGCTCTCACTACATGAAGGGTTGCTAGCCGCGGAGTCGTAACTGCTTCTTCATCGCCGCCACGACCTCCATCTCCTTGCGCGTCTCCTCCGCCATCTTCATCATTGTGTCCATGACGCGGGATTTCTCGACGCGAGCCTTCATCATCTGTTCCACGGCCGCATTACGTACCTTGACAGCAGCCGGGTGCTCGATGCGGAGCTTCGCCAACTCCTGCTTCTGTTCCATGACGAGGGCCTGCAACATCTTCATCGAGGAACTACTATTCTCATGCAGCTTCTTCTAGCCGGCATTCTCCTCCTTTAGCAGGTCAAGCTCATGGCAGAGATTCGCCTTGTTCTCCTGAAGTTGCAGGATTTCACCGGTCGCCTTCTTCTCTGAGGCAATGCTCTTCTTCAGCAGCATCACCAAGCCGGCGATCAACTCCCCCTGCGCATTGAGCTCAGCGGGCATGTCGTCGAGGCTCTCCTTCAGCAGCTCCACCAAGCCGTGGATGAACTCCTTCTGCTTATTGAGGTGCTTATTGAACTGATCGGGCATGCCATCGAGGGATAAAGACTCCAGCGCCGCCAGCTCGGCATGTTCGCCTCCGCGTCTAGGGCGCTCCTGGGAGCCATCGCCTGCCCGTGAGAGATCTTTCGAGGTCTTTGCGTGGCGGCAAGCCCTCTTTTTTTCCACAACCATGGTTGCCACTCCCTTGTTACGAGTAGTTCTCGACCTAGAGCTCTGCACACCGGCCATGGCAAGGACGGACGAAGGAGGACTTATGAGGAGGAAGGTAGAGTAATTTTTGGTTAGGTACTTCCTCTTTTTATAACCTATGTACTAGAACTAGTACTAAAACTTGCATGGAACATGTTCATGTTTGGTACGTACTGGTAGGTGTGAGCAGGCTTGCACTTAATTGTAGCACTAGTATTTTCGAATGTGATGGGAACAAGGTAAAGATTAATTGATGGTTTTTGGTTTCGAGGTCCGAAACTGCTCCCGATGAGTTTAGTGGAACATAAATTTCAAGTAGACTACACTGCTCAGATGCGTAAATATTATGTTACTGTCAAAAATTGGCACAAAATACGAAGGACGCCAATGGAAGTACTACTAGCAACCCATGATTTAACTACTCGCATGCGCGCAGTGGAGTAGTAATGTCTTTCTTCCGCCCTCGCGTCCACTCAATTTGCATGCGCTGTATTAATTGACCATCAATGAAGTGAAGGACTTTACACGCGTCAAATTATCACGTGGGGTGGATCTTGGTACAAAATTGCGTCCGCCCGTGTACCCGCATGTGTGTGCGAGGGAATGAGTGTGTGCGTGGCGTGTGTGCACATCTTCGCTTCGTGCATGTACCGCCAGTGCGGATCAGGGAGGACGAGTACATTCTTCTGGAACTAGCATCACGTCACTGTGATCAATCCACACAAGGATGTCGCGACAATGCCTCCACATGTGCCACGTGGCTTCATGAACTGTAAGAGAGACACTGTGTAGCATGCCATTGTGTTTTGCACATACTCGAAGTACTAGTAAGGTACACGTGCATTGCACGTGTCAGATTTTGCAACCAAATTACGAATAAATACCACACAATAGCATGTAAGCTCTGAGTCATATATTCCTGGTGTAGACCTTTGTTTAATTCTTATAGTTCATATCATTCAAAATCAATTAGTTTTAATAAAAAAACCTAGGTCCTCTTTGATTCGTAGGATTTCCAAAACGCGGGAATAGGAAGAACATGGGATTAGAGTGGAATGTCGTCTTGAATCCTACATGATGGTACGAGTGTTTGATTGTGCATAGAAAAAACACAGAATTTTGTCAAAGAGGTTTGAGTGGATGGGATGTTTCCTATGAAATCTAGTGCAAATGAACCATATGGAAAAATTCCTATGGTTTACAATCCTACGAATCAAACAACCAAGATAGGAAAAATTCCTAAGGATTAGAATCCTCCAAAATTCCTTCGAGAATCCTTTGAATCAAACAAGCCCTTAATCTATTTCATGTTTCATGGAATTGTCCATTGTAAAGCATAAAGTAAAAGACAAATAATGGCAGTTCAACTAGAAAAAAAGTTTGGGCAGTTATGATATGGAAGATTCTAGAACAAAGGAGAACCACTGTTGTTTTGAGATTTGTGCATTATGCTTAAGTTCAACCATGGAGTTTGCTAGATTGTACATGTGGCAAAATCCGGTGGGGGGCTAGAAGATGGTGCGAGGGGTCGAGTAGAGGGAGACTATGAAGGAGTGCACAACTGCGAGATCGATATTTAGAGAGAGGGGGCGAGAACGTGCGCTGTTGCGCGCAGTGGCGGAGCCATGAAAAAGTCCCATGAGCTAGGGGGGCAAGCATTGTTAATCCGTTACGAGGAGGGCCAATTCATCAACTTAAACCATTTTTACCAGCAATTGTCTAATGATCACATTCATATTAGCCTCAATATATAGTGATGTTAGGGGGGCAGGGCCCTTGCTGCCCCCTGTCTTCGCCATTGTGTGCGCGTCTGAGAGATGAAGCGGAAGGCATGGATGATGATAGGGGGGCATTGGATATATAATTAATGTGGGTGTATTAGCTATATATGTAATCCTATATAGAGAGGTATAGATTGATCGATGTGGACGTGGGAAAGAGGGTGAGACCTCACTAGATATATAGATTGATCGGTTTATGTGAAAACTATGAAAGACCTAGCTATATATATACACACATATAGAGGAACATCGATCGTTGCGCATGCACGTGAGAGATAAAGAATGTCCGATATGATGGAGAGGGGGATGTGTGTGTGTGTGTGCCTTCATGGGAGACCGACATGAAGAAAAAGATTGCATGTGTGTGATGGATAATGCCAACTGGTAGTGTGTGTGCATGCATGCACGAGAGAAAGTTAGTGGTACAATTATAAAGAGAAGATCAATGTGTGGGAGTAAAAGACTAAGTGAGGTCATAATCAATGTAAAATTGAATTCAAATATTTGAATAAGAGATCATGATGTTTGAAACCCATGCATGCATGAATATAAGGGAGATCTGCGCGGTGTGGTTTGGAAACGAGCATGTTGCAATGTATACACATTGAACAAGGTCAGATTGGTTTGAATCTGATATACCGATGGCAGACATCGTTTGGCCACATTGCATCCGTGCATGGACACACTATTCTAATTGGAGATGATGGGTGGCTTTCGCATCACATATCTATATCTATACCCCTATATATATATATATATAGGGGTACAACCGGTCTATTCTCATAACATTATGAGAATAATATTCTCATAGCACTTCCAAACTGCATTGTAAAACTGCATTGGAAAGCTATACGCACTGCACCACAGAGACCAGCGAACTTCATGTTTGAAAAAACTGTACGTGTTGTTTTTTCGGTACCTTTTTTGCTCTAGTTTTTTAACCGTTTATCGGAATTATGTGTGTAATATACCGTTGAAAAGCTATGGAGTAGACGCAACTTCGCCATGCTGAACACTTTTCAAAATTCATCATAGTTTAAGAGCAGTTTCGAAAATCGTGCGGCTCACAACGAATGGCAGCGAGCGTTTTTTGGCGTTTTTTCTAAACCGCTCGTCGGAATCAAACATATGATACACCGTTGGAAAGATATTGTCGACGCGCATCTTTTTCATATCTATTATTTTTTCTAATTCGCTACGGTTTAAGAGCAGTTTTGAATTTACTAAATCGCGGAATTGTGTTTTTCGATTTTTTTCAAATTTTCGGTACTGTTTTCACTCCAGTTTTCTAACCGTTTGTCGAAACAAGGCGTGTAATATACCGTTGGAAAGCTACGAACGAGGCGCAACTTTCATATGTTGAAATGTTTTTGAGATTCCTTACGGTTTTTAGTTAAATTTGAAAATCGTGCGGCTGACTACGAAAGGCAGCAGCCGTTTTTTCGTGAAATTTTTACAAAACGTTGGCCGAAATGATCCAAATGATACACCGTTGGAAAGATATCATCGAGACGCTACTTTCTCATGTAGAACACGCCCTCTAATTCATTACGGTTTAAGAGCAGTTCTGAAATTACAAAAACGCGAAAAGCGCATTGCTTCAAACTGAAGAACGCACTACATCAGACAGTCAAATGAACCTCATGATTTATTTTGTTGGACGTAGATTTTTCTCAGAGGAGTTTTGTTTCCATTTTCCAACTTTTTTTCAAAGGAAAGTGGACCGCAACACTCCCGAAAGTGAAGCGGAACACTACCAAAAGTGAACCTCATGATTTGTTGTTGTCTTTTTTCGTACTAATTAATTTTTTTTACGCGCGTTGAGAAGTGTTGAGAAGTGAGCTGCTTTCCGATGTGTTTTTGTTTTTTGATCACCAAGTGAACCGCATTACTTTTTTGTGTTGTTTTGGTAACAATTTTTTTTGAGATTCCGCTATTTTTTTTTTGCATTTTCATGTTGGGGGCAAGTGAACGGCAACACTCCCGAAAGTGAAGCGGAACACTACTAAAAGTGAACCTCATGATTTGTTGTTGTCTTTTTTTCGTACTAATTAATTTTTTACGCGTGTTGAGAAGTGAGCTGCTTTCCGATGTGTTTTTGTTTTTGGATCACCAAGTGAACCACAAAGGTTTTTTTATGGCCAACTTCATGAGAGAACAAAGTGAGCTTCAAAGAGTCCTTTGCAATGGACTTTTTTTAGACCAAAGTGCATTGCATTTGTTTGTTTTTTAGACCAGTGAACTGCATGTTTGAAAAAACTGTACGTGTTGTTTTTTCGGTACCTTTTTTGCTCTAGTTTTTTACCCGTTTATCGGAATTATGCGTGTAATATACCGTTGAAAAGCTATGGAGTAGACGCAACTTCGCCATGTTGAACGCTTTTCGAGATTCCGCACGGTTTAAGAGCAGTTTTGAAAACGGAGAATTGCATGTTTGAAAAACTATACGTGTTGTTTTTTCGGTACCTTTGTTGCTCTAGTTTTTTGTGTGGGCAGAGTTACCATGCATGATAAGATAAACCATGAGGGGGAAGTTATCAGGTGATGAGAAGATTCGCCAGTAGAATTCCTGTGGTTTCTGTGTAGTTTTTTGGGGCTCACAACCTAGCTACACAGAGATGAGATGCCCTTCTCACCCAATCAAGATATAATCATGCACTGCTACTACAACTTTTTGGTAAAGAACTTGAAGAATAGAACACTAAAGGGTTTCAGTGGCGTCATAATACAGTCTTCCTTCTTTGAGTTTTGCTTCATCAGATTCCTTCGGACAAGCTGGTCGGCTTGGCGCCTGACATCGGGGGTCCATCAGTGTCTTTTCCTCCTTCTCGGGGCCTTTGCCCTCTTCCTTCTTAGAATCATGTTTTGCAACATCCCTACATCTGCATGAACACATTGATGCGGTTCTCTTGAAGCATTAGTGCTGCGTGTTTCGACAAATCAACAATTCATAACTCTAGGGTTCCCTGGATACTAAGAATTGCATATCATTGTAGCGGCTCATTGTGTGATGGGGAATACTAAAAATTGCTGCTTTTATAACTGATACTCCCTCGGTAAAGAAATATAAGAGCGTTTAGACTCCCTCTGTAAAAAAATATAAGAGCGTTTGATCTACAGTGAAATCAACAACACATGAAATTCAACTTCAAATCCTCATATCGAGTTAAATGCAAAACACAAACATGGTTATATGATCACAGTGAAGTGACGACTGCAGCATGAAATCGATCTGTAGACAAGAGAGAGGAATTAAACTGTGACTGTTGTTCCTTGCTGCTGTTTTATGATCACAAGGAGCAAGCAAAATAAAGCAAGTTTTTTTTATAAGTGAGTATGTTTTCATGATTCCACCGCTACTGTTCTATCTGTCGACCGTGTTAACAGTTTCTGAATGATCTGCCATGCAAAAATCAGACATTGTCGGTGTACTAAAGTAGGGGTACCTTAGTATCCCGACTTGTGCACGGGCAGTAGCAGCGTCCCGTGGTCTGGCTCACCACACGCCCGCCAAAGCCCGCTCCAGACCCCTTCAAGCCATTCAAGAACAAAGTATTCAAGTTAGAAGACAAGACCCCGGCAAGAGGAGCTTGCCGGGAAGGCCACACCAGGCTCAAAGTTATTATTCCAGCACGAGACCCTGGCAAGAGGAGCTTGCCAGGAAGGCCAAAAGAACGGCGCTTCAAGAAGGTATATCGCGGCACATCATGTGCCCCGACAGGACCCGGAGAGCGGCAAGCTTCCGGGCCCGACAAGGTTGCGACCCCGGCAAGGTGCTTGCCGGGGGAACTTATGCTGTGTGCCTGCGCTCCAGCTCATCTGGCCACGCGTCGCCCTGGGGCCCTTCCAGGGGCACGTGGCGGATGGCTGTGCAGCCTAAGGTACACGGTGGCAAGCTGCGGTGACGAAGCTATCACCGTGGCAAACGGAGACGCATGGGCGGGCGCTTTTGGGGCGACGGCGACGGGCATTCAATGCCCTTGTCCCCCACCGTCAAAGTTAGGTGAAGACCACTATTCATACACTATTCACACACTGTTGCAACTACCACCGATTTTACGTTTTTACCCTCCTCTACGTTGACACCTGTCGGTGACCCCTTTGAGCTATAAAAGGAGACCCATGCACAATGTAGAGGGGGTTGGATTCCAGAAACTCGCTCACTCCCTCGCTCAGTGTAGCTAGTACTGTAGATCTTCAAGCTCCCGAGCCCAAGAACTAAATACAACCAAAGCAGGAGTAGGGTTTTACGCGTCATCGCGGCCCGAACCTGGGTAAACCGCCCGCGTGTGCCCCTCGATCTGCTCTCCGTGCTCCCTCCGCTCCCTTACCGCAACGTAGAAGGGGCTCCGGTCCCATAGGTGCTCGTGGGAGGACAGTTTCCCCCGACATCTTTGGCGCGCCAGGTAGGGGAAGTCGAGGTTGTGCGAACCTGATCCGGCGCTCACGCGGGCGCATTCTTCATCAACCTCTCTAGCTTCGTCAACTTTATCGGCTACGTCAACATGCCTCCGAAGAAGAAAGCTTCGGATGTCGGAGGCCCGTCCGCATCGATCCCACCACCACCAGAACCGGCGGTTGGTGGAGGAGACGCTGGCGGAAGGGTGGACGCCGGTGGGGAAACTCACGGCGCCACCAAGTCCAAGGACAAGACGGACGACCGGGCGAACTCCAAAGCCTCGGTGTCCGTGCACGCACCCCGTCCCTCTCAGGAGGTGCTGGGCCAGCAGCGACGTAGTACCCACGGTGCCATCCGTCTGCTGGGACAAGCTCAAACCGGTGGGTCGCGGGACGCTCAAGGCCAGCGCGCTGGTACGAGCAAGGCGCGGTGACAGGGCGAGACCCTGCTCCTTCTAACCCCGTTAGAAGTCCGAGCATATCTCCCTCCTCGCACCGTTCGCCACCGTTTCCCTCCTCTCCAGCAGAAGCCCTAGCCAGGGCTCAGCTGCTCCTCGACTTCCCTCCAGCGGCGGACAAGGCCGAAGACTGGAGGGCTATGATCCAGAGCCTCATCGCCTTCGCCAACAACGACACGCCGCAGCAACCGGCAACATCACGCCCGCGGCAAGTCGACCAAGCGAAGGCCGATGGAGACAAGACCGCCGGGGGTGCAACTACCGTGCACTCCCCGCCGCGGAAGCAGAAATCGCCGCCCCGCCGGATCAACGTCGATGACGACTCCACGGCATTGTCGGATCCACGGGCTCGCCGCGATCAGCGCCAAGTCCTCGACGACAGGCGACAAGAGGATGCTTGGACCCGCATCGAGCGTCGACGAGAAGCTCGAAGGCAATCTGATCAGCGCGCTGGGACCGCTGTCGACATGCACGCGCCCGGTGAACCAGGCGACTTGCCGTACGCGGCAGGCTGCCCTGCGTTCACCCGAGAGCTGCGGCAAGTCCAGTGGCCCAGCATGAAGAACTTTAAGCCCGACGTACCCGAGAAGTACGACGGCAAGACCCATCCCTCGGAGTTCCTCAGCATCTACACCATAGCAGTGCAGGCTGCCGGGGGACGCGACGAGAAGATCCTAGCCAACTATTTCCCGCTCGTGCTTAAGCCAAACGTCAGGTCTTGGCTTATGCACTTGCCGGAGAACTCCATCTCTTCATGGGCGGATTTGTGCCACCAGTTCGTCGGCGCCTTCACAGGTGGCCACAAACCTCACGGCCAGGAGAGCGATCTCCACATCCTTGCCCATAAGGAGGGAGAGTCCCTGCGCAAATACATCCAAAGGTTCAGCCGTGTACAGCACAACATTCCCGATGTCCACCCTGCCGCGGTTATCAGCGCGTTCCATCAGAACGTGCGTACCCGCCGGATGAGGGAGGAGATGGCCTTGACCAAGATCCGGGATGTCAGCGAGCTTTACGCTCTGGCTGACAAATGTGCACGCGCTGAAGAGGGGAGGAGACTCCCCGGAGAGGATACCGGCGCAAGAGGAAGTGACAGCGAGGACGCCGCCCCGGCAAGGAAAGGCCAGCGGCGAAACAAGAAGAAGAAGAACAAGGAGGTACTAGTTGTCGAGCAGTCCGGTAACAAGGCTCCCGCCAAGAAGACACAGGCTGGTGGCTCCGGCAAGGAGCCCGCCCCTGTAGTGGCAGCCGACAAGCAGGACGGCTCCGACAAGCAGCACTGCAAGATCCACCGCACCAAGGGCCACGATCTCCAGAACTGCAAGAGAGTAGAGTACCTCGTAGAACAGCAGAAGGCTGAGTACGAGCGTCGCGACAAGGAGAAGGCCCAAGGAGGCGGAGGAGAGCCAAGCAAGAAGCGGCCGTTCAATGGCCGGGGAGGACGCCGCGGCAAGGCCAAACAACGGCAAGGAGACAGACCTCCCCGGGGCCGCGACAAGGATGAAGACGAAGACGACGATGAGGATATGGATGAAGGAGACAACAGCGAGCAGGAGTTCCAGAAGGCCACAGAAGTTCTGTGCGTCGATGGAGGTGCCTCTCTGCACACTTCCCACCGCCAACTCAAGCAATGGGTGCGGGAAGTGAATGCAGCTGAGCCACCCGTCGAGTCACGCAGGCTGCTGAAATGGTCCGGCATGCCCATCATCTTCGACCTTGAGGACCACCCTGACCGCACAACTGCGGTCGGGTGTTTGCCGATGTTGGTTTCACCAACTATCCGCAACCTCAAGGTCACCAAGATGTTGGTTGACGGCGGGGCCGGCCTCAACTTGATCTCCTCCGCTGTGATCAAGAAACTGCAGATCCCCGATGGCGAGCTCGAGGAAACCGGGACGTTCCAAGGAATCAACCCGGGAAGGAGCAAGCCGAAGGGGAAGATCACACTGCCAGTGACCTTTGGTGGAGAGCTCAACTTCAGGACGGAGAGGATCACATTCGACATTGCCGATATCCCATTGCCATACAATGGGATACTTGGCCGTCCTGCGCTCGCCAAGTTCATGGCAGCTTCCCACTACGCGTACAACATGCTCAAGATGCCGGGGCCGATAAGCGTCATCTCTGTCCCTGGCGACAAGAAGGATGCGCTTATCTGCGCCGACAAGATCTACCGGGATGCAGCAGCCACGGCAGACAGCGAAACACTTGCCGCTGAAGCTCCCGGGGGGAAGACCAAGACTATGTCCGGCAAGAGCTCTGGAGCCCACTCCGGCAAACGCACCTCTTCGGAGTGCTGCGCTGCCGTCGAGGACGTACCATCGAGCTCCACCGGCAAGTGCAAGAAAGGAATGGCAGCTCCACCGGCAACCAAGAAGGTGTCCGCCAACGAGGATGGCACTGGTGGTACCTTCATCATCAGTGCTACACTCGACCCCAAATAGGAAAGCGCGCTCGTTGCCTTCCTGTGGGCGAATGTGGACGTGTTTGCGTGGCAACCGTCTGACATCCCCGGCGTTCCCAGGAAGGTAATTGAGCACAAGCTTGCTGTTTGTCCTCAGCGGCCCGTCAAGCAGAAGGTCAGGAAGCAAGCCGTGGAGCGCCAAGAATTCATCGCCGAAGAAATCAAGAAGTTGGAAGCAGCGGGCCTGGTTAGAGGTGTACTACATCCCACGTGGTTGGCCAATCCAGTTGTCGTCCGCAAGGCTAATGGGAAGTGGAGACTTTGTGTAGAATTCACCGATGTGAATAGAGCTTGTCCTAAGGATCCATTTCCCTTGCCGCGTATTGACCAGATTGTCGATTCCACCGCCGGATGTGAGTTGCTTTCATTTCTCGATGCATACTCAGGTTACCACCAGATATTCATGACTGAGGAAGATGAGGAGAAGACTGCGTTCATTACTCCATGTGGCACATATTTCTTCGTACGCATGCCCTTTGGATTGAAGAATGCAGGCTCAACATTTGCAAGGGTGGTGCACACTGCTTTTGAGCCACAGATACACAAGAATGTAGAAGCCTACATGGATGATATAGTGGTCAAGAGAAAGAGCAAAGATACCCTGGTTCAAGATCTAGAAGAAACGTTTGAGAATCTGCGCAAGATACAACTCAAGTTGAACCCCGAGAAGTGCGTTTTCGGAGTCCCCTCTGGCAAGCTTCTCGGGTTCTTTGTATCCCAGAGGGGGATTGAAGCCAATCCCGACAAGATAAAAGCCATCGAGCAGATCGAAGCCCCGAAGCGCGTCAAGGACGTAAGAAGACTTGCTGGTTGTGTGGCTGCCCTCAGCAGGTTCATTTCAAAGTCTGCAGAACGCGCCCTACCTTTCTTCAAAATCTTGAAAAAGGCGGGTCCTATGAAATGGACTCCGGAAGCAGAGGCAGCGCTGCAAGACTTGAAAGAATACCTGTCCTCCACTCCGATACTTGTCGCACCTAGACCACAGGAGAAGTTGCTGCTGTACTTAGCGGCAACCAATCAAGTGGTTAGTGCTGCGTTAGTAGCGGAGAGGGAGGCAGATGAGGAACCCACATCCCCGGCAAGCGCATCCAGCGACAAGCAGGGAGCTTCCCCGACAAACTCTGGCCCCGACAAGGACAAGTCTGCGCAGGAACAAGGAGAAGTGCGAAAGAAGATGGTACAGCGCCCAGTGTATTTTGTAAGCTCCCTCTTGCAAGGGGCTAGGTCAAGATACTCTGGGGTGCAAAAGTTGCTTTTCGGCCTCCTCATGGCCTCAAGAAAGCTGCGCCATTATTTCCAAGCACACGAGATAACAGTGGTCACTCGCTTTCCGTTGAAGAGGATATTACAGAATCCAGAAGCAACAGGCAGGATCGTCGAGTGGGCACTGGAGCTGTCAAGCTTTGGTCTCAAGTTTGAGAGTACTTCAACCATACAGAGCAGAGCTTTGGCAGAATTCATAGCAAAATGGACCCCAACACCAGATGAAGAAGTTCCAGAGACAAGCATCCCCGTCCAAGAAGCAAGCAAGGAGTGGATAATGTACTTTGATGGTGCCTTCTCGCTGCAAGGCGCCGGCGCTGGCGTGCTACTTATAGCGCCCACCGGAGAGCACCTCAAGTATGTTGTTCAAATGCACTTTCCCAAGGAGCAAGCGACAAACAATACTGCCGAGTATGAAGGTTTGCTTGCCGGTCTCAGAATTGCGGCCGAACTTTGGATCAAGAAGCTGATTGTGCGGGGAGACTCACAGTTGGTGGTCCGACAAGTAAATAAGAGTTACCCGAGTCCTCTGATGGAAGCTTATGTCGATGAAGTGAGGAAGCTTGAAGAACACTTTGAAGGCCTACAGATGGAGCACGTTCCAAGAGCTCAGAATGATATCGCAGATGGCCTCTCAAAGTGGGCTGCAATGAAGTTACCTGTGGAACCAGGGATCTTCGTGCTCAAGCTAACTCAGCCATCCGTTACACCATCAGTTGGGCAAAGCAAGAAGAGGAAGTTGGTCTCCGGTGACTATTTGCCGGCGGATTTTCCAGAAACCGCCGCCAAGATCCCCAAGATCAACAACCAAGATGCTGAGGAACAGTATGCTCCTGCGGACCCAAGGGTCTGTACAGTTGAAGCAGGCGTTCCCGGCAAGCCTTGCCCCGGCAGGCTTGCCGGGGAACACTCAGCTCCGGCAGAATCGCAGGTTCTTGTCGTAGAAGCTGAGGTTCCCGCAGCAGCCCTGATGCCTTTAGTCCTTGTTGTCGAGCCTCAGGCTCCAGCATGGGCGCAGCAAATCGTCCGTTTTCTTCAATCTGGAGAACTTCCCGAAGAACCAGAAGAGATAGAGAGGATTACCAGACAGTCAAGTATGTATCAGTTCGTCGGAAATGAACTGTACAGAAGAAGACTCAATGGTGTCAGATTGAAGTGCATTTCCCGGGAAGATGGACAGAAGCTGTTGGCAGAGATACACGGAGGCATATATGGTCATCACATTGGCGCAAGAGCACTTGCCGGGAAGGCGTTCCGGCAAGGTTTCTTTTGGCCTGAAGCCCTCCAAGATGCAACTGCACAAGTAACCAAGTGTGAAGCGTGCCAGTTCCATGCAAAGCAGATTCATCAGCCAGCTCAAGCTCTCCAGACGATCCCTTTGTCCTGGCCCTTCTCGGTCTGGGGGCTCGATATCCTCGGCCCCTTTCCCCGCGCAGTCGGGGGCTTTGAGTACTTGTATGTTGCGATCGACAAGTTCACAAAGTGGCTAGAAGTGGAACCAGTGAGAAAGGTGACAGCACAGTCAGCAGTGAAGTTCTTCAGGTCAATTGTTTGCCGTTTCGGAATCCCTAACAGGATCATCACCGACAACGGCACACAGTTCACAAGTCGCACCTTCATGCAGTACTTCCAAGATCTTGGCGCCAAGGTCTGCTTTGCTTCCGTTGCTCACCCAAGGAGCAATGGTCAAGCAGAGAGGGCCAATGCTGAAGTGCTGCGCGGACTCAAGACAAGAACTTTCGACAGGCTGCAGAAGTGCGGAAGAAACTGGATAGAAGAGTTGTCGGCGGCTCTTTGG
Organism: Secale cereale; assembly: GCA_902687465.1. NCBI lineage: Eukaryota > Viridiplantae > Streptophyta > Magnoliopsida > Poales > Poaceae > Secale > Secale cereale. Next base: position 624,245,380 of record LR738711.1, read on the forward strand.
TCAATCAGAACGACACCAAATCGAGCCACCGGACAGACACCCTTTGCTCTTGTCTATGGACCAGAGGCAGTTCTCCCCAGGGAACTCATATACGGATCTCCTCGAGTACTCGCTTACGACGAGTTCGAGCAAGAGCAACTGCGACAAGATGATGCATTGCTCCTCGAGGAGGACCGTCTCCAGGCTGCTGTACGAGCTGCTCGATACCAGCAAGCCTTGCGTCGCTATCACAACCGCAAGGTTAGGGCCAGGAGTCTCGAGGAAGGCGACCTTGTTCTTCGGCGCGTTCAGTCCGCCAAGAATTCCAACAAGTTGACGCCGAAGTGGGAAGGCCCTTATCGGGTGAGACAAGTCACAAGGCCCAGCGCCGTCTGCCTTGAGACCGAAGAAGGCATACCGGTGAGCAACTCCTGGAACATAGAGCATCTTCGCAAGTTTCACCCATAAGGCGCGGTTGCCGTGATCCGCTCCGGCAACCACCTTTTGTACAAGTCTTGCCGCTGTTGCATGTAAACCTTTGTACAAAGCCGGGCGCAGACCCCGTGCATCAGTAAAACTTTTGTGCTTCGCACCATTTGTCATTTCGTGCTTTCCCTTTTACTTGCATGTATTATCTGACATTTTGTGCAGCACGCATCCCCGGTAAGCAATAACAAGTCGCAAGGCTCCGTACTTGTATTTCCTCCTCCTTTGCCTTTCTCTCTGAAACAGAAGGAGTGTTCCTCGCGCACAATTTTGCCGGGGGGAAAGGATAGAAGTATGGACCAAGTGCTGTTCGAGAAAGAAAAGTCTTGCCGGGAAGCAAACAATCCAATGAAAGCTAAGTTACCAAAGTTTGAGCATTCAAATTTTTAAATTTTAGTTATCTTCCTTGAACAACCACACTTTGTATGGAAAACCTGTGCGCGGAGGAACCTACCCGTGGCTAGCCGCGCCCTTACTTTGTTTCGAACACGCTCAACGGCTTAAGTGAGCTGCGACAAGTGTCGCGCCCTTACTTCGTTTTCGAGTTCGCTCAGCAATCTAAGTGTGTTGCGACTAGCTGCGGCAAGGTTTCTTGCCGACAAGGTCTTTGCTAGCAGGCCGCTAAGAGTCCCGCACTCAGTGCTCGCGGCAAGAGCCCCATGCCGACAAGTTCCCCTAAAAGCGTAGGGTGAAAAGCATACAAAGTGAAGGACCAAAAGCAAGGGAGATAACACTGCATTGATTACCCAAAATAAAAGTATATATTACAGAGATAACTTGCCGCTGTTCTAAACGACTACTACCTATGACTTAATTCACAGCGGCGAGGGAAGCAAGGTGCCTAGTCTCTTCGGTCTCCGTCGATCCTCTGGATCTTGCCCACCTTGGCGACGATGTGGGCGACTTGGGCCTTTAACGCCTCCTGATCAGCTTCGGGCGGCAGGGTCCGGAGGACGTTGACGAGGTTGATCCCGGGGTTGCGGTAGACAATCTTCGACAGCACCCGCTCCATGGTGCCCATGCAAAGCCGGCGTGCCTCGTCGGCCAGCTGCACGGGGATCTTCTCCCACAGCCGCGCAAGCGCCGGCGCCACTCCCCTGAAGAACAGACTTAGTTTGGCGCTGTGAGGGAGGTTCTCGTCGGGGGAGTACACGAGATGCTCCGCCCTCAGCGCCATCATCTCCATGTCGATGTTGGCGGCGGAGGTGACGAGATCCTCAGTCCATCGCTCCACCGTCTGCTGGAAGTGGTTTTGCGAGACGGCGGTGCTTTCCAGCAGGGCCCTCTCAGTGCAGAGATCGTCCTTCACCTTCGTCTCGCGGTCCCGGGCAGCGTCAAGCGAGTCAGTAAGGGTGGAGACCTTCAGCTCTAAATCAGCAATGCAGTCCCTCGCATCAGTGAGCTCTTTACACTTCTCGGAGAGGCGGATTTGCAGCTCCGAGTTGGTGTGGGCATCCTTCTCCCGCTCCACGTTGAGCGCGGTGACCCTGTCTTCGCTCGCCTTCAAGAACAGCTCCATCTGCGCCACCCTGGCCTCCAGATCCTTCTTAGCAGTCTCCGCGGCAGCAGCGGCGTCCCTCGCCTCCTGCAAAGCCCTGCCGATGGCTTGTTCCCGGGCGGTGAGGTCGTCCTCGTGGTTGTCGAGGTCGACCTTCCGCTGGTTGAGTTCTCCTTCCCGCCGAGACAGCTCCTCGGCGGCCAGTCGCTGCTGCTCCTCGACCTCGGCCTTTTCGAGGACGAATGCTTGCTGCGCCCCGGCAAGCTCTTCGCGCTCCTCCGCCAAGTTTCGGAGGGCCGCCTGGTTGGCGGCACAGAGCTCCGCGGCGCGCTTCTCCAGGTCAGCACCAGCCTTGGCAGCCAGAGCCTCCCGAGACTCCAACTTTGCCTGCCTGGCCCGGTACAAGGACAGGAGCCGGCGAAGGAGTCGCTCCTCTTCGGGCTCGTCACTGCAGCCGGGCGCATCGACAACCTTCAACCCGGCGGAGGCGAGAACTTCTCCGTCGAAGTTCTCCCCCTCCGCTGGTGCCCTTGACGAGGACGCCCACGGGACTTGGATGAAGACCTCGTTGGCGGCCTCCAGATAGATACCCGCCCCAGGTGCGGAGGCGGAGGGGTCGGCGGCCGGTGCAGCGTTCGGCGCTCCCGCGGCCTCCGAGCCAGCGGTATGGTCGCCGGTCCCTTCCCTAGCCACGGCGTCGGTGGTTGGGGCAGTCTCCTCGGCAGCTGGCTCGTCGGCACCGACCGTTCCTTCCGCGGCGGTGCCGCCGCCAGCCTCGCCGCGCGCCTCCTCTTCGACGATGGTTTCCGTCTCCATCGGCTCCGGAGCGGGCGGGTCTGACAACAGAAGAAAAAGAAAAGAAAGATTTGTCAAGCAAATATCCAAAAAGAAGAATTCAAGAAGAAGAAAGTACAAGGGCTTACCTGCGCGGGCCTCTTCCATAACGGGGTCCCTCGCCGGGGAGTTATCCCTTGGCGGCGTAGAAGAAGCCCCCGCCGGCGGAGGGCCTCCGGTGCCCTCCCTTGGCGGGGAGTCCACCCTTGGCGGGGTGCTCGCCCTTGGCGGAGTATCCTTCCTTGGCGGAGCACCGTCCCTTGCCGGGGAGCTCGTCCTTGGCGGGGAGGGTGGAGCAAGCGGCTCGTCGGGGGCGCCCTCCTGGTGCTCCTGCGGCTGCGGCTCCACTTCTGCACAAGACATCAAGACATCAAGACATCAATAAGGATTATAAACTCAAGCGCGCCCGTCAAGCAGAAAAATGAATACCGGACTTACGCCGGGGGCTGCGCTGGGGGCTGCTCTCCGGAGCAGCAGGCTGGTCCGGCAAGTCCGTCGCTGGCGCGTCCCCTGCCGCTGTGACGGGCTCGTCATCCTAAAGATCGACCACAGGGATCTTGGCCCTCTTCGCCATCCTCTGGGTCAAGGTCCTGGAAGCCAAAACAAGATCAGAATCAAGCAAGAAAAATCAAGACAGAATCAAAGGAAATATAAATTGCAAGTACTTACTCTTCCTCCTCTTCATCGGAGCTGATGGCGGAGAAGTCAAACCCCGCCTCGCATGCTCCAGCGCGAGGAGCTGGAGGAGAAGGCTCCCTCGGGCGCTTGGCGGGCTCCGGGGCTGCGGGCTGCGAAGACCCAGCACCGGTCGTCGCTGAGGACCGAGGAGCAGAAGGAACCCCAGAGCCACTCCGGGAAGATCACCCTCCGCTTGTCGCTCGGGCACGGGACGCCTCCTTGACAACTTCGCTCGTCGTGGTGGCGCGCGTCGCCCGGCGCTTCGGTTGCTGTCGGGGCGCTTGTGGCCTCGTCGTCTCAGCTGCCTTGCGGAGGCGCTTCTTCTGCTGTGCCGGAGGACTTGGTGGTGGCGGAGAGTTCTCCGAGGATGAGGAGGCGTCGTCGTCAAGATTCAGGGATCCGCCAGAGTCTTCATCGGAATCACCGGACTCGGCCTCATCCTCCTCCTCCTCGGCAGGCCCGCTGGACTCAGTACCCTGCCCGGCAGCCTCGCCAATCCCGGCAGGCTCCCCGGTGGGCTCCCCGGCAAACTCCTCGGGCGTGATCTGCAGTAGCTTGAGGATTTCCTCCTCCTCGGCCTGGCTCACCGCGTCCGCCGCCTGCACTTCATCAACAGTGTATCCAAACTCGCCTGCCGCTGCTGCTGCGGCGGCCTCCTCTATCCTGGAGGCAATGTACGCCAAATCTCGCGCGGTGGTCTCCCGGGTGAGCCCCTTCCTCTCATCGGCGTTGCGTGGTTTTTCAACCAAGTTGTCGAAGAAGGCTTGCACGGTCTCCGCTGAAGGCTCCAGCCAAGTGGGGACGACCCCGTGGGAGTCGCACTCAGGCATTGCCGCGCGGATGGCACTGAGGGCGGTGTTATTGCACAAAGGGACTACTCCGGTCGACGGTTTGAACCACTCCGGGTGCTTGGGGTCGTGTTTGAACAGCTCCCGGACCATCCCCTTCAACTCCAAGACGGTGAAGTTGTAGTTCAACCCGGGGCGCAGCCTCATGCGGTCTGCCGCGTTGCCGAACTCCCAAGCAGGCCTCTTCCTTTCCTGCAGAGGGGCAATGCGGCGGCGGAGGAAATCAGCTCCAACTTCACCCACAGTCAGATTGGCAGCCCGGAGACGAAGAATCCTAGTAAGAGCGATCTGCAGTTTGTCGCCCTCCGAGGCCAAGTCACTCCAATCCTTGCCGCGCACTATTGCAGTCTGGCGCGGCAAGGTAAACTGCTCGGGTTCATCTTCCAGAACCCAGCACCAGTCAACCCTCCACTCCTCCCACTTGCCGCGAAGCTCTCCTTTCAAGTACGCCTCCTTCTTGTTCAGCCTGAAGATCCAAGAGATGCCGCCGGAGAGGGGGGATCCGGACTCTACTCTAGGCGTGAAGAAGTGGCGGAAAAGAGCTACATTTGGGTGGACCCCGACGTAGTTTTGGCACAGATGTGTGAAAACGGCTAAGGTGAGAACGGCATTTGGGGTGAAATCTAAGAGACGGAAGCCGTACGTATTCATCACATCGCAGAAGAACTCCGAGTACGGAGGGCAAAGACCGCGATAGAAGAATGCAGCGAAGAAGTAGTAACCTCCCGGGAACATGTCGACGGCCACGGCGGGGAGGACTTGGGTGCGGGGATGATCCTTCGTCTCCCTCGCCCAGAACAAGTAGTACTTGTCCCGCAGCTCCCTCGAGCCGAGCCTTGGCGGGAAGACCACCCTCTTTCTCCGCATGGCTGCCAGCTTCGCCGCCTGCTCAGACTTTTCCTTCTTCGCCTTGTCGCTCTTTGCTTTGTCGCTCTTTGCCTGGTCGCTCTTCGGGGCCATGGCGGGGGCGGCGAGGGAGGACGGCGGCACGGCGGGTGGGGAAGACGGTGGAGGAAGGGCAGAAGCAGGAAGCGGCGGGGGTTTCTGAGGACTCAAGGCACAATGAAGACGATGGGGGAAACTGCCCCTGTTTCCTCTGCTTTTAAGGGGGAAGTGGGGGACGTTCCGCATTTCCCCATTAAAGAAACAGGCCACGATCTCTCCCACGACGCCGCAATCGACGCGTGCCGTTAGGGAAAGATGCGGCGAATCTGGAGTAGGAAACGGCGCGCCGTGGGCCGCGTGTGCCCGTGCACTGTTCTGGGCCTGGCCCAACAGCGCTCGGCATCGTGTGTGGCCCAGGCCCGGGGGCTCCTGTCGGTGTACTAAAGTAGGGGTACCTTAGTATCCCGACTTGTGCATGGGCAGTAGCAGCGTCTCGTGGTCTGGCTCACCACACGCCCGCCAAAGCCCGCTCTAGACCCCTTCAAGCCATTCAAGGACAAAGTATTCAAGTTAGAAGACAAGACCCCGGCAAGAGGAGCTTGCCGGGAAGGCCACACCAGGCTCAAAGTTATTATTCCAGCACGAGACCCTGGCAAGAGGAGCTTGCCAGGAAGGCCAAAAGAACGGCGCTTCAAGAAGGTATATCGCGGCACATCATGTGCCCCGACAGGACCCGGAGAGCGGCAAGATTCCGGGCCCGACAAGGTTGCGACCCCGGCAAGGTGCTTGCCGGGGGAACTTATGCTGTGTGCCTGCGCTCTAGCTCATCTGGCCACGCATCGCCCTGGGGCCCTTCCAGGGGCACGTGGCGGATGGCTGTGCAGCCTAAGGTACACGGTGGCAAGCTGCGGTGACGAAGCTATCGCCGTGGCAAACGGAGACGCATGGACGGGCGCTTTTGGGGCGACGGCGACGGGCATTCAATGCCCTTGTCCCCCACCGTCAAAGTTAGGTGAAGACCACTGTTCATACACTATTCAGACACTGTTGCAACTACCACCGATTTTATGTTTTTACCCTCCTCTACGTTGACACCTGTCGATGACCCCTTTGAGCTATAAAAGGAGGCCCATGCACAACGTAGAGGGGGTTGGATTCCAGAAACTCGCTCACTCCCTCGCTCGGTGTAGCTAGTACTGTAGATCTTCAAGCTCCCGAGTCCAAGAACTAAATACAACCAAAGCAGGAGTAGGGTTTTACGCGTCATCGCGGCCCGAACCTGGGTAAACCGCCCGCGTGTGCCCCTCGATCTGCTCTCCGTGCTCCCTCCGCTCCCTTACCGCAACGTAGAAGGGGCTCCGGTCCCATAGGTGCTCGTGGGAGGACAGTTTCCCCCGACAGATATGATCACATTACACAAGCTTGATTCCCAATTCTAACCTAGCCATGGTGAATTTCTATTCTGTGAGTGATATCTCTAGCTAAGAGCTGCTGCTACTAGTTAAAAATGGACACCAGGTAAATCACACGAACACAGGGACGAGGGGAAGTACCGAGGAGCCGGGCGCGCCGCGGCGCACGTCGAGGGAGGCGAGGGCGGTCACGTCCCCGTTGCGGAACTCAGCGACGTTGGCGGGGACGGCCGAGGGCAGCAGCCGGTTGCCCAGCCGCGCCACCGCCACTTCCACCACGGCCCGCGCCACCTCCCGGTGCACCACGGACGGCATGCGCGCGGGCTCCGCCGGGCCGGCCGACGCGCGCACGGCGCTCGACGCTTTGCCCCTGTGCGTAGAAGCCGTGCGGGGGAGCCGGAGCGCGCCGCGAGGGAGCCGGGAGACGGCCAAGAGCGCCGCCGTATAGACGGACGCCCGGGCAGGGGTGGGCGCGCGGAGGCTGTGCTCTGGCCGGAGCGGCATGGCGAGCGGCCGCGTGGATAGCGACGAGGTAGGTGTGAAATAGAAGTAGCAAGCAGAGGTGTACCGTCTCCAGCCACTGGATGAGCAGGGAAGGAAGGTGGGGCAGGGTTAACGCCAGCGGGTCACTGGGTAACCGGGCCGTGCTATTGGGATAACGTCTGCCCGCTGCCGAGGCGCTCTGGTCCTCTGCTCTGCTCTTCCTCGGCGAGAGTGAGGCCGGCCACCGGCGACATGGCGGCGCGCGGCGGTGCTGGGTAGGGGTGCGGTTGGTGGCGCGGGGCAGGAGTGGAGGTAGCGGTTCGGCGAGGCGGGATTGCGGGGAGAGAGAGAGGGAGTGGGAAGGTGAAGGCAGTGGGGAAGGAAGAAGGGCGGCGCTGGTGGTTGGATTTGGGTGCGGGGAGGGGGAAGAAGGTGGGTAGAAGTGGGATGGGTGCGGGGTAGCGTGTGGTTTTGTTTTTTATTCCTGTGGTTTGTGTCGATGGGCGGGGTGTTATGAGAGTAAGCTTTTTGTTAGGAGAATAAGGTCTTAAGGGGTGTTATGAGAATAGACCCACCCTATGCACTTCCGCACTGCACGCACAATGCGAGGGCACTGCAAAACAACGAAAGGTGGACTTTCGTTTCGAAAAAACTGTACGTGTTGTTTTTTGTGTACCTTTTTTGCTCTAGTTTTTTAACCGTTCATCGGAATTATGCGTGTAATATACCATTGAAAATCAATGGAGTAGACGCAACTTTTCCATGTTGAACACTTTTCAAAATTCATCATAGTTTAAGAGCAGTTTCGAAAATCGTGTGGCTCACAACGAATGGCAGCGAGCGTTTTTTTTTGCGTTTTTTTTCTAAACCGCTCGTCGGAATGAAGCATATGTTACACCGTTGGAAAGATATCGACGGCGCACATCTTTTTCATATCTATTATTTTTTCTAATTCTATACGGTTTAAGAGCAATTTTGAATTTAACAAATTGCGGAATTATGTTTTTTCGAATTTTCTGCAATTTTCGGTACTGTTTTAGCTTCCTTTTTTAACCGTTTGTCGAAACGAGGTGTGTGATACGCCGTTGGAAAGCTACGAACGAGACGCAACTTTCATATGTTGAAATGTTTTTGAGATTCCTTACGGTTTTTAGTTAAATTTGAAAATCGTGCGGCTGACCATGATATGCAGCAGACGTTTTTCGCGAAATTTTTACAAACCGCTCGTCGGGTTGATTCAAATGGTACACCGTTGGAAAGATATCACCGAGGCGCTACTTTTTCATGTAGAACACTCTCTCTAATTCATTACGGTTTAAGAGCAGTTTTGATTTTGTCGAAATGAGGACACCGTTTTTTCGCGACACCAAAATTGACGTGTGCACTGCATCAGACAGAAAAGAGCACTGCTTCGGATGTAAAAGCGCACTGCATCAAATAGTCAAGTTAAAATTTTGATTTCTGTTGTCGGGCGTACATTTTATCAGATGGGTTTTTGTGAGTTTTGTCGCCATTTTTTTTATTTTTTTATGAACAAGAGTGGACCTCAAAGACGAGGCAAGTGAACCACATCGGGGGAAAAGTGAAGCGCAACACGAGTCTAAGTTACTAGACTACATGAGCAATGTTACTGGACTACATGGCCAGTGTTAGTGAGCTGCATCAATTTTTTTTGTTCGTCTTTTCCTGCAAAATGTAGTTGTGAAATATAGTTAATGGAACCGTGGGGGTTTAATGCATCAGAGTAGCCTTGAACCTCAGTGTCTTCTTTGTTTTACAAAGTGCACCGCTAAGGTTTTCTTAATAAACTACATCGATTTTTACCAAAGTATAAAAAATGTCCATACAAATTTGCAAAAACAATTCCTCCAAAATAATAAAAGTGAACTCCTATGAAAACTGCACGGAGCGGTGAACTACATCACCGTGGGAACAATACCGCACACATGCACTCCACACCTCCGGCCGGCCGACTGCACGCAGATGCGCTCCGCACAGCACGAACGCATCGACTGAACTGCATGCGGGCTCGAGTGGAGAGGGGAAAGAGTTAAGGTGGAAGGGGATCCCTAGCGCCCGTGGACGAACCGCACGAGGACGCTTGGCGCACTGCTAGAGAGATCCAGATGCACTGCAATGCCACATCCAGGATCTCGCAAACAACATCATCTGGAGTGGTTCTCCCGTCCCTAGCAAATTGCTCCCGGTGCGGAATCCCTCATTGTCGACGCGACAGATGTTGGGGGCAGTAGTTGCACGAGCCAGCGAATGCTGCCGCGCTCCCCACCAAGGTCGCCCGTCGAGGCCCACTACAGGTCGCCATGGAGGACGAAGAGAAGGGGAGGAGGATGTCACGGTGTGGTGAGGGCATCACCGAACCACACGCGGTGCAGGGGCGAACTGCACAGACTTCATGGGCACACTGGCCCCGTCAACTCCATTGTCGGCGCTGGACAGAGGAGCAGAGGCCCTCTGGCTAGCCAAGGTGAGGAGCGCGATGCCGGGCATGGTGGCGGCCGGTCCCGTGTGCAACCGCCGGGTCCCGTGCTGGGCCGTTGCCGCCCCAAAACTTCGAGGCGAGGGGAAGGTGAGCCCTCCACTGCGCTGGCCCTCCGCCGTGGTGGCTGGTGGAGGCTGTCGCCCGTCGTTGCTGTACAGGAGTCGCCGCCCTCCATCGATGTCCACCGAGATTGGCGCGGGGTAGTGCGGATCCCGCCAAATCCGGCACCAGGGAGGGGTGTGGCGATTGCCGCGGGGGAGGGTGGTGGCGCGCGGCCGTGCGGGGCAGGAGTGCGCTGGTGGCCGCGGGGGAGGTTGGCGGCACGCGGGAGCAGAGGAGGTGGCGGGTCGGCGGTGCGGGGAGGATAGCTGCGCGGCGGCGTGGGGGAGGTTGAGGGATGTGAGGCGGGGAGTGGGGGAGTGGGCACGAGAGGATAAGGCAGTTTTTTCTACACGAGCAGTTCGGCTCCGTTGTTTCTGGGGTCAATTTGTAGCTACGGGTCGACTTGACACTGTTATGAGAATAAGCTTTTTGTTATGAGAATAAGGTCTTAAGGGGTGTTATGAGAATAGACCCACCATATATATAGTGTGCGGATACCTTTAACTTTGAAAGATGGTCGTTGGATGAGGCCAATCTGATGGTGCAGAGCTGGCAAATTTGAGCACTACTGGCCGTTGGATATCATCTAGATTCCACCAGGTTTTGCCACATGTACAATCTAGAAGACTCTATGGTTGAACTTAAGCATAGTGCACAAACCTCAAAACACAAGCACTTCTTCTTTGTTCTAGAATCTTTCGTATCAGAATTGCCCAAATATTTTTCTACATGATTTGTTTTTACTTTATGCCTTACAACGCACAATTCCATGAATCTTAAAATAGATTAGCTTTCTTATAAAAACTAGATGATTTTGAATGAAATGAACTATAAGAATTAAACGAACATCTACATCATGCATATATGACTCAAAGCTTACATGCTATAATGTGGTATTTATTCATAATTTGGTTGCCAAATCTCATGCGTGCAATGCACGTGTACCTTACTAGTCTAAATGGTGTTTGTGCGTGTGTTGTGCGTGTTAAACACATTGTATGTAGTATATCATACTAGTCTAAATTGTCTTTTTTGGGGTACACTTTAAGCTTGTTCTCCCGAAATTTCAAGCCGCGCCTTGTTATGCTGAAATTACAAGCTAGCATCTCTGTCTATCGTGCTGCAAAACTCCCACCTCTTCAACCCGCGCCTTGTTAGCCCGAAATATTTAAGATATATCTTTGTCTTGTTGTGCTCCGACAACTCCCTCCATCTCAACCCGCGCCTTGCTATTCCAAAATTTCAACGCGTGCGAAAACTTCCACCTCCTGTGAAATCCCGACACGCGAAATGCCCGTGATACCCCTAAACCAAAAGAACCGCCTCAAATCGGTGGGGGTACTTTCATAACTTACCCCACATTTCGGACAAGCGCGTCCCTAAGCCATGGTTCCCCACTCCCATCCCATCCGCCCACCCATTCGTTCACCGAGGCCGGCAAAACCCGCGAAGCCCCACACCCTCCTCCATCCACCACCCAGCCAGAGCCTCTTCCCCGACAACGTCGTCCATAGCAACACCTCGACGTCCCTCATCCACCGTACCGGATGAGGATCCGTCGTCGATCTGGTCGTCCCGTCGGTTCAGCCACCCCGTCCTCCACCTCCAAGGAGCTGCCTCGACGTTCCCCTCGTCTTTCGCGCCACCTCCATTCCCACACCGCCATCTTCACCTGCACCATCGGAAGAGTATCGTCATCACCATGTCCTCGTATGAAGTTGCGGCCTAATCGGCGCCGCCAAAGAGGTTGTACATTAATTGCCGCATTTTCTTCTTGATTTGATCTCACGGTGCTGCCGACGGTCGGTCCTGAGCCGACACGGCGCGGCTCCATCCACGGCGGCGTCGCCGGCCACTTCCTCCACGACGTCGCTCCCTCATGGCGACGTCCACATCAGTAGGAGTTGCTGCTGCTTTAGCTCTCGCTCGTGCTGCTGCTCTGCTCTTGCTCTCGGTCCCCTGCCTGGTCTGCTCTTGCTCTTGCTCTTGCTCGCGCTGCTGCTCTTGCTCTTGCTCTTGATTGCGATGCTGCTCCGATTTAGCTACACTTCAGTCGACTGAATCGACTTTTGGGTCAGTCGATTT